>ML675618.1:5984751-6098077 GCA_007922155.1 Mesoclemmys tuberculata
CTTCTTTTCAGCTATGATCTATCCTTTACATCAAAACACAAATGAAGCCTTGCTTTGCTTTTCACATTGAATATTCAACCAAGCTTCACAAAAATCCTAGGGGGTAGTTGAGTATTCCTATTTTACAATGGAAAAATGCGGGACAGAGAAAGGAGTTGGCTTGAAGACAGATTCCTAGATTCTAAGGCCAGAGGGGACCATTATGATTATCTAGTCTGACCTCCTGTATATCACAGGCCACATAATTTCCCCACAATAATTCCTGGAACAGATCTTTTTGAAAAACTTTCTATCTAAGTTCAGTGAGGAGGCTCTCCCGTCCCCCTGACTGCAGCAGGGAAACCATGTGCACCACTTGGGTCCCTAGGCAGTGGCTCCCTTCTGCAGCCAAGGGGATGGAAGATCAGTGCTCCACTCCTTCTGGCTCCAGCAGGGACCCAGCATCTAGGAACCCAGGCAGAGCGCTTTGCTCCCTTCTACAGCCGGGGGAGAGGAGCACGGATCTCCCCTCCCTTTGGCTGCAGCAAGGAGCCTACACTGGCAATACATTCCATGTGGGTACTTACGTAGCGGCGCCCTTCTACAGCAAGCAGGAGGGGAGCCACAGGCTACTCTGAAAGACCCCATGGGCCACTTTTGGCCTGCAGGCCACGGGTTTGGAGCCATTGACTTATCTACTCCTACTTGAGAGTCCCTGTTTATGCATTTGTTATGTTCTGGGGTGCAATTCAGACCAGTGAGGGGGGGTGCCACCACTTGCCCTGCACCTCTGGGTACCAAATGATGCTTTACTGCTGTAACTTCCTCCCTGGCACCTTCAATCAAAATAAGCAAGGAGGTCACACACTGATTGTGCATAACTGCAACCTTGGTCCAGCAACTGACTTTGCAGCCTATCAGGAACACAGCCACACTCCTTGTTCTCTACCAGTGTTGCTACTTGCAGGATGACCCCAACACACTTCCAGTTCTGAATTTTCCCAAAACCATGTGCTATATAATGTCCAACCCTCTTCAGAACAGTTCAGAAAAATAATAAGGTTAGTTTGTTCCCCTAAAGACACAAAAGCACATCACAGCTTATTAGCTTAACTACGGTAAACGCACCCTGCCATTTAAACACAGCACAGAGTACGTTAATAAGACATAGGTTAAGTGAGACCAAGTAAAAATAAAGTTAGAAAGGGTTATGAGCAAATGAAAGAGAAAACACCTATCTAAAAATCTAAAACATAATCTAGCAAGGTACAGGCTGTGTTCAAGATGGTTTCTCTCACCAGTCCTTCTTCCTAGTCATGGCTGACTTCACCTCAGTCAGACCTTCCACAGAAGTACAAAATGAAGGTTCATCTTGTCTTCTTAGGTAAAGATCTTTACCTAAGCAGGTTTCTCATCTGTATTCAGTTTCCAGAGGCTTCAAATCCCCCACTCCTACTCCTTGGTTGAAGGACCCATCTTTCTCCGGTTGCAAGTGCTTTGTTCCCTTGTGTCTGTCTAGTGATGGATGTCAAAGATGGCTTCTGTCTTTGCTCACAGTTTCCAAAGTTTAAATTACTTTGTTTCAAGAGGCAGAATGACCTCATGCTGTTTCTCTTCCTGTGGCCTTCCCATCCCCTTGCTGATTTCTATGTAAATGGGGCATCCTTTGTTTTTGGTCACACCTTGCCTAGTTTCACTGGAGAAAGGTAGATAGCTGCTTTCTTTTCTGTCTCATGGGGAACCTGTTGCTTTCCAGTTTGGTCACAGACTTTAAAGCATAATATCATTAAGGATCCATATTTCCTCAGATTGTGAAACATATGTATTAACACTATGATATTAATCACCAGTGTATCATTTCCTTTCAGAGGAAGACTTTGCTCCATTCACTTTTATAATACAGTAATATAGTGTAGATTCACGTGGTTATTGCATGAGGTTCAGTTCCGCATCTTTATAGACCAGTAAAATCTTTTCAATATATTCTTTGAAAAGTAAAACCTAGACCAAACTTCTCTCGCTTGCTGGGACATAGATGCCATGCTGTCTCCTCCCCACTTGTTAACCTGATAGCTTTGTTTATCTGATATATAAATTGACCTTCAGTGTCTTTGCCTGAGGACTGGTCTATTTAGAGAAGCAAGTACTTTCTTTTATCTCAGGAAGACCTGTTCACCAACTCCCCTGACATGTCTCGTTCAAACACACTTTAATTATAATTCCAGAATATTTGCATAACTATTAATACACACAAGGTTTATATACTATGAAAGAATATTAAGTGATCAGTGAGGTATTAGTTTTCAAATGATACTTCACAAGGCATATTGTGTACAGAGATTACTAGAACAGCATGTAGGATGTGACTACAGGGGTGCTTAGAGTCACAGCATTACAAGATTGCATTAGTTTTTTTTCCACAGCTGATTGTCCACCATGACACCCAAATCTCTTTCAGAGTCACTGCTTCCTAAGATCAAGACTACTATGCAGCAAGTGTGGCCTACATTCTTTGTTCCTAGATGTATATGTTTACATATAACTGAATTAAAATGCATAGTGTTCGCTTGCTCCCCATTTTCCACACAATCCAGATTGCTATGAATCAGTGAACTGGCCTCTTCATTAATTTACCAAGCTTCCAATTTTTTGGTCATCTGTAAATTTTCCATGATGATTTTATGTTTTCTTCCAGATCATTGATAATGTTAACTAGTTTAGGGCCAAGAAACAATCCTTGTGGGACTCCACTGGAGACAGACTCATTTGATGACTGTACCCCATTTAGAGACCTATCCATTAGCCAGTTTATAATCTATTTAATGTGGGCCATATTAATTTTATATTGTTCAGTTTTCTAGTCCAAATGTGATCTGGTACAAAGTAGAACACCTTGCTGAAGTCTAAGTATTTTAGAGCAACATTATTACTTTTATCAGACAAACTTGTAATCTCATCAAAAAATATATCAAGTTAGTTTGACAGGAACCATTTTCCATAAACCCATGTTTTGCATCACTTTCTTTCTTTTCATTCTTTATTACTAGTCCTGTATCAGCCTTCCATTATCTTGCCTGGGATCAATGTCAAGTTGACAGGCCTACTGTTACCTGGATCATCCTGTTTACCCTTTTTAAAAATTGACACAACATTAGTTTTCTTCTAGTCTTGTGGAACTTCCCCAATGCTCCAAAATTTATTGAAAATCAACATTAACGATACAGTGAGCTCCTCAGGTCAGCCAGCTCTTCTAAAACTCTTAGAGGTAAGTTATCTGGATCTGCTCATTTAAAAAAAAGTCTAACTTTAGTAGTGTCTGTTTAACATCCTCCAGAGATACTAATGAAATGGAAAGAGTTATCACCATATATGAAGATCACATAATCTGTTTTCCCCCCTGAAATACAGAACAGAAATTTTATTTAACACTTCTGCTTTTTTATTGATAATTCTATCATTTCCATCTATTAATGGATCAATACCATTGTCAAGGTTCTTTTGATCCAAATATATTTAAAAATTTCCTCCTTGTCCTTAACTCTGCTGATCATAGATTTCTTAAACAATTCCCAGTTATCATTTGTATTCTTTTGATTAGATTCTTTCTTCCCGCTGATTTAGCTCAGTTGTTTCCGGCTTTGTGAAGTTGGCCCGATTAAAGCACCAAGAGATAGATCTACTTATTCTGGACTTATTCTGCTTGCACGTAGAGCAAGTCAGGGGCAAAATGAGGAAAAGGAGTTTGGAGTTCTGACTTCCAGACCCTTGCTGTAACCATTAGATGTGCTGCTTTCCCCATTCAAAATAATGCATCTAATAATATCATAGGGGATGAAACTATCTGAAATCCAGAGTGCTAACAGCAGTCAAGCTTTGATCTAGCAATCTGGTCTAATAATAACTGCCATACTACTAAATTTAATTTCCTTAGCACTAGCAGTGCAACAATTTTAAAACAAATGGGATACAATTGCCTAATGTGGGGCTGAATGAAGTAATAGTTTGGGATTTTATTAAAAACAGAATGAAAAGACAACTATGAATTGTGAATAGATAGCCCGTTCCCACTGATGTATACATCAGAGATCTGAATGACTGAGAGACAGCAAGACTTTTTTGTATTTGAGTTTGTAAATATGCTCAACAGCAGACATGCATGAGCTGGACAAATGAAAAATAAGGCACTTATTATGGTTCTCTGTTTAACAAACATGTATAAATGGCCTGGCTGGAATGATTTAGTTGGGGTTGGTCCTGCTTTGGGCTAGATGACCTCCTGAGGTCCCTTCCAACCCTAATCTTCTATCAATGTATCTCACTTTTTGTCTCTATTCATAGATAGGCTGGAATTATCTATAAGAATTTATTTTATATTCTCATGGAAGGGTAGTTAACATAAAAGCATTTTGGAAATTGCTTGCTAACTTTTAGCATCCCATATATGAGAGCTATGAATCACATCTTTAGCTATGATGAGCCATATAATACATGTATATCTAAGTGGCCCAAGAAGACACACAAGTTGTCTCTGCTTTGTGATTGATTTATAACACCACAATAGCAGTCAGAGACCAATGTAGGGAGAGGTATTGCTTCAAGTGGGGCGGAGCATGTGCTTTGGAAAGAGATTTATTCAAACTAAAAGCAAAATACGGTGTTGGGATTGCAGTCCTATTAAACACCTTTGCACCTTCTTAGTAGAAGCTAGAACACTGAATTCAGGACTCTCCCTATAGAGATACTGATGAATAACAGCAGTGCAGATTAATTCCTTGGACATCTCCACTGACTTCAGTAAATTTACACTAAGGACAAAGGCATAGTTTGATTTCTCGATTTGAGGGATGCAGCTCCAACTAGGCCAATGGGGCCACACTTGAGGGGCAAATTCCATGCTTCCCCAAGGCTTGCAGTTTGTGGGGGCAATGCCCCCCATTCCCTTCCACAAACTACTGCATGACTAAGGATCAATTTGGTCCAGTGTTTTGCTATAATTTACTGTCCTCTCCTCAAACTTTGAATTGCTTATTAGTGTTGACATTTCAAAAGGATCCGTGCAATGTGAAATATAAGTTGTACAGTGGGTTGATGAGTCGCAGGCTTGCAAACCTCTTCAAAAATACCTAAAGTGTTGCCTGTCTCTAGTTCTTGAAAGTGTCACCATCTGCCTCCTTGTAATTAGCAATGGTGTTCTTTTTAAGTCTATCCAAAAAAAAAAAAAAAAAAGGGTGTACAATATATTGTAAATACAGAACCAATTCCTCCCCAACCATGCTTGTCTCGTGTAACCTTCAAGGATGGTTGAAAGCTCAGAGCTGGGACCTGCAGGAATAAATGAAGAAGAATCAAGATGAATATAAAAAGATATTTCCCTATAGCCTTCCCAGATGATGCTGCTGATTAAGGCAGCTCTCTCTGTCATGCCCTCTCTAGCTATAAAATAGGTGAAAGAGAACTTGTAAACTGGCTCCCACATGAAAGCGATGGGGCATTCGTGTCATCTTGATGAAGATAAATGCAGTGTGCCAGATTGTTGGAACGTATAATGAAATTTAATTTTATTCTCAAAGAGATGCACTGAGATTCTCTCCAGAATGCTAAGCAGTTTGTTAAATGTGTATATTGGAGAATGTATTAAACAGCAAGACGCGACTGGCAAGTTGTTTCTGGGCAGTTACTGTCCATGAAGACGCGGCATGGAGTCAGTCCATATGAGAACCCAGCAGAGAAGTGTAATAATTTTATTTCCCTAGAAATTAACTGGCACATTTCATAGCACTATTATTAATAAAAATAAAAAAACACAAAGATTAGTTCTTTCAGATACTGGGCATATTTCATTAATGTCATGCATATGTGTAAGATTAATTTCTAACCAGAATTAATTTTAAAACTTGCAAAAAAACAATTCAGTACACAGATAGATCATTGTGCTATTAAAGTATGGAATTAAAAATCAATTAACTTTTATGGCTATTGTGTAAATCATCACTTGCCTCATAAGCATGTGTAAACATTAAAATGCAATTCTAAAATGTAGATCAATATATGACTTCTTTTCAAGGCAAACAAAGCAAGTCCCTTTGTTAGTATCTAGAATTAATCTAAAAATGGGACAAGATATGTGTGGGTTTTTTTTTTTAAACAAGCAAAACTGAAATTCAGAATTTTGACTCTCTCTATTAATAGTATAAAGACAATTTTTTAACTACTACAAAATTAGAGGAACAGGGTTGTAGGGGAGGGGAAATGAGAGAAAGAGACACATGAAGGCCTATCGTTGATTTACTACTGTGGCAGAAACTTGGCTCAGGCCTAACATACTCACTGCAAACCACATTATTTCATAATCTATATCTAAAAGGTGTAATGTAAGATATTGGAAAACTAATAACTGATCATTAATATCCTTGCACGATGACTATACCTGGTATGTACAAAGTTGTGAATATGTGCTCGAATGATGTTCTTAAAATATGCGTGGCAAGCAAAGTATCAGCTCTATCTGCTTTAGAGAAAGGAATGTGTATTCATGTGTTTTGATCTGAACATCAGGCAGAGACAATGAAGGTACATTTATGTAAAAGGTAAACTAAGCCATCAACCTAACAAGTGAGGGAGGTAGTGTCTTGCAGGGTCTGAACCTCAAGTGACAATCAACTGAATCTATTGATTGTGTATAATATTGCTGTATAATAAAAGTGTATCAAGTAGGGTCTTTTCTGAAAGCTAGTGGCAATTAATATCATTGTGAAATGTGTGTATTAACACAACTTGAAGAATTATGGATACTTAATTATATTATGCTTTAAAGTCTGACTAAATACAGGGAGCAAGTGGTTTTCACCCAGACAGGAGGAAAGGCAGCTATCTGTCTGTCCCCAGTGAAATTAAGCAAGGTGTGACCAATAACAGAAGCTCTATTTACATGCACATCAGCAGGAGAATGGGAAGTCCACGGGAAGTGAAGAACAGCATGAGGTCATCCTGAGTTTGGGGACAAAACAGTAGGTTTGAGATGATATAAGGATAGAGAAGAAGCCATCTTGGCATCCATCACTGGATAGACTTGGAGCCAGAGCTCTTGCAAGCTGAGAAAGATGGGTCTTCAGCCCAAGGGTTTGAAATCTCTTGGAACTAAGTATAAGTGAAAAAACTGCCTGGGCAAAGATCCTTCTCCTAAGAAGACAAGGGAAACCAGCACTTTGTATCTCTGTGGAAGGTCCTGACTGAGAGAAAGTCAGCCATGGCTGGAAAGAAAAAGATTGGTAAGAATTTTTCCTTGAACCAAGGCTGCAGCTTGTTAAGTTTTAGCCACCTGAAAGCATATTTTAATTTTATTTGCTTGTAATCATTTTGTCTTTATCTCTTGTACTTGAACTCAAACTCTTTTTGTTAGTACTTCTAATGTAATCCAATGAAGTGCTATGTTTCAGCTGAAGTGATTTTTAAAGTAGTAAAATGTGTTTTTATCTATTTAAAGGAGCAACAAACCTTATTTCTCGGAGTGTTCCCAGAGAGGGCTGGACACCTCAAAACAAACGGTTTGGGGGAAATTCAGAACTGCGTGAATTGGGGTCACCCTGCAAGTAGTAAACCAAGGCTGGTGAAGACCAAGGTGAGGCTGTTGTGTTGTAGGTCACAGCACTGAACCAGGGTGGCACAGCACACAGACACTCAAGGAACTGCCTGCTTTTCTGTTGGCTCATGGTGTAAGCCACATCAGCAGAGTATATACGGCCCCCAGGGTTACTGGGAAGGTGGTGACAACCCCTTACTGATCTGTGTGGAACCAGTAGAACAAGACTGTGCAATGTTGAATTTTCACAACCGTACTGTGAATAAAATACATACCCATGGGGATTAGCACCATTCAGGTCTGGTGTCCCACTTCCACCAATTGCTCTCACTGCATTCTCAGTCACTTCCAGAATTTGTGGTGCTCTCTGTGACTCAACCCTCTGGCTAGATAACTATATAATTCTCCCCTTCTGGGGTAGAAGAGTCCCACTGGATCAGCTGACTTCATGACGTTCCAGACAGTCTTCCAGGCAAAGGCCACACCTATGCCACTTTCCTAGCAACTTGTAGGGGAACCCAGGCCCATCCACTGCTCTGGGTTCCAGCTGAGGGACTCTATGTCCAATGACTATGGTCTCCTTGGTCCTAGACCCTATCGCTATTTCCCTGGACTCCTTCCTACACCCTTCTCTATCATCTGTTCCCTCCTCCCAATTTACCAGCTCAAACTTCCTCTGCCCAGGGAGTAATTGTAGATGACTTCCCCTCTTTGACTTCTTGCTAGACTCTGTGGTCCCATACAAACATCACTTCTCCGACTATTTGCCCTGCACCCTCTTCTGTTCTCAGCTTCATCTCTTTATACCAGTCGAACCTGCTTCTTCCCAGTTGAACTTCATGTTCCATTAGGCTTTACTGAGCCCTGCTCGCCTCCAAGTACAAAATATAAGGTTAAATGCCCTAATTTAACCAGCTCTGCCTTGTGTGGGATGGATACCCCATTACACCATACACAAAATATTTATTCAAACAATTATGTTTGGGCTGAATAATTTCAAACTACTACTTATACAAATACTTTAAATTAAGAGATCACATATTCCATGTTTACATGAAATTCAACAGGTCAGCTGGAAGTGCAGGAACAGTGAATTAGTTCAAACAGAACACATGTGTCTAGCTGTGTAGAGGTAATGCAAGATCGCTACATTTCTGTTTCAAACTAATCGAATATTTGCTTCTAAAGAGCATTTATGGAAACACATAAAACCTGGTTTGGTGCCTGATGCCATGATATATGTTCAATTTTTTCCAAATGACAACTGTTCTATATTTTCAACATTTCTGAAAACACCCCACACTGTGGGGGGAAAAAAGAAGATGGCACAGGGGAAAGCTTGACATGAACCTGGAAGGTATGGATACCTCCTTGTCGTGCAATGAAAGTCCTCAACTCCCACTAAAGCCAATGGCACCAAAGCCAATGAGGTCTGTCGGTTTTCAGCACCACCAGGAAGAGCTCAGCCTCTTGTGGGAATGGGTTTATAATTTCCACACCCAGTCCTGTTGATACCATTCTTTAAAGGCCTAATTCAAATACCACTGAAACTAATGGAAAGACGTCCACTAACTTCTGTGGCCTTTGGATCAGAACCTGATGGCAGTTGCTTCTCCTGGAACTAAATAAAGTTTGAGAATGGTCATTAACAATTTTTTTTGCATTTCAGTTAGGGAATAAGTCTACGTTTCACTGTACAGAATCATTGTACAGTACATTATACTGTAGTTAGATTGCAATTCTCTCTTTATACAAGATCGTAAATTGTGTCATGAAATGTTTACTAGTTGACTGCAAACAATGCATTGCTATCATTAGTGTATTTTCCAAGTCTCAAGACTACCTTGGAACAGGCATGATTGGATTGTTTTAGGAAAAAAATAATGCTTTTACAATGATAGATAGGAAGGGGTAAAGCAAAATAAATATATAAATATTTATATATAAATATATCAGGGGGATTAACGTTAGGGAGGGAGAGGAATTATTTAAGTTTAGTACTAATATAGGCACGAGGACGAATGGGTACAAATTGGATATTAGGAAATTTAGACTAGAAATTAGACGAAGGTTTCTAACCATTAGGGAAGTGAAGTTCTGGAATAGCCTTCCGAGGGAAGTAGTGGGGGCAAATGACTTATCTGGCTTTAAGACTAAGCTTGATAAGTATATGGAGGGGATGTTATGATGGGATAGTTTAATTTGAGCAATTGATTTTGGATTATCGGCAGATAAGTCTGCTCAATGGTCTGTGGGAATGCTGGATGGGATGGGAACTGAGTTACTGCAGAGAATTCCTTTTTGGGTGCTGGCTGGTGAGTCTTGCCCACATGCTCAGGGTTTAGCTGATCGCCATATTTGGGGTCGGGAAGGAATTTTCCTCCGGGGCGGATTGGCAGGGGCCACGGAGGTTTTTCGCCTTCCTCTGCAGCATGGGTCGCTTGCTGGTGGATTCCCTGCAGCTTGAGGTCTTCAAATCTCACTTTTGAGGATTTCAACAACTCAGTCATGGGTTCGGGGTTGTTATAAATGGGTATGGGTAGGGTTTTGTGGCCTGCCTTGTGCAGGAGGTCAGACTAGATGATCATATTGGTCCCTTCTGACCTATGAGTCTATGAGTCTAAAACACAGGGAAAGTTATAGGAACAAATTCAGCCTGTGCATAAGCAGGTACAATGAATTAAAGGGACTTGTACCTACTTATCTCTTTGTCCCAGTCACCAGGAACTTGGAATTCAACATTATGTTTGGAGGTGACTGTGTAACTTCTGACCCGAAGTTTCACAGAACCTTCAGTTTTTGTCTTCACTGCTAAAAAGTGTTTTTTACAGTGAGATAAACAACAAGCTATAGTTACCTTGCTGTGAAATCCTAGTGGACACAAAGCACCTGTAGTTTTTTCAGCCTAGACCTCTCCCGGTTTACCATGGGGTAAAACTATACTGCCTTGTTGCACCAGAATTTTACAGCAGGATAGGTAGTATGCTTTAGTTGGCCCGCCATAAAAACATCCTTTTTTTTTTAAGCAATAAAGACAAAGCCTTAGTGGCAAAAGGAAAAAAAGCTAAAAATTAAAGAAAACTGTCCTCCCAACTTCTAAACTATTTGCTGTACATGCTACATTTCCTCAAATATATCCACATGCATGACTTAGACATAAATACACATCATTTAAGTCACTATGAAATAAGGCAGCTGGTAATGAAATAAGGCGGTTGGCATTTAACTAGAACAGAATAAAAACGTTTCATGTAAGGAATTGGATATGTTAGGGTTATGCTGAGATACAATACACCTAGTGTGTGGGGCTAGGTACATCAGGAACCACAGCTAAGTTATATTGCCATCTCTGCTAACTTGGTAGCATTTTACATCTACTTTGTACTCACCTTATACAGGTGTCAATAACTACACAAAGTGTAACATAATGGGGATTTAGGCCAAAGTATGTCTAATCTGTGAGGAGCCAGGCATTGGACATACAGGCAACGTTGTGGGATGCTCCAACTTCTCTTTTCAGTTGGCACTGTGTGACCCAGGGACCTCTTGATACCAACTTGCAGAGGGCACAGGGATGTATAAGAGTGACAAGCATCCCCTGAGTCTGGTATCTACATACTAGTTTGCCAAAGAGCGCCGCGCTAGGTCTGCACTGAAAGATTGTGTCACACTGGTTGTCATAATCATTGTGAAGTGTCTTTCTGTACATATACTGAAAATTATGTTCTTAAGGCCTATAATATGAGGCAAAAAGTGTCAATCAGTGTTTGCAACTTTTAATGAAAGATTCAAATGGATGTTTAGTGGAATGTTTTTAAAAGCCAATTCATTTTAGACATACAAAATGGAGTTTTGACAAGACAGGAGCATTTGTTTAGGTGCTTAAAACCTTGCATAATTACACAAGTTTATTTGCATTTACTTTAAACAGTTTGTTCAGCACTCCTTGTGTTGCTGTATTTATTTATTTAACACACCTGCACCCAGGTTATTCTCTACATGTACAATGAGAGAGTCAAATTCAGATGGAAATGCCTTATTTTCTTTTAGTGATTTCCAATCAATTGTCCACCTTCAAATGATTCAAATCAGATGATTGCTGTAGGCAGAAACAATTTATCATTGTTATATATGGATCATTCCTTTTGGAAAAGTGCCCATTTTCCTTCAGAGTGGTTGTAAAGATTCTTAGGGACAAAAGCATAGTGGTGGTAGTCGTCATCACCTGACTTCCTGTTGCATAATTTGTTTGACTACCAGGGTTCCACTGAGTGAGACTATAGTGTTGTACTGCCATAACCAGGTTTTATTATCAAACTAAGCATTCTTTTCTGACGCCAGCCAGGTTAATCTTTTCAGCACTGGGTAAAGTTTTTACCATCTGCATAAATGCTCCCTTTAACTTCTCACTCTTCTCTTAAATCACATATCTCCCAAAGTGACACATTTCTCAGCTGATTTCCATACACGAAGCTCAGTTTATCTTTGTACTCATTCTGTAGCTACAATTACTGTTCTCTTCATGGTCACCTTTGGTCTCATTCTTTAAAGTTTCAGTGGCATTCAACAGATCTTTGCTGTGCTCTGCCACGCATTCTTTTACATTCCTTTAGTTGTCCAAAGTACCGCCCTGTAGTCCCCTGTCACTGAATTTCTCTTTTGGAGAGACTTCCATGGTATAATTTAATAACATGGTTTTCTGCTTCTTTTTCTTGCATTTCTTATCTAATACTATTTGCTGGAGTTCCTTTTCCACCCAGTTCCAGTCTTCCCCATCACTTCCCCAGGGAGTTCATATGGGCCTTCTTTAGATCTAACGCAGAGGTTCTCAACCTTTCCAAACTACTGTACCCCTTTCAGAAGTCTGATTTGTCTTGTGTAACCTCAAGTTTCACCTCACTTAAAAACTACTTGCTTACAAAATCAGACAAAAGTGTCACACTATTACTGAAAAACTGCTTACCGTCTCACTATATAATTATAAAATTAATCAATTGGAATATAAATATTATACTTACATTTCAATGCATAGTATATAGAGCATCTAAACAAGTAATTGTCTGTATGAAATTTTCATTTGCACTGACTATTAGTGCTTCTTACATAGCGTGTTGTAAAATTAGGCAATTATCTAGATACATTGATGGAAGATCTCTGCATACCACCAGGAGTATGTGCACCTCTGGTTTAGAACCACTCAGCTACCCCACTCCACCAGTGCCCCAGAAGCCTTCTCAAATTTAAGCCCCTCCAATGCCACTGCTAAACTGCTGAGTTGCAGCAGACAGAAAAGCTACACATATAATAAACTGTGTGTTACTTGCTCCAGACTCCTAGACTTTAAGGTCAGAAGGGACCATCATGATCATCTAGTCTGACCTCCTGCACCTGCTTCTGCAATAGACCTGTAAGCTCTGGCTGAGTTACTGAAGTCCTCAAATCATGGATTAAAGACTTCAGGTTATAATGGGTCCAGGTCAAGTCACGGCACCACTAATGAACCTTAGCCGGTTCTGGGAGAACACGTCATCCAGGTCCTTGGGATCCAAAAAAATTCAGTTTGACTCCAGATTGTGTCATTCAGGTTCCTTTATTTGGCATACAACAAAGCTTTGCTGAGTTGATTAGACACAAGTTTATGGGGTGGGTATAGGGGATACCACACATCTGAAGTTATACAGAAAACCTCTTCCTTCATATACATTTACACATTACATTGCAGCATCTGTTTTTGGATTGCCTTGATTACTTTGCAGGAGCCAATCTCTGCATGGACAGAGCATGTTACACATTGTCCACACTCAACTTTCCCTCACCTCTACATTGTTAACTTATCTTGTCCATTGTCAGTAAGTGGTTCCCTGGATGTTCACCCTCTTCTCTTAGTTGGCTCAAAGATTCTGTCTTTTTAACCTGCTGACCTATTTACTTCTTTTATATAGCACAAACATTCTTATTTTAGCCTACTGATCTGTTTATCTCCCTAATTCTGTCCTCCAAGAAATGAGGCCTCACTCCAGGTGCTAATTACTCATGTCAAGCCAGGCCTCAGCTACAACTGTGACTGGAGGATATGCTGAAGGTGAGATTAAAGAGGTAGAAGAACCAGGAGAGGACAGCATCATGGAAGCCAAGGGAGGAGAAGATTTCAAGAAGGGCGTAGTCAAGTGTGTTGAAGGTGGCTGACTGGTTAAGAAAGATGAGGATGGAGTACTAGCTTTGAGCTTTGGCTAAAAAGAGATCTTAAAAACTTTGGCAATAACAATTTTGGTTGAGTACGTGGGGTGAAGGCGGATTGGAGAGGGTCTAGGATGGAGTTAGAAGAGAAGAGCTCCAGACAATGATTGTGCATGATGATGCAATGATGCAGTGCATTCAGTAACCTTAGAGATGAAAGGAAGAAGAGAAAGGAACATGAAAGTGCCAAATTGACCTATGTCAGGAAGTGTTTCTGGAAAGATTTGAGCATGCCTTCTCCACTATAATTAGACAAGAACACTGACAAGGCTTTCCAGTGGCTGGTATGCTGTGCTATAGGAAAATAGTTGATACTTTGCAAAGTAAGGGGTTGGAAGCTATTTCCAAAGGAATTGCTGATGAAGGTGAAGCAGTCTGGAGTGGGTCTCTGTCAGTGGTTGCAGCAAGAATCAGACCTAGTGGTCAGAGTCCGAATGCCAGTGCCATGGTTTGAGTCAGAGTCAAAGACTGGAACTGGATTACCAGGAGGCAGGAGCAAGGTTGGTTCTGAAGCAAGAGCAAGACTGGAACAGGACGGGAACAAGGCTGGGTGCCAGGCAGGATCTTCGCTGGTGCAGTGGAGGAGCAAAGCAGGAACAGGGCTTGGAGAGATGAGGGGCAAAGATTTTGTGGGCATGACTGTTGAGCAGCCAGTGAGCTACTACTGTTACTAGGGTTAAGAACCGGCCTGTTGGCTTCCTCAGTCAATCAGGCGGGGCTGTCCATCAGGCAGCCCAGCTGGCTCATGAGAGCCTCAGAAGGACTGAGCAGGTGCAGCTGAGGGCCTTACTCCTGAGATCATCGAACAGAGTTTGAGAACCACAGCTGTATGCTAATTCTACACTGAAAAAGTGACTCTAGAAGCCATTCCCACACAGGGAACAATTGCAGTCAAGCTCAAAAGCCCAAGAACCAGATTTCACTAATTCTCTGATCTAAAAATATTAGCAAAAGAACTAAGAGCCATGTCCTGCCATTGATATTTTTGCAGAACTCACAGTGACATCACTGGGAGTTTTATAGTCAGATCTCTGACAAGCATAATGCTCTAGGGTCTGTGTTCCAAGAGGAGCCAAAAGGATGGCCTCTTCTCATTTCAGTCTAATGTGACATAGCATAGTCATATAGCAAAGAACTGAATTTTTGATAAAGTTGTCACAATAGCTGCTTCATCCTGATAAATTCTCAAACCTGAGCTAAATTTGCTATGTTATAACATTCTTGAAATTACCTGCAAATCATTTTCTTTCTGGTTTTGCAGGTACATGATTCTATTATAAAACTGAACCAGAATTGCTACAAAACATATTCTTAGAAGACGAGGGCCTTATCCTCCTCCACTGACCTCAATGGGAGCTTAGCCATTGATTTTGATTTGTGCATGATCAAGTACTTAGCTCTTTGTCAATCCATTGTATATATTTCCCTAATCATTTATAGTTTATATATTACTGGATTTACTGAAATTCTAATAAACTCATTTAACAATCCAATTAAAGTACTCTCTGTTGACCAAAGTTTCCCAGAAACTAGCTTTTTATTCTATCATTGTTTATTAGTCCAAAAAAGTAAAGGCTTAATTTCTTTTTAATCTTCCTCTTCTCTTGCAGTTGTAACATTTCAAAATATCTGGAGGAGTGCTATTAGTTCTCTTTCCAAAATCTCCACAGCAAAGTTGTTGATAACCACAAAAAGTATCATCTACATTCCTTCGTGATAGTACATGGGGATGTGATTTATTCAAAATCAGACCACTTAAAACACATGCCAGGTTTAAGTGAGTGTATGTCCAAAATGTTCCCCTTGAGTTTCCACCTGGATTGTTTACAAACTTGGATCTGAAAAGCAACATTTGTGCAGTCCAAGATTAACAGAGTATATGACAGTGCTGTCAAATACCTATGAGGCTAATGTGCAAAAAAGACCATCTGGGGTTGTTTAACTGTTCTTACTGTGTGATACCATAACATGGCCCAAAGAACTGGGACCTTTTGAACAAAATCAGACCTGACCAAATTTGCTAAACTTTGTCACAAATAATAACTATTCTGGCTGCAATGAAGCAGCAATTACCCATTGTAACATGTGTGACAACAGTTTGAAATGCTGTGTGGTTTGCTGAGTAGCGATGATTTTTTGAATATTGAGCATATTAGGTTGTGCTACTGAAGACAGGCCTTCTGAGGAAAATGGGGTCCATAGGCCGTATTGCTTCTAAAATCAATGTACAGCAACTGTATTCATTCATGTTTGCAGATGGGGTCATATATTGATAGTCTCAATGTCTTTTATATACAGAAATTGATACTGAAACACTTAATATCCTTTATATGCAGAATTTGCTACAGCAATCAGCAACTGTGTTCTTACGGCTTCAGTCTGCACATATTAAAGTCAATGGCAAAACTGTCATTAAGGTCAATGGTGTCAGAGAACCTTTAGCCACCGGGGCCTTCCTGCTGATCTTTAGATAGCGGACGCTCCAAACAGATCTAATCTTTCCAGAGCTCATGCTACTGCAGGCGATGCTGGCAAAAATGAAGAGTTGCTCTGACGTACTAGGCAATTTTGTCATTTTCAATTTTTTCCCCTCAAGAAGAAAAAAAGGCACTGAAGTCTGTGAATTAGAAAAAGGGACTTTCAATTAAGTTTGCTGAGAGAGAGGACAACTTGTAAGAGGGGCAGGAGAGAGATGCTTCTACGACTACTATTTTTGTGACTCAGGGAAATGGTAGATCTGTTACTATATTTACAGATAAAGGACTATAGTAACTTCAATAGCTGCCCTCCATCAATAGCTCTAGATAAATAAAAGTCTTAATCTTCTTGGTAGAGATTGGGAAATTGTCTCTGTCCCCTGGAATAATGAAGTTTGAGGCGAAACAATGAGGTGACTCAAGACAAAAGATGAACATATATTGATCCAAGTCTTTTAAGGAAAGGGATCTGGGGAGCTAAAGGAAAAGCGAGGTGAAATTGAACAACTCCTACATACTCCAGCTAGGCATGCCTTTCCACTGTTAGCATAAAGGGCGATCTTATGCAATATCTTTAAGAATTAACTTTCTTATGCTACAGCTATGTCCAACTTACTAACTGAGCAACCTAGGCAGGTATATTACATAATTGTTTCCATATTTATTTCTTTTGTAATCTGTTCTTACTAAATGGGATAGCTTAAGATCGCCCCTTCACAAATACACCCCTTTTCATGTTTAAGAACATACAATCGTAAGACATTACTTTGGAAACAGATTACCAAAGAGGTACTTTTCACATTAGATGCAAATCTTGGCTATCTTTGGGGAAGTTCAAATCTAGGGCCTGATTCTCCACTGCCTTGTATTTTATGGAGTCATTTATACCTGTTCATAGTGGGTGTATAATGATAACATTCTGATTTGGCAGCATTTTGCACCCATTGTTTACAGGTTTCCATTGACTACACAAGGTGAAAGTCAATGAAGAATCAAGCTAATTAATTTTGCACTGGCTTCCAATGGGACAAACCAAACCTCCAGATCCAAATATGCCTATGCTCTGAGGAAGTTCAAATCTTGAGACAAACTTTGTGGCTTGGGACCATCTCTAGTCTCAAAAAAGAGGAAAGTGAAAAAACAAGGCACAGTGATTGTATCACAGGGGTACAGTTCAGGCAACATAACATGGAAACAGACCTTGCATCAGAGCATCTATGGGTAAGGTATATGTATGATCAGAGTCATGATCAACCAAAATCATTTACTGTTTTACATTTCTAAGACAGAAATAGATTAATGTTCTTTCAAATCCATTACCAAGTCAGTAGATGAGCTGTTGGAAAACTTAGCTGTGTTAGAAAAGAATCAAATATATGAAACTTGCTATTTTTGTGTGTTAGAGTAGCTATATCTATACATGATATCTATGATAATTTCTATCTGATTCTGGGTTACCTCTAGCTGTTTTAATTAGACTTGTAAATTCTTTCCTCTTACTTTAGTTCTTTGGCTTAATAAGTTAGTTATACTTCATATGAACATAGGCATGTTTGGGACAGTTAGAGAGCAGCTGCCAAAGAGATTATGCGTACTGAATCTTTTTAAATCCTGTCTTTTGTTAGTTGATATTGCAAATACTCTAGGGCTGAACTGTTGAATTTAGGCAAGCTCTGGACTACTGCAGGGAGAATTCAAGGAAGAATTAATTGAGGAAGAATTTCTCCCCAGGAGTCTCTGGTACATGTCCACTGCTGAAATAACAGCAAGGGGCCAAATTAAGCAACCATTTAGCTCTGTATAGACCAATGGAATCACTACAGGGATGAATCTGGTCCAACCTGAGATAGAGAATGGTGTTCAGTAAGGTGTCAGAATTTACGTAATATCTTTATTAATGAGCTGGAAGAATGTGTAAACATTACATTTCTTAAACAGAGGATGCTACAATATGGAGGTGTTGGGAACACAAATGAGATGGGGACAGTGGATATAACTTCTGGAGCCACTGAAATCAGTGAGAGCAAAATTAGACTGCTAGATTGAAAACACAGTGCCTGGATTCAACCCAAGAAACTGAAAATTAATACTTAAAGAGGAATATATAATTACAAACACAGTAGCAGGAAAAGCTGGAAAGAAGTAATGGCAAAAGCCACCTGGGATACAAGGGAAAGCAAATTAGATATGAGCTTGCAATGCAATGTGGTAGCAGAAAATATCCAGTGGGAAGCAGTGAGTTCCCGCAGGGCACCAGATATATATTAGTGAGACAGCTGTCCCTCTCTCTATATGGCACTGAGACCATACCTAGAATAGCATGCACAGCTCAGAGCCACCTACCACTCACACCACCAAGGCTACACATTTTAGCATGCTAGCTCAATCAGGGCTAGCACAGATATGTCTCCTCAAGCTGGAAATTACATCTCCAGCTCGAAGTGCACACATACTGCAATTTAAAGCTTGAAAATTTAGGGTAAGGGCATCTCAAGAAATGCTCAAATACTATGGTGATGAGGACTATATAAGCACCTGGATGGATAGAAAGATAAAGATGCTCATTCCTCAGCTGGCGTGGACTTGTTCTCCCCTGGCCCCCAGCAGGAATGTCCACTCTGGGGGCATAAGACACAACAACAGAGAGAGAGAGATGTTGTAGCTACTTTCTGCTGCCACAAATTCCTCTAATAGTCTATCCATTAACAGAGTTTACCCCCAGGGTTTAAGCTAATTTCTGCTGACATAAATATGATGGAACCTACAACTGTATTTGATCTCAGGGATATTAAGGGTTTCTCTTTTTCCTCTATCTGGCTACAAGGACTTCTGTTTCTTTTCCAGGAACTTTTACAACCAACAGTGGAATTGGCCACCCAGCCCTTGAGATGCCAGTAGTACACACAGAGAATATGGGAAAAGCAATGCATCTAGGAAGTAAGAAACATGGAGGAATAATGTATCTTGTATTTCCAACTCAAAAATTGTTACCCAAAGTTTGTGTAACCTCCCATTATGCATTGATCTAAAGTATAACAGTTCAATATGGCTGGCATTTTAATAGCCATGCTTTATGGACAGTAAAAGAGCTCACTATTCTTTTAAAAACTTCAGGCCAAGTTACTTTCAAAAGTAACTCAGACTCATAGACTCATAGGTCAGAAGGGATCAATATGATCATCTAGTCTGACCTCCCGCACAAGGCAGGCCACAAAACCCTACCCATACACATTTATAACAACCCCGAACCCATGACTGAGTTATTGAAATCCTCAAAAGTGAGATTTGAAGACCTCAAGCTGCAGGGAATCCACCAGCAAGCGACTCATGCCCCATGCTGCAGAGGAAGGCGAAAAACCTCCGTGGCCCCTGCCAATCCGCCCCGGAGGAAATGACTTTGGGTGCCCAGGTTGAGACACCATAAAAACTCTTGATTTTAAGACAGTTGGTACTCAGCACTTTCTGAAAATCTAGTCTTTTAAGGTCTCAAGTTGGGCACTCTTTAAAAAAAACAAAACATACTAGTCACTTTTGGAAAATCTTGGTCCTAGTGCTTTTAGAACCTTTAGCAGTGCCAGGAAATGTAGTCCTTGAACAGAGATTCAACCACCTAACATTTGATCTTGAAATCAGAGTTCTAACCACATCTATCATTCATAAGAGTGCCTCTCAGTTCAAACCATGTAGTTTGGACTGTGTTCTGTACCTAATGATTTCCAGAAAATCCTGTTCTTCATTCTCATTAAATGTTTTGGGTGGTAAATGCCCAGCTTTGCTCAGTGTTTAGCATGACCTTTTAATGTTCAGGAAGTTTATCCTCTGGGAACAATAATGGCTGAACAGAGTAAAATGTCTTGCAATCCTGTTTCCAGTTAGGTCCTTGGAAAAAACAGAAATATAATGGAATATAATTTCTGGCTATACTCCTCTCCCTTTCTCTTCATAGCAGGAAAAAGCAACTTATTCAGATTTTGGTACATTATTTGCAATCCAGTACACTGACATGCTTTTTCAGGCATGCAGTATTCTACAGTAGAACCTGTTTTGATGAGCACTGATCTGATGAATGACAGGTTATATGAACCATTGCTGTCATTTGATCAACAAGGTTCCCATCTGTGGATGTGAGCAGAGGTTGTGTACACTCAGAAAATGACCTTCCCACACTCTCATGAAAGCGCCTCAGCTTCAGATAAGTTATGCCTCAGAGAGGTTGCCAGTGCTTTTTTGCACGATGGCAGAGAAGTATAAGACAACTGTGACGCTGGCCTCCAGGGAAGCCATGCTGAGATAGCTTAAACAGGGCAAACTGCAAAGAATGGGGCAGGCAAAGCCCTAAATATTGGTGGTTTTTCTTCCATAAGATATACCATGCCAGCAACAAACAGCTTCTGAGCACCTCACTGGTCATTCAATAGACAAAACACAGTTCCCTTAAAACTATCCAGCCCTTTGGCTAGCACTCAGACAGCCACGTCAAATACAATGGGGATTACTGAAAATATTTATCCAGCATATATAAAAAAGTTCTACCAATCCAAAGGATCAGACATGTTATCAAACAGGTCAATGAATAGTTCAGATCTTACCCAAACACATGCTTAAAGCCAATGCTTGTTAATTAAACTAACATTTATTTTTTTTAAAAAGAATGAAAGTAAGGGTTAAAAGGTCAGAGTATGTACACAGATAAAAATAAAGCTCTTAACTCGGTTTCAAAGTAGAGATAACTGAATTGCCAAGTTCTCAAATTGCAAAGTCTCTGAAATTAACCAAACAGCTTGGAGGTCTTCAGTCCTTATTTAGAGCCTCTGTTAGAAATCCAGGCCAGAGAAATGAAGACTAAGTTGTCCATGTGCAGTTTGTTCAAATTCTCCCATGAGAGCTAGCAGGGTGATTCCAGGCTGGTGCTGGGTGTCAGTCTTGGAATCCAAACTTTCCCTGGTGAACTGGACAGATTTGAGATAAAAAGGATCAATCCACTAGAGTCTTTTATAGACCCATGCAGGCTGACCGATATTTTCTTGACCGCAAGTGCCTCTTTGAACAATTAATAGATGATTACTTGGGAGTCAAGTATCATCTCCTTTGTCCTGTGCACACTGGTAACTAATTACATTAGCACAACGTAACTGGCCATTTACTGGTATTTACTACTTACACTTCAGAGAGAAATAAAAACAATAATATTGTAACATTCAAAGTTCTATCTAAGTGTTCATATGTTCCTTTTGAACTCTTAATCAATAGAACAGTGATAGACAGGAAAGCAGTTTATCTACATTGCTAACCTCTAAGATGATATATGTAAACAACAGCAAATAACTACCAGCAATACAGTTGCATATTAAAGCTTTAGTTTATTTTATGAGGAAGGACCCTCACTACCATTGTATTTTCTCATATGTCTCGAAAGGTTAGAGTTGGGCCATGCAATTTGTAAAGTTGCTTGGCTTTTTCGGGCCTAGCGTCACAACAACTGTGCTTAATGTTCAAAAGAAAGTAGAAATTGTTGAAAGGCTGGACAGAGGTGAAACAGCAACTGAGATGGTACAGGAAGGAGTCAGGCATTCTTAGAACCAAAGAAAAACAAAGACAAACTCTTAAATTTTGTTTCATCAAGGGATGGTGAATGATTAATAGTTTATGCACCATACTTACTGTAATTTAGAGATGTTCAATTTTATGAACTCCTCAATCCTTTGAGTTCATAAAATAAGCATTTGACTCTATAAGATTAAATATTCTGGTGAACTCTTCCTCCATTGGACAGCCATGCAGCCCGTGGACAGGGATTTCTCTTGCTTTTCATCTGTTAGACTATTACATAATGCTCATACAATGGGTCATCTAGTGCTCTGCTCCCCTGCACCTTACCTTTTTTTCCCCAGTTGAGGCCATCAGCAAGTACTGAGGGATGTAAGGCTTGTCTACATAGCAGAGAAGGGGGGTTATGAACTAACTTAAGTTCGTGCTCATTAAAATGACCTGTGTCCCCACAACACAAATCTTAAAGCATACTAATGGGCTAGTGATACATAGCCCATCACTCACTGAGAGTGGAGTAAATTAATTTAATAAGGAGTTGGTGTGGACTAACGTTCTTGTGAATTGTAGATATGTGTTGGCAGAAGGTGCTGTCTCACGGCTGGGGCAGGGCCCCGCAGGCACTCTGCTTCCATTTCCCTCCAAGGTCCCAAAATAATCCAGTCACAGCCAAGATCTTTGATACAATATTCCCCTCCCTTCTGGGATCTTATTTATTAAATATCATACAGCTCCCAAAAAGTCCCCTTTCCACTCACCCTCAGGTTTCACATTCATAGGGCTCCTTCTGGGTGTGAGTGCTGGCTGACTTCTATCCCACAGGTACACTCTCAGCAACATCTCTTCCAGCAGTTCCCTTCTCTGACGGGGCTTGGAACCTCCTTTTTTAGTCACTCACCCAGTCAACTAATTACCTACTCTCCTGATCCTCCCCAGGTGGGTCTAATAACCCCAAACACCTGCCTTTCCTGACTTGTGCCCTCTACCTCCTCTCTACAATGCTCTGTGCCCTTAGAGGAACTATGGTCTGGTACGGCCCTATGCCTGCCTTCTCCCAGACACTAACTGCTCGAAAGGACCATCTCCCTCTCTCTTACTGACTGCTTCAGTTATTTTTCAGCTGTTCACATTCTCTGAACAGGCAGAATGGGGTAACTGGTCTCTGAAACTCACTCCTCTTGTACCCCTGTACATGCACACATCTCTCATTCATACCAGTGTGGCAGTCCACAAACTGCTATCTCACACTGCTTGTATTATGCCAGGACCAGCCTGTCTGTTTGTCTGTGGGCCCTTGACTGCACTGGGGTCATGTTGGCTAAATGTCACCTGCCTATTTAAAGGTTGGTGCAAAGCCAGGAAGGGTCTATTGGCTCTTGAAGTTGCCTCCCTTGGCATTATTATAGCAGTGCTATACAAGTGTTATAACAGTGTTGTTATAGCAGTGTTATACAAGGCCTTGTTCAGCCAAATGGAGCCATGTAGAGATTCTGGATTGTCTCACCCTCTGGGGAGAAACAAAAACGCAGGCAGCCCTGTTAAAAGATCACCAGAATCAGGGGTGTGTGCAAGGTAGGGCAAGCAGGGGCACACTCCGCCACCAATAATCATCAGGGCACAGAACTCTTCCCTGCCTGGGGCTGCGGTGGGGGTGGGAAGGGAGAGTGAGTTCCTTCAGCCCTGAGGCCTCAGCAGAGGCACAGAAAGTGCCCCTCCAAAAGCATTCACATTTAAATTTCTGCACATGCCCTTGACCAGAATAAAGAGGTGTACAAAGCCATCCCTAAGGACATGGCCAAGAAGGGTCACTGCTGGTAACTTTTGCAAAACCACAAGGAGCTGAAAAGCATTTACAAGAAATCCAAGGACAAAATCCAGGTCCCCATCTTTATAGTCTACATCTTCAGTATTGTTCAACAAGATGAGGAGCCCTACCTGGGTGTGTATAAAATACTTTCCAAGGGTACCCTGTTATTCTTGTTTGCCCATTAAGGACACATCGCTTCACACAGAACCTTTCTGAATGCTTATCATGTTTGGGCCTATATAGAAATTCCATGAACAACTTGGTGTCTGGCACAGATTGCATGATGAAGTTGTTACACAGGGATTCTCCACCTGTCTGCAAGTGTTTTCAATCTTGTTCACTGCTAGTATATTTCAAGAATTCACGTGGCAAGCACTGGGGCAGAAAAAAAATGGGAATGTTATGTCTAGACAGACAGTTGATCATATTCTTTGGCTCACTGTGTTCTATTGTTGTATTCATAAAGGACTAGAAGGATTCTGAATTGTGGTTTTACAAGATCCAAAGGTCAGGTAGGCTGCATTAAAGCTAAGATTTTTTTTGTCTATCATTTGGTTTGTTTACCAAAACATAGCCAAATAACCAATTCCCGAATCCTTTTCAAACAGTGTCTTCCTCCATCCATTTACCAAATATTCTCAAAATACCACAATCCATTTTTAAATCATAAACCTGGAAAAAGTTTCCAATTTTGACATTTCTAGCATTTTGCTTTCTGTATTGAATAGTAAAACAGAAAGTTTCATGGAATCATTTTAAAAATAAATAAATCTAAATACACAACCTTAATCAACTGCCTTTTGTAATTCAATGCATGAAATAATTCAACACGTTCACACATAGGTGCTAGAACTAGGGGTGCTGAAGATGCTCTTGCACCCGCTGGCTTGAAATAGTAATAACCCAAATACATGTTTTCCTTCTTCAACACCCCCACTATAAAAATTGTTCCAGCACCCCTGTGTTCACAGGACCCTGGGTTCTCAGGAAATGCAGTTTCAGCATCGACACACTATTTCTGAACAGTCTGAATTCTGTGTACAGTTCAGTGCAGTGATGTTTTTAAAAATGCTGCATACTCTTTGAAATAATCCCATCAAGTAGATGAAGAAGATGGAGGAAAATAACACAGAGCAGAACCACAAACTCTGCAGTTGCACAGTTCGTCTGATTATCCTCTTGATTTGTCCAGTGCGTAAGATCTGATGTAACTGTCCTGAAATTCACCACACATGTAATTGAAACCTGCTGTAAAACCTGGCTTTACTTACAAATCACTTGATTGGAACTGTGAAATTTCAAAATGTTATAAGTATGTTTTATTGCTTGTCCAGTATAGGAAATAGGTTGAAAGAACTGGCTCTCTCAACAAACAAAGGTTTGTTGTTTCTGTAATAGTTCCAGTAACTACCACATCAGTGAATGTCTTTTAATAATGCTTACATGGTCACAAAAACTTATGACAAACAGATGGATTTGGGAAAAGTTCTTTCTAAAGACCATCACGCTACTCACAGCCTTGTCTACTGCTTTTCGTGTTTGGCTTTATCTATGCTTTTTAAAAAAAATTATTCTCCCATGTACAGTTTTTCCAGCCATGTAATTACAAGTTCCTAATGAAACACACATCGTTTTTACAACCTGGAAATATGGGAACTATTAAAAGGAACTCAGCAGGAACATATAGGTCACAATATTACAAAACCTGCTAAACTCTGACTTCAGTCATTTATGTTCTTTTTTTTTGGACACTATTTCTTTACAAATCCTTGCCATGTAAATATCCGAAACAAGATAATCATTACAGCAATTAGCTTTTGTTTAAAGCGACACAATACAGGAATATAGTCACCAGATCTTTCTATTTAGCAAGGGTATTCCATATCACAGAGTGAGCATATTATAATACCTAAGTTGTTTCTAGTGGTTTTATTAAATTGAGTGAAATCTCTATATGCACATATTTAAAGATCAGGTATGTCTATCAAATGTCAATAGTCAAATTGGACAGATGGATTTATGGGTTTTTTTACTTCCTCAGCACCATAAACCTTTGGTGTAGAAGGAGCCAAAATGAATACAAATTAATATGATTTAAAATAAGAAGACAAAACTTTTTTTTCCTTAACTTAAATATGAATTTTAGGTTTATTTTTAATATAATATTTTCATTTCTCTTCATAAGGAAAAGGTCATTTGCATTAATGTTTTTATCACTGACTATTCATAGAAGCTTTTACTGCATTGAAGTCAGACCGATGCTTGGTAATAACTGCAGAACAAGTTCCTAAAACTTACAACATAAGATCACGATACTGCTAACATTGACACACACGGGTTGAGTAAAGTGATATGTGTTTCCCTGTTTGTAGGTTCAAGCCCTTAGACAATAATGGCTAAACGTATCAATACAATCCTAGTCAATGCAAGATAAAAGGTTGCTGTGAAACCGATTGATGACAGGACTGATTTGCGGCATGGTAGATAGTCCAGTTACTTTTGGCATGTGCCATCTGGGATATAGGCTTATGGGTAGGAGTCAAAGGTTATTGTGGGGTTCAATTTTGTTTTATAAAAAGTTGTTCTTGCATGTGAAATGAATGAGTCTGATGTTGTGAATGAGTATGAAACAAGCCTTTTCTATAAATAAAGCCTTCTTTAGATTTGCAATCAAGTCGTTGGTCCCAGTTAGGGATGCATGTGCTTTACACATGAAGGACTAGATTGTGCTGGGTTTGGGCGCAAGGAGATTTTTCCTCTATTGCACTTCTCTAGAATAGCCACCCTCTATCTCAAGCCTTACGCAAGTCTAGACTCCCTGATGGGATAGCATAGGAGCTGGAACTAGAGCTGCTGGTGGTGCAGCTGCACCCCCTGACTTCCATCATATACAGGGTTTACTGTTTAGTTCAATGGCTGTCAGCACCCCACTATGCAAATTGTTCCAGTACCCCTGTGGGAAAAGATATGAAAGCAGGGCCCCACTTTCCAGCCGTCAGAATATGTCCAGTAAGTGAGAAGGGTGTGTTCTGGGCACCGTTTTATTTCATGTATTTTATTTCAAGTATTTTTACAAAAATGAATTAAATGTATTTAATAACATATATGGAGAGATTTAAAAAAATGCACCATATTGGCCTAATTCTCCTGTCATTGAAGTCAGTGGGAGTATTACCATTGAATTTACTGGAGCAAAGTTCAGCAAATGCTGATGGCTTCTGAAAACCCCATGTATAAAATGTACCTTCTTACCCCACTTACCATAGCAATGATACCTAGCTCTCATATAGTACTTTTCATCAATAGATCTCAAAGGGTCTGTGACGGGCTATATTGACCTCACATGGCAGTGACCATTAAGGAGTTAATAGACAGAACAATCCCTCCCCCAGCTGTGGCTGAATGGCTGGTTAGAAACAGCTGGGATATAAAGCTGCTACCCAAGCAGAACTGGGTGTCTACTAGAGAGGATGGAAGCCAATGTGGAGTAGCTCTATGGTATTGAACAGAGAAGAGCTGTTTGGAGAGACCAATTTCCTGAAAGAGGGACTCAGGGAAGGCTGACATACAGCAGATGCCTCTAAAGACCATAGCTAGGAAGCAATCTGGTTGGTAGTAGAAGACTTGAGCACACAATTCTTGATCGCCTAACATGGGGCTACTGGGCTAGAACCTCATACCATACCCCCTACACATGCTGATGGGGGGCAGGGACTGGTGAATTCCAGCTTTGGGGGGTCCTTGAAAAAGACTACTGGATTCTATTCTTGATTTTCCTTTTGTTCCTTCCCTGATGAAGAAAGGAGAGGGAGCAATCGGACCCTGAGAATAGTAACCAGAGGCCTCTTAGAGGGCCCTTAGAACATTGGGCTGAGACCTCTTCCTACCCTGAAATGAGAGGAACTCAAGCTGGAGCCATAAAGACAGGCCAAGTGCTGTAGGACACACTTCTGAACTGATACAGAAAGGGAAAGTGAGGCAAGGTGGCTATTATTAAATGCTTGGCTGGGATGGAGTACACTGAAGAGCAAAAAACTTGACCAGAGCTACAAAGTCCAATTAGTATCAAGCCCACAGGAATTCAGATCTTTTGCAAATATGGAAGAATATAGTGTGACCTCATGGAAGAGACCTCCGAGAAAGAGAGGAATCTTATAAATAGAACAAATTCAGAGCCAACGTGTAAGATGGTATAACTTGGACTCCTTTAATTCAGTTAGATTCCCTTACTTCTACTTACACCCATGGTACCAATCAGCAAGGGAAGTCTAACTTGTGCTTTAAGGAGCAAGAAGAAGGTGCAATTTAAACTAAGCCGTGACTACTTTAACTTACAACATCTTACATGCTTTGCAACTTCTTTTAGCTCCTTGGCATGTAACCAATATAGACCCTATGTCCTGTCTATGCACAAACTTGGCTTTCCTAAATGCATGTCTCTCGGTCCTTGACTTTTTTACTGAGTGCCAAAAAGGCCAAATGTAATGGTAGTTTTAAGATATGGACACCTGTTTATTGGAAAATGTACTGAGATCACTAAATTGCAATCAGATGGTAATAGTTTTCATATATCCCTGAATGATTTTGCACCAAAAACCTCGACATGAAAGGCTTTACATAGTGATATCAATCCCCGAGGGTCATCATATACCCATGAGAGAGAACACCACTTCATATGGAGTATAAATAAAAAGGCAGGGAAATAAATTATTTTGAAAGAGAAGAGGGAAAAAACATTTTGCAGGTAGGGAAAAGAGAGAAGGACAAAATGAGAAGAGTTCTTGTAGAGAAGTGCTCAAACACAAAACCAGAATTCACGGCAAAGAAGAGAGAAACAGGAAGACCAGTGGCAATTTATTTCATCAGAGGTCTTCAGTAGAATCTAAAGTTTCACTAGAAGATATTCAAATACATTGGGAGTGCCTTGAAATAGCTTAGTCCTGTCAATTTCAGTTAAAGTACTAATGAGGAGGCTCCATGAGGGGGAAAAGCCAAACTTGGAAGAAATCATGTGTGTCTTGATTGTGTCTTTGTTTAGCAAAAGGTCTAGTATAAACTTACAGTTTGACTTTTTACTATGCTTTAATTTTGGGAGAACTACTTGTGTGACCCTGGCAAGAAGGATACATTTATTCCTCATTGTTTCTTTTTGGAAAGCAAGCCGGGAGCCAGGGGGAATATTATCCAAAAGTGAACTGCTGGATTTAAACTCCATTACCACATTTGGATGGAGTCACACATCTCAAATCTCAGTTTTAGGGGTTGTCTTCAATCCCTAACTCCACTTCTGTCTACACACAAGTCTCTAGCTCAAGGTAAGTAGTGCTTTAAACTCCAGCTAGCTGGCCTGTCAGGGTATGCAAGTCAAAGTTTGAGGGGAATAGTGCTAGAAACGCAGCGGGGGGGACTCAGCTACTCTACTCTGTTCATACAAACACTCCGTGCTGCTTGAGTGTTTTGCAGTGTGACTGCCCTCACTCAAGCTACACTAACTTGAGAGGTGATAACTGGAGCTGTCACTGCAGAGAGCACAACCCTTTGAGGCACTGATGTATATATATGGGAGAGAGTTCAGGCCATGATACTTGTCATATCCTGTCTGAAATTCCTTGGCAGTTAAGTAGAGTCTTATAAAGAATGTGAGTACTGCTATAGTGGCTGTAGGTGTTTGGAAATCATCAATTTAATACAACAAACACTTTGATTAACCCAAACTCACAAAATGTTATCAAACGTTTTCTTTTTTTTTTAAAATAAAACTTTGTCGTAACAATACCAAACTTCCCCAAAGACTAAGAAGGGGATTTCTCTGTAGCTAAAGAACTATATATTGAACTCTTTTTTCTCAGGAAAGAATTGTAAATGAGATTTGGTTGTAAAAGGTCTTAGAGTGTTCTCTGATAAACCTTGGCTGCCCTCCCTGATATATCCTATGTGACAGGTTTATTTTCAAATACGCTGCAGTAACTTACAAAAATAGGTTTCTAGCTGGCTAAATGTGTTCAGTATAAGCAGGGTTGCAGGATGCTTTAAATGGCATTGTAACAAGGCGCTGTAGCCTTCCTTGGAGCCTGGGCCCGAGGAAGGGTCGCAGTGCCCCTGCTGGAGGGAGGTATAAAAGGCTTAGTCAGAGGCAGACGTGTCTTCCCGGAGGCTGCTGTCTAGGCCTGAATCAGGCCCTGCCGCTGTTTGGCGCAACCACCCTGCCAACTGGAGCCTGCATAGCCTGCCCGAATTGCTGGGCCCGAGTGACTGGAAAGGGCCGCCGGACCCTAGTAGCTGGGAACACTGGGTGGGAGAAACCCCCTGCGGCTGGCCCTGACCTGGAGCTGCCCTGTGGCAGGGACCCACTGGAGTGGACTGAACCTCGCTGACCAGAGGAACCCTGGGACCTGGCGGAGCTGCCTTCCGCAGACAGCCCTGAGGAGTTTCCGGACCTGCCACTGGTCGACGGAGGGGGAGTCGCTGGACGCCCGCTCCGACCACCCCAGCGACCCGGAGAGAGACGAGTGGATGCAGGAACCCGGGGACTGGGTGGGAGGAAGTAGCCCAGGGACAGCCGACTAGAGAGTGGCACTCAGTCAGTCAGTGCACTGCGGCTGGAGCCCCGCTGACGCAGTGGCAAAACGCTTTGCCACTGATAGGGCCCTGGGCTGGGATGCAGTGGAGTCAGGTGGGCCTGCGTCCCCCTCCCCCCCTCCCTAACCAGCCCGGGAGTACTTGGCCAGAGGGTACCGAGCTTTGCCAGCCCCGCCAGACCGTGAGGCCGGGGGCTATAGACCCCTGTGCTGGCCCCGCCCGCTTGAGGGCCGGGGGCTATTGATTGCTTCACCAGCCCTGCCCGGCTTGAGGGCCGGAGGCTGTGGATTGTACCTGCCCTGCCTGCTTGAGGGCTGGGGTCTGTGCACTGTGACCTTTGACTGCCCCGCCCCACCGGAGGGCCGGGGCCCCAGACTACCCACTCTGCCCGCCCTGTTTGAGGGCCGGGGAACATAGGACCTTGGTACTCGCTTGCGAGCCGGGGGCTAAAGACTCCTTTGCCTGCCCCACCCTGCCTGAGGGTCAGGGACAATAGACTGCTGGCCCACCCTGCTGGTTGGACGGCCAGGGGTCATGGGCCCCTTACCAGCCCTGCCCTACATGAGGGTTAGGGGGCTACAGACTGCCAGGGAAGCCCACCCCACCTGGAGGCCGGGGCTAGAGACTCATAAACAGGGAGCTTATTCCCCTCAACAAAGGTGCTGTGGCCTTCCTCGGAGCCTGGGCACAAGGAAGGGTCGCATTGCCCATGGCTGGACTGTGCCACCAGCCTATAGGCGTCTATAATTGCAAACAACCATAAGTTCCTGTGATTCATGTTAGAATTGGCTGCATAATTCATAAGTCCGCACAGAAGTCATCCGAGGCATGTTAGAATTATTGGTTGTATTAAGATCTTTTCTTGATGTAGTAAACTGGCTCTGGGTACATCTTTACATAGCAGTCTTCTTCTATCAACTTTCAGACATCCCCATGCTGCACTAATCCTAAATTTAAAAACAGTAGAAAAAAGTATCATTATAAACAAAGAAGTTTGGCACCCCTCAATTCATTTAGCTTTCTTTGTGCCAATTTGTTTTGTTTTTGTTTTTTGGGAGAGGAATTGTAATCCCTTTGGCTTTCACCATTGGTTCTCCGCATGATTCTGTCTTGTTTCGAAGTGCTTTGTGGCAGGGACTGTCCTTAACACTGACAATAGCACAAAATAAATAAATAGACAACAGTAGGAATATCACACATTGCTGCTGCTTGGTTAGTCAAACCAAGACGCTGGTGACATTACAATGCAAATAATTAACAGGCAGCAAAACTTCTAACAAAGGACATACTCAAACAAAAAGGAGTGCAGATTTTAGGATACCAGGTTATAGTAGCTAGGCTTTGAAAATTGGTTATCCTTGTTTAAACCTGAGCAAGTAGCAACTCTAGGCATGGACCCTCCCAATCCACCAGAAGCTGCACATGCTACTATACCTCAAGAGTACCCCCAACCTCTGCTGATCAAAGGAGCAATATGTTAGTAACTGAGTGAAGATGTCCTGCTGGTGGGCGTTGCAACTAGGTCAGTAAACCGGCTTTCTTTCACCAATATTAATTGTGGCAAAACAAAAATAAGTAAAAGTAACATAACATGGCAGCTGAAGTAAATTCTTCATGCTCTCTTCCTATTCCACTGATAGCTTTAAATGACAAGAGTTAGGAAGAGCACGCTTCTGCTCGTTAGTTCAACTTCGATGCAACTGATATAGCTAGCTTGCGAGCACATATGCACACATTCCTATTGCTTTACTCACAGAGCATGTGGTTTCAGGCGGTCATTATGTCCTAAAAAAGAAATTTGTGTGAAATAACAGAGTTTGACAGGTTGAGATGACCAGTCTCTGTGTGGGAATAACTGCCGTGTCCTTACAAAAATGATGAATAACTTTCCTCATGCAATGCAGTGTGCTTTGTTTTGTTTAATTTTATTTCAGTTTTGTTCAGCTCCATGGAAGAATTTATGTTCATATGTTTCAGTTTTAAATGATATATATAATCACGTGCACGCTATGAAAATGATTACACGTTTCAGGGAATTGTTATGCATGCACTGTTTATCTTGTATACTACAGAACCAGGGCTCAGGCCCTACTCCACTTGCAGGGATTGGCAAAGCCCCATAGATCTTAATATTCTTTATAGCCTACAGATTTTTATAAATCAGCCTTACATGATGAGAGACTCTATCTTGAGAAGCAGTGACTCTGAAAAAGAGATTTTGGGGATCATAGTGGATAATCAGCTGAATATGAACTATTTGGCCCTGTGGCCAAAAGGATTAATGTGATCCTTGGATGCATATACACAGAAGCTTCAAGTAGGAGTAAAGAGGTTATTTTACCTTTGTATTTGGCATGCATTTGTGCAGCCATTGCTGGAATACTGATTCTAGTTTTGGTGCCACAAATTCAAGGATGTTGACAAATGGGAGAGGGTTCAGAGAAGAACCAAGAGAATGATTAAAGGATTAGAAAACATGCTGTGCAGTAATACTGAAGGAATTTAATCTATTTGGTTTAACAAAGAGAAGCTTAACGGGATGACTTGACTATGGCTTTCTATAAGTACCTAAATGGGGAACAAATATTTCATAATGGGCTCTTCAATCCAGCAGAGAAAGGCATAATACAATCCAATATTTGGAAGTTAAATCTAGGCAAATTAAGAATGGAAATAAGGTGTACATTTTTAACAATGAAGGGAATGAACAACTGGAACAATTTACCCAGGGTTGTGGTGGATTCTCCATCACTGACTACTTAAATCAAGATGGGGTGTTTTTTCTAAAAGATATGATCCAGGAATTATTTTGAGGAAGTTCTATGGCCTGTGTGATGGTCCGTCTGCCCCACACTAGCACTTAAGGCATTAAAGCACCTGTAGGGAGGCTGCATGGGAGGCAGCCAATAAGAGAGAGGCTGGGAGGAACAGCCAATCAGAGGTCAGCAAGCCAATATAAAAGGAGCCACAGGCCAGAGCAAAGCAGATATGGCCTGAAGTCTGAGGAGGGAAGGCTGTGTCTCCCTCAGGCTGAGAAACCTGTAGCACTTGAAGCAGAGCTACTGCTGTCATGTACCAGAGGAGCTGCTGGTGGGCTGTTGAAAGTGGATAGCAGCAGGCCTTGAGAGTGGGTGAAGAAGGTGCTAGGACTGGGGGGAAGTGGCTCAGGGAGACAGCGGCAGGAAAAGGAACTAGGGGAAAGGCTGTGATTCACAGGGTCCTTCGGACAGAACCTGGAGTAGTGAGTGGGCCTGGGTCCCTCCCCCTGCCTGCCCCTGGGAAGTGGCAGAATAAGTGATTTCAGGTGCCACTGAGGAAGTGGTGGGATGAGAAATTGCAGTGGCCACTGGGAGAATGGCCAGACTACCAAGGAGCCAAAACCTCCCCTGGAAGTGGGAACACAGATTGTGACTTAGCCAGAGTGCTGGGTCAGAAAGAGGATACTGCGGTTTTGGATAGCTGTGGGAAGAGCTATAGGCCAATTGCAGCGAGTGAGTGACGGGGCGCAGATTGTGGATGTGGATGTTGGCACGGACAATTCCCCAGACAACCAGCGGGAGGCACCCAATTGGCGGTGAGTGGTGCGAACCCATCACATATGGTAGAGATGCAGTCACCCCTGAGAAGGTCACTCAGTGACAGACTCAGAGACAGTTTGAGCACTCCCCTGATAGAAGGAGAGTAGGAAAAGCTACAGAAGAGACACTAGGAATCAAGGGGACAAGGTAGATACCGCTGGCAGAGGATTTTTGGCAGAAGGCAAGTGTACCTTTCCAGTCTGGACTTCAGAGTTGCCACCCCCACTGAAGGGGGTTGACAAGCAACCAAGAGGACTCTGGGCCCTAATGAGGCACATCCTGGATAACCAGTGGAGACAGTGGGAGGCACAGAGATACCTGCAGGAATATCTGAGGCAGCTGGCTGAAGAGCAGCACCATTTACTCAGATCTTCCAGTGGTGAGCAGTGGTGTATGGAGGGTCAGCAGGCCCATATAAAAGGAGCCACAGACCAGAGCAGAGCAGAGCAGAAGAGGGATGGCCTGGAGTCTCAGGAGGGAAGGCTGTGTCTCTCTCAGGCTGAGAAACCTGTAGCTACTGAGGCAGAGATACTGCTGGTAGGTACCAGCGGAGATGGAGATGCTCCTGGCAGGCTGTTGAAAGTGGATAGTGGCAGGCCCTGAGAGCGGGTGAAGAAGGTGCTAGGACTGAGGGGAAGTGACCCAGGGAGACAGCAGCAGGAAAAGGAACTAGGGGCACAGCAAAAGGCTGGGAAGTGGCAGGAGATGTGACTGCAGGTACCACTGAGGAAGTGGTGAGATGTGAAACTGCAGTGGTCACTGGGAAAGTGGCCGGACTACCAAGGAGCCAAAACCTCCCGCAGAAAGGGGGAAACACAGATTGTGACTTAGCTGGAGGGCTGAGTCAGAAAGAGGATGCTGTAGTTTTGGACAGCTGCGGAAGTGTTACAGGCCACTGCAGCGAGAGAGAGATGATGCGCAGACTGCAGATGTGGGCGTCGGCCTGGATATATTTCCCAGACAACCAGCAGGAGGCGCCCGACCAGTGTTGAGTGGTGAAAACCTATCATACCCTGTTACACAGGAGGTCAGACTTGATGATCACAATGATCCCCTTCTGGCCCTTGAATCTATATATAAGTAAGAAATGGAAGTGACCTGCAAGGTCATTCAGTCCATCTCCTGGCAATGTAATAAAGGATTGCTCTTTACAGAATGTCTCTAGTGTTTTGTCCAATCTAGTAGTAAAAGGCCCAAATGATTGAACTTGTACCACTCCTCTAGCAAGAATATTCCATATAAATTTCACTGTCCGGAAGTTGTTCCTGATATTCAACCTAGGTTTTTCCTGTTATAGTTTCACATTTAGATCCTTGTGTATCACACTAAACTAGTGACTATCAGTCACAATTTAGACAGTCATAAATAAATCCAGCTACCCACGCTCTAATTATTTAGGGCCAGATCCTGGTATCCTTTCTCATACTAAATATTTACTCCAGAAGTCATCCACTGAGGTTGTTTCTATATGTCTGAGGAAGGGTATTGGATTTGACCCCATTCTCAAAGCAGCAGAGACAGTCTGGTGATAGTCAAACTCTCTCTGTCTTTCTCACAAATATATTTCAACATTCCTTTTAGCTCATATCTTACATTAAAGGGGATTTTATAGTCTTTTCTTTTTAGGATAAAACTATATGTTCCTAAAGTTGCTACATTAATTTATTATGGTAGTTTTTTTAATGGGTATGGGTGCTAGGGGACTTGTGTTTATGGACTACATGCATTTCCCTCTTAATATGTGTAAAATGACAAGATATATTTATACCTACCAATATGTTGTATGCTTCACTGCATAGAGGGACCCTGAGTCCCTTAAGCTATGGGAGTTGCCAAGAGCTTTAACTGTTCATTGTTAGAACACATGAACAGAGTAATAACTATGTGACACTGCATACATTTGGTGTCCACTGTCTTTCACATCTATTTAGCTTACCATTTTGAACAAAAAAATGCGACACTAATAAGGAGGTGACGCGCTGCTCTGCTCTCACAGAAATAGCGAGGCTGTTACGTTAGAGGCAGTGGAGCACACTTGTGACAATTACTGCACCAGTTCTAAACATATGAATTGTTTCTGCAGGTAAGCAGCAACAGCAAATAGAGTGCGGTTGGGGCAATAGACAAGCCATACTCATGTCCAGCTCATGACTAGACATACCTCTTCTGTGGGATGGACAACTACTGGCAGTGCCAGCCAGCTGCCAGCCTCTTTGGAGGTGAATGCTGGAGGTTTCCTGTGTTGATATTTTGGAGAGGAAAGCATTCCCTGCACCTTCCATAGTATGGGAAAGCCATATTATGGTCCTGTCACAGGCTAGCTGGTCTTTAAAGGGAGTCAGGCTTAGCCTTGCCTGTGACATAGCAGTTATCCCCCAGCTAATTCTGATCTGGTGACGTCATTAAAACTAGCGGTCCCAGCTGGGAAGAATCAAAGAGGACTACATGCGGGAGAGATGGGAATCAGATGGGTGACCCAGGAAAGAGGAACTAGGGAAGTGCCTGGTGAATAGGACTTGCAGGGAGGAAGTTAACTTCCTGTGTGAGAGCTGGAGGCAAGGCCTGTAAGAAGCTGGGAGGACTGTGGGAGAAGCTGCTGAAGTTCCTACAGAGGGGACCCAGTGAGGAAGCTGGCTGGGCAGAAGGGCCTGCAGGAAAAAAGCCCTGGACGCTGCAGGGTTTGGGATTAGTGATGAAGAGCAGGGAACCTCAGCATAGCCCAAGAAGGACAGAAGGATTATTTGTTTAGATGTTTATTTGGCTTTTCAACTGGACTCAGGTGAGCCTGGAAGAGCACCGCATTATAAAAGGGACCTGGATGAAGGGCTGGGCTATGCAAGTTGTAGACAAAACAAGCCACGGCAGGGCCACAGAAGTGGTCAATGTGGTGTTAGGGATGACAACCCTGAAATGCCTTGCTGTGATGGCTGGGCTGTGAAGGAAACCCCAGCTTTCTAAGCACAGGCAAATATTTCAGATGCAACTGTGTGGTTACTAGTAGCTAAAGCTGATTGTTTAATGGCAACTACTTTATGAAAACTTAATGTTGGCCAATGTCAGCAACAAAGTTCTCCCAAATCATAACAACTAAAACCTGCCCCATTCACCTGTGCCCTCAGAAAGATGTTGGCTAAGTAGGAAGGCTTTGCAACATGTCTTGAAAGAGTGGGTTCGGTAGGAGCATTTGAATTCCAAACAGATATATATCTAATGTCTTGAACTCTTTACTTATTTATTGCCTCAATTGTATATGAGTAATCACCAGTGCAGAGGGCTTTATTAGGACTCTTTAGCAAGAGTTTTATTTCATTCTAACAGCAGAAAGTTAAATAATGAAATGTTTGAAGCCTGGCTGCATGCAGTGTTTATCAATGCTCTCACTTGCTCTTACATTTAACACAGGAAATTATTTGTTATGACAAAATATAGCTCCATGCTGGTAAGATCAGATAAGCAAAGCTGCACAAAAAATGTTTACTTAGCCAACATTCCATTTTCTTTAATTTGGCCAGCACACTGTCTTACTTTTGAAACGCTAAAGGCCTTAGTTGCATTTTGATTGTAGTCTGAGTTTCACAATCTTTTTTGTAAAAGTCTTTGTTGGGCTTGGAAAGTCCTTGGTCCTTGGAGAGTCATGTGGCCTTTTTTCACTAACCGTTCTGTGGACCCTGGCAAAAATATAATTTTGCTGATGAGCAGCATACTGCAGATATGAAAAAGCCAACATGTTGAACAACATGTAAAATGAAAACCTGTATAATCTGCAGTATTTTCTGTCTTTTCAAGGTTTTTTGCTATGGAAATTATTCATCTGCAAATTGGAAGCTAAATGATGTTACAGCTTAACAATGTATCTTGGAAATTTAAGTATAATGCTGAGATAGAAAAAAACTAATGTTAAGAAATCCTGGAGGTTATTCTAGCCTACATGTAGACTAGTCTGCCCTTTGGATTAAGATTTCATTAGTGTTCCCATAACGTGCTCTGGGTTCAGTCAAAGCAGATCACCTTGAACTTGACAGACCTGAAACACAACATATAATTATTCCTATAGCAATTATATAAACAGTTAATATCTTAGCTATATATTATGAACAAACACACTGCATTAGTAGACTATTAAATTAGCAGATTTCAAGCGTAAGAAATCACAATGCTAAAATTAGGCAGCATTACCTACATTACATGAAGCACAGCTGTACATTTTGTCATGCAATTGAAACCAAATCTGGATCCCCCCATTATCTTCCGAATACACTATTTCTCTGTGGAAGCTAGAGCGAGGGTGTCATTTCCCAGAAGGCTCAGAGCCCCACAGAATTGCTCTTTCCATCCATAGGCTGCATCTTCTGCACTTCAGAGCTTTCACAGATCACTATGCCACAGGAAACTGAAGACATTCTGAAGGGCTTCTTTCATCCTGCCACCACTGCGCAATGGAACTATGGCAGCCCATCTGTGTAGGAATTTCCTGTGCCCATGAGGGACTGGAGATGGGATTTGGCCTTTGTGCTAGTAAGAGAAATATATGAAGTTATACATGATCTAACAGTAGAAACAGGCATTAGAGACATTGTGGAGCATGGCTGCTGAGTTAAAACTACCACCAAAACCTTAATTTTCATATTTCTTGGCTTTTTTTGCGATTTATACCATAATCTCACAAACACATACACGCTTCACTTTTTGCATGTGAGTAGCCCATTGACCCAATGAGATTAATCACATGTATAAGTGTTTGTAGGATCAGGACCCATTTTTGGCATTTAAGGCCTAATACAACACTGAAGCCAATGGAGCGGGGGAAGAGGATGTTCTAGACCGGTTGAAGTCATTCGGAAGTTTGTATTGACTTTAATGGGGGCCAGAATTTCACCTGAAGCTTTTCTCTTGACTTCAGTGGGCTTTCAATCAAACCCTAAAAATTAAAGTGTTTAAGAAGAAAAACAAAAGAGGGAAAAAATTAAGGAAGGAAGGGAATAACAACAAAAAAACTTGTAAATATACAGAACTTATTTTCATGGAATTTTCTAGCTGAACAGGCAAGTTCCATGAATTGCAGTTATTTGATTTTTTTTTATGAACATAAATTATATTGCCCATAATAATGAAAATCAGATTTTTTCATTACTTTTTTCCAACAGTAAAAGTTTTGATATTAAATATGAAATTAAATAGCATTTAAATTCAATTTTAAATTAAATGGTTTTGTTCTCAGATTTCAATTTCATTCATAGGAATGTGTGGGACTTCTATAGTGGCCAGAATATTATTTTTAAATTCCCCTAAAGAGATGCTAAAATTTTTAGACAAATGGATGTTATTTCACATTTGTATTTTTCCTTCCAAATTCTTTCATTGCAGTTGGATTACTCTGTGTGCTTCACATACACATTTGCTATGTGGTATATCTGAACCTTGCTGTGAGAATTTCTCTTGTGGAGCGTATACTGCTTCGCAGCTTTAAATAAACTTCATTAATTTGGTTTCTTCCCCTGCCCCTTTCTCAGTTAAACACATTGTAATAAAAATAATTTCTGAAGTGTCATTTATAAACAATACATCTCTAAAAAAAGGTTTCATGCTGTTAAACAGCTGGATTTTTGTCTTCCAGCCAAATAATAATTGACATGATTTCCCTGATGCTGAGGCAGTGTACAAAAATCTCACTCATGATCATAATCTAATTTATTCTGTGAAATTTTATTTGACATTGGCTGCTTAAAATGTAGTTGAAACTCTCCTCAGTAAAATCAATTTTTGATGTGTGGGACCCCTTGTCAAAATTTCTGTTTACATTATTTCAAAATCAGATTATAATTAATGAGTCCTGTTCTTTTGCCCTAGTTTCAGTGGCTGCCTGCAGTACAATAAAGCAAGAAGTTATACATAAGAGAAGAACCCCTGGGTTAACTGTGGGTGAAACTGGCTCCTGTTAGCAGACCAGCAAAAGACCACTTAAATCCTCAAAACTGGACTTAAATTTCACCAAACCAGTCACAAATATGGACTCCTGGATCACTATATTACTCTTACCAGGAAGCTATAGACAGCCACCTTAAGCTTTCCAGCCAATCTTACCACTCAGACAAACTGGACTTTGTGATGAAAGGTTATTAAAACCAAAACTCATCACGCATTAGGTTACTCCCTACCCCAAAGAGTCAGTCACTTACCCCACATCAATGGATCCTCATGATCTCACACCAAAGACAACACTTTAGCCAATTTCTCTAAGATTTTGGGGGCCTCTGTCCAGTTGCTCAGGATTGCCCTTGTCAGACTCCATCAGTCCATCAATAAAATATTGCTCCTGGGGTTCCCTTGTGATAGTTGAAAACAGTCTGGCAAGTGTATTCAGCACAGCATGAGCCCTCCCTTTGTCAGCTAAATGCCGACAAAGTTTGTGGATTTTATATTGTTGCACACCAAGACCGATGCTTTGAAGTTAATATGTTCCTTCGTTTACAGTTCTGAGGCTCCAATCCTGCTTAATGGGCAAATGTCATGTAAATACAATGTGACAATCAGAAACAATCCTTCATTAGTTTTCATGCAGTTTTACACATCAAGTAAACTCACATCCTCATACTAACACAACTTTTGAGCTAGGGTCAATTAACAAGCTGACATACATATAATGTGCATCATTGTGCAGCTACGGGATGTCAAGCAGTGGCTGCAGAACTTTTGAATGCAGAAGGCTACTTCCCAGGTACTTTGTGCAGAGCTTTTCCCAGCCCTGAAGCACAGCAACACTAAAACGAGATCTGCTCTGACAGTAGAGAAGCGAGTGGTGATCACTCTGTGGAAGCTTACAAAGCCAGTTTGATGCTGGTTAGTGGGGAATCATTTTGAAGTTGGTAAATCCACTGAGGGAGTAATTGGGATCCAAATATGCAGGGCTATTAATTGACTTCTGCTAAGAAGGGTAGTGACTTGGCAATGTGCAGGACACAGTGGATAGTTTTCCTGAAATGGGGTTCTCTAACCATGGTGGGGCGATAAATGGCACGCATATCCCTAACTTGGCATCCACCCTTGCCAAAGAGTGCATAAACTGAAATGGTGTAGCAGGCTCTGGTGGATCACAGGGGGTGGGCATTTCACAGATATCAACATGGGATGGTCAGGAAAGATGCATGACGCGCACATCTTTAGGAACACAGGTCTGTTCAGAGAGCTGAAATCAAAATAACCACTGATGATGCTGAAATGCCAATAGTGATCGTGGGAGACATGGGAGACATTGCTCCCAGGGCCCACAAAGACGTACACCAGCCATCCGAACAGCACTAAGGAGTGGCTCAACAATAGGCTGAGCAAGTGCAGAATGGTGGTAGAATGTGCCTTTGGAGATTTTAAATGGTTGCTGGTGCAGTTTGCTTACTAGGTTAGACCTCTGTGAAAGCAGCATCTCTATTGTTATCACTGCCTGCTGTGTGATCCATAATAGCTGTGAGGCAAAGGGAGAGAAGTTTCTGCAGGGGTGGGACACGGAGGTGGATAGCTTGGCAGCTAATTTTGAGCAGCCAGATCAGAGGCATAGCCAGAAGTAATTTTCTGGCAGAGCCTCTGATTGACTTGGGTGTGCCTGGGCCACTTCCTGCTTCAGGTCACATGACCAGAACAGGCCGTTCAGAAGCCACTAGGTTGAGAAACCAAGCTGCTGGATACTCCAGCTACCTCGTACCTTGGCAACTGGAGCTTTGGGCAGCTTAGTGATTCTCTGCCACTCGCTTCCCGAACTTCCTGCTTCCAGCCAGGAGCAGAAGCAGGAAGTTCGGGTAGTGACCAGCTGAAAGCTGCCTGATGCTCCAGGGTAGCTTAAGCAAAGCGTCAGCAGCAGAAGCAACAGAGTGGGTGGGCCATGAGCCAAATACCAGGGCAATAAGAAGAGCCCAGAAAGGAACTCTGTGTTTCTGGGAGACTTTGAAAACCCAATTCACTAATAAGTCACAGTAATATGCACCACTTATCTGTGTTATGCCTTCCCATCCCATCCCCTCTGTTGCCTCAGTTTCCCTGTACCCCTTATTATCCCCCACCCCTCCAAACTCCTATGACTGGAATAAATAAAGAATATTTAATTCATGAAACATTGACTTTTATGGCACAAACATAAAGAATATGAAAGAACAGGAAAAAAATTTAACCTTGGGCAAATAGTGTGATTAAATTGGTAGGGGAGAAACCAAGTCAGCTTATCTATGAAAGAACAGATGTCTTGCTCATCAAAGGTCTTTGAAGGGCCACCTGATGTTGAATGGAAGGAATACTGCATCTTTCTCTCCCCACTTCTCCCCACCTCCTGGAACATTTGGGGGAAGGGGATTGGGAACAGGGTAGTGTTTGCAGACCATTCTGCAGGGGCTGCAGAGGTAGTCTAGCATCAAGCTGTTTTTCTTAAAGCTCAACCAGACACTTCAACATGTGTGATTGGTCCTTCATAATCCACACTATTTCATCCTGCGTGGCATGCTCATGCTCCTGAGATGCTCTTCTGCTCTCTACGTCCAGTTTTTCAGACAATGAAATCCTCCAGACTCTTAGTTCTATGTCAGCTGTCCCAGAGGTGTACAACATCTCACTGAACATGTCATCATGTGTTCTCTTTTTAGGCCTTCTAATCTGCAAAAGCCTCTCCATTGGTGTGAAGGATGCACTGAAGGCCAAGCTTTCCACTGTAAGGCATGCAAAGCACAAGGCAACCACTGTCAGTACATACTCTGGGTCTAGTGCAAAGTTGCTATTTAAAAATCACTTCCCTTATTACCCTCAAGTGCAAGCCAGAACATAATCAGAATCCCTAGCTATTCAATGAACTGGTTCCAGCCACGGCCGAGTGGCATGGGCAATGGGACTTGTGCAGAAACTTGTAGGAAACACACCTTGGGAGCACAGGTGGGAAAGTGGACGATGCCCCTGCCTCAGCAACATCAACATTTTTTTGAGACCAGGAACCAGCGTTAAGCCTCCCAAATTGCAGTCTTTGTCTGAGGTGGCTCTGGAGAGGCAGAGGGGGAGAGTTTGCAGCCATGAGAAAACACAGGCAGCCCATTCCGCCCTTTCCTTAACACTGCTGGTAGTAGTTGCCCTGGATTTGCAGATTTTGAGTTCAGTGCCAATCCCTGCCAACCAAATCACCAGTATGTTAGGGAAACCGTGGCTGAGGGACCTGGAAACCGCCACAGGGGGGAGAAATCACATGTTCTATTGTTTGCTGTATGAGCACTTTTAATTAAAACTTCCATTGTCTACCCTAGGTGACATTAGTCGTCTGAGGGTAACAGAGGTGGCAAGAGAGCAGATGTTGCAAGTTGTAAGGTCTGATGCCTTGTTTTTTTTGGCTAAGCTTAGGCCTTGTTCTTGAGCTAAGCAGTAGCAGCCATATCAGGAGAGGCAGCAGCCATAAACTAAGTAGCAGGTAGTCACAGCCTCACGTTCCTGAAATTACTTCAAGACAATGTAATATCAGGCTGTTAAAAAGGTGTCCTAATAGTACCTACTACCACCAGAGAAATAAATAGATCTTAAGATGCCTAAAGAAAACTTTGTTTGATAGCATTTTGTCTGGAAAGGAATTACTTATTAACAATTGTGGTTGTAAAATCTACACTTATTGTTTTGTCTTTATGGTACCCAATTCTCTATTGTTTATCTGAAAGATTTCTGTCTGGTTCTTTGATTGTTTCTGTCTGTTGCATAAACTATGTGTGAACTATTTAAATCAATTAATGTAGCGGGATCTGATTGGTTAAAGAACTGTTTTGTAATGGGCTAGGATTGGTGTTTGTAGTATTTTAGTTTAAAATGATTGGTTAAGGTACAGCTAGCCAGGACCCAAGTTTTAACTATAAAACTAAGGTCCAAAAGGAAGTTCTTTGGAACCTAACTCCAGGACACATCTCAAGCAGATCAGAGCTGCTAGACCTCAACACCCTGTCAACCATACTGTGCAGAAGCTGAAGTCCCCAGATGATCTAATCCTGATTGTTCTCCAGGAGAAGTATGTCCGCAATATTTGAAGTGGTGAGCATTGTATGTTTACCATGTGTGTTCTGTTTTGGTAATTGTTAATAAATAGAGAATAAGGATATTACTGTGTAAGGCTCCTTCAATGGTAAAAGATCCTACAAACCCAAAGAGAATTACACCCAGAGCCCTACAAATTGGGAAAAGGTGGGTATTTCAATTAACCAGGTTAACCCAGAGCCATACAATCTGGGAATGAATGACCCTGCGCCCTAGCCTAGAGTGTGAAATGGGTAAGGGTAGGTGCCTTTCCTGAAGAACCTTATGGATTGGGAAAGGATGGGGGTGCCTTAACTGGGTTATACCTTGAGCCCTACAGATTGGAGTAAAGGTGGGGTGCCCTAGTGTGTGGGTAACAAAATATCTGGGTACAGACCTAGTCCTTATGTTGCTATGCTATGTACCACAATGATACCAGAAGAGTTAATACTGGAGTGGTATGGGAAGGTTTCCTACTGTGGTGGAAAAAATAAGGCAGCCCTCCCCAGAAACTGTTTGCAGAGGATTGCAGAGTACCTCCATGAAAGATTCCTGCAGATCTCCATGGAGGATTCCCAGGCCACCCCTCTTCATAGAAACAGTCTTTTCCAGGGGGGACCTTCTGCATAGCTGGAGCAGCATTGGGAAAGCTTATACCCACTGCAACTCTCTTTTTCTTCATATTGCGCATAAAATATAAGTGCATGTAACTCCAAAAGTTTGATTGGAATTGCCTACTCCCCAGAAGTGCCTTCCCCAGCATCACACTTGGCCACCATGCTGTCCTGCAACAGGATGGACTGCTCTGGGGTTAAAAATAGATCCTGACTCTTGGGGAGACTGGATCTCCCACTTGTGGGCCTCCCATTCTCTTCCTCCTCTTCCCCATCCAGAATGACCTCCTCGTTGTTGCCTGCGATATCCACACTGTGGCTGAGGGTAGTGGTGCGGTCACCACCAAGCATCACATGCAGCTCTTTGTTGAAGGAGCATGTCTGTGGTGCAGAATCAGAATGACTGTTCGCCTCCCTTGTCTTGTGGTACATGTGTTGAAGTTCTTTGATTTTCATGCGGCACTGCTGCATGTCTCTGGCATAGCTCTTCTCCACTGTGCCCCATGTGATCTTTTCATAGATGTCTATGTTTCTTCAGCTGGATCAGAGCTGTGCCTACACAGACTCTTCTCCCCACAGACTGTTAAGATCCACCATCTCCTGTGCATTCTAAGATGGAGTGCGTTTGGGGCATTGAGTCACCTTGACAAGCTGGGCTGGCGAGCTCTCCACACTGATCAAACAGGAAATGGGAATTCAGAATTTCCCAGAACTTTCAAAGGGGAGCAACTGTTTCCTGTGTACCTGGCTGCTGTGCAGAAGAGTTGAAAACAATCTCCAGAATGGCCACAGAGGAACATTGTGGGACAGCACCTGGAGGCCAGTTCTGTTGACTTACACAACGCTGCATCTACACTGCCTCTCTGTTGACCCATCAACATTGATTTAAGCACTACATCTCTTGCGGAGGTAAAATAATTAAGTCGACATTACAGGTGAGTTCGGTCGGTGGAAGAGAACTGGTAGTGTAGACGTGTACATTATTATGTCGACGTAAGGTAGCTTCTGTCGGCCTAAGTTTGTAGTCCAGGCCTAAGTGTCATGATTTGCCTAGATAGCTTGTGGCAGGGTCAGGAATCAGAATCCAGTCTCCTGAATTTCGGCCTTAATTTATGGCTTAAGTATAACTGTAGTCCGTGTTTCAAATCAAAGGGGAGCAGTCCTGATTAACATCTGAAGTCTTGCAGTAGGCCCTCTCTGACGTTCGAAGATTCCCCAATCATCATCTTTTTTTCACCGTAACATAGGCCCCATTTCACATTCTTTTCCTTAACAGCTGAACACACTAGGCCCAGATCTTCAAAGGTATTTAGGTGCACTGCTCTGATTTCAATGAGAAATAAGTAAATACCTTTGATGATCTGGGTCCCAGTTAATATTCCCTGCTCTCCAGTGATACATGGAGGGTCTCCGGCACCTGCGGGCCAAGCCTACATTTGCACCCCCCACCTCATGCTCCTCCCCTCACATAGGGCTGGAGAGGTCCTGGTGCTGCCCTCCCAGCTGCCCTGGGGAGGGGAGTCTGTACCTGCAGGAAGGATGAGAGACGTGGGGGGCACAAATGCAGGCTTAGCTCTGCCGTCCTCCACTCCTCACACTTACTCAGTGTGTGGCGCCCACCTCTCCTGCTGCAGCCCAGCAGCCCGGCTCCAGCTTGGATGGGTCAGCCTCACACGCCTCCCTTCGGCCTGGGGAGAGAGACTGGGCCGGCCCTTTATGACCCATGTGGGGGAGGCACTGAGAGGCCAGCCTCCACCACTGGTGGAGGGCAGAGGACCGGAAGCTGATGGGCAGCTGCTCCTGCTTCTCCTCCTGTGTCTTCCCCCCCCGCGTGTCATGAAGGGCCTACTCTCCCCTCCGCCAGGCTGCGGGGTGAGGCTGCCCCATCTGAACCGGCACCAGGCTGCATGGCTGGAGTGGCAGATAAGTGCACTATGGGCCAACCCTTCATGGAGGGCGGGAGCGCAGGAGGCTTTGCACCCCTCAGAGGCTCCTCCACCCCCTGCTCCCAGTGTGTCATGAAGGGCCAGCCCAGCGCCCCCCCACAGGCCAGCGCCCAGGACCTGCCCCCTCCCATCCTCTCCCCTTGGTACGCCACTGCTGCTCTCCAATAATTTCAGTCTGACCTTCATCAACTCAGAAGTTCAGTTTTCTATTTGTAAATGAGTATCATCTTTCCCTGTTCCCAGAAGCTTAATTCATCCATGTTTGTAAAATGCTTGGATGGAAGATGCTCTACCTTTCACATTTGTGTATGCTTCTTATGTTCTAGTTTTGAAATTTGCTATATTCATAAACAAAAAACTTTAACGAGACAGTTAAGTTTGACAGTATGTTTCAGAGGAGTCCAGCTTGCACAAAAACAATATCACTTTCTTTACATATATTTTAAAAACCCAAATATTAGAAAGCTGTGGCATATGGAATCCTTACCTGCAGATCCCTTTCTGAAAATATGCTTTCAGAGGCAATATATTGTTGCTCACTAATGTATCTCCCTGTCCTCTAGAGCAGAAAAATCTAGCCAAGTTGTCTGAAATTGTGAAAGTAAAGCCACGTCTCTTAGATGCTACCTTCTCCCTAATTTTACTGAAGTATAAAAAAAGCAGAATCATATAACCTGTTACTAAGATGTAATTTGGGGGATTTAAATATCAATGGACTTCATTTTCTCCATTCCATGCTATAATGGATTCCAGGAGTTATTTGTACCAGTAGCTATCAGATCCACTCCTATAGTGGATCACTTTGTTAAAAACCTATACGTTCCCTCATCACAGAGTCTAGTGCAGGGGTCGGCAACCCGCGGCTCCGGAGCCGCATGCGGCTCTTCAGCCGTGGTAAGCTATGTTTTGCGGCTCCAGACTATTTTTCTTTAGTCAGTGGAAGAGGGGGCAAAATGGCTCTTTTGATAGTAAAGGTTCCCGACCCCTGGTCTAGTGAATACTCCCTATTGTTCCAGTAGCTAATGTGCTAATTCTGTTTCTCAGGTGTTCATTTTTTAGACATTTTCCCCTTCATCTGGCTTTTGTGAGTCTTGAAAAACTCATGGCACTCAATAACAAGGTTCAACCTGATCAACAGCATTACATCTGGAAACTAATTCCTCAACAAATAGTCTTTTCTTGTAGCATGCTGATCTTGTAGCATGATGCCCTAAGCTAATCTCAAATTCCATTCTGCTTTGTCTCCTACAATGACACATAAGGCCTGATTCACCTTTCATTTACTCTAGATATCAGGCTGTTAGAATATAATTATTTCCCTTCTGGAAAAAAACAAACCAAACCCCACACCTTCAAAATTCAGCTTGTGTAATCATATTTTATCTAACCAGAAGAATTTCTAATTAAAGCAAAAAATTATACAAGTGAATTACTATTTGGGGCGATCAGCACATAAAATAAAATTAGTTTATTCAAAAAGTAAATTGCAAGGGAAAGAGAGAAATGCATCACACAAACAATTTAAAATAAATTTTCAGCTCCGCACAGTTATAGGCTCTTGCTCTTCATGTTGTGACATCACAGCTACAATAGATCTTTGCTGGAGCAAGCAGCAGGCCCATAGGAAGGTGTAGAGCACCTACATTTCCATTTTGCAGTCTGACTCTACTGGAACTGTCTTGCAAATATCCTTTGGACACACAAGAATAAAGATTTGGCCCAGAGAGCAAAACATTCTATTTATCAAAGGTAGGAAATATATTTTTGGCCACCATTAACAAATGTAACTCTTGGGGATATATATCTAAAATGGAAGTTAACAGTGTTTTTTCCCCAGTAAGTTTCTCCAAATAGAATTCAGCATCATGGACCTTTATTTGTATTATTTTTGTTTACCTTTTTAATAAAGGAAAAATAAAAAGCAGATTCCCTTGACTTCAGCAAGGAAAAGATAAATATTTCCTACTGTTTATAGGAAATGAGCAATTTGAATAAAATAAAGAAATGCTGGCTGGTCAGCACAGTCGCTCATTGATTATTTTATCAGTCTATGCATCTCTTTCAGCTAGTTGTAGGAATTTATCTTCAAAGCAAAATGCGTCATTGGGCAGAAATGCTGATCACAGTAAATATTAAAGTTTTTGCTCATTTAGCAAGCTATCAACCTATTGCTAGATATGTTTCGAAAACTATTTAGAGTTAGGATGCCATTAAATTATTCTTATTAAATTATAGTAAAGGTGGCGTTTATACTAGCAAATAAACCATAAGCCACATTCTCAGTATGTTCATAATCTCCTTATTTTCTGCTTTCCTTTCTCTGTGGATGCCATTATGAGAGTGGTTCCCTAACTCTTTCATAGCGTAAACACATCACAACATAGAGATTATCTTGGGGACCACGTCTCCTTCTATTTACGATTGCACAGTCCACCTCCACTCCCACAGACAACTGAATATCATCCCTCTGGCAACTAAAGCAATAGTTTACATGGGAAAGTATTATTAGGAAAATATCTAATGTATTTTTAACTCCTTTTAGTGTAGTTTAGCAGCTGAAAACAAGGGGAGTACCAGTTGCATTTGACCGGCCAGCTCTGAGGACCATGAGAAAGTGCTCCATGGACCAGCATTTGGGAACTACTGCATTATGACAACTATTTCCTTGTCACTGAAGCCAATGAAAGGCAAGATGGGATCTGTTTCAAATGTATGTATTTTAAGATGTCTTTAGAAAAATCTAATGTTTGCAAGTTTGAGGGAGAAGGGAAGAAATGGGGTCTCATTTGCTCTAAATTGCAAACGTTTAAATTGTCCAAAATGCTATGAATTAAATTCTGGTTCCATTGAAGTCAATTGGAGTTTTGCCAATGGCTTCAGTGGAGCCAGAATTTCACTGTATGTAAGCAATTTCTTGTTTGTTTACTTATTAAAGTTAAAGAGTATTCTAAGCAAGTTAGGGATAGAGGCCCCATTTCAGAGGCAATGGTGGAAATGTCACTATGATGTGTTTGTCACTATGCTCTGTATGTCATGCATCCCAAAGACAATTCAATTAGTCTCCGGACAAATCTAATCACCATTTTGGGGCTAATACATTACACCCACACTTTTACCTGGAAATGACACCTTATAGAGGTTTATATTTATAATTTTAGTTTTGCTACAATTTTTTCCTATTTTTTAAATTTCCTTTGCAAATCTTTTCTTTTTTTTTTTTGGACTTCTACAGAACTTTTAACACTCAGTAGTAATGTATGCAGAAAAGACTTTAGCATTTAGGAAAGGGTAAGATAGACACATTGTTCTTGATCAAGAAATAAATTATGTATTTTCTTGTAAAATACTATAGATGGATTTTGCTTAGGGCTGAATAATTTTATGACCCATATTTATTATAATAAAAATAAAACTTGTGTGGTGCTGATGATGCTCAACTCTATATCTCCATAATATCTGATCCAGTCCAATCAACTGATTGCCAAGGCTGGTGTTTGGATTGTAATTGGCCAGAATATGAGGGTTGCTTATCAAGAGTCAAGGGGGGAACTTGGAGGAAGCAAGCAGGGCTGCTATTATTTTTCATGATAGAGAAAGAAGAAAATGGGAGTGGAACCTTCCAATTTGTGAAGAGCCCACCAGCTCCAGCCTGTTCCATTTCCTTCCCCACTTTTCTACCAGTCCACCCTCCATGAAAAAGCAGTACTGCTTCCTCCCTCCTAATTGTTCACTAATGGCAAGATCATGGTAGTTGGTCCATGCACAATGTACATCCACTGGCTGAAAATCCTGGATTGAGGAGACCGGTGGACTATGTCCACTAACCCCTTCCTTCAACTGTACTAGTAACAATCAGTAATCAGCTATCTGCAAGCTGGGACTAAGGATTCTGTACTTTAGCACTATGCTTTTTTGCCTTGACAATCAGCCCAAGGGCTATTTCCATCGCACTCTGCTTTCTTCTACCTCAGGATCTGGCCCTAAAATTGCCAGCAAATTTGTAATAATTGGGGTGACCTTGCCTAGAAGGCAAGTGTTTCCCAGAATGAACATCTGGTTTTGCTAGAGCCTTAAGCCACTTTTGAATTTCAGTTACAATTCTGACCTCTAATTAAAGGAAATCACATTAAGCTGAATCCAAAACAGTCAGAGAGGGGACAGCTTCCTGTCCTTGAAAACTATGGTTTAATTCCCGGTATCAGAGTGGGAACTGCAGTAAGCAGCAAATTCCAGATCTTAATGTACTACACATATTTTGGCACATTCTCAGCTGGTAGTGCGTATAGGTCAAAGATCTCAGATTCTACCTGCTTAGTTATAAGGATTCTCACATTTAAGTGTGCTATTTTCCACAACCTTTAAATTTAAAAAATATTCTCATGTAATTTCAAATTTTTTGCTATAGTAATTTACACAGTTTGGGTAGAGACCAAAGGTTGAGGGAGGAAGGAGATTGAACAATCCTTACATTAGGCTTGGAAGGATTAGATTTTCATTGGTGAATATCGATAAACGTTGATTTCATCATACACACACAAATGAACAAAATATTTCCATTCCTAAGTAAAATGTACAGATAGGCAAAATAAGAAAAATGCTGCTTGAGAACTTATTAGCATTTGATATAGGGATATTTACTTAATATATTTTGACATACGATGTTGACAATTTGTGGGTTTTAAACTGTTACAAAGCTTTAACTTTTTGAATCTCAGCATCTCTTGCCATTAAATAATTATTGACCCCCCATAATTTCCCACTATTGTGAAAATTTAAATAGATAAAAATAAAAAAATGCTTAAAAATAAACTTCAATATCTGTCAAAATGATAAAATAATATAAAAATCTAAGTCTGCCAAGCCTACCTATCATTTCTAATGGTGGTCCTACAGGTCAGGTCTGAGGCATTTTGGCCAAGTGGACAACCCATAGGATAAAGGTCTTCAGTCTCCAATGAAGTCAGGCCATTGTAGGGGTCTAGACTATATCCACAGTAGGGAAAATAGGGGCAACATTTGTTTCCCATTTACCTTATATAGGAAATAATTGCCTTACTTATTCATTTTCAAACTCTTCCCTAAAAAAAAAGACAAGAAACTTATGAACTTCTGGTTTCCATCTTTCTTGAGCAACACAATACTTCATAAGATGGTAAAAAGTCCCTATTATGCACCTAGCTGATGGAATGCTGTATATGGGAGAATAATTCCTTCCCGACTTCCAAAACGGACCATTTTTTATCCAGAAGCATGATTTTTGATCACTCATTTACTCTTATTAGTATCTTATCTGGTATTCTACAGCTACATTCTGAAACTACAAATGTTATCATGAAGTTAACCAATTTTTAAAATGTCCAGTTACAGCACTGATTGAATAAAGGCCTGTACCAATGATTTTTCACTAAGAATACATGATATCTATAATCTGTTCAAAATATAAATATTCCCTTGTGTGTTGGTAAGAAACCAGGTCAAGAGAAGTGACTGACCATTGTTCTTCAGAATTTTGAATACTTTACTCAAATCTCCTTTAACTCTTTTCCTTACCAGTCTAAATAATACTAAATTTTGTAGTTTCTTATTAAGGACAACCATTTGTATATTCCTAGCCATTTGTGTTGCCCTTCTCAGGATCTTTTTTATCTCTGCTATATATTTCTTAATGTGCAATGACCTACAAGCTCATACATGCAACCGAAGACTTCTGTGCCCATAAAGAACCTCTTTAAAGTCAATCAGGGTCTAAAACTGGACACCAGGGCAGAACATCATTGTTCAACATAGTGTCATTTTAATATTTTATGCATTTCTTTTCTAGCCTTTTCATGCTCTTAGAACTAATTTCCTGTTTTAACTGCTACTGTGTTCTGGGCAGGTGCAGGAAGGAAAGTATATGCATATTAAAATATCTTGCTGTTTTTAAAATATTAAAACATTGTGTATTGGTCAACAAGCCTGGGGAGATTTTTTTGCCTATTTACATAAGCCTGAAAACTGCAGGTATTTTGAAGCATTTACAGCATCACTGTGCTACCTGTCACAGTGTAATTGCTGAGGAGTCATAAGGGATTGAACAGATAAGGGAATGCGGCAACATTCTGGTTTAAAGCAACATCCATCAAGCAATCTCCAAGAAAATCTCCCTTGGAAACCATGAGCTGAAAATATTGAAGTGAAAAGTGGAAGCCTTATTTGTGAAGAAAAATATATAGAGGAAAAGTAATCTAAGCACCCTATTTCAACTAGAATTGGGTTTGGTTTGATTGCTAATTCGCTTTATCCTACTAATCCCAGAATTGAAATTTCATCTGATTCCAGAGAGGGAAAAAAAACCCACTGCTAACTTTTTGGGGAAACTTCCCGTTTATCGCTCTCTCTTTAAGTATCCCAAACGATGCTGCTCGCTCAGCCCTTCTAAACCAACTCGGGCCCAATCCGACACGTGTTTTACACTTGGGCTTAAATTATGCCCGCCGCTAGCGCCACTGAAGTGACACCGCGACGCGGCGCCCAGCGGGATTGCTGACGTGCATAAGGGTGACCTGCAGGTGGGCGCAGTGTTTGCGGAATCGGGGCCGGCGGTCCCCGGGCTCGCACACTCTGCCCGCAAACCGAGGCGGAGCGGCGGGCGCGAGACAGCGATGAAGACCCGGCGCAGCGTCTGGCCGCCCTCGAGCCACACGGGGCAGCCCAGTCGGTTCAGTCCCCGCGGGACTTTCCCCGGGTGCCCCCTGCAGCCTCGCCCCCAGCCCCCCGCCGCGCCGCACGAGCCGCGGGGCGATAGGTGTGTCCCTGCGGCTCCTCGGCCTGCAGCGGGCGGGGGAGGGGGGGCCTGTCCAAGTGATTGGGCGAGAGCGAGGAACCGGCGACTCCCCCGGCCGGGCTCTGCAGCTCGCTCGCGCGCGCCGCCCGCATTCGCCGCGCGCTCGCCGCCCGTGCCGGACCTGACCGCCCGGCTCCCGGCAGGGCAGGGCAGCCCCCGCCGCAGCATGCCGCAGCCCACGGCCCCCGCCGCCGCGCTCGGCGCTGCCCTCCTGCTCGCGCTGCTGGCTCCAGACTCCTCGCCCGGTGGGTGCCTCGGGGAGCGTCCCCGCCCTGCCCTGGAGGGACCCCATCCGCAGAGGGCGCCCGCCCCGCCGCCGGGGGAGGGCGGCGGCTCCCCCGCTTTTCTGCCAAGGGCACCCAGGGAGGCTGGGGGAGGGGGCGGCTGTGGCGTTCGCGGGGGACTGTGTGGCACGGGGGGGGTCGCGGGGCCGTTCCTGTGGGGGGTGCACGCTTGGGGCCTTGTTTTCGGGGGGTGTGAGCGTGGCCGTGGTGCGGGGGGTGAGGGCACGCGCCCCGGTGGCGTTGCATGGCACGGAGCAAAGGGGGCGCCTGGGGCCTGCCCAGTGTTGGGGGGGGGGGCGCGGGAGCCGCGAGCGCACGTGCGCGGGGGCCGCGGGGTCATTTGCTAGCTGGGGTGTGCGGGGGCCGATCCAGGTGCAGGGGCTGGGCGGGCGCCGCCGTGCGCGGGGAGAGGGGGGCGCGCCCGCGGCTCGGCTCCGGCGTTGGGCCGTTCCCCGGCCGGCCGCCGCATTGGATCCCAACCTGTCTTTCCCGCTGCTTCCCTCCCCGCCTCGCCTCTCGTTCCCCGGCTTGTCCGCCGCCGCAGCCGTGCTGCTGAGAGCCCCGGAGGCTGCCCAGTTCTTGCGGCAGAGGCAGCGCCGAGCCTACCAGATCTTCGAGGAGACCAAGCAGGGCCATCTGGAGCGGGAGTGCGTGGAGGAGCTGTGCGGCAAGGAAGAAGCCAGGGAAGTGTTTGAAAACGACCCTGAGACGGTAAGAGCCAGGGGCGACGAGGAGCGGAGCCGCTGATAGATTTGGGCTTTGCTGTCGCTCCCTGGCAACAGCTGGGATGAGGGCGCCAGCTGTGCGCACAGCTGGGGAAGTTGTTCGGGACCGGAGGCGAGCCACTAGATAAATAACTTGAAACCCTTCAGCAGAAGCACCGCTTCCCGTAAGAGGACTGTGTTAGTGTTGTCATGCCAAGAACATCCAGTAAAAATGGTTAAATTTACCGAGCTGACATTGTTTTACGTGAGATTCCCATTTAAAATCTCAGCATGCTGCTTTCAGACTTATAGGGTGTAGCTCCAGCAAGTCATACCAAGGTGACAGTGTTACAGCATTTCTGTCTGGACACCTTTCTCTCATTTTCTGGTCCCCCACCCCCATCTCTTGATTCCCAAGACATTTAAAATTCTTTTAACTACGTCCCAAAAGAACATGTGAAAATTTCTTTTCTGACAGAGGAAATTTTTCATAAATACACTTTAAAATTTGAAGCTATTTTTAGTGAGTGTTTTGTGTCTGTGGTTTAGAATTGGGAATGCTCCATGTAAGAAGAGGGGAGGACAGAAATGACTGACAGCATTTTAATAAAATGGCATTGCTATAAATCTGAAGGGCATCTAGCTTTACACTAACTCGCAACCTACAAAGACAACTTATACTTAAAGCGCTCATGAGTATATTTTTATCTTTAGTATTGTGTTCTTGTGGTACTTTGTAAGAATATAGTTGCCTTGTTTTTCTAAAGTTTGCTTATTTTCTTTTCTTGTTAGTTTGCGCCCTTTGGTGTTCTGTTTTGAATTGACTTCCACTTTTCAGGGATTATCAGGCATTAGTCTAGCTGTGGGGGTGACTTTCTTGGAGATCACATGGAGGCTTGATATTGCACAGGGAGTTCCTGTTAATGGTTTGATGCTTTTTGAGTGGAAGGAGATACATAGTTCAGGAGTTGGTGGAGAAGAAGGGGGCAGGACTTGGTATTTTGTATTGAATTTATGTTTTGTATTTGAGTAAAAACATGTCTTGACATGTATACCTTAATAGGCTAACAGTGCATTGGATAGTTACAAAGCAAAAGTAAAAAGGACAGCGATTTTCAAACAGATTCTAATGCTGGTTTTTCTTCTATCTGCAGTTCAGCATTTAAGATCAAACTCCTGTTTAGTTAGGCCCACGAAGCATATGTTACACTCCCGACTGAGTACATACACTTACACTTAGATCTAGTAGTATTTGGTGCTCTGTAAAATAGACAGATTGAATACAGTATAAACACTGGTAATGAGGTGTCAGACTGGCTGACAGTTATTTTTCCATATTCTCATTGAGCTAAAATGTTTTAGAACGTTTAGAAAAATCCAAAATGTGAGCTTTGACCTTTCATAAATGAAGGTAATCTGAGGTCACCAGTTGTATTTATTTAATTTTAGCTAAGAAAATTGGCAAGGGTGAGCAAGTGTATAACGTGCTCACAGGCTTGTTCACTGGAAGGTTAGGCTGCTGCTGTAAACATATAACAATTATGAATAATACTTGGCACTTACTTCACACTTTGAAAAATTGTAAAGCTTTATTCCTGTTACGAAGACTTTGAAGTCATTTGGGTTTTACATCTTAGCTGTAGCTATAAACAAATTCTCTGAGCCCTAGCCATATTAGTTAAACACCTTTGAATAGCAAATATTTTGCAATTGATAATGCTTTATATTATATTTGTGGATTTATTTGATTTTTATTGCAGCTGTTTGGTCTCTTTCTAATTTTGAAAAAACTTTAAGGGAATATTGTCAAGGTTGACAGGCCTCTAATATTTGTGTCCACTTGCATATTCTACATGCACCCAAAATGTTATATTTTAAAATGCCGCAAGCTCTGCAGGGCTTCTCTCCTGGGACAGCCATCAGTCCCCCTAGAATGCTCCATTTATTAGCAATGTGCCCATGTAGTTTTCACCTCAGACAAATCTTGTGCCCCTTCCAATCTGGTTGCAGATCAATATGTAGGCATGGAGGCAGCACTGGTGGTGCTGCTGGACAGTCAACTAAGGATTATTGACAGAGGTAAAATACTCATGCTGTTGTTATTACATCTCTTGGGAGCCATCGGTACTACCCATTAAGGTGCTTCTGCTACTTCTTTGACAGAGCCTAGACATTTTGATGGACAGTTGTTCCTCATCATTTAGTGCTCTTCTCTGTAGAACCACACTTGGCTTAACACTCTCACCTGTCCTCCTTTACATGCATATGGGGCAACTGAGGGCATTTGCTAGATGCTATGATGTGTGATGCTATCAGTACACACATGACTGTCTTATCCTGTTGTTCAGGAGAATTAGGGACGTAGATGAGCAACAGCTGGCTTTCAGAAGCCGTCCCACAGTGCCCCACACTGACAATACAATCAATGCAAGAGCTCCTGCTTGAGGACGCACATTGCCGACACAAGGAGCAAAGTGCAGGCACATACAAGGAGATAATTACTGCGGCGGCTGTATGCTGATGTAAGTTAGGTTGACTTAATTTTGTAGTGTAGACATAGCCTAAGGTTTAGTGTAGACTAAGGGCTTGTCTACGTGGAGTAGTTAGTGCATAGTAAACAAGGTGTGAATTTAGTCAGAGAAGCTAGTGAGCTTTAACTCCCCACGTGGACATTCTTACTGCACACTAAGGGTATGTCTATACTGGCAGCGGCAAGATCGATTGAACGGTCAGTGTAGACCTACTCAGTCGATCAGGAAGTCAACTGATAGTAGTGTAGCGCTGCATTCCCGTTGGCTCAGTGCTATGAAGACGGCACGCAGAAGGGAAGCACAGGAGTTACGCAAGCTACTCTGCATACTTTGCATAACTCCCGTCGACTGCCGCTGAATCTCCAGGTAAGTGTAGACCAGGGCTAAGAGTGCCCTCAAGCAGTTTAGCTAATTCATTTCCAGTATGTACTAAGCTGATCCACACGAAGGTACTCTTAGCATTCAGTAAGTGTCTGCACCGGGAGAGGAGCCAACTACTGCAGACTTTTATGCTATGTAGACAAACCCTTAGATTTAAAGGTATGATATAAAATCATATTAGCTTGTTGGGTTTAACTAACACCTTCTACAACCTCTAGTCAAGACAAGTTGTCTTTGTTATGTGCTAAGTTAGTCAAGTAAAAAGCCTAGGTTTCCTCCTAATCCTAAAATCTTTACTTCAGAGCCAATTTTGGAATTGTTCCTTGTGGAAAGATAGCTCAACTGACCCAGTAAACAGAAATGAAACATTTTGACTTGCACCTACAATAGGTAGATTGACTACAGGATTATCATTTTAGTGTCTTGCATGCATTATTTTATTGATCAACTTTTCAGAAACACGTCTGCAAACAGACATTAGCAAAGATGTAAACTTTCTTAAACCTGAATAATGGTGTTGCCACATTCATGAGCACTTATATCAACTGCTAATCATATACTAGGTGAAGTTAAATAATCTTTTATTTGCAAGTAAATACACCTTTTCCTTTTATATTAGGGAGAATATTGACTAGTCCCAGACAGGAGAGGGAAGATCATTAGTTACATTTCTAGTCTGAAATTTTTCCTCCCCTTAAAAGAAAACAAAGTTGTACTGTCTGTATGACTATAAAAGGGTAAAAAAAAAAAAAAAAAAAAAAAGAGCATGTTGGCTAATGAGTTTTGCAGCCTGTCTTTTATATGACACTGATTGCAGCATCTTTAAATATTGCTGCAGAACTCCTGGATATGCTGAAATGTTATGGCAGCTAAAAGAGTCCAGAAAAATAATCAGAGTATCAACAGATAATAGATGATGAAGAAAAATAAGAAGGAGAGCATGTTAATGGAGGAGGATTGCTTCCTAGCACTACCTCTTAAATAAATGAGCTAGGTGTGATAAATAAGGTTGAAGTTGCAAAATATCTTGGATATAGAGATAAGAATGTTATCTTGGTTAAAATGTTGATGGGGGGCCTCTATAAAGGGCAATAATACACAAATATTTGCCTGTAGTATTCAGTCAGGTACTATTAGCTTATTAACTTACTGATAAACTGTTCTGGAATTTGGCTGACCTATTCTGAGAATGGGATTGTGTAGGAGTAGAATTGTAGGAGTAGAAAGAGTGCAAGATAAAGTAACTAGCAATTTTCTAGTGAGATTGGATTTCACTTTTTAAAAAGTATGGTAATTCAGCTTGGAATGTGGGGGTGGTGTGTTAGGATGTAGTCTCTCATTTTCATCAATTGTTGACAATGCCACAGCAGCTACTTGAAAACAAATTACTATTGTGACAATTGTTACTACCAAGAAATTACTAGTATTTCTGCTGTATGCATTTGAAATTTTATTGCAGAAGATTATTTTTAAGGATTCTGAACCAACGTTTCTGGGTCAGATCCCCAGCTGGGGTGAATCAGTTCAGCTGTATTGAAATCAGTGGAGCTATGTTAGTTTACACAAGCTGAGGATCTGGCCCTTCTGTGTTTACTATGCAAATGTATTGCAACGTGGAAAACCAGTTAATGTTCATGTATGTGTAGGATGGGCAACTGACTTCCCAAAATGCACATGGATAGTCCCGCAGTGTAACAAAGAGTCCACAGCCTTACCACTTTTAGCACTTTTGTTTTGGCAGAGACCTAGACAAGAGAACTGGTATTGTTAGTGCAAGTCTATGCTACAAAAGTACATTGACCTAAGTTACGTTGACTTACAGCCACCTCAGTAACTGAATCGGTTTTACATGTCCACACTGCGCTCCTTGTGTCAGCAGTGTGCGTCCTCACCAGGGACAACTTGCACCCATTTAACTGCCAGTGTGGGGCATTATGGGATGGTTTCTGAAAGGCAGCAACAGTTAATGTAAGCAACACAGTGTCTACACTGACAATATGTCGACTTAACTACATAGACCTAAGCGCTATGCCTCTTGTGGTGTTATTAAGTCAGTGTAGTGGGTGAGTTACATTGGTGGGAGTTACATTTTAGTGTAGACACTTACAGAGTTAGGTCAATGTAAGCAGCTTTATGTTGCCCTAACTCTGTACTGTAGACCAATGCGTACAAGATATGTAGCATAATTCACTGATTGCCTAATGGTTACTACTAGTGACGGAAAACATAAAATGGTATCTGAACATCCGTTGTCTTTGTCTTCACATTTTTTTTCCCCATGCAGAATTCTTTAACCTGGATGCAAATTTGGCATTGTCGTTCTAAGGTTCTGTCTTCAGGGCTGATGTCTAGCTTCAGAAAGCACTAGATTTAGTACCAGACAGACTGGAATAGAAGCATGGTTTAGTTATGAATTTAGCTATAGCGTGGATGCATGAAGGCTTGCAAGGAAGTAGAAAATTTAACTCTTCTGGGAAAAGTATGAATTGCAGTGGGTGTCTCTTGTCATCTTAAAAAAAAAAAATCACCATTCTTTGTGATCAGCTGATCTTACCAAGAATTTGTGTTTATGAAGCTGGAGCAATGGCTAGTATATATATAGTAAAGGTCAGATCTATAGTTCTGTTGTTTTGGTCCCATCACATGATGTGCACAATAGAGCACAGTGAAGTGACAAACATAGACTACAATTCCTGAAACTTTATTCCTCTCTTTTAGGAAAGATGTTGGTAGCTAAAATATTTAGGTCACACTCCTAATAATAGAGATGTTGATATTAATATCTAAATATTAATATCACATTAGAAAAGTAGGAAGGAATGTAATAGTGGCAGGAGAGAAAGGGATCTAAGTGGAGGAATGAGAGGTGTAAAATTTCTTTAGGTTCTGTTCGTGGATTTATGTAGTCTAGACATGAATAATATCCATATTAACTTTCAGCCTAAATGTCTTTGTGCCCCTCTTGCAAGATTTGCTCTAGAAAATCTTTTAAACATTTTATTTTCTTATAGTATTTTGCTACATTGTAGATGAAGGACCAAATGTACTGCTAAGCATAAATGGAGCCAGCTCAAATAAAGTCATTAGAGTTGTGTTTGTTTATGTTAATATTAAATTTATTCAAGAGCGTGTGAGAGTTATAGGAAAGTTATAGGAAAGCAGAAAAACATATTGAAAAAGATGAGCCAAATTTACCACTGACTCTACTGGAGTTGTGCCCATTTGAGCTGCATCTACTTTTGCAAGTGTGGAAGAAAGCTGGGAATCCTGAAACACACCATAACTAACTCACAATGGGCCACAGTTCCTCTGCGAGGAAAAGCATGAGAAACCAGAAGTGGTGTTATGAGGGGTTGTTCAAATACATGATGGAAAAAGGAAACCTAAAATGGAGAATTGTGAGGAAGGGGGATTATACAGGGTTGGAGCAAAGGAAGAAGCATGGTAAAATCAGAATGGGTTAGCGTGAGCCAAAGAACTCTAAGGATACAGTGGGCTTTTAGAAATATATCGGGGGAGGGTAAAGAAGGGAATAAATATCAGAGATAACAGGCTCGTTAATAAGTCGGGAAAACAAAATCAGTTATGGTTGTAAAATGGCAGAACAGCTTTCTTTTTAAATAAAGAAGAGGGGTGGACTATTGGGAATTAAGGCAGACACTGTTAGTAAAGCTGTTTGCAAATCAGGTAAAGGATTACATTGGAAACATCGAGTATGTACAAATTGGCAGTTACAGTTTATCTGCTCTCCAGGGTCTTAAATGAACTTAATGAACCACTGACAACTACTTTTCAATAGTTATGAACAACCTGGGAAGTATCAGAGGACTGGGAGGAAACCAGCAAATGTGATACTGATCTCCTTTTAAATGGAAAAAATTTAATCCTGGTAACTATCATCCAACATACCCAACTTCAAACCCTAGTAAGATAAATGAACAAGCCGTAAATGACAATATTCTAAGCAACTTGAAACCCGGATTCATCTCCTCCTCCCACCACACCTTTTCTCTTATATCTGGTGGAACGTATTGAACAGATTTCCCTTCCTTGTCTGCCCCCTTTGCTGCTGTTTTACAGTGGCAATCTGTTCTCTAGACTGTGTGCCCCAGCAACATCCCTGTTAGTGAGGTTCCTTTTTTCTGTTTCTTTATTATAAACAATGAGACTTAAAGAGGGAGAGGCTTGTGAAGCCGAGGAAGAAGAACAAGTCTTGATGTCCTGCCCACGCTAAGGTGCCTTGTGCTGCCTGCCAGTGTGGGACAAAGGGAACTTAGCTGAGGAGAAGGAAGGAGAAAGGAGTGCAAGGCTATAAGCAGACTGACCATCGTTGTTCAGAATGACACCTGAAGGTGACACTCTTTGTGATAGCACGTACATTGGAAATTGGGGTGTTTACCTCTAAGATTTACTCCCAGCAGAGTGTTCCAGTAAGTTCCAGGACAGTTCATGACCAGTGAACAGGGAAGGAAGGATGGCTTTGTCACTGAGAGACTGGACAGGGAGCCAGGAGATCAGTGTTTAATTCCTGGTTCTGCTACAGACTTCCAGTGTGGGCTTGGGCATGTCAAGAAACTTCCCTATCCCTCAGTTGCCAGTCTGCTCTGAGACTAAATACATTAATGTTGTGAAGTGCTTAGGTTCTGTGGTGGTGAGTGATTGATTAAATTAAAAACACTATGTGTAAATAATTTAAATAAAAACAAAATAAATATGATCATTTTGTTTAAAAATTATAAAATCATTAGAGAGACAAGGTGGTTGAGGTAATATATTTTATTGTACCAGCTTCTATTGGTGAGAGAGACAAACTTCCGAGCTACATTCTGTAGCTTGAAAGCTTGTGTCTCATCAACAGAAGTTGGTCCAAGAAAAGATACTGTCTCACCCACCTTATCTCACCTATCTGTTGGGATGGACACAGCTACAGCAACACTGCAGACGAGATGGAATAAAATCAGTAGATAAAGGGAATGTGATAGTTGTAGTGTAACGTGTCTGTTCTCTTGAGATCTCAGCTGATCGTTTAATTTAAAATGGGTCAGATCTGACCGTGTCATTCTGTTTGAAGAATGACTGAATGATCTCAAAGAATAATGATATGCAGTCATGTATCAAGCTGAGGAGAGATGTCCTTTTAATTGCACCAGGGATTGTTGTTATGTCGGGTTTTACTTAGTGTCATTATTAATTATCTGAACGGGGGGGGGTGTTAAACAGTAGATTAAATTTACAAATGATACAAATTGGGATGTGTTGCAACTAGAGAGTATGCAAAGAGGTACTGCGGGTGATTTGTAAGGAGATTACGTAAATATAGACTGGAGAGGAAATTAAATTCTTCCTTTTAAAATTGCAGGCTATTATAGCTGAGGAAACATAAGGTCTCAGTAGAAAGTAGATGGACTCCCAATGGAAGTGGTAGAGAAATCCTCATGGCATAAGTAATTTAAAAACTGGGCTGGATTAGCATAGTTTATAACCAATCCAATGGAAACTGATTGCAATCCAAAGCCATTAACAAATATCCTAGCATTTGGCCGCACGGATCATTCTAATCCATTTCAAATAATTATTGCCCAATAAGCATGGTCTCAGACAGCCAGTAGAAATCCTCATTGTCTGCTTTTTGCTTTTTGTTCAGCAATAAGCTATGTGGCTGTTTCTTTCTTTTCTCTTGTTACTGTCTTATTGTTTTCTTTAATTCATGCAAACTTAGTTTTATGGTTGTGTTTTATTTTTAACCATAATGAAAAATCCTTGACTGGATTGCACTCAAGAATATGCTCTTTGGAAAAAGTCCTGTCTCTCAAAGGGAGAGAAAAGATGTCTTTAAACTTTTGCTTCCATTGTCAGTGGTTCTGTAGCAATATCTTGTATTCCCTTAGAATAGAGAAACAACTGCTGGTACTAGAAACCCGTTACTTAAATATAAGTTATAGTAAAGGTGAGTGGTTTATTGGGCAAAATAATCAACTTTGTGGAAGAGACAATCATTCTAGTTGTGCAATGGAATAGTTGTGCAGTGTAGAATGGACATTTAACCAATAGACACTATACCCAAGTGCCACCCAAAGAAGATATATGTTTGTGTTGTGATGGGAGTACTGAAGACTGGTCAAAGCTCTAGTTGGGTCTTGAGCCGACTTGCTAGGTCATGTAAAGTATTGATGGTCAAAAATATACAAAAAAATGCTGTGAACGTTCCAAGTATGGCGTGCATACATCATATGGGCTTGATTCTGCAATGTGCAGAATACCTCTCATGAATTGCTGAACATCCTCAACTCCTACTGAAGTTAATAGGAGTTAAGAAGACTCAGCAACATGCCTGAGAAACTCGGCACTTGGCAGGGCTGAGCCCTTTGTGATCATAATCCGTGACTGGTCTGACAAGCCATTTATGAGAGAGAAGGCTTGGGCACTGAACTAGGGATGTAAAAATTAGTTTAATTTAAAAATCAGTTTAAATGTTCTATTTTAAGCACATGTGGTGGGGAGGGGATAGGAGAGGGGAGAAGCGGTGCTGCGGTAGCTGGGCAGCTCTCACTGGCAGAGAGCTGAGCTGAACCCAGCACTTCCCCATCAGCAAGAGCTGTCCAGCTGCTCTCGCTGACAGGGAGCCAGCCCTGCTGCCGTTTACCTCCCTCCCAGTTTAAACAATAATCAGCTGTTTAAAATGTTTAAACAGATGATCACCATTTAAATGGTTAGCCTTTTACATCCCTACACTCAGCAAGATATTGGCTCAAGCTGAATTTACAACTTTGTTTTGAAATTATTATTTGTAGAATATTGCCATTTAATTATGTTGTTAGACTTCAAGCAGACCTTCTTTTCCCTTAATGCACAGGAATTTTAGGGTTATAGGGTGGAATTTGCACCCTTACAATGTGTGCAATATTTTACTGACACAAATCTCAGTAGCTGAATGATTACTGTTATCATTGCAGGCAAAAGTCAGCAATTTGGACTTGTAGCTAGACATAATGACTAACATTTCCACCAGCTATTCATTTGCAAGTTTAAAACAAAAATATGCAAGCACATAGTTTGGAGGCACAATTTACATGCCACGTGGATTTTTTTCTAACATATATGTTGCAGAAATTATTTTGGAGAAGTTTTGTGGCCTGTGCGGTACGGGAAGTCAGACTTGGTTATCACAGTGGTTCCTTCTGGCCTTGGAATCTATGAATCTATATTCTATTTTCTTTGGAATCTAGATGAAAACCTGCCTGATAAAGAGAAGGTGCAAGGCAAGAGCCATGTAAGGTTTTGAATAACGGTAAATGGTTAAGGGGTTGTCACCTCATTGTAAGATGTTGCAAGTAGGCAAGAAAACCAAGCAAACTTAAATTCAAGTTACTATGCTGATTCCATGGGTCTACAAAGGTTACCTATCCTAATGAAGATAGATAAAATGTTTCCCTTCTTCTGGGAGAGAAAGCCCTGTATTCTGATGCAAGTTTTGTTATGGTGCATTTTATTTCCTGAGGGTAAAAAACAGCTAAGCTATTAAAGTGGAGCTACAAAGGAAAAATAAATTGGCCTTTGTGCCCTTTTATGCTTTGATTGCGAAGTCTAAAGAAGACCTGAGAAGATTGTTCCCTCTCTCCCCTCCCCCCACATTTTTTTAAACATTAGAAATTCAGGTGTTGTGTCTCTGGAAGGACTGTATCCCTGTCTACAGTGGGAAAATGTTCATAAAATCCCTACTTTGGCTAACACTGGTTTAGTAGACCCACTGGTGTTAACAACATTGGAAGCCCTAGTATGGATGAAGTCTAACCAGATGCTACTAGCATTTAAACACTGAGTTGATTAGACCCTGCTTTGATAGGGTTACATGAAATGGTGTTAAAATAAAACAGAGGCTATTGACAGACAATATACTCTAGGGCTCCCAATATTGCAGAATTAGTTTTAGTCACAGTGGGAAAATGTCCCTGTTGTAGACAAGGTCTTTGTTATGCTTTCAGAAGAGCTATTTATTATACTATGGCTCACCTAAGGACTACTTTCTGAATTGATGGTCTTCCATCATCTCTGAAAATGTGGTTGGACAGATACTTCCCTGGCATAACTTCACTATCTTCAGTATGGTAATGCCAAAGGTGAATTTGATGCAATGGATTTAAAATAAATTGAAGTAAAAGTACTAAATACCTTAAACATGGTTTATTGATTGTTGGAAACAGAAAATGGAAAAGTAATTGTATTCATTACATCGAAAGACTCATTTTTAAAAAAAGTATTTAGATCTGCACAGTTAAAAATGAGTCTCTATCTCCTGGTCACTGAAGAAAAGGTCTTCAAGCGAGAGCCTCTCTGAAGAGATTGCTCCTGTGCCATTTTCTACGTCCGTGGAGGTGAGGGGACTAGGATCACTTCTCTCCTTTTTTTTCCTGAGATCTGTGCTGGGTAAGTATCGAGGCACGTCACCTTGTATCCAACTTATTTACAGATGATTTAGGCAACACTGGATGCTGCATTTTATGCAGTCCCATCCTTGAAAGTTGAGGCTTCTCTAGCTACAAAATTACCGGTATGTTGATTAACAAGTAGGAGCCAGATAAAAGATATATCTCTCCCATCTTATCTTGCCTATATCTTGGGATCTTTCATTGGTCCAATATCTTTCATTGGACTAACTTTCTGTTGGTAAGAGAGACAAGCTTCCGAGCTACATTCTACGGACTAGAAAGACTTTGAAGCTTTAATAATACAAAATTCTAACCAGTGCTCCTGCAAAACAAATACCTACTTGACCTTAAGTCGTGTTCTGTTCTAAAGATGGGAGGTAATTCAGCCTTCATTCTAGGTTAAGCCTTTGGTTTTAGCCAGTCAGAAACACAGAACCACTGGCTCTCTGAAAGCCTGCAGCAGTGGAAATTCATCTGGGCATGGTGGATGGGGAAGCCATTTTCAGCTCAGCTCTTGTTATTACTTTAATCATTGTTCTTACAATTCAGAACTAAATCCATTAAATAAAAAGTTAAACCATCATGAGCAAATGATATTAAAACCCATAGTGGGTCTCATTTTTATTTAAAATCTATGGCAAAGGGTGAATCATTCAAATAGATCCTCCTACAGTCTCAGAGGTAATATTGATTTTGATTATTGATAAGGGGAGGAGTTTAGCATAAAATAAATAAATGGGCCATTGGAGGAAGGGACAAAGGTTAAAATTATATTGTAGACTTCAGTTTAAATTACTTACTTATCCTGTACGTCTCTGGATCACAGCTTATAATGGAAAAGCATCTGGTCATTTTAATTTTGATGCTGTTTGGAAATCCATGAGCAGTCGCAGAGGTACAGTTTTGTCCACAGACTCAGTAAACTAGCACTGCATTAGTTTGTGCTGAGTTCGTATTTAGAAGGTTATGTTTACAAACAAAACAGCTAATCATTAAGTGAAAGTTTGGATTCTGAACAAGTTGATGGTACTTTCCCAATAGTCTTCTCACCCACTTACTTGTGATGAGTAAGTGGATTTTTCATGCCCTGCTTCTTCCTATAACAGAACTCTAACAATCATAGTAGCCACCAACTTGGCTGAAGGCACATGTTTTTGCCAATAACTGGGTTGGGTTGGTTTCTGTGTGTGTGCTACATTTCCATTTTTCACATCTCTAGGTTGAAAAAGGGGAAGGATTTAAAGAAATGTCAGATCATTCCATCACATCCATCAGTCAATTCAAGTACAATTCAAGTACTGAGGCCTGATCTACACTCACAGCGAAATTTGACAGCAGTCGATGGAGATATGCAAGCTTCCTAAATTCTGAATAGTGCAGTGTCTATACTATGCTGCGCCAACGGGAAATGCCCTCCTGTCAATGCAGCATTAATCTTTTTGCGGGGGTGGATTTATTGAGTCGAGATCCGGATCGATTGAGTGGGTCTCCACTGATATGCCATGAGTGTTGCTCAGTTTGTTGTTAGGTGTGCATCCTGGTGCTCTTTGGAGTATGTAAATTGTTTGTATTTACTTTTATTTTCACACACTTTTTTGCTCCATGTTTTTCAAAGCTTTGATTTCTTACTGAGGCTGAGAAACAGTAAAAGTAGCAGAAAAACAAGGCCTGATCTAAATGTTATGCTAAAGTCCATATTCTGAGGTCCTCAGTCAGTCCTTAGTGACCAACATTTCTAGTGATTCCAGAGAGAGTGCATGTGTTCAGCAGTTCTTGGCCTGTATGTAATTTTGACTTAAATGTGCTGCAACTTTGACTCTACTGAAGCTTCTTTGATTTAGGTTACGAGATCATGTGGCTGTGTTTCAGCAAATGGAGCTTGTTCACCAAAAGCTATTGGTCGTCTGGACTAGAGGAAGACAATAATCCAAAACTGTTTTAGATTTCATGACCTAATTAGTCAATTGGATTGCATTTGACAGTTCAGGGCTGTTGTATCAAAGTGCGTGTGTGCATAATGCATGTGTACAAGTGGTAACGTGCACACACGTGTAATAGGAGTTTAGACCAGTTTCAGATGCTTGGGAATTCTGCTGCCCAGTGGATCTTGTGGCACACAAGATAATTATAAAAGTGTCATCAAACTATCCTAACCTCACTGTAGAGAATAGAGTTTTACCGAAGCCTTTCAACTGGCTTCACAGAGACTGACAGTTACATGTAGTTATAGGTATATCATGATCAGCCATGCTTAACTCAACCAACAAATCTTAAATCCCTGAAATGGTCAATACTTTGTCCTGAGTCATCCAACTCCCGATAACTGTAGTTTTAACAATATTTTAAACTAGCAATTTAAAGGAAAACTGTGAAGATCCATATAATATTGGAAAGAGATCTTTTGCATGACTACAAGTTTTGTCAGCTCTTTCAAAGACTCTTTAAGGCAGTGGTCCCCAAACTTTGGGGTGTGCCCCATTGTGGGGGCATAGAGGAACTTCTGGGTGGGAGACAGGGATGTGGTAGGACTGGGGCCGGTCCCTCTAAGGCAGCGGTTCTCAACCTGTGGGTCGCGACCCCGGCGGGGGTCGAACGACCAAAACACAGGGGTCGCCTAAAGCCATCGGAAAATACATATTTCCGATGGCTTTAGCCGCTGAGAAGTCGCGCTACCATCTGTAGCAGCGCTATTCAGCTGGAACACACACCGTTATGGATGCGCGTTCCAAACTGAATGCCTGCGCGCATGCGCAGACGTGATTGCATCATCCGTCCGGGGCCTAAGGGGCGGGGGAAGCGGGGGGAACGCTCCACAGTCCATAGCAGTGCATTACGTGTGTCCGGCGCTTGCTGACGTCATTAGTGGGCGGACGCAGCAAGCGCCGGAGGACAGAAGCCTAGGAGGCGGAGAGCCAAGAGGCGGAGAGCCAAGAGAGCCTGCGAGACAGCCTGCTGGTGTAAAAAAGGTTAATAATGTAAAAACAGTACACACACCATACACACAATACTGTGTAAGTGTAAGGTGCTTTGTGTGTAATCATTATACAGTACACAAAGCAGCTTACACTTACACAAAGCACCATACATTTACACAGTGTGAACTACATCGGTCTTATACTATAAGAGACCACTATAAGATGTAGTCTTATGTCCGAATCATAACTGTAGCAAAATTACAGTTTTGAAGTAGCCACCAAAATTATTTTTTGGTTTGGGGTCACCGCAATATGAGGAACTGTATTGCGGGGTCACGGCATTAGAAAGGTTGAGAACCACTGCTCTAAGGGGACGGGGAGGGAGCGTTACCTACCCCTACTCTGGCCCCTGCTTTTGGTACCTGCTCTTGGCCCCTGGCTGCAATTCCATTCCTGGCCTGGAGGAGAGGGGAGGCGCAGACACATTCTGTTACTGGCAACAAGGGGTGTGAGAGGAAAAATTTCAGGATGACTGTATTAAGGCAATTTGTAGCCTATATAAAAAGTGCATTATAAAGATATATTGACCCTTCTAAACCAGTGTTTCTTGAACGACCAGTCCTTGGACCGATGTCGGTCCCTGAGATCTCCCTGACACAGTTTAGGAAGGCAGTAAGCCTGTCCATGGTAACAAAAAGATTGAGAAATGCGTTTCTAAACCATGCTGCTGAGGTTCTTGCTTTCCCCATATCTGCATGCTCAGAGTGTTCTTTTCTTTCAGTAGATACTGTTAGTTGTATACATGAATGGGCAGTTTCATAAGGGAAGCTCTTCAGAGTAGTAGTGTGCTCCTCATTGTAGAGGCAAAGGTGAAATTTAGGCTTTTACTCTAATGGTTAAGGTGATGTCAGAGTTCTGCTGCTGCAGAAAGACTCCAAAGAGGGGGCAGTGGGTGATTAAATGATTCTGTACTTTTCCCTCTGGTTTTTATCCCCAGATTCCTCTTACTTCCTCTACCTCATGCCATGATCAGCATCTTTACTTCTTGGATAGTGGGTAAGTGACTTCCTGTTCAGTCACTGCCAGCACCACTTCATAGGTCAGCTGTCAAAAAAATTCTTTGAGATACACAATTTTTTTCCCCTTCAGTTCAAAGTAACATTCTATGGTTATCTGTCTCCATTGGCCCAGGTAAAAGAAGCTGAGTCCTACGCTTTTGGTCACCGTTGTGCCGCCACCAGGCTAGGCCACCAAACTAGCAGCAGCAGCTAAAAAATAACCAAACTGGTAATAAAAACTAATATTATTCAAATAAATCTTTGCTTTTTTTTCTTTCTCCCACAGGACTATTTTTACCCGAAATACTTGGGTGAGTTACAGTTATTACTTTCACTTTTTGGCAGTGCTGGTATGTGTGCCTAATATGGGAATGTGGGGCAGTCAATCTGTCCAAAAGAATGTAAAAGAGATCCTCTATTCCATCCTGAAATAGAACTAAGTGCTCCTCGTATGATTTTAAAATGGGTATATTTTATTTTTATCTATATAATTACACACACAAACACTTTACATACATTTTATATATATATATAAATATATGTGTAATGTTGCATTTATCTCTGTAACTTGCATCGTTAGTGAACAGTTTGCAGTCTTTTACAGCACATACACTTTTTAATACTTTAGTTTTGAATGTATTTTTTTAAATGAGAGGATTAGCTTGCAGATTTATTGCTATTTACATTTTGTATCATTGTCATACCACGACATTGCTTTACATTTGCATTTAGTATTTAACATTATATTAGCAGTTTTAGAAAGCTCCATATGCTTTTTAGATTTGAGAGAAAACTTTTCTATTTAGTAGGTCAGACTTTAGTAGCTACTAATATTCTTTTAGCACCATAGTAGCATCTGGTAGAATGATCATATTGTACAATAGAATTATAAATTTCAACAAAACATCAGAGGTAAAATATTTATATGAACTGAGAATAATTTTAAGACATCTAGAGGGCTTCGATTTACCGTGGATTTTGCACCTGCCTTCCAGAACATTGCTTAACGAAACATCAGTGGGCCAGATATCAATTTACATACTGTGACAGCTGGCACATAATAATAATAATTTCATTTTCTGTTCTTCAGCTTGTATTGAGAAATTTGGGTCACCGTATGCAAGAAGTCCAGATCTCTTTACATGCGTTCATAGTAAGCATTTTTCATTTTGTATATTACAACTAAACATAACAATCATACTGTTTGCAGTGGGAAGGCATCTCAGTCATCTCCATTTTGATAGCGCTTTAGTGCCCCCCTTCCTATTAGGACCTTGTGTAGTGTTTGCCACCCTTCCATCTGAAGGACCAGTTGAGACTCTCTTCCTTCCAGAATCCATTAATGCCACTCCTTCGTTTTCCAATGGGTTAGTGTTTAGTGATTTTGATATTCTTTCTCCCCACTTTCCCAAGGGCTGGGTAATCTGGGAAGCAAATGACAAGAACTAAGATTTACAATTATGTCTTTCACTGGGCTTGGCTCCTCGCTTTCTTTTTCTTCTCTGAGAAAAAATAAGATAAAGTTTGGTTCTCTTTTGTTAAGCCTGAATTTCACCTTAAGTCATTTTGGAGTCACTTAAGAGGAACTTTGGTGACTTTCTGCACAGGGTGAATTTCATCCATGACATGACAAATTTCTCTGTTGTGTGAAAAGCTGCCAAATCATATTTTACTCAGGTCCTAAGTAAAAAGATGGGTTTTCCTTATTGCCAACCCTTCAAACTCAACTTCGAATCACCTAAAAAGTCAAGCTGGGTTCTTTCTGGCTTGTGAATTATTAATGATAAAGATTCTGTAATTGGAAGTTAGTTAACCATTCTGTTAACTGTCCAGTTCCCTCTCCTACAGCTATGTTGGCACCATAGTGCTAAGAATATAAAGTAGCAAAAATACGTTTTTTTTCACTAATGTAAGCAGATACAGTTCTATATATACCTGGGAAGCAAATCAACTGAGTAAACAGGCATTATTTATACATCATCACTTTAATTTTCCCTCTGTACTTCAGTGTCTTATCATGGTCCAATTTGATTGGTCATGTAATCCTACCAATGTTAAGGAGTTATGTACCAAAAAGGGATACAGTTACCACTTCACTAAGTTTTCAAGGTTAAAACCCATTAACACTACAGCAGCTTCCCTGAACTGTTCAACAGAGTTTGCTGTTTCTGAACTCCAAGATTAATAAGCAAAATGTCAAGACCTGAATTTAAAAAATGCAGCAACATGACTTACATAATGTAAAAGAATTATCTGAATAATTAATAAACATTTTAGAAATATTGGGCCAAAGGGTATTTACCTGTGTAAGGATGAATAAAAGCTGAGGAAGGGACTAAGAATTTGGCCAATTGTAGATAAAGTGGTTTAGCACTATAATTGTATATATTCTGTCCAGTTTAAAATCCCAACATGTTTGAAACAGAGTGCAAACAAATGTAATGAGCTAACGGTTGGATTGTGGCCAGCTATTGTGTGGGCACTTGGGGAGGTGAAAGCAGGTGTGGAAGGAGCCCCTCCATCTTATACCTACTCACAGGGTTTGCTATGATTTCAGTCCTTATGCTCACCTGACCACAAGGACTCCATGAGTCTTATACTTCTCAATGGCTTCATATGCCTGCCAAAACAAGATGGTGGAGTGTCTCTTCAACATAGCAGACAAATGTATAACAGGATCCATTGCCTGGAGGTTGATGCTAGACTAACTCAGACTGGAAAGGTGCACACTTTTAACAGTGAGGGTAATTTAACCATTGGAACAGTTTACCAAGGAATGTGGTGATTCTCTGTCACTTTGTAACAGTCTTTCTAAAAGAAAGTAGCTGTAGTTCAACCAGAAGTTATAAACTTGATGTTGGAATTACTGGATAAATTCTATAGTGTATGTTGTGTGGGAGGTCAGTCTAGATGATATAATGGTTATTTCTGGCCTTAAAATCTGTGGTGATGCTTTTTTTTCAATGAGGCATGTAGGTGATATTTTTGTGACTTGACAAATTTCCAGTGCAGTTTTAATTAAATAAATTCATAAATCTCAGAAGATAAAGTTTGAAGTCACAAGTGGCAATCACTATGTTCAGACTTTCAAGCTAAGGTCTCCTTTTTATATCCATTTTGAAAAAGAACTAAAAGTTCTGTGCCCTGAACTGTATTTCTGAATTAGGGTGTGATATCTGGACATAAGGAAAGAGAATGCTTACTTGTGCTAGGGGAGCTAAATGAATGGAGATAAAGGCCCTGTGAGCCCTGATTCTGTAAATTGGGAATAATTTCACTGAAGTCATGGGAATTACACACTGTTGTAAAACTAGTGTGAGAGCATAATCAGACTTACACACCAACCCGTGTGAGAGCAAAGCATCCAGCACAATGTTGACACCATACAAAGAATAAAGTAGTTAACCCTTCCACTCCCAGTGAGTCTGGACATATTTTAGTATCACACTATGTTTCTCCAATTTTGCTCTGCAGAACAGGTAAGGATGGAGTGTGTAGGAAAAGATGCAGATGCCAGGGATCCCCTGGAAATCTGAGCCCCAATGCACTCTACTCATTTTGACTACTAAGTTCCTCTGAAGAGCATCACAGTGTGCAAGGCTAGTTAATGCTGCTTTAAACGAGCTTTGGTCTGCATAGGAAAAGGAACTTGCCGCTCAGAGCTGCTGTTTCTTGGCTCATTTCCCTGACCACTCCTCTTGCCACTCCCCTTCTCCCCAGTATGGCCTGTCAGCTATGCAGAGACTTTCTAGAGGGGAGGTGTCCATGTGTGGTGGGCAGCCTGTGTAGCTGTCTCTTTGTACTGTGAAGCCTTCCTTATGTCCTTTCAATGGTTTTGCTCTTCTCTGCAAAGCTGGAAGGAGGGAAAACATTTAGGCCTTATTTGTGATGAGTCCTTGATTATCACTGTGAGCCTTTCAAGGATGGTTAGGTGCAAAGGCTTTTGTTAGTGATTCTCAGACAGTAATTTCAGCATTTAAAGATAAACTATTGAAAATATGTATTCCTTTGGCAGCAGGCTAGCCACATTCCATTCCCTAACAGTTCTTTAGTGCTTGCCTCCCTCTGTCACAATAGTAGTATTACTGAGACCTAAGATAAGTTCTTATCTTCTCTACAGCTTGCGCCTGACTAGAAATTCTTGATGTTACTTTAATTACAGCTGCTAGGCTGGCTGTAGCCTTGTCATTTTTTGAAAAAAGTGGGCAGAGTTATGGGTGGGAATGTAAAATACTATTGAAATGTATGGATTTTCGGGGCTATTTTAAGAGTTCCTTTCCCCTCCTTCCCCCCCACAACCAATACACCATATACAGAAACCACCACCAATTACATTTTCCCTTCATTCTTCTGTTCACTTCAGAAATGATGAAGACTTTTTGATAAGCAGAATCACAATTGACAGGTATTTTTGTGAAAGTGTATGAACTTGTACCATATAATCCTTTAATCCAGTTACCATTACTAGGCCCTATTAACCATTCAACAGGAAAAAGAGGGGGAAAGTTTTCATGCCATCCGTTGCAGTAATTCAGAAATAAATACAAAACTATTGCTATGAGGAGACTGGATAACTTGCAGCAACAAAAATGGCTAAACTTATTCTTTGAGTGTCTCTAAAGTTTAAAAACACTGTTGTATAAATGATTTAAAAGGGGTGATAAGATGGTAGGCACGTGTCCTTTGTGGGTCATAGAAACTTAAGGCTTGTCTGTATGGGGAAACTCTTGTGAAATAAACTAGATTGAATTCAAAGTGCAATAGCTATTCCACACTAAGAAAATTAAGTCAACCTAAGTTATGCCAATGAACAGCTGCTGCAGTAAGCAAATCATTTTTGCATGTCCAAACTACATTCCTTGTGTCAGCGGTGCATGTCCTCACTAGTAGCGCTTGCATCGATACAGAGAGAGATGTATCGTGGGCAGCTATTCCACTGTTCATCTCACCACCAACCAGCGCAGGGTGTTTTGGGAACGCTTTGCAATGTGTCACATGGGCAAACGAGTTGCTCAGGGGTGACTGGGAACATGGTTTCATCATCATCCCATGATGCAATATTTTTCATCCCATAATTTTATCTGCATCCCATAATGTTTCGTGCCTCTTTTCAAAAGCCCGACAAACCCATGCATCTGCCATTTCTGTGAGAAGCCTGGATCCTGCATAGCTCTGCGCTATTGTGATGAACTTTGCAAGCATGGCACACCTGATTCTGAGATATTTGGGGAGCTGCCAGAGGAGCCACGAGGAACATGATGATTCCTTGGAGGGTAGATTGCTGTGGGACACAGCAAGAAACAATTCAAGATTGTTGGTGGCCACTCACGGAGCAGCTCCAGGTGGTGGAGTGCTGGTTGTGGGCCCAAGAAACAAACATTTGAGTGGTGGGATCACATCGTTATGCAGGTCTGGGATGACAAGCAGTGGCTGCAGAACTTTCAGATGCGCAATACCACATTCCTGGATGTGTGTGCGGAGCTTGCCCCAGCCCTCCAAGGCAGCAACACCAAAATGTGAGTGGCTGTGACAGTGGAGAAGTGAGTAGTGATTGCTGTGTGGAAGCTTGCAATGCCAGATTGCTACCAATCAGACAGGAATCAGTTTGGAGTTGAGAAATCCACTGTGGGGGTTGCTGTGATGCAAGTGTGGGGGGCTATTAATCACGTCTTGCTGTGAAGGACACTGACTCAGTCCAGTATGCAGGACATAGTGAATGGTTTTGCAGCAATGGGGTTCTCGAACTGCAGTGGGGTAAGAGATGTCACGCATGCCCATTTTGGCACCAGACCGCTTTGTCACAGAGTACCTGAACAGAAAGGGCTACTTTTCTATGGTATTGCAAGTGCTGGTTGATCACTGGGGACTTTTTACCGACATCAGCGTAGAATGGTCAGGGCATGTGCGTGACACACACATCTGTAAGAACACAGGGGATGCTGAAATGCCAATAGTAATTCTGCGAGACCCAGGTTTACTTCCATGGATCATGACGCCGTACACCGGCTACCTCGACAGCAGCAAGAAGCGCTTCAACTACAGGATCAGCAGGTGCAGAATGACAGCTGAATGTGCCTTTGGCCATTTGAAAGACTGCTGGCACTGTCTACTCACAAGAGTAGGTCTCAGTGTAAAAAAAAATCTCAGTGGTTAAATCTGCTTGCTGTGCGCTTCATAACAGATAAAAAGGGAGCAAGCAAAGAGGATAAAAGATTCCCTTGGGGTCGAGGGTGGAGGTGGATTTTTGAGCAGCCAGATGCCAGGGCAATAAGAAGAGCTCAAGACGGGAAGCTATTTGGCTCAGGGAGGCTTTAAAAGTCCATTTTAATAGTGAGCCACAGTAATGTGTGTTGCTGTAGTATGCTCTGCCTGGCATTGTTTTTTGCATCCCAGTATGAACCTTGTGATGAGTGCTGTGTGTGTGGTAATACAACATTGCAAATGCACCTATTGTTATCCATGGATGATGACAGAACAGTCATTTCCATTTTACAAACATACACTGACCTGAGAGAGACAAAATTGGTGTGTGTGTGGCTGTGATTGCCTGTACTCTCCCCTGGGGCGGAGTGGTAGGGGTAGTGCAGCAGCCGGGTGCCACTTGGATTGTGGGGTAGGGAGGAGTGTAGGCTGGTCCCGGAATGCAGTTCTCGATGGGCTGCAGAGGGTGGCGAGCACAGGTCTGTTGAACCTGAAGGTCAGTGACATTCTCCAGCATGTCTGTTTTCTGCCTGAGAAGGACTAGCATCTCCTGCTGCACATCTTTTTCCTTTTCCTGAGCTTTTCTCCTTGCTGCTCTATCCCTGGCCGTTCTGTCCACTAGGGTGATCCTCCAAACCCCGTGCTTGGTATCCAAAGCACCAGAGGCTTGCAGGATTCATAGATCGTGGTGGGAGTCCCAGCAATAGTGAGTATGGCTCGGAGGGGGCCAGTTGGGACAGTAAGGTTGGTGGGTAGCTCCAGGGCATGAGTATGTGTGGATAGGGCAATTGAACTGAATCCTGGCACCGTTCTCCACAGACAGTGGTGATTTGTGCTGATATCTAACTCCTGTGGGTAACACAGGCTGAGAGGGAACTGCTCCTGCAGGCGTCTGGCTGCAGATCGGGTCTGTGTGCTGCTAGCTTGCGTGTTGCAGCGGTACCTGCTGAAGTAATTGCTGAGTGGTGTGGGAAGGTGTCCTGCTGCAGTGGAAGAAATAAGGAGCACTCCCCAGAAACCTTCAGCAGAGGATTGCAGACTATCTCCAGGAAAGTTTCCTTGAGATCTCAGTGGAGGATTCGTGAGACGTCCTGGTGCACATAAACAAACTGTTCTGCAGGGCACCCTCTGCCTAAATGTACAAGGGAACGAGAAGCAGACAGCAACTCTACCTCTAATGGTTATTTCACTACCTCTTCTAGCGTGATTAAGAAAGAGTCAATGGGAACAAAGAAACCTGCATATTTATCTGCGTTTCCTTCCTTTGCATCAGGCTCACCCATGCTGGACTGTAGGGGCTTGCTCAGCTACTGTGGAGTCAAAAACAGGTCCTGGCTCACTGCGTCACTTGTTTCCCCAGTCGCCTGTCCCTCATGCTCCTCCTCTTCTTCCTTGTCAAGACCTCCTCCTCATTGTCCTCTCCAGAAGCCCCATGGCTCTGACTCTTGTGATGCATGGGCTCTTGGGTTTGGTGTGGGGTCTCCGCTGAGGATGGCATGCAGCTCTTTGTGAAAGCAGCAAGTCTGCAGCTCTGCACCAGAGTGACTGTTAGCCTTCCGTGCCTTCTGGTATGCCTGTCACAGTCCCTTGGCTTTTATGCAGCACTGCTGTGGATTCCTCTTGTAGCCCTTCTCCCCCATGCTCATAGATATCGAGGTTTCTACAGCTAGATCAGAGCTGTGCCTGCAAACCTCTTCTCTCCACAGACCCAGGAGACCCACCATGTTCTGTGAACTCCAGACAGGAGCACTGTCTGTAGTGCGTAGCCAGCATGGTCAGCTGGGCAGCTGATAGGTGAGCTCTCCATGCTGAGCAGACAGGAAATGGAATACAGGAATGTATTCCTATGTACCTGGCTGCTGGGCAGCAGAGTTCAAAATGGTAACCAGAGCGGTTACGGTGGGGCAGTGTGGAACACCCAGAGGCTGCTACAGTTGATGTAAATAACACAGGGTCTATACTGATACTGCATTGATCTAAGTTCGTTGAACTAAGAGCCATGCCTCTCGCCTGCTACACTGACTTAATGATTCCACCTCTGCAAGTTACATTGGTAACAGCGACATTTTAGTGTAGATGCTTACAGTTAGGTCAGCATAAGCATAAACTGAAGCGTAGACCAGGCCTAACTGCGTGTGGATACTCTTATTTCCCCCTCCAAAAGTGCCTTTGTGTGGTTTGCTTAATCCACTTCCAAAGCGGATTAAGGTATACCATACAAAAGCACTCTTAGCCCTGATCTACTCTATGAATTTATGTCAGTATAATTGTCATTCAGGGGTGTGGAAAATCCACACCCCTGAGTGATGTAGTTATGCCAACTAACCCCCAGTGTACAGTTCTATGATGAGGGGAGGGCTTCTTCCATCAACATAGCTACTGCCTCTCGGGGAGGTGGCGTACCTGTGCCAGTGGGAGAAGCTCTCCCGTTGGCATAGGTGGCATCTTCACCAAGTGCTACAGTAGCAACTGCAGCACTGTAAGTGTAGACAGTCCTTAGTGTGGAGTAAGAGTTCCCACAGGGGGAACTAATGCAAAATAGCTATTCCGCAGTAGCTATTCCCCCTGTAGACAAACCCTGAGAATCTTTTAAAGATGTTTATTGAGCAGCAACCAAACACCCCTGTGCTGTAAAAAGTTTCAAAAACATGTTAAGGAGATTTGCTTTGTCTTCATCATGAAAAGTGGGTTTGTTTTTTTTTAAAGAGTTTTCAAAGTAAACTGTTTCAAAGGCATTCCTTCAAGATCAAAGAATAAGATGAGAGAAATCCATCAATCAATGGCATCATCGCTCTTTACAGAGGGAGCCTGGTGTATAGGCCAATGAGTTCTTTGGTGGCTACTGAGTACAATGTGTGAGTGACAGTCCTGTCACGGGTAGGCACACCCATGCACTAGCAATGCTCTGAATCCGAGCAGCAGATTCTTTCCTCCTCTGATGCTGGTCATCAGAAAGCTTGATCCATTCTGCCTTGCAAAGCCTCACTCCATCTACAAGCTGACTCCACCAACCAAAGCGGTATTCTGCACTCCTTTCCCAGTCATCCACAGAGATTCCAAAGGATACCAAGTCGTCATTGCAAGCATCCCAAAATCTGTGCAGCTACCTGCCTCTCTTTCCAGACCCTTCACGAGCTTCTGAATACAGCACTCTCTAGGATTCTGTAATCTGGCATTTGCTTGACATGTCCAAGCCACCTGAATCTTTTCTTACTAATCAACATTCCCATGAATGACATACCAACATGACTTAAGATTTCCACATTTGTCACCCTATCTTGCCATCTTACTCAAAGAATTTTAAGAAAGCAGCTGATACTAAAGCTGTTTAATCTTTCGGTAAGTTATCCATGTTTCTGAGCCATATAGAAGAGTGGATAAAACACGTCTCATAAATACGGATTTTCACTTTAGTTGACAATTTGTTATTGTTCCAGGCTCTTTCTTGCAAAAGACCAAAGTTCCTGGATGTTTTGCCGATTCTATTTGTATGCTCAGCATCAAGATCTACATTGCTGGTAACTGTAGAGCCAAGGTAACAAAATTGGTCAGCAACATCCAGACGAATATCATCTAAGATGATATCTGGAATGGGTTCTGAAAAGCCTGGGTGCATGATAAGTCTTCTTCAAGCTTATTGCTAGCCCAAAGATTTTACATGAATCAGAGAATTTGATAAGACGACGTAGGGCATCAACACTGTGAGCCATACAGGCTCTGCAAACCTTCATCTTAGCACTGAACCTTGCAATGTTAAACAAATGTCCTTCATGTCTCGTACTAAGATTGACACCCTCTTAAACAGCACTGAATGCATGTTCAAGCAGGAATGAGAAGTTTGTTAAACACAGTTAAATATAAAGTAAATACAGTTCCCACTATTCTGATAAACGAAAACATTCATGTCTTAGTTGTGAAATATCTAATCCAAAGTCTTACCTCCTTTGTAGTTGAGCAGTCTGACCAGACGCCATCAAAATAGGGAGATGAGGTAACACTATCCATCCCCCCCTACAATACAAATACACATGCGCACACAGCATATTTAAAAAAATAATTGTCAAAGGATGGCCCAATTATTTGTGTCATCGGAATCTGTGGATGAAGAATCCTTGCTGTTTCTCCCTTAATTTATACGCACTTTTGCTGAGAACACATTTTGTAACATTATTATCAAACTTTATTGGAGACCATGTCAAACAGTGATTAGTGCAGAGATTAAAGTCAAGAGAGAGTTTTATTTATTTATTTATTTAATTTCCTCCACTGTGCTACTAATTTCCTATATATTTAAGGGCAAGTAGCTACAGCAAGATTTTTAAAAAATGGCTGCTAATTTAGTGTGTCCAACTTGAGATATCTAGGGTCTGATGTTAAGCTGTGCTTTGCACCCCCATGTACCCTCAGCTGGAGTTCAGCAACTCTGAAAATAAAGCCATAGATCTTTCAAGCTGTGTACCTGAAATCAGTGGCCATTTTGAAAATGTTGCTGTTAATCTCTGTTTCTCAGTTTTCCTATACGTAAAATAATAATGATACTCGCCTTTGTAAACAGACTTTGGATCCTCTGACAAAAAGCACATTAAGTGCAATATATTATTTTATTTAGAGTTACTGCACGTAGTGCATCAGCCCATTTGCTTCCCACTCCAAAAATATCGTATTTTCACAGACTTGTGGCTTCCAGTAACGAGAACTGTTGTTGTTGTTCTAAGCTGACCTATCTGCAATTCATGGCACAGGCCAGCTTCTAGTTGGGGGATGAGGAAAGAAAGGGACAAGAGAACAATTGGAAAGCATTTTAAAAGGCAACGTTGCCAATCTAGTACATGCAGTAATGTTAAAAAACCAAAACAAAAAACCCCAATGTTTTGCTCTTAATGTATAAAGCACCTGTCATCAAAGGTTCTTAAATTATTTTACAAAGGATGTGGTGGGTATTAGCACTGAGTATTTTTTTCATTTAAACCAGTAGATTTTTGGCCAACTAAGGCTTTGGCCTTATGTGGAAGACATTTACTGTCCTAGCATAGGTTCTGATCCTGCAGTCTAAACCACCTTGGTGTCTGTTTGGAGCTCTGTTGGCTTCTGTTCAGTCAGAGTCCATCCACCCTGATTGCAGGCTGAGGCCAGAGTGGGCCTTTTTATGAAAATGCTTACAATTGTTTTCTGTAAACGCTGCTGGCTAAATTTGTCGAGGCTCTGAACAGAGATGCAGTGTGAGGTGTTCTCCCGGCAATATGCAGACCAATCATAGCTCTGCAATCCTGCTACCCCCAAGCACCAGCTAACTGGCCATGTATAGAATCACTCAAGTGTTGTAAATTGCAGGATCTGGACTTTGAATTGCAAGCTCTTTGGGGAAAGGACGGTCTGTTCTTATGTGTTTGTACAATGTCCCAGAGAAAGGGCACCCAATGCTGATTGGAGCCTTCACGAGAGTGCTAATGTTAGCAGTGGGCACCATAAAGATTTTGAAACTTTTGCTCACTGCAAAGCTGAGATGTGAAACTACTAAAAAGCAATCCACTTCAGCATGAAGAGAGAGAGAGTCCATGAAGAATCATAAGATTTTATCAGTGTTTACAAACACGATGTCCCTGGCAGATTGGAATGTGGCTAAAATTCTTGTAGAAAACCCTCTGTTTCAGAGAGTGTAAACATGGGTGTAGCAGCTTTCTATGCGTGTGGGCCATTCTATGGTCTGGATGACACAGAATGGTCTCTATACCTACTCCAAATATGCTGGTGCAAAGGGACCGGCTTTGAAAAGGACCCATGGGATGTGTGCTTAAGAATATCCAGTCGCTTAAAGTACCTGCATAAGGGGAACAGAGGGTCAGTAGCCCTTACTCTGTATGGTAACAGTTACAGAGAGGCTGTCAATGGATTTTGTAGAAGTGTATTCCATTCCTACTTAGTTGCTGGCACACAACCTTGTTACCAAGTTTTGTGCCTGGATGGGTGAATTTCATTCTCTGAGAACAGTGTAGTTACAGTTTGGTATTTGTTTTAAAAATCTACCCTGAGCTCTGAGTGACGGCTGTCTTGCACAGAAGTATTGCCGAGTGGTACAATTGTGTCAGCTGTAAAGGCTATACTTAACATCATTTCACATGCAGAACTCCCACTGACACCAGTTGGCATTCTGCTTAAAAATCAGTGGTAGAATCTTGCTGTCATTAGATTGTTTTCGGCCTTGACCTGTTAGGAACATTCTACTGCCTATATAGACTAGTGGTTTGAAGTTCTTTTATTATTAGTACGTTTGTAAGGGGAAAAAAAAAGACTATTTCCACACAAAAAAAATGTGTATCCATGGTAGTTTTGGCAGCTCTTTAAAATACAGTCTTACTAACAACAAAGCTATCACAATACTGATAGCCTCACCCCAACAGCCAAAAATAATCAACCAAAAAATACCCCATCCTTCCTCCAAACTGACACTCTCGCTACTCAAAAGCCTGGGGAAGTAGATGGCCTTTTCTGGTTCCCTAAAAGTAAGCAAATTTGGGCTATTTTTGCCAGGGTGGGGGTCATCAGTTAAAAAATATAGGGCTCCCTCACCATAATGGCAGACACTTTCCTCCCCCCCTTTTTAAATTAAGTTGGCTCCAACTTGAGTGCTTTTGCTGATCACAGCTGAGTTGGCATTGCATCAATCCTGACACAAGGATAATTCAGTACACTAGCACTATGAAGTATCTACCTGTTGTGCCAGTCCAGTTGTATTTTGTATAGTAATTCCTCTATTCCTAAAATGTCTTGATCCTGACAGAGACAGGAAAACAAACTGTGAGTTAAATATGATGTTCATTTTTTTTTTTTTTTAAACCAGATTTACCAAATCAGTGTTCTCCTTACCCTTGCCAGCAAGAGGGGACTGAAAAATGTGACGATCTAAAGGGTGACTTCCTTTGTCAATGCAAACGTGGCTGGCGTGGAAGAAAATGTGAACAAGGTAGTTATAGTTGGTTTATTTTCCTAATGACTTCTGATGTCTAGGGTATAAAGGATTGTCATGTACAGTATTTTTTACTCATACATTTACTTGAACTCTTATTTCAGTGCACTTGTAAATCTGGTAAGTCTTGTAAGTCACTGGTGCAAAACTCCAGTATTTACCCCTTTTCCCCCCCTTTTCACATAATTCACAATTGCCATAGCAGTGAACTTTGGTTTATGCATCTGTTTTTTCTTCCCAAAAGTCCTGTGTGAATCACATAACTGTATAAAATCACATTAAAAAATTGTATGTAGGCTTGATCCTGGGTAACCTTATTTATAGAGGACCTGATCCCAAGACCACTGAAATCACATTGTGGGTTCACATTAGCTTTAGTGGGACTACCCCATCAGAACTACTTGCTTCAGTAAGGGTTTGCTGACTCTGTAAATGAAAGGTTTTTCTTAGAGGGTTTGCCATTTCCTTTGTGGCCTGCAGAGGTTTCCCCTGCTCTCTCTGATTACTGCTTTCTGCTCCTTTCAGGCCTTTCATCAGAGCCAACACTCTGTTGGCTGCATGGATTAACTTAGATTCAATTGAGATCATTGTCTGCCAGGTCACAATTGCTTGGGCCGGCAGGAGATCTTGCACGGGAACCTAAGTTTCCTGCAGAGCTGTGTGAACGTTGTGCAGAGTGGTGGAATTATTCACAAATATTTTATTTAAGAAATGTGTTTCTGAATCAGTCGATCAACCCGCTCTGTAAGCTTAGCAACTGCAGTAATGGATGTTTTTCTTTTTTACTCAGTATCTCTTCCATTGTCTTGATCATTCTAGAGAGACAAGTTGGGTGAGGCAGTATCTTTGATTGGACCAACTTTTCTTAGTGAAAGAGACACGCTTTTGAGCTTACACAGAGCTCTTCTTCAGGTCTGGGAAACGTACTCAGCGTCACAGCTAAATACAAGGTGGAACCGATACGGTGGGTCTGCCTGTAACCTCCGCCCCCCTCTTCCCCCCCCCCCATGAGCCTACCCCACATACCATTTACGTGCTGAGAGACAGAGACAGACAGACCCATCATGTCTGCCCACGGCAGTATTATTGAAGGAATATTTGGACTCATAGGAACTATCCTCAAACCACTCACCACATACAGGGTTAGCTTCTTCTAGGACACAACTGATTTCTTCCAGAAACTTAGCAACGTTAGCAGCCTCCCACAGAACAGCATCCTTGCCACCCTGGATGTTGCCTCCCGATGCACCAACAACCTTCACAATGATGGCATCGCTGCTTGACAATGGACAACACTCAGATATACACCGCAAATACTTCGCCAAACTTATCTGTTTCATCTTCACCCATACGTTCAACCACACACACTTTGTCCAAACCAAGGGAATAGCCATGGACACTGGATTTATGGGTTATTACAACAATCTAACCCGTTAACAACCCCTCCCCAAAAAGTTGCCTCCCTCCCTCCCTTCTTTTCTCCCCTATGACTGCAGGGTTTTAATGGGCCACTTCACTTTGAAATGTCCCTTAAAATATGTGTTAACTACTTATGTTAAACAGTCTGTTCCACCTTGTGTTTAACTGTGTGCACCTTTCCCAGATCAGAAGAAGAAAGCTTGTCTCTCACTAAAAGAAGTTGGTCCAATAAGGACTTGTGTTTCTGGGACCATAATGGCTACAATACTCCATTAATCATACTGTCATTTAAATTTCGAGTATGAAGACCCACTTCCCAGATGTGGCCCAGGATACTGTATGAACATCAGGTCTGTTCTTGCAAACACATATGTGAATTACTTTACTCATGGCGGTAGTCCCGTCAACTTCAGTGTACTACTCCCAGGAGTAAAGATACACATACCTGTTTGCGGGGTTGGGCCCACAATTAGGTGGTGGTTGGGGAAGATGCTATGTGCAATAAACATATATATTTAAATCGGTGTGCACGTTTTGTAACTGTTTCTAAACATAACAATTACTCCTCTGTTACTTGCCTTTCCTTCGTACTTCCCATCCCTACCCTCACTCACTTGAATAGCTGAAAAGTCTAACATAACTTTTTTATTGATATCTAGATATTAATGAATGCAGTGTGCAGAATGGTGGCTGTAACCAAGTCTGTCTCAACAAGCCAGGCAGTTACCGCTGTTCATGCTATAATGGCTATGTTCTTAAAGACAATAAAACATGTGGAGGTAAGATCAATTTATGCCTTTTAATTTCAAGTTAGCTGATACATTAAAGTCAATGATTAGCAGTTCTCGGTCACTGTGGAGAACGTTAGGGGTATGTGTTCTGTTCATGTTTTTTGCATTTAAGGTAGGTGGGAGGTAAAATGTGTGGGTGGAAGTGAGATAGTGGTTTGAAGCCTAAGGACTCTGTGAGGGTCCCCTGAGTTGCTAGGAGTCAGCCTAGAATATTTGTTCAACGGTCAGCAGTGGGAGGAGGACTGTTGGAGGATTGAGTGTGGAGATTTGCTGGATGGAGGCAGTTTGGTCTGAGATGGCTGAGGTTGCCAAGAAAAATTTTCTCCAGAGACTGGTCCGTCAGGGATGATAGAGGCCTGGGCTATTGAAAGGGCGGTGGTAAGACCAGACTGGGAGACTAATGGATGCTGTGGTTTAGAAGAGAAAGCTTGAACTGGGAGGTGAAGTAGTCCTTTCCAGGGCTTGAAAAGGACAGTGATCCAGCAGATCAGTACTAGAGTTCATTCACAGATTTGAATTGTAAATAATAAATTGCAGGTCTCTTAATTCAGCCCTGAGTGGAGCTGCGATGAATGGGGATTTCTGCAGGGCCTTTAGAGAACACCCACAATAGCTATCAGGTCCACCCTCCTGCTCTGGGGGCAGGGTTCTTGTAAAAAGGGAGCAGAAAGGGGAGGGATGTCCCTGTAAAATTGCCAAGTGAGAAGCTTGGTTTTAGCAGCAGATATGAGACCAGCTCCTTGTTAGTTTACACCAAATGTTATGCATTAATTGTTAAGCCAAAATAAACTGTCAATAGTTAGGGATTTTTTTTGGTTTTGTTGTTTTGAGGGTGTCATGTGTCGTGTTTTCCACCTCCTCCTCCCCCTGCCCCAAAGTAACTGCAGCCTATTAGGATTTTATACAGTAGTGCAAGTTTGGAGTACATGCCTGGGCATGTCAGTGATCACTCCATACTTTTCTCCATCATCATAACATAGCAGTGAATCACAGAGGATTTGTGGGTTCAAGTGTGCTAAATTGGTCCACCTGATCAGCCTTCATATCCTGACAACACTGAGAGGCAGAAGGGTTGGCAAGAAGAGTTGTTATGATTATTTCCAGTCTCATTGTATTGCAGTATTTGAGCCTGTTGTTTTTCTTTTCTTTTTTTTGTGGTGTTTTTTCTAAATCTGGATATGTACGGCAGCTAATAAATTCAGAAGGTGAAAGTGCAAAGAATGGAGATTTCAGCTTTCCTGTCGTCATCTCATTTAAGATTAACTGTTGTTGAAATGTCCTGGTGAAGGCAGACAGCAACATGACAAAGCAGTTTAGGACAGAAAGTGAAGCACAATGTCACGTTCAGTTGACAGGGTGAAAGTTATGTCAGCAGAATTCAAGTAATCCATATTCCAAATGCCCTTCTCTTGCATGCTGTGCCATGGGATCATTAATGATCACAAGCGGACAAGCCTTCAGCTCTGTTTATCTCATTCTAAAGGCAAATTATTTATCAACCTTTTAATGTGCTGACATGGAATTTATTTCATAACAGTTCAGTCATCCCCGCTTATAAGAACCGTGGTTGCCACACAAGGTACAGAAAATAGAGCCAGGCATATGCAGAAGCTCCAACATAATAACTTTATCAACCCAATATAAATACAGGATGTGACAGATATGGCAATTTCCTGCCATATTCTTCCTTTGGGAGCTCTCACTGTATTAAGTTTATGTATGTTATTCCATGGGGGAGGGTGTCCTCAGCTCCTTCAGTCCAAGGGGGGGGCGCCTCAATCCTTCTTGGGGAGGTTTTGGAAGGATTTTAGCTTACTGAGGCCCTCTAAGACTGATAGGTGACCTCTGGTAAGCTTCTAGCATGTGTATAAGAACTTGTCATTGTTTTTCTATGTTTTATCTATAATTCTTTCATTTCAATTCTGAACCCCCCAGAAAGCCCCCGAGAAAGACTCTGGGGAACAGAAGAGGGTCTCTGCAGCTTGTGGTGTTGTGTGACACCGGAGGCATTTCAAGCGGCAAGTGACCTGATGGCCCTGCCCTTGCCTCCATCACCTGTGCCCCAGACAGAATAGGCGAAGGGGAGGGTGCCAGTGTCGAAGGGGAAACCCCAAATGGGACCCCTCCAGTGACTGCACTGCTCTCCGGAGCCCCAGCATGCCTCTCCATGGGCCTGGTCACCGTGGAAAAGGTTGGCACCCTTGAGGCATCGATCCCCGAGGGCACGCTCCCCGTCACTGAGAAGGTCACCAGCGGCAGAGCGCCGGTAATGGCGTTCAGTGGTGTCAGCACGACACCACTCTTGCTCACTGACACTGAAGATCTTGATCCCAGCAGGACAGCACTGGTTGCACTCCAGATCAAGCAGGCACCGACGAATTCACCCATGTGTTCACGGTGCAGAACCTGGTCCCTGGCATCGTGGCACTCGCACAGGGAAGATCAGTGCTGTCATCGGCCTCGGCACTGAGATACTCCTCTGCGGCTCAGCACCATTCCCAATCCTCCTTTCACCAGAGGGTCTCCCCCAAAGAGAGGCGCCAGTCTAGGGAGTGGTACTGCCAGTCACCATCGTCATGCTCCTCGTCTCTGAGGCGGCGATCATCGGAACACCAGTGGGATCGGGGAGCAGATAACACTCCCGTTCTCCATGGCACCGCCAGGTGAGATGACAGAACGCCATAAGGGCCCCTGTCCGACAGCCACAGGTTGGCCTCAAGGCTAGTGGCCAGCTCAGTTGCCGTACTGGAACCCTTGGGAGTTCACTGTGACCACTCATGTCATCAGGGAGAGAATCCACCACCGTTGCACTCCTGATGGAGATCCACAGCTCCGCTTCCGAAGTGGAATCGGACCCGCTGGAAGGAACATCTGAAGCCGTCCCCTGGCAACCGGGGAAGTGCTGCCACTTCCAGCACCAGGACAGTCATCTTCATCCTCCCCAGATGAGGCAGTTGCAGCGGGACCATCAGCTCCCTTAGACGACAACTGAGCCCACCAACAGCTCCTCAAGAGGGTGACCTCAAACTTAGGGTTGGAAGCGGAGGAGCTGCAGGAACCTTCAGACAACCTCTTCAACATGCTGGCAGCAGCGGTGCTGGCCTGGGTTGCCCTGCCGGTCCATGAAGGGGTCCTTTAGTTGGGTTAAGGGCCTGTGGCAAACACCATCCTCTCTGCCTCCAACCTCTGAGATCAGAGAAGAGAGATTCTGTCCCTGCAAAGGGATTTGAATACTTGTTTATACACCCTGCACTGAGCTCCCTGGTAGTGGCGGCTGCCAATCAATGGGACAGGCAGGGGCGGTCCAGCACAACTCCCAAAAATAAAGATGATAAAAAACTGGATCTGTTTGGGAAGAAAATGTATTCTACTGCCAGCCTGCAATTCTGTATTGCTAACCATCAAGCACTGATAGGGAGGTATAACTATAACCTCCAGGACTCCCTCAAGCATTTGAGAGGCTCTGCTCCAGAAGCAGGCACCAGATTTCTCTACCATCTTGGAAGAAGGCATGACGGTGGCCAGGGCTGCCTTACAGGCAGCCTCAGATGCGGCTGACTCTGCTGCGAGGTCCACGACCTCCACAATCTCCATGCGCTGGTACTCGTGGCTGCGGTCATCCGGCCTTTCCCAGGAGGTGCAACATTCCATCCAGGACCTGCCGTTCGATAGAAGTGCACACTTCTCGGGGAAGAATGATACTAAGCTCCACGGCCTGAAAGACTCGAGAGCCATGTTGCACTTGCTGGGCCTTTATGCGCCCCAGGCCGCAAAAAGGAAGTTTCTCCCACAGAAGCAGCAACAACAGCCTCAGAGTTTTGGGACTTATAGAAGCAGGGATAGAGACAGAAGCTGTAGGTGGTGCCGGCTGGCTCTGCCGCCTTCTGTGGCTAACCAGCCAGCTTCCTCCTGATTGACAGCGTCAATCATTATGATAGTGCGCCCAAGGATGGTCTTCCAGTCTTGCGTCAGGATCCTATGTCCCTGTTGTTCCTAAACTGACTTGCCCCCTTCCTTCCAGCGTGGACCCATGTAACACTGGATCGTTGGGTCCTGGGTATCATTGCAGTGGGTTAGATTTTGCAATCCTCCCTCTCCACCCCCTTTCCCCCCCCAAAAAAAAAAACAAAAAACAAAAACAAACCAAAACTCTTCCCAGTCCCTCTTCAGGGACCCCTCTCACAAGCAACACCTTGTGCAGGAGGTGAAGAACCTCATTACACTGGGAGCTGTGGAGGAGGTTCCACCAGACATGAAAGGACGAGGTTTCTGTTTCTGTTATTTCCTCATTCCCAAGGCAAAAGTGGGACTCAGGCCCATCTTGGACCTGCGGGGCCTAAACAGATACAGAGGGGTGCAGATTTACCCATATCTCGATGACTGGCTGATCAGAGACTAGTTGCAGGCCCAGATTCAAACTAGTCTGGGCTTAGTTCGGGACACCTGCCGCCGTTTGGGCCTGCTGGTGAACAAACAATCCATTTTGGCACCAGTGCAGAGAACAGAATTTATCGGGGCTGTTCTCCACTCAATGTGGGCCAAGGCTTTTCTGCCAAAGGCACGATTTGAGGCCATGTCCAACCTGATCAGGGGCCTAAGGGCCTCTCCCCTTACAAGGGCACGGACTTGTCTGCAGTTGCTGGTCCATATGGCAGTGTGCACCTACGTGCTGCATCATGCGTGTCTGAAACTCAGGGCACTTCAGCTCTGGATGGCCTCTGTTTACACCCCGAGCAGGCACCCCTTGGACAGGGTAGTTACGATGCCCCTGGCACATACAGCACGTGCCACCCCCCTTCCCTGTTCTTCTTCAGGGACCCCTCTCATGAGTAACTCCTCTTCCAGAAGGTACAAGCTCTGGTGCAAATACGGGCCATGGAGAAAGTTCCCCGCACGGAAGGGAAGAGAGGTTCTACTCATGCTGCTTTTTGGTTACAAAAGCCAAGGGAGTCCATACTGGACTTGAAACACTTCAACAAGTACCTCAGAAAGTGAAGTTCCATATGGTCTCCCTGGCCACTGTCATCCCTTCCCTGGATCCGGGAGATTGGTACGCCACCCTTGACCTAAAGGACACATACTTCCATATTTCTATCTTTCAGGACAACAGGCGCTTCCTGAGGTTTGTGGTGGGAAACAGCCACTACCAGTTTGCAGCCCTCCACTTTGTAAATACTCTTGCGGTGGTTGAAAGCCCAAAGTTATATGGCAATAATGACAGCTTAGCTCCAACATCAAGGAATCCAGATTTTCCTGTATCTCTACAACTGGCTCATCATGGGTTGGTCAGAGAGTCCGGTCCGGCACGACATCACGGTGTTACTGGCAACCTTCAGCGATCTGGGTCTGTTCATCAGTGAACACATCAGCACTGGTTCGGCAGGCTCATGAGCTTGTCAGTGACCTCTCCCTGGATGCTCTTGGCCCATCTGTACTTAATCTCTCAGGACCATGGTCAACAGCTGCACCTGATGGTGTGGATGCTGCTTGGTTAAGCCAGGAGAAATGATCTTGCTCCCCTGGTTCAGAGGGTCCTTCTGGAGAGTGGGAAGCTTTCTTCTAGGGTCACTTACCTGGCAAAATAGAGGCAGTTCTCCACCTGGGCATAGGAACATGAGCTCTCCCCGTCTCAGGCCCTGTTCTGGGCTACTTACTTGACCTGAAACAGCAAGGCCTGGTCTTGTCGTCCGTCAAGGTGCAGTTGGCTTTCCACAAAAGGGTTCAAGGCAGCCCAGTCTTCTTCCACAAAATGATAACTAGATTCTTAAAGTGCCTAGAAAAGCTTTTCCCGCATGTTAGAGACCCGGTCCCCCCATGGGACTTTAACTTGGTCCTCTCCAAACTTAAGGGCTGCCATTCGAACCCATGGTCTCCTGCTCCCTTCTTCACTTGTCCTGGAAGGTTGTGTTTCTGGTGGCGATTATGTCAGCGAGACGAGTCTCAGAAATCAAGGCTGTAACCTCTGATCCTCTGTACACAGTTTTTTTTTAATAAGGATGTGGTCCAGCTGAGGCCCCATCTTATGTTCCTGCCCAAAGTCATTTCACAGTTCCATATCAACAAAGACATTTTTTTTCCAGTACTTTTTCTGCATACCCTTGATGTAAGGCGAGCATTGGCCTTCTTTCTGGAAAGGACAAAACCCTTCAGGAAGTTGACTCAGGTCTTTGTGGCAGTAGCCGATTGCATGAAAGGCCAACTGGTGTCATCTCAGAGGATCTCATCTTGGATCACCTCCTGCATATGTATGTGTTACGAACAGGCTAAGGCCATGCCCGCAGCTTCTCTGACAGCACATTTAATGAGAGCCCAGGCATCCTCAGTGACCTTCTTGGCTCAGGTGCCAATTCAGGATATCTGTAAGGCTGCAATTTGGTCCTCTGTACATACCTTCGCATCTCACTGTGCGATTGTACAGCAGACATGGGATGATGCAAGTTTTGGCAGAGCAGTCTTACAATTAGTACATCCATGAACTCCTGGCCCACCTACAGGGGTTACTGCTAGCTACTCACATAGTGTGGAATGGACATGAGCAAGCACTCGAAGAAAAGACAGTTACTAACTTTCTGTAACTCTTGTTCAGTTACATCATCTTCAAGATGTATTGCTCATGTCCATTCCACAAGCCACCCTCCTTCCCTGCTAATGGAGGGCAAGTTCCGGCAAGAAGGAACTGAGAGGGAGGAGGTCCGGCGGTGTCCTATATACTGGCACATTCTAGCGCCATTGCAGAGGGCACTAGAGCTGGCCCCTATGGATACCACTCAGGGAAAAAGTTCTCCGGCACCGGAGCTTGTGGCGTGTACACGCATTTAGCATGGAATGTGCATGAGCAACGCATCTCGAAGAACAAGTTACAGAAGTTTTGTAAATAGTCTTTTTTTCTTTCTTTTTGCCACTCTTAGCTTTCCCTCTAAGCTTGTGCCTAATGTAATGATGTATCCACACTAAGGGAACAAGTGGGGTGTGTTTTGGTTTTGTATCGTGTTAGCTAAGCCTTGGTAAAATCCTGGTGTGGACAAGGCAGTTGTAGTTTTAACACATTAGCAGATCGAGATAGACAAAAAGCTCTCCTGTAGCATTTACCTTGACCTGCTAGCACATGTTAAAACTACAACTTTGTCAACATTAGCCAGCACTTGGTGAAAAGTACCTTTTTCCCCACCTAGTGAACACAAGGGCTAAGGGGAGTATGCCTCCCTTTAATAGAACCTCCCAACACTCCTCATTTGACGCCTAATTTGGTGAGGTGCCAAAGAGCCTCAGTTCCCATTGACTTCAGTAAGTTAATAAATTTAGATTTTAAATTATAGAGTTTCACTCTTTTGGCCTAATTCACCAATAGTGTAAATGGAGATATTGACTTTGATGCAGTTGCAGTCATTATTCCAGCTGTGAAGTTTGCCTTGTGTCTGTACGAAAGTGTTCTGTATAATGTAGGTATATTAATCCAGCATGATGACAACAGAACAACAAAAATTACCATTAAAGACAGATGTTTAAGTGATAATATATATAAAACACAGGTATCTCAAATTTAGAATGATAATATGTTTGAGGTGAAATTTGAGGGATGGTGTCTGAAAGAGTTGTGGGAATTCTGTAAAGTAATTGAATTATAAATGGTTAGAGCCTTAAAAAAAAAATTACATGCATTTTATGAAACTAAAACTGAATCTGTTAGAATTTGTTAAAATAATATTTCTTTGTTGTGTTTCAAATCTCTATTTGTTTCACCAAAAAATAATCTGGTCCTTCACTTCCTGGCTGTGTGCTCCTTATTGTTCCACAATTTGTGGCCCCATCAGACTTAGGAACTGGGTCTATTTTCTGGTTCACTTTGCATTCTTCTTCCAAAGGTAGCCAATGGCTTGAACAGAAACCAACAGAAGTTCATGAGAAGCCTGTAATCACTTCCTTCCTGGCACCGAACAGCTTTAATGTTTATCAGACAAACACTGTAGACAAATTCTCAAGGATATTAATAAACTTCTCGATTATCTAAATAACTGAGAAGACAATGGACCACTGCCATACTCAAAACTTGCAAACATTGAAATGTGCTGATCTAAAATAGCCCTGTTTGTTTGACTGTTTTGCAGATATAGATGAATGCACAGTATCAGCAGGTATCTGTGGAGAAGCTCGTTGTAAAAATTTAATAAGCTCATATACGTGTCTTTGTGATGCAGGCTACAAATACGATAACGTAAGCAAGTCTTGTCAAGGTAAGTGCATGGAGATAATGGGATTAACTTCATGGTAACATTTATAAAGTTCTTCGAAGATGTAAAGCACTATCAATTGTACAGTACATTTTATTAACCCTCCTTTGTTTTTAGTTCGTTGTTTAACCCCTGTAGGTCATTTGCCTTTCAGTGCCTGTGAACAGCTATGTCAGGGTTTCAGTCATCCCTGATGGCTTGAATAAGACTGTATAAAACAGAGTAACTGATGTTTCTTGTACTGACGGGCACAGATCTGGTAGGAATCCAGACTAATCTGGTCATGGTGTTGTCTCCGTCTGTGGTGTTGGAACACTACAGAGCAGTAGTAGTTGTCATTGATTCAGAATCTCTCGTGATATTTAGCTGTGCTAGCAGTCCTGTGTAATTGAGGCTGTCTATGCACAGTTTTGCTGACTACATTGCCTGCAAGCCTGCATGACTGAGCTAGTGTTGTAACTGTTCCAGGCTCAGTGGTGCCTCCAGCCTTATGTCTGAATAGCTTAATGACAGGGATTTCACACAATTCTTTACAGAGTGTGAGGGTTTCTTTCCTTTTTAATAGCTACATATCCATGGGCCACAAAAATGAATTCCCCCCCCCCCCCAGATCTCTGATGTGAATGAGAAAACGTAGATGGAGGAAAGAAAATAATGGAGACAATCTCATTAGTACTATCAGCTCCTTGTTGTTTATTAAAGACCCAATTCTGCAGTCATTATACTGAATAGCAATTATACAAATAGTCAGGCTGACCACAGCTGGGCTATCAAATCTAGCAAGATCTGCTGAGCACAAGAATACCAGAATGGGCCTTATGAGGAAGCATTGTCTGGCAGTTAGAGCACAGGGTTAGAATCAGGAGACCAGGTCAGACTCACTGTGTAACTTTGGGCAGCCAGAACTTATTTGTGAATCCGATTCCTTACCTGTAAAACGGGGATGATAATAATTCTGTCCCTTGGAGGAATGTTGAGGGGTAATTGCTGACTGTTAAGCACGTTGAGATCATCAAATGAAAGGTACCATAGAAGGGCAAAAATATGATATGGTTTGTAGACCATTTGCTTAAGAAAAATTAACCAGTATTTTTCATTGTCCCTCCTTCACCTTGGCTGGTGGTGTATAGATGTGAATGAATGTGAACAGAAACTCTGTGAGCAAACCTGTGTCAATTCACCAGGGAGTTACACCTGTCACTGTGATGGCAAAGGGAGAGTTAAGCTTTCCAAGGACATGAACACTTGTGAGGTACGTTATCTTTCATTTCAATAACTGAAAAACAAAAAGTTTTGAAACAATTATGTTTGGGTTAAAGAACTCAGAGGGAAGAGTTCAAGTACCAGGCTCACTTGAGTTAAGTGGTAGATACCATAAGGGGTCTAGTGTCCTGTCTTTCTTCCCCCTAGGAAAGAGGTCTTGTTAGGGTGATGAGGAAATGTGCTTATTCAAGACTTATCTTCCCAGGCTCCTATTGGCTAAGCATCTATTGCCCCATTCCTCAAAGAGGATGGCAATGGAAGCATATTTAGCTGTAATTTTATGCCTGCTAGCATAAGATTTTCTGAATTAGACCCACTGAGGACAGTGTAGAAATCTAATGGCATGATCTAAGTTACAAAGTGGTACTTTCACTTTTTACTTGTATGCTATGACCCCCTTTATGATTTTTCCCTTTGTCTGAGACAGGCAGGAGTCTCTAAAACTTGACATGAATGCAAAAAGCATTCATTAGCAATTTTGTTTTTTAAATGGCCTTTTTTATGAGGATATGGGGTTCCAATGGAAATTGTTCTTTAATGTGCAAATACAATTTTATTTTATTTTGCTACAGAAAAATATGCTCCCAGGGGAAGCAGCAGGGGAATCTTTGTGTTCTCACGACTGAAATTACAGTACTGTAGTCTCAGAGCTTATCAACAGTAATAACAGTAACAATAATTATACCCTGATCACAACTGTATCCGTGTCATTAGTGTTTGAGATTAGAAAATAGCAAAGGAAATTCCATACGATTCTCTTCTTTCGTTCATGCATGAGCAAATAATTACTCTACAAATGTTTTGATTATAGGATATTATACCTTGTGTATCTTTTGCTGTTGCGAAAAGTGTTAAATCTCTGTACCTGGGGAGAATGTTCAGTGGTACACCTATTATCAGACTACGCTTTAAAAGGAAACAGCCCACAAGGTGAGAATGCTTTTAGAGCTGTAGCTGAATTCTCTGTGTCCCTTCAATACATGTATGAGATTAAAAAGCCATTTGAAACGAAAATTGTTTGTTTGTTTGTGTTATGATAGCACCTAGGAACTCTGTTATGCGAGGCACTGTACAGACAAGTAACCATGAAGGTAGTCCTTGATTCAGGGAGTTTGATTCTCTGAAATTTGACAGTGGGTTCTCTACCACTGTCTTCATATTAATATACCCTCCATTCAGTTTAGTCTTTTAGAATGGAGTTAAAAGCTAGTATTTTTTAATACTTGTTTCTTAACTGTCTGAACTGATGCTCTCTGTATGGAAAGTGCACAGTCAATTTTGAATTCTGCATAACTGTAATTTGTTTCTTGACACCCATGTGGTCAGATTTGTGGCTGAATTCGACTTTAGAACCTTTGATCCTGAAGGTATCCTTTTCTTTGCTGGAGGCCATCAAGACAGCACATGGATAGTCTTAGCTTTGCGCAACGGACGGTTAGAATTGCAGTTGAAGTACAATGGAATAGGCCGTGTGACCAGCAGTGGGCCAGTTATCAACCACGGCATGTGGCAAACAGTGAGTACAAGCTGCTTGTTTCATGGATGTTATTGTCACATTGTTTGATTTCTGGGCTGCATATTGCTCTCTTGAAAGGATGTTGTTTGGACATGGCCTCATGTTTAACATGCCATTACATTTTATATTTAAAGGTGGAAATGAAACTGTTGTGTGGTTTTTTTTTTTTTTTTTTTAATCTGGTGTTCTAGGGCTCAGCTAAAACATCAGCCTAAATACAGCATTTCAGGACACATTCTTCATCTGGACGGAGAATTACTTGCCATCTCTGATTGCAGGCACAGTACAGAATATGCACAGCTTTCTTCCCATTTTGCACTACAATAGCATTTCACTACTCATTTTAAAATTAATTTTAAAAAAGAAAATAAACTTGGGTGTAAGAGCAACATTTCAACTCTAGAACTTGAGTGTAGCAATAAGCCAAACCCCAGCGTAGGGGACCATGTAGAGGCGCGCACTGCCTCTGTCAGAGGTCTAGGAGGCATTGTGCCTTTGGCAGGAACGATACCTCCAAGGGCACTGGAAAGGTTTGACTGCTGCACCTCCTTGCAGAGGTACAGTATATCCTCAAATCTCTGCTGCACATGTGGCTGAATTGGCAGAGTTGGAGTTATGCCACCTTTCCTTTTTCCCTTCTCCTGCACAAAATCCTCAGACTGATTCATCCTCTAGAGTAAATTAGAGCAGCCACAGTGGCTAGGGGGCCCAGGTATAGAACTATCTTTATGCTCGCTGAGGACTCATGCGGGTGTGTATATGTATTATCTTCAGCTGGCTTTGAAAGGCAGCTTTGTCACCTTTGTACCACTAGAGCACAAGGGAGACTTATGACAAGATACGGCTGAGCTCTGTCAGTTATTTATGCATGATACAAAATAAAGTAGCACCTGTGAATTTATGGTGACAGATTACATGAGCCCTTCTGTTTTGCAATTCAAAGAAAAATGGGCATGTTGTTCTGTTTTTAATGTTTATTAAAAGCATTGGGGGAAAAAATCAGTTTTAAAAAAAATCACCAAAATGCACTGCTGATTGTCAGGACTGAAGCTGTCAATGTAGCTTAATTTTTGGCTTTTTAACTAGAGCTGGGTGAATAGCTGATTTGTTGGTTCACTGACAGTTCTGAAAAAGTGTGTGGGGGGGGGAGGGAATTGGTTTGGGTTGAACAAGAACCATAAATTCTGAAAAAAAATTTTTTTTTTTTTTTGGCAAATCAAAAAAAATTCAGTTCAGGTCAAACAGAATGATTTGATTGATCTTCTGTAACCTTTGGGTGCTCACCTGAGAAGTGGGAGACCTAGGTTCACCTTTCCCCTTTGCCTAACGGGGAGAAGAGATTTGAACTTGGGTTTCCCACCTCTCAGAAGCATTCCTTAGCCATTGGGGCTTGTGGTATTCTAGGGCAGGGCTTTCCCAATCTCTCTTGTTGAACCTGTTCTATCAACCGGAACGGAGGTTCTCAAACTTCATTTGCACTGCGACCCCTTTCTGAAAACAAAAATTACTACACGACCCCAGGTAGGGGGAAGGGAGCCTGAGCTGGGAGGGGGCATGGCCTGATGGCTTCAGCTCTAGGTGGGAGAGCTATAACCTGAGCCCCACTGCCCAGGGCTGAAGCCCTCAGGCTTCTGCTTCAACCCCAGGCCTCAGCAAGTCTAACGCCAGCCCTGGTGACTCTGTTAAAATGGGGTCATGACCCACAGCTGAGAACTGCTGATCTAGAAGATCTAACCTCAATTTCTAGTGAAATGTTCAAATATTGAGGAGGAAAAAAATTGCTAAGGGCATATTGTGCCTCCAACCATTGCGCAGTTTTCTTCACTGATTTCAATAAGGACTACTGGTTAAAAATTGATGGTAAAATACGGTCCTAAATATTTAATGCATTACTGAACCATGAACAGGTTAACTCTGCTTAAGATACTTGTATAGCCCCATTACTTGTAGTATCCAAGTATCTGCCTAAAGTATTTATGTAGCCCCATTACTTCAGTATCTGAGTACCTCGCAATCTTCAAAGTGTTAACTCTCAGGACACCTCTGTGAAGATAGAGGAGTACTGTTAGCCCATTTTACAGATTGGGAGCTCAGGCAGTGGGCTAAGTGACTGACCTGCTAAAAGTCCAATACGAGATCTCTGGCAAAGAGCTGAACCCATTTCTCCGGCGTTCTGGGCTGGCACCCTAATCACCAGACTTATTATTGAAAATTTGAATCTGTAGTTCATATAGTACCCATAATTAATTTACGTGAAACTCCAGTTATCAGAATGTTATCTCCAGAGACATTCAGGAATTGGCAATTATCTGTGTAAAGAACAAGCTGTGCAGACAAATCTTATTGCTCTTTTTAAGATATAGAAATGCACAGATAAATGGCTGAAGGGCATGCACTAGTTGTTGTGTAATGCATTTGGATTTTAGTTACATGTTTGGTAAAATGTCAGATGCCTTCTTGGCAAATGAATTCAAAATAGCTTGTATGTGAATGCTGTCATATGGATTAGAAACTGGCTAGAGTACCTGAGAATAGTGAATAAAAAGTAAAGCATTAAACTATGCAAAGGGGCAGAGAGGGGCACTGCAGGGATCATTATAGTGTCTGGTATTACTTATATCTCTGTTACAGGCTTGGGCCTGGTTTATACTGCCGGCGAAATTCGGTGACAGTTGATGGAAGTTATACAAGCTACACAGAGTAGCTTGTGTAACTCCCATTGACTTAGCCAATTCTATTTAGCGCACCGTCCCCACTGCACTGCGCTGATGGGAAATGCGTGCCCGTCGACGCAGTGCCGCGCTTTTTGGGGATGTGGTTTTATTAAATTGACTTCTGGATTGATTGAGCGTGTCTTCACTGCCTCTCAGTTGAACCAGAAAAATCAACCTGATGACAGTGAATTTACCGCCATCATTGTAGACATAGCCCTGGAAGCAGGGGCAAACAGGATCTGAAATTAAATTTGTAAATGATACTAAGCTGGTAAGATTTGTGAAAAAACCAGTGAGGAAAGTGAATGCCAAAGAACTTGGAGCTGTTAGAAATATGGGGGGGAAATAACAAATTTACATTCAACTTGAGAAAATGCAAGTTAGTTTTTCCACTGATGTATAATAGTAATCTAAAATATAAATAGCAAATGAGAGGGTGGAAACATGGAGAACAGGAACACTGGAAACTGCTTAGGCTTTAGATTTTGCCGCTACATGGAAAAATCTGTGGAAGGACCCCATAGCAGTCCACCTCTGTATTGTGCCCTGGGACTGGGTTTATTAGCTCTGCTGCCAAAGAAACTTCCCTGCCCCTCAAGATCTGCCAGGTGTCAAGGGGATTGGTTGGATTAAGGTCATCATCATGGAGGCCCTGCATATCCACACGAGCACTGAAGGTTGTCTTCCTCTCCAGAACTGTCGAGCATCAAGTCTGTAACCCCTCATTCCACAAGTGCTCCCTTCTGCAATGTTTTTTTTTATACAAAATCTTTTTTATTTTCAAAGGCAAATTTTCTTGCATGCCTTTCTGCATTATTTGAATGACCAATTACTGATTTATTTCTGGGGCTTGGGTACAGGCTAGTGCTAAGCATACGTTTTCTTGCAGTGTATCCTGCTAAAAGTAAATCCTTTTTATCTTGCTCTTGCTATATTGGCAGAAAGTAAATTTTAGAAAGTAATTGTTGCATTCCTAATTTTGACAAGGATGCACTGACGGGCTTTCCCAATTTTTGTATTTCAACTGTAACATAACTCAGTTTGTTTACCAATACCTCTATGTTAGAAGCATCCAGTATTTTAACTTTTTAATCCAATTCTACCCAAACCAGTTTTTAATGCACTTTTGGGAGCCTTTTTAAGGCAAATTATCTCTCCTGGCTACCAAGCCAATCCAATAACCTTCAGTAGTTTACGTTGAGATAGTGTTAGAGCAGCTATACCTTCACTGGACCTTTACTATACCCCCTTTATAGTAATCAGGGAAGGTAAAATTGAATGTAAGAAAAAGAAGGCCATTATAACACCCAGGTGCATTCAGCTGGGCTGACATGCTAGAGGTTTATGTTTATTCTTTCATTTCCATCAACAGATAAACCTTGCATCCCATGCATATTTTGCCTTTAACCATGCCTTTGCCATCTGTGGATCTTTTTCTGTTGACAGACTAGTGTTCCCTGACCTCCGCCCTTCTACACACTTGTTTCTGTAAAAACAGTTAAAGGGGTCATTAATTCTTTTCTGCCTAACACAGCATTCCCTTTTTTAACACAATACATAACAATGCTAGCAACAAGAAAAACAACACAAAACACAATCTTTGTTACGACAGTAGATCCATGGTATTTTGGGTTGCTCTTTAGCTGGCATCAGCTTTTCCTGAAGTTCTGAAAGACACACAACTTTTTTCTACCACTTTTTATTGCTTAAAATATCTCTTCCTTTTACAAATCTTCTTGCTGATTGCAGGTAAAACAGAGGAATTATCCCCCTTACTTTCCTGTTTTGTTTTTTTTCTTCTTCTATAGGCAGGCCAGGTTTAATGGCTTTTACCTTTTAAGGGTTTAGAGTGAATTACCCAACTGTTTATTCATGAAATTTATGAGGTGGTATACCTCAGTTTCCCTTTTTTATATAGCAGACCAGGTTTGTAATGTTTTTTCGGCTGTGCAGGTTTTAAATTTATTTACAGGTAACAGCCGAGAAGCATTATCACTATAAGGCTTTTTAACATGAGGTATGTTTTCAGTTATCATTTCTATCATACTTAAAGGTTTTTCCCAAAAATCATATACATTATGCATTGTTAAGGAGTTACTCATTACATTACATTTATTTCAAGGTTTAATGTTAACAATAACATTAGCATTATAAGTGGGCATTTAGAAGTATCTTGTTATACCAGGCCTTTTATTTAGGCAATTTGTCTCTGTGGCCAGAGTGTTCAATATTCTTTTGGAATCTTTGCATAGGCTTTAATTTGATTATACTCTTGGTGTTCTGGTGGGGCAAGCTTGTAAGGGAGTTTTGCCTTCTAAAGTTTAACCTGTTCCTGAGTATTAGGACTGATTTGTTTTCCACCTCCCTTTCCTGGAGGGACATATTTTGAGCCTTCTTGGTTTCAGGTAGTTTTTGTTTGACTGGATATGCCTGTTATCTGCAGCTCCATCTGTGTGCTACCATCTATATGTTACCATCTATGGGCAGTTCTCTCATTCCCCTATCAGTAAGGTACTTTGCATAAACACAGGTTGTCAGCTTTTTCTTTGAGATTTTGAAAAATAAAATAAATAAATTTCTAGCCCCCTTCCATGCTTTCAATTATGAGGAATGGAACCATTTTAACCAGGACTCGTTTTGTTTCTTTGACAAACATTTTTTTTTAAACCTCTATACTGCTTGTCTGGCCTTTTTTCACAATGTTCAGTGGGCTCATTTAAAAATTGTCTGTATGTTTTTTACTTTTTGTCTTTCTTTGTTCTGTTTGTTTTTAAAACACACTGATTTGAAAAAGAAAACACAACCTATCATGGCTCCTTTTTGGAACTCTTGCAGGATTTAATAAAGTAGCAAGTTTGGTTTACATTTCTTTTAGCCCTTCTATAATACACACTGCATATGTCATGGGAAAATGCATATTTCTTTCATAGTTGAACTTTTATTACATTATGTTAGCCATATCAATTTTTACATGAAGTTTACCTTTATTTGGTGCTTACAGAATTTTCATGCATCCCTATGAAAGTAACAGTCTGATTAAAAAAGGGATTCAGAATATTTTCCCATTCTCGTGGTCTGGCTGCCACAGCCATAGCTACATCCTCTGGTCTTTATTTTAAAAGATATTAAACTTTTTAAAGCATTGAGGTACTTTAAGGGTTAGATGCTAGATAACAAAGCCGAACAACAAGTGACCTTTGAACGGCAAAAAGTGTCTGTCAGTTTTGCAACTTTGAATGAAAGATTCAAATGGATTTTTAGTGGCATTATTTAAAAAAAAAAAAAAAAAGTACAAAACAAACCCAGTTCATGTTAAACCTACAAAACAGAGTTTTAAAAACCAGGAATGTTAGTTTAGATCCTTAAAACCTTACATATTTACACAATATATTCTCTCTTAACACATCCCTTGTACTGCTTTAATTATTTTTACACAGCTGTACACAGATTACATTTCCTCTTATACATTTGGAGGCAGTTATGTTCCAGTTCAAACCCCTTGTGTTCTTTTAGTGAATTTGACTAAATTGTCCTTATTCAAATGATTTTAATCAGATTGTCTCTCTGCCCGCAGCAGTTATTTAGGATTGATTATTTACAGACCGTTCCTTTGAGAAAAGGGCCCATTTTTCCTTTAGAAAAAGAAACCAAGAATTATTTTTATAGCATGTTTCTTTTTTTAACATTCCCACAACTTTCAGTTGTTTAATTCCCTCCAACCTCTGTAGTGTTAACTTCTCACTTTCTCTCCTTAAGTCACTTGTTTATCTCCCATCTTCACACCCATCTCACACGTTCAGCCCACATATCACCATTCTAAGTATTGCCCAGGGATCTGAATTCCCCATGTCTGTGCTTACTCCTCCTTTTACTTCTGCCACAGTGCCCCTCTGGGCTCCCAGTATGGTTTTTTTTTTTGTTTTTCAATCTCTTTACTACATGGTTGCTGCTTGTCTGGGCCTGATCCTGCTGCTTTCCTCAGAACTGTTCCTTTCTATGGACACAGGCAATGTCCCACTTAGTAAGGCGGGTGGGCTCCTCAACTAACCCTCACCCCTCTTGGTCTCTTTTCTTTGTTCCCTTCAACTCTCATTCTGGGGTGGTCATTCTGACACAGAATGTAGCGATCATCTTTGTCAGAAAGAACAGCTATTCTGCTGTTATTTGCTGTGTTAGACTCCATCAGTTCTGTTCAAAAGACCTTAGGTTGCCCTTGCATTCTCCAGCATTCTGTTACCCACACACTCTAGGACAGCCCATCTTTAAATCAATCTGTAGAGCTCAAGGCATAACTCAGTTAAGGCGGGGCCTTTTACCAGTGAAGCAGCCTTACACTGTAATAGCCTTATTTTTTAATTATTAATAATTACCAAACAGAATACAAACGATAAACATACAGTGCTCACCACTTTCAATACTCAGACAAACTTCTCCTGGTGGCCAATCAGGATTAGATCATCCAGGGACTCCAGCTTCTGCACAGTATGCTTGGCAGGGTGTTGAAGTCTGACAGCTCTGATCTTGGTCTGTGTCCTGAAGTTACATTCCAAAGAACTTCCTTTTGTAGCCCAGTTTCTGTAGTTAAAACATGGGCCCTGCTTAGTTATACCTTAACCAAACATTTTAAACTAATGTACTACAAAACACCAATCCTAGCCTATTATGAAATAGTTCTTTAACCAATCAGCCTGACCCCTTTAGTTAATTTAAATATTGCACAATTCGTTATGCAATAGACAGAAGCAATCAAAGAACCACAAAGAAATCATTCAGATAAACAACAGAGAAGTGGGAACTATAAGACCAAACAAACGAAGTGTAGATTCTACAGCAGGGGTTTTCAAACTTTTTTTGCTGGGATCCGCTTAGAAAATTTTTCAGGCTATGATGATCCTCCCCATATCATGCCACCCTTACTTCTGTGCTACTACTGGTGGAAGTGTACCTTTTATGTACGTGAAAATGGTCTTGTCCCCTCACAGACTTTTCTTCTCAAGACCCCGTTTTTTTCAAGCTTTCCTCATAGGTCATGTTTTCTAGACCTTTAATCATTTTTGTTGCTCTTCTCTGGATTTTCTCCAATTTGTCCACATCCTTCCTGAAATGTGGTGCCCAGGACTGGACACAAGACTCCAGTTGAGGCCTAATCAGCACAGAGTAGAAGGGAAGAATTACTTCATGTCTTTTTTACAACACTCCTGCTAATACATCCCAGAATGATGTTTGCTTTTTTTTTTTTGCAACAGAGTTACGCTGTTGACTCATATTAGGCTTCTGATCCACTGAGATCTCCAGATCCCTTTCTGCAGTACATTTTCCTAGGGAGTCATTTCCCGTTTTGTATGTGATCAACTGATTGTTCCTTCCTACATTGGAATACTTTGCATTTGTCCTTATTGAATTTCATCCTGTTTACTTCAGGCCACTTCTCCAGTTTGTCCAGATCATTTTGAATTTTAATCCTATCCTCCAAAGCACTTGCAGCTCCTCCCAGCTTGGTATCATCCTCAGACTTTGTAAGTGTACTCTCTATGCCATTATCTAAATCATTGATGAAGATATTGAACAGAACCGGACCTAGACCGGATCCTTGTGGGATCCCCCTCGATATGCCCTTCCAACTTGACTGTAAACCACTAATGATTTCTTTCTGGAAGCCATTTTGCAACCAGTTATGCACTGACCTTACAGTAGCTCCGTTCAGGTTATATTTCCCTAGTTTGTTTATGAGGTCATGTGAGACAATATCAGAAGCCTTACTAAAGTCAAGGTATACCACATCTATCACTTCCCTCCATCCTATTGGTTCTGTGTTTATACAGTACCTGGCACAGTAGGGTCGTGGTCTGTTACTGGGGCTTTTAGATACTATCATTGCACAAATAATAATGGTGGTTAGGGTACTGAGCCTGGATTCAAGTCCCTTGCTCCAAATCAGGTGAGAATTTGAAAACAGGTCACCCATGTCTTAGGTGATTGGTCTAACCACTGGCCTTCTGGATGTTCTGACACAAACTGTTCCTTCCTCCAAAATTTCCTGCTATGGTTGCCCTGGCTGTCTTGTGCAAGTAGGTCCAGTCCAGTAGGTGTACTCTGAGAACTCCTACTGGATTGGTCGTGCTACATAGATAGGCAGGGAATCCTTAATTTGACAATCCTATCAGGACTTAGCCATTAGCTAGGCACAGCTCAGCAGTGTCGGGGCTTAGGCAGTTTTGTGCATGCCAGCAGTGGGAATTTAGGTGCCATGGGGACTTCACTGGGGGAAACTTGAGCACCGAGGAAATTTAGGCACCTCCAGGATTAGGTGATAGGTGAACAGGAGTTTTGAGGCTCTCACTGGTGCCTAAATGTTGGGTCTTAAGCTCCTGAAATGACAGTGAAGCACATACGTTCTTTGTGAATCTAGCCCTGAGATACTTCTAAAAATTTTACCCCTAAGCATCAAGTCTGACACACCCGTACTTGTCAGAACCACTGGTTCAGATCACGGTAGCATCAACTCAGCCCTTCAGCTTTCTGAAAGAGGAGTGTGTGCGCATGTCAGAGAGAGAGATCTGGATGACAATTTACAGTGAGATAACTGATGTTCTGTCTGTTCTGTGTAGATGTTAAAAATCCCATTCCATTTCTCAAAATAATAGCATTTGCCCTAGGGTCGTTGGCCACAGTTTTCATCCCCCCCCCATTTTTGTAGTGTTTGTTGCATGACAATTTTGTGCTTGACTGCCTTCCTTTCTCCCTGGAGGTGGCTGCATTTCAATGGTACTTTATGTGTGTGGGCCCTGATTCTGTAGGGAGATGCATGCAGGCAAACCCTTGTACCTGCCTGGCGCGCCACAGAAGTCCACTGTGCCTATGCAAAACCCAACGATCTGCCTGGACTTATATCATTGGAGACTCGGAGCCATAGTTTGTAAAGCTCTTTAGGATCCTTTTGGAATGAAAAGCACTGTATAAAATAACAGTTTGTTTTTTAAGGCTGTCAATTAATTGCAGTTAAATCAAGCGATTAATGCAAAACAAGTTAACTAGATTAAAAAAAAAAAAGTCCCGATTAACCACACTGTTAAACAGTAATAGAATACCAATTTAAATGTATTATAAATATTCTTGGATGTTTTTCTGTGTTTTCGAATACACTGATTTCAATTACAGACTACAAAGTGCACAGTGTTCACTTTATATTAATTTTTGGTTGCAAATATTTGCATTGTAAAAAAGAAACAGTATTTTTCAGTTCACCTCATACAAGTACTGTGGTGCAATCTAGATATCGTGAAAGTGCAATTTACACAGGTAGAATTGTTTTTTACATAACTGCACTCAAAAACAAAACAATGTAAAATTTTAGAGCCTACAAGTTCACTCACTCCTACTTGTTCAGCCAATCGCTAAGACAAAACAAGGTTGTTTACATTTATGGGAGGTAATGTTGCCCACTTCCTATTTACAATGTCACCTGAAAGTGAGAGCAGGCATTCGCATAGCATTGTTGTAGCCAGTGTTGCAAGGTATTTATTGCCAGATATGCGAAATATTCACATGCCCCTTCATGCTTCGACCACCATTCCAGAGGACATGCTTCCATGATGAATTTAAATTGGTATTCTATTGTTGTTTAACAGTACAATTAAAACTGCGATTAATTATGATTATATTTTTAATGTCATGATTAGTTGCGATTATTTTTTTAATTGTTTGACAGCCCTAATTTTTTTAATACTCTCTCAAATATGAAACCTTTCTCCTTTGTTCGTTATTAAGCTATCACTGCTCCAAGATGGGACCCATTTCTGTCCTGAAAGCTTCTGTGTTATTCATTAATCACAGGTCCAGTAAGTGGTCCTCTCTTATCTGTCCTTTTAGCTTTTATTTTCACTCATGGCTGTAATAGGAGGATAATAATGAATAACTTGTTGTTGCAGTTAGAGCTTTACATCTCCAAAATACTGTATAAACATTACAAGATTAATCCACTCATAGAATGTGTTCTCTGCCTTTTGCAATGTTGGCTTCAACTTGAAACAAATGGTTTTTTTTTTTCTATTTATTATAAAACAGGTGGGTGGACTCTATTGTTAGGACAGCACAAACAGCTTGCCTGGAGCAAAGCTTAACTTATCAAGTGTATTTTTAATCAAAAGACAACATAAAATAGATGGTAAAACGTTAATGAAGTGGGCTCAGGACAATAAATATTTTCTTAGCTTGTGGCTTTCATTAATTGTATCTGTACTTTGTGACTTTGCAAATACTAAATCTCTCCATCTCTGAATGTTCTTATTTAAAATTTTATTTCTTCAGCTCTCTGTTGAAGAACTGGAGAGAAGTTTGTTTCTAAAGGTCAACAGGGATGCAGTTATGAAAATAGCTGTTTCAGGAGATCTGTTTACTTTGGACAAAGGACTGTATCAACTGAATTTAACAGTAGGAGGCATTCCTTTTAAAACTAAAGACCTTATTCAACCCGTGAGTACTGCTCTTAAATCTTCAATCACATTGGTACACAGAGTGAAGTGGGCCTGACTCTTAGCTTCACTTACAACAGGCTAACTCTACAGACCCCAGTGGAGTAAGTCCTGATTTATTCTAGGCTAAATGAGAAGCAAATCAGGCCCAGTGTGTTTTAAAGGCCTGGAGCATGGAAAGGGGAGCTTTCCTTCTGTAAGCCAGCAGAATTCTTAATGTTTAAGTATGTATCATGCCAAACTTTCATTGCTGCTCACTTTTTACCAGCTATTTTTAGTAGTGAGCCCCAGACATGGTAGCACAGACAGTTTCTCGCCTTATAAACAACTTTTTACTGGCTGATAGGTAGGGGGGTTTTGTCCCACTGCTCCACCTTCATGAAAGTCAGTTATAGCTAAGAAACCAATTCATTTTTTCCCTTAATTAAGATAGATACTTTATAGGAATGAAAGTCAAGACACTCCTTGGATATGTTTGGCTGGGGCTTGGGACTATTTTTGGAAGCTGCTAAATTATTGTAGCCAGAATTTCCATGGAAGTCAGTGCAAAGAGGTTTATATGGGTTATTGTTCAAATAGCTGCTGCTCCACCTCTCTTTTGAGTGACTCCTCATCATACACAAAGCTTATCACCTTGAACAAGGGGTCTGGATTTTACTTATTTTTAAATACAATAAAAAATAAAATAAAGCACCTGGGATTCTCGCTCCACCCCTAGGCAGGAACAGAGGCCAAATGCTCAGTTCTGTGGCTTTCTTGTCAATTTCACCGCTCCACTGGTGAAATTGACATTGACGCTGTTGCCCTAAGTCTGCAGCTCTTGCTGAGTTGTTTTTATTATGTCGGAACAGGAGGGGAGTTACGTTAGTGGGAGGAGCATTTTAGTCTGTACTAAGTTTTGTCGACAAAAGTGTCTAGTGTTGACCAGCCCTAATTCTCTCTGTCTGTTGACTGGAGATGGTATTACTGAATCTAGCACCTTCAAGGGAGACTTTGGTCTACTGGCTTTCCCATATTTTAACGCTAGAGTAATAAAAGCTGGAATTAACAGGATGTGTGTGTAGGGTGGCACTCTTAGAGCTATAGACTGTAAAGTCAGAAAGGACCATTGTGATCATCTAGTTTCACTTGCTGCACACTGCAGGCCACAGAACCTCTCCCATCTGCTTCTGTAATAGACCCCTAACCTCTGGCCGAGTCATTGAAGTGCTCAAATCATGGTTTAAAGACTTCAAGTTATACAGAATTCACCATTTACACTTGTTTAAACCTGCAAGTGACCCATGCTGCAGAGGAAGGTGAAAACCCCCCAGAATCTCTGCCCATCTGACCTGGGGGAAAATTCCCTTTCCGACCCCAATATGGCTATCAGTTAGACCCTGAGCATGTGGGCAAGATAAACCAGGCAGGTACCTGTGAAACTACCCCTTAGCCATGGGTCTTTACATATGCCCCTTGTCACGTGGCACTGCATACCAGTTGGACATTTCTCATTGGGTTCAACACAGTGTGTGAGATGAGCTTTTTATGATTAAGTGTATTGTAATTCTTCATTACATTCATAGAGGCCCTGTGTTTGTAAGGAGTTTCATATGGATTTATACACTACAAACCTCTAGGTGATTCTTAGAAATAAATGGCACTAATGATGTGCAGCATGTAGAACACCGTTACAATGGCACATTTAGTCTATGCATGAGCCATACCCCTGCTCCCTAATGGAATTTTGCTGACATCAGTGGAGGTCTTTGTGGGCACAGAGGTCTACCCATATGGATGTCATTGCAGAATTGGGGCCTTAGTCAGTTTGGTGTGATTGTGTGCTGGTAAATGTAGCAACATTATTTTCCCCATGGTTTGACATAGTTTGATCTTGTGAGACCTCTCTGCCCATAATCCTCTCTGTTTATAATAGAATAGCAACTCAAGGTAAGGTATTTCTCCATCTTACCAGATAAACCCTCGGCTGGATGGTTGTATGCGGGCTTGGAACTGGTTGAATGGCGAAGATACTACTATCCAAGAAACAATAAAGCTGAATGACAAGATGCAGTGCTTCTCAGTGGCAGGACGAGGATCCTTCTATCCTGGCAGTGGTTTTGCTATGTTTAATTTCAGTTATAGTAAGTACTTCTTTTTTTGTCATTGTCATACTGTGCTGTCATGCCTATGCATTCCAGTAGAACAGAAATGACAATTGTAAAAGTGTGTATATTCCTCTCTTGTCCGGTAAGCCTTTTTTATTTTTTTTTTTTAAAGACACACACTCTGAAATGATTTCTATTAGTAGGGAAAAATCATCATGTGTACTAAAAAAATAAAGCAATTGAAATTAGCTCTTTCTCAATTAAGAAGGCTAGCAGCTGGAGCAAGAAGCTGAATTTGGGATTCATAAAAAGGAAGATCTAATAAAGGTGCCTAGAACCCAACATTATATGGGCAACTCTGGTTAGGTTCCCTCTATGTGGCTTTGACAATGCATTTATTTCTGATGTGTACTCCTCTGCTATTCCAACTCTTGACTTCTCCTAAACAATAAATTGTCAGTCATCGTAATGTGCATTAGATTTATGAGTGAGGCTGTGTACACACTACAGCTTACGTTGGTATAAATTATGTCTCTCAAGGATCTGAATAAACCACTGAAAGTTACTCAGCTCTCTCAGTTGTGGTGTGGACAATGCAATGTCATTGGAAGATCTGTTGACATAGCTACTGCTGCTTGAAGGGACTGGAGTAATTTAAGTTGACAAGAGAGCTCTTTCCTGTCAGTTTAGAGCATCTGCACTAGTGTCAGTGCAGCTCTGCCCCTGTAAATTCTGTATTGTAGCTGTCGCCTTATAAAGAAATTCACTGTTGCCTAAAATGACATGTCCGTACTAAATTTCACTTTTGATGTTTATTAGAGTCAAATCAATCATGGTCGCTATCTGAATGATATAGCGAGGACATAAACACAGGCTGTGTGAAATTGGCATGGATTTAGTAACAAGCCACTCTTATTCAACTAGTTCCAATCCTCTCTTAATCATAATAATTTAGGAATTAGAAGATTTTACAATTAGGAATTAGAATTTGTCTTTGTTTTTGATTCTTCCATTTATACGTGTCCACAGAAGAACTAAAATAGACCACTGACACTGGTAAAAATTTTAAATGCTGACAGACCTTATTACTAGTTCTCGTCTCCTGAAATCTTTTTTGCTGCGTTATGTGGATTTTTCCTATTCCCCTAGTATAAATTAGAGAATATCTTATTCGATGATTGTCATTCTGTTTACAGCATAGATGCAATAAATGCTAAATAGAATCTGGCATCTGAAGTGCAAATGAGACCACACTCTTAACAGAGATGTATCCGCAGCATTTACATATCTATATTAATTTGTTATAAACAGTTATACTTGTTTTGTTTAGTAGCAATAAAAGCATATAAAGACACCATTTGTCCTATTTACAGCTGTAATAAATCAATATCGTCTATGACCTTGTCTAGACAGGCCAGTGAAATTATGTAAGCCTCTTTCTTTCTAGCCAATATCAACTAAAACTAAAAAGGAACTGAGTTAACTAGAAGGGCGTCAACAGGGTCTGTTTCTGAGTTCAGTATGAGTCAGTTTATGGCAAGCTAAAAGGGCTACAGAACCTCCTATTGGTTTGTGATTGGATAGTGATCGATGTCTTCTAGTTATTCCTTCACTTTAGTTTTGACATGTTTGTGTAAAAGTGTCCTGTTTCCTCTGGGTCAAATTTGATTGAAATCAATCCCTCAATCATTTTGTAAAATTCAAGACTGATTCAATGATTGGGTGTCATGTCTTGCAGCAGCACTGAAAATGTGATGGATTAACAGCCCCTGGCAATTGAATCTCTCTCCTTGATTTAAAAAAAAACAAAAAACAAAAACCCTCAGCCTTGACTTTTGACGTTCTGAAAGGCAGTGGCCCTTTCTGTGGAATGTAAAATTCTCCTTTCTGATTTTATGCACTGAGACTTGCTTTTTCTTCTGAGTTAAAGAGATACAGCAATCTGTCCACCAGCTCATCCATCCTTCATCATCTTATCTGCCACCTGGTCAGTCGTTCTATTTTTTTGACATGCATCTCTCTCTCTAGTGCACCCACCTGCTGGAAATGAATCTGAGAAGAATTGGGAAGTAGAAGTAAACACTGTAATTCGGCCAGCAGCAGATACCGGGGTACTGTTTGCTCTGGTTGGTGAAGAAGCATCAGTTCCTTTATCATTGGCTCTGATTGACTATCACTCCACAAAGAAAATTAAGCAACAGGTACAAGCTTTAATCTTCTGCTAGCGAATAACAAAAAAGACACCTTCCTATTTTGTCAGAATTTCTAGGGCCATTTTCAAAAAATCTCTAAACTTTGTGCCTGCTGTTTTGTGTACACATTTACATTCACCAAGTCTGAATTTTGTATGCAAATCACGTGCTGGAATGTCATTGGAATGCAGGAATCTGGGGTTTTGGGGACACGTTTAGGGGCAGGATAGACACGTGTTTGAAAATTTGGCCCTTATAAAGGATATTGATTCAATAGGAAATATCTCCACACTGACAATATCCGCTCAACCTCTTGAATTTGAGCCCGTTGTGTTATACTTGTCTGAATTATACTGTTGTCATTGGGCGCCCCACTCACCGCGGTGCTGGTACCTCCTCTTGCTCACTCCGGGAATCAGCTCTCGAGGCAGACGCCCCCATCTGCAGTGCGCATGCTGCTACTCTAACTCTGGTACGTAGCTCCCCTTGGTCCAGGGCTCGCAACATCCTTTTCGTGACTGAGCCCTCTGGCTGTCACTCAGACTGTGTCCTGGAAGGGGTAATGCTATCAGCAGTCATAATCATAGAATATTAGAGTAGGAAGGGCCCTTAGGAGGTCATCTAGTCCAACCCCCTGCTCAAAGCAGGACTATCCTCAGCTAAATCACCCCGGTGAGGGTTTTGTCAAGCTGCAGCTTAAAAACCTCTAAAGATGGAGATTCCACCACCTCCCTAGGTAACCCATTCCAGTGCTTCACCACCCTCCTAGTGAAAAACTTTTTCCTAATGTCCAACCTAGCCCACCCCCGCTGCAACTTGAGACTGTTGCTCCTTGTTCTGTCATCTGCCACCACTGAGAACAGCCTAGCTCCATCCTCCTTGGAACCCCCTTTCAGGTAGTTAAAGGCTGCTCTAAAATCCCTCCTGCCCCCCATTCTTCTCTTTTGCAGACTAAACAAGCCTTGTTCCCTCAGCCTCTGCTCATAAGTCTTGTGCTCCAGCCCCCCTAATCATTTTTGTTGCCCTCCGCTGGACACTCTCCAACTTGTTCACATCCTTTTTGTACTGGGGGGCTCAAAACTGGACACAATACTCCAAATGCGGCCTCACCAATGTCGAATAGAGGGGAATGATCACTTCCCGCGATCTGCTGGCAATGCTCCTACTAATGCAGCCCAGTATGGTATTAGCCTTCTTGGCAACCAGGACACACTGCTGACTGATATCCAGCTTCTTATCCACTGTAACCCCCAGGTCCTTTTCTGCAGAACTGCTGCCTAGCTCGTCCGTCCCCAGTCTGTAGCTGTGCACGGGATTCTTCCGTCCTAAGTGCAGGACTCTGCACTTGTCCTTGTTGAACCTCATCAGATGTCTTTTGGCCCAATCCTCCAATTTGTTTAGGTCCTTCTGTATCCTCTCCCTCCCTTCCAGGTATCTACCAGTTCCCTTAGTTTAGTGCCATCTGCAGACTTCCTGAGGGTGCAGTCTACCCATCCTCCAGATCGTTAATGAAGATGATGAACAAAACTGGCCCCAGGTCCGACCCCTGGGGCACTCCACTTGTGACCAGCTGCCAGCTAGACATGGAGCCATTGATCACTACCCGTTCAGACCTATGATCTAGCCAGTTCTCTATCCATTTTATAGTCCATTCATCCAACCCAGGCTTCTTTAACTTGCTGATAAGAATACTGTGGGAAACTATATCAAAAGCTTTGCTAAAGTCGAAGTCTATCACATCCACCACTTTCCACATCCACAGAGCCAGTCATCTCACCATAGAAAGCAATAAGGTTGGTCAGGCATGACATGCCCTTGGTGAATCCATGTTGACTGTTCCTGATCCCCTTCCTCTCTTCCAAGTGCCTTAAAATGGATTCTTTGAGGGCCTGCTCCATGATTTTTTCCAGGGATTGAGGTGAGGCTGACTGGTCTGTAGTTCCCTGGATCCTCTTTCTTCCCTTCCTTGAAGATGGGCACTATATTTGCCTTTTCCAG
>ML675618.1:6098477-6224624 GCA_007922155.1 Mesoclemmys tuberculata
TTGCCACTAATCTTCCTCTTGTTGCTAACATACCTGTAGAAACCCTTCTTGTTCCCCTTCACGTCCCTTGCTAGCTGCAACTTCAGTTGTGCTTTGGCCTTCCTGATTTCATTCCTCCATGTTTGAACAGTATTTTTATAATCCTCCCTAGTCATCTGACCAAGCTTCCACTTCTTGTAAGCTTCTTTTTTGTGCTTAAGTTCACCAAAGACTTCTTTGTTAAGCCAAGCTGAGTGCCTACCATATTTGCTATTCTTTCTGCACGTTGGGATGGTTTGTTCCTGCACCCTCAATAAGGTTTCTTTAAAATGCAGCCAGCTCTCTTGGATTCCTTTCCCCCTCATATTAGCCTCCCAGGGGATCCTGCCCATCAATTCCCTGAGGGAGTCAGTCTGCTTTTCAGAAGTCCATGGTCCGTATCCTGCTGCTCTCCTTTCTTCCTTTTGTCAGGATCCTGAACTTGACCATCTCATAGTCACTGCTGCCTAGGTTGCCACCTACTTCTACTTCCCCTACCAAATCTTCCCTGTTTGTGAGCAGCAGGTCAAGAGGAGCACGGCCCCTAGTTTGTTGCTCCAGCACTTGCACCAGGATGCTGTCTGCAACACTCTCCAGAAACGTCCTGGATTGTTTGTGCTCTGCTGTATTGCTCTTCCAGCAGATGTCAGGGTGATTGAAGTCCCCCATGAGAATCAGGTCCTGTGAACTAGAAACTTTCCCTAGTTGTCTGAAGAAAGCCTCATCTACCTCGTCCTCCTGATCTGGTGGTCTATAACAGACACCCATCATGATATCACCCTTATTGTTCTTACTTCTAAGCTTAACCCAGACACTCTCAACTGGCTTATCTCCAGTTTCATACTGGAGCTCAGTGCATACTCTTACATACAGTGCAACTTCTCCACCCTTTTGTCCCTGTCTGTCCTTCCTGAACAGTTTACACCCATCCATGACAGTGCTCCAGTCGTGTGAGTTACCCCACCAAGTCTTGGTTACTCCAATCATGTCATAGTTCCTTGACTGTGCCAGGACTTCCCATTCCTCCTGCTTGTTTCCCAGGCTTCTTGCGTTTGTGTATAGGTACTTGAGGTAACTAGCCGATTGCCCTACTTTCTCAGTGCAATTCTGGAGGCCTTCCCTGTTGCACCCTCCTCCTTCTGCTTCCTTGTGGTGTCTCACTTCCCTTCAGGCTTAGGTCTCCGTCCCCCATTGAACCTAGTTTAAAGCCCTCCACTAGTTAGACAGCTTGTCTGTGAAAATACTCTTCCCTCTCTTCCTTAGGTGAATCCTGTCTCTTCCTAGTAATCCTTCTTCCTGGAACAACAGCCCATGATCGAAGAATCCAAAGCCCTCTCTCCAACACCACCTGCATAACCATGCATTTACTTCCGCAATGCGACAGTCCCTTCCTGGGCCTTTTCCTTCAACAGGGAGGATGGACGAGAACACCACTTGCACCTCAAACTCCTTTATCCTCCTTCCCAGAGCCACATAGTCTGCAGTGATCCGCTCAGGGTTGTTCTTGGCAGTGTCATTGATGCGGTCCTAGGCAGTCTTCGCATTCGCTGCCTCAGTTCTATGCCGTGCCCTCAGGGGCTGTTAGGGGAACCCAGATCCACTCTCTTCTTTGGGTTCCAATGCAGGGATCCTCAGTTCAGCAGTTTTGAGCTTCCTCTCTCTGCCCTCCTGCTCCTTCCCTGGACTGTTCCCTGCAACTCTGGTTCTCCTTCTCTCTCTGGGAATACCAACTCCCAGAATCCTCCTCCCTCTTCCCCAGAGAGTAACTGCTATCTTCCTTCCTGCAGCCTTTCGCAGCAGCCTATCTGTAGCCAGCTTCCTGTCTTTATAGGCCCTGCCTGTTCCTGCACAGGTGAGCCTCTCTCTAATAATCTGGAGGCTTCTGCCTCCAGACTGAAGCTCCCCTTTCTGCAGCCTAATTAGCTGATTGGGCCCACTTGGCCCAAATCAAATCTTGGAAGACTACTGTGGGGAGCTCACCCCATCATGTATGCTATAAACTCCTTTATACAGAGAATTTGTGTTTTATATTGTAAGCCAATACTAACTCCTGTAGTCAAAGAAGTGACACAGGTGTAACTCCAGAATGTCTGCAAAGTGCCATGTGTGCTTATGTACGATATAAACAATATAGTTAGTTATATTCATTATGTAGGGCTAGATTCTGCTGTCACAGTTCAGGAGTAACTCGAATGAGGTCAGTGAGCCTGCTTCTGTTTACACTTAAGCTGTAGTGCGCATGTAGTCTATGTTGGTATGTCTTACGTTGTTCAGGGGTGTGAATAAGCCACCCCCTAAGCAACAGAAGTTACACTAACCTTCGTGCCGGTGTGGACAGTACTATGTTGGTGAGAGAGCTTCTCCCACTGACATTGCTCCCACCACTGGTGGAGGCTGGAGAAGTTAAGTCAATGAGAGCTCTTTCCCATTGTCTTAGAGCATCTGCACTAGGAGCAGTGCAGTGGTGCAGCTGCAAGCTCTGTAGTTTAGCTATAGTCTTCAGTTGCTCAGCACCCTTTGGCAGCAGAGAAGCAGTGTAAATGTGATGTATGTGTGCTTTAAGGCTCCTGTGAATTGCCAGAGTGGTGGTTTCTGCAGTGTTGTTAGTCATAGGATATTAGAGAGACAAGGTGGGTGAGGTAATATCTTTTATTAGGCAACATCTGTTAGTGAGAGAGTCAAGCTTTCATAGAATTAGAAGGGACCACAAAGGTCATCAAGTCTAACCCCATGCCAAGACAAAGGATTGGTTGTCTAAACTATCCAAGACAGATGGCTCTCCAGACTTCTTTTGAAAACCTCCAGTGAAGAAGCTTCTGGAAGCAGTCTGTTCTATTGTCCTACTGTTGTACAGTCAGAAGTTTTTCCTGAGATTTAAACTAAATCTACTGTGCTGTAGTTTGAACACATGTCCTGTCCTCTGTGGCAAGAGAGAACAACTTTTCTCCATCTCTTTTATGGCAGCCTTTCAAGTACTTGAAGACTACAATCATGTCCCCCCGTAATCTACTCTTTCCCAAACTAAACATACCCAGTTCCTTCAGCCTTTGCTCTTATGGCTTTCATTGCATCCCTTTCATCATCTTTGTTGCTCTACTCTGGATCCTTTCCAGTTTCTCTACAGCCTTTCTATACATAGGTGATCCAAATTGGATACACTACACCAGCTGAGGCTAACCAGCACTGAGTAGAACGGTACTGTCATCTCCCGTGACTTGCACGTTATGTCTCTGTTAATGCAATCTAAAATTGCATTAGCTTTCTTTTTTTTATTTTTGGCAACAGCATTGCATTGCTGACTCATGTTGAGGTTGTGATCCACCACAATTCCCAGATCCTTCTCAGCCGTGCTGCTGCCAAGTCAGTCTTCCCCCATTCTGTATTTGTGCATTTGTTTTTTTTCCCCAAGTGTAGCACTTTACATTTATCTTTGATGAATTTTATTTTGTCGTCTATAGCCCAGATCTCCAATTTATCAAGATCCCTGTGAATTTTAGCTCTGCCTCCAAAGTGTTGGCAGCTTTGTCATTTGAAAACTTGATCAGTATGCTCTCTATACCTACATCCAGGTCATTAATAAAGGTGTTAAACAACACCGGACGTAGAGCAGATCCCCTGTGGAACTCCACTTGAGACTTCTCTCCAATCTGACATCATTCCATTAATAGTTAGCAGTTAATAGTTTTGAACTGCACAGTGTTCTTCAGGTGTGGTGTTGAGTAGCTATAGTGTAAATGAGAATCAGACCCAGCCAGTGGAGTTACGAAAGGTATAAATCTGGTGTAAGTGAGCTAAGAAGCTGACTTTCAGTAGTAATAATATAATCCAGTGGTTCCCAACCTTTTCTTTGCTGCAGCACACCTCAACTCCAGGGACCTCTTCTCCCCACCCCCAGCTAGCAGCTGCAGAAGGGGAACAGAGGGGCAGAGGAGTCAACCCATTGTTCACACAGGAGGGAAGAGAGGGAGAGAGAACTCTGATGGGTTGCTCCTTCCCTGGGGGAGGTGCAACAGTGAGGCAGACAGCCAATCAGAAGGCAGCTTCCCCTCCCTCCCCTTTGTTCTCACATGTACTTTTTCAAAAAATTCCAAGGCACATGTGTTTGGGCCTGAGGGAATGCCAGTGTGCCATGACACACCAGATGGAAAATGCTGATATAATCAGTTTAGTGGCTGAGAAAAAAGCCTTTTAAACAGCTGCAAATCTGAGCATTATGACACTGGAAAATATAAGTTTATATGTTTCAACTCATGTCTGTGCCTTTACTTATTGCACTCTTTTACTGTTCAGTTCATTATCTTGGCTGTGGAGAATACAGTTGTATCCAGGCTGGCGATAAACATTTGTGATGATCAGGAACACTCTGTGAACATCTTCATCAGCAAGGAACAGTTATTGCTCACTGTGGATGGGACTGCAGGACAAAGTGAATTAAGCCATTCCCAGCAACGGGACAGTCTGTATCTCTTGGAGGGATACCTGAAGTCATCTGTGAAGACATATGTGGGAGGACTACCAGGTGATTATCAAGTTCTGCAAAGCAGAATGCAGGTTCTAACAAAAATAATAGTATTGGTGATTGGGAAAGAGAGAGATGTATTTGTTAGACCTTGGAGGCAATTGCTCTCTTTCTGTCCAATTGAGTTTTGTTGTGCATGCGTAGGTGCAAGGAGGGCACTTATTGTTGATACACTGGGGGTTTTAAATACATTTTTCTTCAACTACAATATCACCCTTTTTGGAGAGGAGGAAGCAAGAATAGGAATCTTGGTTGGGGTTTTTGGGTCAGCAAATGGGGTTATCGGTCCACAGAAAAACTGAGGGTTACTATCAGTCTGACAAAATCTGTGGTGGTTATTGCCTCTGTGGAGCGCTGAACTAGCATCACATGCAACCTACATTGAAATTGATGATGGACAAATCTGAGATTAGTATCAGATAAGGACCAAAACACTTGAAGGTATAGTTCGACCTTTTGAGGTTCTCGCTCCCTTTGTGTCCCCAGCCTATCAGACAGACTCCAGGCTCCATGCAGGCTCTTGGTACCCCTGGCTCTCTGTTGAATGAGTGATGACTCATTCACCTCACACCACCTAAGTCAGAAGTCTTAGGGGCTCCTTGCTGTGGTTCTGTAGCTTCTCTACTGATGTTGCCATCTGTTTGGGTACCCCAGAGACCATCGTGTGTAAGAGCTCATGAGGTTTCCAGTAGGGTGACCATATTTTCCTAAACTGAAAATGGGATATGCGGGGCTGGCCCGAGCCGCCTGGTGATACCACTCATCCCCTGTGCGCCTGTGAAAGTTCCTCCAGGCCCCCAATTGAGCCAAATAGCAGAGATGGGGGCAGGGTGGAAGAGGAATGGGGATGGGCTGGGATCTGGGCAGCAGAGCAGGGAGTGAGTGTGCAAATGTGAGTACTTTTGGGCTCAGAGCCAGGGGGTGAAGCTATTTGACTACGATCCAGTTAGCAATGTGATGCCCCTTTGGGGCCTGGGATAGCGGAGAGGGAGGAAGGAGCCTCTGGGTAGTGGGAGGGACCAAGGAGACTCCAGAGAGCAGCCCTGAGGAGGTGGGGGAAGGCCAGCTTGCAGGGCCACCATTTCAGATTTTGGTGGTTTGGGAGGTGGGGGCACCTCTTGGCCAGTGAGGGGAGAGGAGCAAGCAACAGGATGGGTCACCTCCGGCTGGCGGTATGAAACTCCCTAAATTGTGCCCTTAGTGGGATGTGGCAGAAGCAGGTGACTGGAAGCAGACTGGGGAGGGAAGGAAGCTGGGTCAGGAGTGGGGGAACTGAAGAGGGCTTGGGGGACTGCCCCAAAGGACAGTGGGTGGGGAGGACACGAGGCTGTTGTGGTGGCTCCAGGGAGCACTTGGGGTTGCCAGGGAGGTCATGCCACGCTTGGTGCCCCAGCACAGGTGGATGCTGCGGGACCAGTTGGGCACTTACCAGATGGTTTGCCTGTTGGGGCTCAGGGCCCACAAGTTGCGGCTCCATGTTCCAGCCAGAGAAGAGTTTGAATTAGGGCTCTGCCTTCTGATTGGGCTGCAGAGAGAGCACATGACACCTCGTCACTCCCTGATTGGAGTGGCAGGGCATAGCGGATGTTGGATGTATGGTCACCCTTCTCTTAGGGCTGTCGTGCATTGGCAGGTGCAGTGGCCAGTCCCTTAATCTAAAATTTAGCAGACTGCCATACTTCAATTTTGCCCTGCTTTTGCACCAGTTGGAGGTAGCCCAAGTTTTCTTTCACCACTAATGCAGCAGAGAGCAGGATTTTCTCTTAAAAGTTAGGAAATGTCTATCACATACTTAGCATCAAAAGCTACCTTTGTTCTATGTCTCTCGAGAGTAGTTTTATTTCTAGGCTGGCCTTTCAGTGCAGCATAAGGTACATTTTTGTTAAACTGTAACTAGAGTATGTACCTGTGCTAGGGCTGATCAAACAAGGGAGAGAAAAAAATCATGAAAATGTCCCCATTTTTTCTTGAAATTTGAAATGTCGATCAGCTGATAGAGCTGGCTAAGTAAAGGGAGTGCAGGAGGGGAATGTTAGCATTTTTTCAGTCAACATTTCTATGAACATTTTCATCGAAAAGTCGACATTTGGAAATTTCTGATTAGCTCTAGCATGCTTATATTATTTCTAATATTAATAATAGGGCTCTCCTCAAGGTCTGTGTAAATGGCATCTTTAAATTTGGTCTCTCTTCCATGAGTATCAGCTTGCAATGTAGAAAGAGCTTTAATCAATGGAAGCTCATTCTATGTCACAAGAGGTGGAGTTTGTGGGGAAACATTATTTACACTACATAAATCCCACTAACAGAAATGTCTCCAAACATCCATGTCTCTGCAGATGCATCTCTTGCCCCATTGATCAAGAACACTTTCTATTTATGCTTAAGTGGTATGACAGCTTTTTTTCAAATTGTTCAAGGCTATATCAGGTAGAAGTTTTTTCCTGACTCATCTAGCAATCCCTGTATGCCTTGAAGCAGGAATATTAAATGCTCTGTAACTTTATCTTGTCTAGTGTAAACAGCAGGTCATTATGGCAAAGAATCCATTTTGTAGGAAAGCGTTTAAAATCTGCGCTATTGCAACCATTTCTAGTTTTCATAGATTCCAAGACCAGAAGAGCTCATTGTGATCATCTAGTCCAGGGGTCGGCAATCCGCGGCTCCCGAGCCGCATGCGGCTCTTCAGCCGCAGCTATCGGCTCTTCTGCACATCCAACCGGTTCGCAGCGGTTTGCACGAACCGGTTCTTAAAATGGTAGCGTGCCCGCCAGTCTTCAGCTCCGCCGTGGAATTTGACAGCGGAGAGTGAGTTTCAGGGCGGCAATTCTGCGCTGTGAGCCCCACTCTCCAGCTCCGCCACCGAAATTGACAAGGGCGAGTCAATTTCACGGCGGAGGGTGGTCTGAAGTGCTGGCTGCTGGGGTGCAGTGTGTTGGGTGCTGTGTACATAAATGTGTCCATTCATCTGATCCTTGACCGGCCCCTCTGTCAAATTTTAGAACGCATTGTGGCCCGTGAGGCAAAAAGTTTGCTCACCCCTGATCTAGTCTGACATCCTATATAGCACAGGCCACAGAACTTCCCCAAAATAATTCCCAGATCAGATCTTTTAGAAAAACATCCAACATCGATTTAAAAATGGTCAGTGGTGAAGAATCCACCACATTCCTTGGTGAATTGTCCCAATGGTTAATTACTCTCACTGTTAAAAACGTATGCCCTATTTCCAGTCTAAATTTGATTAGCTTCAACTCCCAGCCATTGATGGGGTTGACTCTTGTAAAGTAAATCCAATGCATTCTAAATCTACAAGAGTTACAGGTAGGTTAGCTGTCTCCTTCCTTTTGTGATCTGCTCTGCTCAGAAAGTGGCCCTTCTCTTCCATTGAGTCCACGATGTAGCCTTAACATTTGAGTTAAAACAGTTTCACAAATGAGAAGATTACAAACATTTAAACATGAGGGATGGGCTAACTAACCTGGACTAAATAACCAAACCAAATGGTCAACCAGAACTCACTGAACTGAAATTTTTTCGTCGTTTGTTAGTGTGGCCTGACACTGGGTTGTTTTCATTTTTTTTCCTGCCCTCCTCCTCCTATATTTGTTTCAGCTAGAAGTGGAAAATGTCCCAAACAGTAGTTACTCTTAATATTTTTTCATTTGCCTTAAATTAAACATACAGTCTGTCCTGGAATTAGCAGTACTCCCCATATTAAGTAAAGATAATAATACAGATATGGAGGGAAAAAGGCAACAATTTAGTAATGATCACTGTACTTCAATACAATTGTTTTCTACAGTATATTAAATTCTGCTGAATCCCAGCTTACTTCAGACTTTGCACAAACAAATTTTCTTAAAATGTTCCATCAATGTACAGACTAAACAGTTTTAGCGAAGAGTCCAAATCTTTGGATTTGTAATCATGCAATGAACATAATTCATTTTTCTATACCATCTTAAAATTCCCAGCGTCATTCTTGTCATTCTGCTCTTTCTGTGCCTATGCTGCTCATTGCCCATTTCCCCCTGACCTCTGTTACCCTAGAAGAGGTATTCAATCAGATTCTTCTGAGGTTAGAATTGTGGTTAGTTTCCTGTGATGCATCCCAGCCTAAGAATCCTGTTGTTTTAAATCTGGCAAATAGGGAAAAGCATGAAATAAAGTTGGTTAAACTGCTGATTTAGCAGGTCACTATAGAAAATGCCCCAAACCCTAGCTACAATGTATTGTTTTAAAAAACTGAACAATATACAAAAAGCAAAATCTGTTTCATGACTCACAGGTGTAGCACTGGGTGCTTCTCTATCCACCCTAAAGCCCAAAAGTCTGTGGACCAAATTTAGAGCTGCCAAATTCAGTAGAGTTGTGCCTGGGTACATGAACTCTGTGTTTGGCTCTGTGTGAATCCAACAGGAAGGATATGTTTGGATTTCATATAATCGCCAGGAAAGTATTGTTAATGTCATGGGAGAATCCTGTAGATCTAGTCTTCCTTGCTTTGAGGGGAAGATGGGGTTTACCCAGCTTTCCACACCATTGTGAGATTAAATAATACTTGAACAATTCATTGCTTTCTGTTACACAACCAACTTGATTAGTTTAGTTTTAAGATGTAGACAGACAAGTTAGTGACCTTTAGAGCATGAAAGAGGACACATCTCATTAAACTTTCATTTAACAGTTTTATTGTGTGCTTTTTTCCTATTAATCTCTGTATTTAAGGAGACAGTGATAGAATTACAGAAATTAGTAATAATATCAACTAATTTCTTCTCACCTATTGGCATGTGCTAAATTTCTGTCTCTTCCACCTTCAATATTTATATGGCTGCTAGTGGGCATTGAATAAATGGTTTTCTGTGCCCACTAAAGCTCTCTTAGAAGGGTGTGATCATCATGTTATTTTAGGATGCATAATTGTCTTCGGCTACTTTCCATAGAATGTCATTAACTTCTTTGTATGCAGTGTAGTTGTAGCTTTGTTGGTCCCAGGATATTAGAGAGAGAGACCAGGTAGGCGAGGTAATATCTTTCTTTGGACTAAGTTCTGTTGGTGAGAGAGACAAGCTTTCGAGCCACACAGAGCTCTTCCTCAGGTCTGGGAAAGGTGCCCCCAGTGTCACAGCTCAATGCAGGGTGGAACAGATTGTTTAATATAACTAATTAGCACATTCTAAGCGGCCCTTGGAGGTAGAGTGGCCCATTAACACCTCTGCAAGCAGAAGACAAAAAGAGCGGATTAGGGGGTTACAGCTTGTTGTAATAAATTGTGAATCCAGTGTCTGTTCAGTTCATTTTTAGTGTCTAGCAGAGTTATGAATTTAAACTCCCAGGCTCATCTTTTGAAAGTGTTTATGCAGGTTTCCTTTGAGAACGCGGACTGATAGCTCAGATATAGTGATCACTTTGTGAAGAGTTCACCCATAGGTGATGGGGAGTTTTTGTCTTTTATCATGGTCCTGTGTGAACTCATTTGAGAGTGTAGTTATTGTCTGGTTTTACCCACATAGTTGTTACTGGGGCATTTAGTGCACTGGATGAGATACACCATGGGTTGTGATAGGCATGTGTAGGATTTATGGATCTTGCAAGGTTGTGCCTGTGTACATTACGTTATGGGGGGTGTTATTTCTAGCTATGGAGATACGTCTGTAGGTTTTGCATCTGTTGTTGTGGGTTACAGGAGTAGATGGGCGAGGTTCTGTGGCCTGCTGTGTTCAAGAGGTCAGACTAGATGACCTTGATGGTCCCTTCTGGCCTTAAAGTCTATGAGTCTAAGTTGAAATGGAAAAGCAATGAGAGCAGAACGTTCAAAATGTGGGGCCAGCCCCATAGCTGATGTAAACTGACATAGCTCTATTGAAGTCAATGGATCTGTGCTGTTTTATACCAGTTGAGGATCTGGTCTGTGACCTCTTTCTGTGTGTGCAGAAGTGGAAGCTCACATGAGGTGCCCTTCAAAAAAAGGCCTTAAATATGAAACAAATGTTCTTGCATTCTGCTTCCCATGAGGGTGGAATGGAAGGATGCAGAATGGGAGAGAGGAAATGTGAATGTATTTGAATTAATCCAAATACCCATTGTCTAAACTTGGTTGGGATGATGTTTATTGAAAGCTAAGGAAGTTAAAGAAATTTTCCTCCCCTTTCACACAGATGTTCCTGTCACTTCCACTCCAGTCACTGCATTCTACCGTGGCTGCATGACTGTGAAGATGAATAATAAGGCACTGGACTTAGATGAGGCTTTTTACAAGCACAATGACATCACATCACATTCTTGTCCTCCAGCTGAGACTGGTCAATAGGTACAACTGCAATGTAAAAGTTTTATATTGAAAAACTTTCAATGCTTTTCTTTTTTTTTTAAAGACATAAATTATTCAGCTTCCCGCACTACGTGTATAGTTTCTCTTAAACACTGAAGTTATGTAGGAGCTACTGATCCTCACAAGTCAAATTGATTATTGAAATATTTCTTTGCTTTGAGGTTTATAGTTTGTAATATATTTGTAAATAGTTCAGAAGACTAATATTAATAATTAAAAACTGCAGATTATACTTAAAGTGTATGTTAAGACTGTAAAAGACAGATGATATCTGTAGTGTGGAAAACCTGGCAATATATCAGAGTGAACTGGAAGAAAAATAATATTTCTGTATTATTTTTATTACCAAGCACTGCTTTCTGATTTAAAAATATGAAAGAATAAAATATTTACATAAAACTTTTTAACCTAACTGTATGGAGGTTACTACGTCTCGGGGATATGGTTTCATACTGTGGATGATTTGTAGAGCTAGTATCATTTTATTAATATTTCAGTGACTAGTGTATTTATTGGCCTCTGAAAAACTGTAAATAGGCTCTAGACTAGAGAGCAAGCTCATTTTAGGTGGGTGTAGGGGGAGGCTCGTTTTTTGCTGGTTTGTTTTGTAATATCCTTTCCAGAAACAATAGGCTGTCGCAAACTTTAGAAAAAGCTCTTGGTCAATGGAGCACTTGAAAGAGAAGAAAAATTGGGTCAGCAGGAAACAATTAAAAGGGAAGCCTAGCTCAGGTAGAAGCCAAAAGTGTCTTATGTCAGTAATCAATGAGACAAGTGATGAAAGGTGTCAAAAACAGGGAATATCATGCAGTGATGTAACTTTTGCTACTTAATTTTTAGGATGGCTCACTCACCATGAGCCTAATAGGAGCTCTGAGGCTTGAGATTAAGTGTGAGATACCCAGGCTGAATGGCAATGTGGCTGAGAATGTGTATGGGCTTGTTCACCAGAGGATGCAGCAGAACAAAATGTGTTAATTTCCATGCTACCAGCAAGGGCGCCTCAGGATAGACACGGTAGGCTTCGCCAACCTTGTTTTAGAGAGTTCAGACTCTTTCTTTCTCACTGCTGCAAACTGGCTCTGAGCAAATCTTCATGTCTGTTTTGCCTACTCACTTTCTGTTGTTGCCACTCTCCAGAAAGGTTACTAACACTGAGGCCAGCTCCTGCAAGGTGTTGAGCACCTCCTCCAGGGGATTTTAGGATGATGTGCATTCTTCCGGAGACACTCAAAACTAGGCAGCACTTGGCCCACGTTTTGCATCCAATCAGAGTAACCATTTGAGAGTGATAAATAGATTGCTAAGGCTAGAATTCAAACATTGTGTGGATGAGGATATCTTGGAGTACAGCTGATTTGAGATTTTTCTTTTTTTTTTTTTTTTTTTTGGGTCAAGGATTTTATTTTAATAAAATCTAGATTCCTTAGGTGACACATTATTTTACAAAAGGAGTCAAAGGAATGACTGTTTTCTACCTAAACTCACTTGTGGGGCTTGCAAGGATAAGTATGGAGAAGCCCCAAGTTTAGTAATCTTTTTTTTTTTTTTTTTTTAGATATTCTAGCACCTATATACAGAGTTTTACCTGAACAAGGCTAGAAAGAGAGAGTCAACAGATTAATCTAATAACCTCCACATTTGCCCACAGTTGTAGCCAAGCTGTCTAGATGGAACTTCCCCAGAGGACATACGAATGGCTAGAGTATCCCAGGAAAAAAAAAATCCTTCCTGACAAATGTGTTTGGAAGAGAGGTGTGGCAACTATATTGAATCTGCATGTTCTAATGTTGCAGATAATGCAACCTCAAGACAAGACTGACTGAACCAGTCAGTCGGGGTGATACAATAAGACTGAAAAAGTCAGGTCGGCAGTTTCAGAGCCAGGCGTAAATCCTTTGGCACTTTAAAGAAAGACAAATAGCATGTTGAAGTCCATGCACAATCAGATGGGACCAGATAAAAGTTCTGAAGGGTGTAATTTCATTTGTCTTATGCCTTGAAGCATGGGGGGGGATCCAAGTACTCCTGATGCTGTTTCTGTTAGAAAAGAGATGATGATGGATCAACTGGTGACATGACTAGGACCTAGGGAATATTTTACTCAGGTTTCTTATTTCCAGCTTTACCAGGGAACACTACAGGAATCATTGCCTATGGTGATTCTCTATTGTATTGTTTTTCTGGTCACTTCCGGTCTTTTCCTACCTCAATATTCCATCCTTTCAACTTGGAGTAGCTCTAAAGAGAACAGCACAAGCTTGGAAGACACCTGACACTTTTTACTAATGGGAGGAACCAAAATGTTTAAGCTGTTCTTTTCAAAGAGCATCTGCTAACAAAATAACTTCACATGTTGTTTCTGCAGTACTTCCCAAACAAATAGTTGTGTGATGTGATTCACAAATCTGTGTGACTTTTGTGTTAATGTCAGTGGTTCTATTTACAGTGCAAGAATTATTTTGGATACTGGAAATATGAATTCTGTGGGATGAGGTGATGCTGTGCAATTCCACACTCAGTATTATATGAAAGAGAATATATGTGTACTGTGCTTAAAAAAGTTAATTGAAATAATTCACATGCATGCATCATTTTGATGCAAAAATTGCTCCAATTATTTGTTTGTAACAAAAGGTATGATTTACAGTGGAAGCCCACACTTAAAAATATGGAGGATATAGGATTGTGTATTATTTCTAAACCAATTACATCTGTAATACTGTACAGCAGTGAGAAGTCAGGGTAAGACACACACCTTCCTCTTCAATCAATTGAACAGAAAATTCCCTTTCCCTCTTCCCCCTCTGAGGCAGTTCATTTAGAGGACTGAGCCACTGAAGTTAATCCATCCATTCTAAAACTTAGGGTTCACTCCATGTGCCTTTTTATATTTCTAACCAGCCAGAATTCACATTATGCAAAACTGGATGTATGTGCAATTTATTTTGTGCCTGAGGAACAGATTTGTTGTTTGTTGTATTTGTTATATAGTCATGGAAATCCAATCACTTACGATAAACTAAAATCACTAGCTCATGTGTATTGAAAGTGACTTAACTTTCTCTCAGCCTTGATTTTTATTTTTATTTATTTATTTATTTATTTTGCATGAGTGCCAAAATTCTTCTTGCCTTACTCATGCAAGTCGTCTCTGTGGGCGTTCTACAGTGGAGCAAAACCTAGACCTGATCATTTTAAGAAACCATTCGGAACTGAATTGTTAGTTTTCGCTGGTCCATTTTGCATAACCTTTCATATTTTCTATTTAATTTTGTTTTTTGCGGTCGTGCAGTATGTCAACTGAAAACTCACTGATGGGTGGAAATGTACAACAGTTTTACGATCTTTTATTGTGATTTCAGCTGTTTGAATGTTCACATCCTTTGAAGGAAAGCAGTCTAGAATTTTTAATAGATTTTTATATTTTCTTTGACTGTAACAGCTGCTTAAGGATTAAATACGTTCGCCTTCCCATTTTGCATTTTGGCTTTTGGGGAAAAAAAATTTAAGCTTTCAATGTGGCACTGGATTAATTGCTGCCTAATGGGCTAAGCCGTGGAGGAAACTACATTTCCCATGCTGTCCCATGGCCCTGGTGTGGCAAAGAACACTGATGCGCTATGGGTGTTGCACTAGGGGATTGATTAATTAAATCCTTGTTTAAGCGCTGCCCTCACTGATTTTGGCAGAACTGAGAACAGTGCTTGCTACCTACTGATACACATCCAGCAGAGGGAGTGCAAGATCACTTATTTCTTTTGGCTACTACCGCCACAGGAGTTACTGTATGGATTTGTATATGTATTTTTTTAATTCCCTGTAGTGGGAGGCTGGATTGGAAAACCCCCATTCACCAGTGCATTGCAACAGTTTCAAAACTACTGGACAAGCGTCTATTTAAATAAAAATAACTGAGATCAACATGCAGCATTTTTCTTCCTGTTTTTACTAGGAGAAAGGAATCATTTGCCACCGTCTCATCTGCCTTTTACAGTATATGGAAAAATACAGAGTTTAATACCATACTAAGTATATATGCAGGCTAAATACTTAGTTGGAAATTGCACCTTTAACTTGCTGATATGACATTTTATCATTGTTAGCATTAACTAAACTGGTACACAAGTCAACAGAATTATAACAGCCCTGTTCAAATAAAATTTTATAGTCAAACCTGTCTTTTCAGAATAGTACAAGACTAACTGGGATACTTGACCTCTGAATTTTCCTTTCTCTGTGATGTGTACACCGACTTAGGTACAGTATAAATATACAAGCACAAATAATTGTCACACTATATTTATTGGAATGAAATTTTTTACAAAAAAGGGGCTACTAAATGAGTAGTATAAGGGAAAGAAAACCTGGTTTCTTTCTATCTAGACTACCCACTTGTAGACTAATTCTAGGAGTTCTAATTCAAAAGAACAAAGCCTTCCATACTGGTTTATGAAAATGGAACAAAGTATCCAAAGTGTCTTTCTTTGTTTCTTCTAGTGAAAAAAGTCACTATGTATTATGCTGAGAAAGAAAATCATGTTCATGTTAGCCAGAAAGCAATGTCCCAAATGACTACATGCAAATGGTGTGGTGACTGAGACCTTCCTCCGGTGATACGCCTGCCACAGGTTTCCAGGATTCTGGTCAGGTCACAGTGAGTTGGGGTTAAAAGTGGAACAGTCATAGCACACAAAACAGTTTTCTTAAAAGTCTGGTGCCTGTGCAGCTCAGAGTTTCCAAAGGTGTCTTTAAGAATAATCAGTTAAAAAGTAATTCTGTGTTCTACGGTGCATATGGTGGAGGCTTTTCTTCTGGCAGGAAGTAAGTTGGTGTGTACAGTGGCGGGGCATTGGGTGGCAGACCGTAGTTTGAGCTGGATTGAGATGGAGGCTGAGTATCATCAGATAAAGAAATATCAGTGGATGATGATGCTGGAAAATTGCTTGCAGGCTGTAGTTAAAGAAAAAAATTCCATCTTCAGTAATGGATTGCATAGACGTTTGCAGCTATACTGTGTTGTGTTTATGGCATGTATCATTTAAATAATAAAACCCTCATGCACATGCAATGTGCACATCACTGTGCTGCTATTAAAGCACACTTTAAGACTGACACACAGTCAGTGCGTATTGAGGCAATACATTTTACATTTATCACCCAAGTGAGTCTTAATAGGAGTTATGCACGCAATTCACCCTGCATCTAGGCAACTGAATAAAGCATATATTTTTGCGAGAGAGGATGCTTTAATCACCCAGGTAAGTCAGTATATCAGATGGAGATTTAAGGGATATGCAACTGTTTATTTAAAAATCATATTGATACCTGAAAATTATCTTAGGGCTATAGGCATTATTGTTACCCCTTTGAATAGTTATATATGTAATTATAAAAATATTTTATTAATTTAATAATTAATAATATAATAACTTAATATGCACCCAATTACTACATATTATTTAATTTAATTTAATATATATGTTATATTAAAAACGAGAGTCCTGTAGCACTTTAAAGACTAACAAATTTAATTTCTGCAGGCATAAGCTTTCATGGGCTGTAACCCCTTAATCAGATGCCTATTTTCCATTTCATACGGCTACATTCAGTGCTGTCCATGATGAAAAGTTGCAGAGGGGTAGCTGTGTTAGTCTTTATCCATAATATTATAATGTTATAGTGTTGTTACCCCTTTTAATTTGAGCAGCTAGTCAAAGTTCAGGGGGCTGTGTATTGTTCCAGTTGGGAGGAGACATTGGTGGAGTCCGGTATCTTTGATGGAATTTTGTTTGTCTACAGATAATGTACAAAAATTCTTTCCCTGAACAAAGGAGCAACCAAACAATGTCCTTGCTCTCAGCACCAAAATCTTTCAGCCAGCAACCTCCTCCCCAGCCCAAAAAGAAAGCTCTCCCTAGGCTTTTTCCAGGGTTGTTCTCCCAGGTGTCTACCTGTTTCTCTCTTGCTGCTTCGCTCTCATATCCTCACCTCCCATCTTGACCAAAGACAATACCCTCTATCATCCTCCACCCACATAGACCAAATTACTGGGCAGCCTCACATACACCTTGTGTTCTAGACAGCCAAACAGCTCCACCTTCTATTTGTAAGTAGGACTGACTGGACTGTAATAATGTGGCTCCTGTGGATTGGGGTTGGAGTGTGGAGAGCTAGATTCTTCTGAAACCAGCTCAGATTCAACAATGAATGCGTCGCCCACTTCGTTAAAAACAAAAGGGCGCATTTTGGGCTAAAGTCCTGGCGTGATATCCTGCTGCTATTTCAAATGTGAGTTTTTGCCATTGAGTTTGGTGGGTCCAGGATTTCATCCTCGACCCTCAGATGCTAAGCACCTGCCATTCCAAGGGTGGCAGCAGAAGAGGTGAGTGGTCAGTGCTGAATTGCTCAGATTCGAAGACCCTGAAATGTTTTCAATTTAAAATAAAAGCTATGTTCAAGATCAGGGAAATGCAGAATCTGACAGTAAACTCCACTGGCCCAAGCACTTAACATTTTTAAAAATCAGCCATTTTTTAGCACAGTGGTTATTCTAGTGACAGTAACGATTGCACCTGGGCTAGTTCCACCTTTGAGCAGCACCGTGGATCTCAGATCTGGCAAGGCATTCTGCTGGAGCTGTGAAATTGACAAGGCTGCTGGGCTCCTGGGGGGGAGGAGGGGGACAGAAGCCAAGACGGCTGGACCCCACTCCCTGCTTCCACCCCCACACTCCTCCCCCCAAAGGAACAGGGAGAGGAGAAGCCCTGAGTGGCTTCCCCCACTCCCAGTGGGGAATGGAGCAGGGGCAGCTTGCAGGTAAAGCAGGCTCCTTTCTGTGGAGCTGAGACACCAGGCTCTCAGCTCCCCACACTGCCCCTCTTCGGTTAGTGGAAGCGCTCCTAGTGAGGACATGCACCAGTGCTGTAATTACTGTGCTGGCTGGCAGCTGACATACCCCCTTAGGCTCCCAAGGCTAAATCCACAGAGCACTCCAAGCAGTGCTGAGGTGGCTTTGCACACGCCTACCATAGACAGGCTGTCTCCTTAGGCATCTCATGCTGAGCACACCTACAGGGTCAGGCCCTGCACAGAAGATGGATGTGTGGGGCCTGACTTAGTGGTTCGGGCACTCAGCTGGGCTGTGAGAGACCCAACTTCAGATCCCTGCTCTGCCTGAGTGTGTGTTGCCCCTACTAGTGCCCTAACCACTGCGAGAGAGTCACTGCTTGGCTCCTGACTGCAGCACCTAACCCTGCAAACCCGGAGTACTTTCAGGCCTTCTAGGATCCTTGCCACAGAACTGGGAGCCTGGAAGCCTTGAGAATCCCAGCTGGATGCGGGGGTCTCTGGGTTTCTAGACTCCCTGCTGTGGTGCCAGGAGCCCTTTCTTCTTAGCCACCTTCTGGCTCAGCTTTCTGAAGTTTCCTTTCTGAAGCAGCATCTCCCCTTCACTGCATGGTAGCCTGGACACCTACGGTGGAGCTAGCGATTCTACTGCGCCTGGGTACCTAGGCGTTGGGTCTCTTTTCTACATCCCTGTGTGGAGCTAGCCTTAAGTCACTTCTGAAAACAGGACTTAGGCACGTCTATGCATGTTCTCCACAAATAGCTAACATGGCACGCAATTCCCGTATCTGATGTTTCTGTTCTATCTGACTGGGGCTTTCCTGTGAAAGCAGATGGGTAGGTGGTAACAACTAAATGTGAGTTAAGATTTGGCTTAGGAACAAAAGATTTACTCAGTAGTAGAGGTGGGTAATTTGGCCATTTCAGCATCGTAGTAGGGTTTACAAAACATCCAAAACTGGAAATGATTATTAGAGAGCATGCACAAACATCTTCAATCATGAGTTTGCTCAGCTAAGTAAGCCTTTGTACTCGTGCTGTAATTCATTCCCTCCACATAGCAGTGTGATTATCTCCTACGTGGAGCAAGGCTGGTTTTTTCTAGGAGAAGAATAAATAGCTTTCACATGTGGAGACTGAAGCTTGCATCTGATCTCTCCTGGGGTGCAGGTGCTTCCTGCCTCTGATTGTCATGACCAGAAGGAAAGGCCAATGAACACACTTCAAAAAAATGTAACAACATAGGCCAAGTATGAAGTTGTTTATTTTGGAAAATGGTTAAGAATTGTGGCTAAAACAGTGGCGTAGATTTGTTTTTCAAAGGTGAGTTTATAATATGGCAGAACACTAAATATTTAATGTGCATCTCTTCAGTTTACTTATTTTCTTTGTCTAGCTTTTGTTTCTTCTTCACTCGAGATTCTCTCTCTACTCTGTTTATACTTACTTAGACTCTAGCACATTAAAGTCCATTACACACACAAGAGTAACTGTGGTGAATTAAATGACCACAGTCAGTTTTCAGAATCTGAAGTTGAAGACTGTTGGGTATCATACTCGTTTTCAGGCATACAGGATTTATTTAGTTAGAGGCTTTTTTTAAAATTACTTTAGGCTGTTTACTTTATGGCCTTCATCACGGTAGTATCTGAGCACTTCACCATCACTAATGAATTTTTATCCACACAGCACCCCTGTGAGGCACGGGGCTATTAATTATTCCCAATTATACAGCTGAGGAACCAAGGTATAGAGATTAAGTGATGTACCTAAGGTCACCGAGGGTGTCTGTGTATTCCCTGGGTTTGTGCATGCCCAGTGCACCAGAGCCAAAGAACTTTGCCTAGCAGTACCCGCAGGGGTGGCCCTCACACCCTGTGGCTGTAACCCCTCCCCTGGCTGTGTAGGGCAGCATCGCTCGGGCCTCTTCAGTTCCTTCGTACTGATTGGGGCTAGAATCAGAGCTCTGTAGGGTTTCTTCACCTCACACTTTCACTCTGGTTTTGGAGTAGTAGCTTAGTCATAGTTTAAGTGTTAGTAGAGTATTTGGCAGCCGGCTTGCCAACAGTGGGGGTAAGGAAGCTGAGCAGCAGATACCACCCCCTCAGCTGCCCAGGAACCTGCATGACAAATAATTAAGTAAAATCCAGCAAAAGCCCACTCAGACCTCAGCCATTCCCTTGTAGGGGGGCCATTGACTGTTCTGCCCTGGGGCCTGGATTTGGTGGCCCTGTGGGAAGCCCTCAAGGTTCAAGCGTTTTCCATCATGTTGAAGGGCCAACACCAACTCCCACGTGAGATGCTTGTGTCTCAGTGAAGGACACGTCACAGAGAGATGCACCATCTGCAGGTCACCAAGAGGACTCAGGTAGCAAGAGACTTGCAGTTGCCTGCAGAACCAGCAAATGATGCCTCGCTGCACTTGATCTCTGGTGTCTCTCCCAAGAAGAAAAGGGGTCAGTCACTCTCCTCTGGTGCAGCCAGGAAGAGGTCCCATAAAATGAATCAGGACCATTCCAGGGCTCAGGGAGATGCCTCTTCCGCTTCTAGGAGGAATGCTGACCAGCACCCCATGACCTCTGACACACAGGATGGAGCAGGTCCATCCAACTGCTCCCCCGTACCACGCTGTGTCGACTCTGGTCCCGGCCACGGGACGTCTGTTGAGTCTGGTACCAATGATGTTGGCTCTAGATGTTCTCCACACTGACGGCCTACCAGGTGGCATCAGACCTGCTTTGCCTCTCACTACTGGACTCTCAGCTAGTTCAAGAGTTCTCCAGTGCTATGGATTCTATCAGCTCATCCTCCGTTGTGCCCTGGGCACCTTCTGGCGATGTCACAGAGCCACCGTGTCCATTGGCACCACAGCTTGCAGCACCTGGCTTCAGACTGTGTGCTTTGGGAGGATATAGTCCGGCCATTAAGAAATGCCATGATAGTGGTCAGCAGCCACTATAGCAATGCCTCTCTCAGCATTATTTTGGACAGTTCTCCTTTCCTGTGCAGCATATGGACTATGCCATAAAGAGCCACAGATCCCAAAGGAGAAGCTCCTCTGGTTCTGGGTTTAGCCAGCCAGACCTCCCCGCTCCCGTTTCCTAGCAAATGCCCATTTTGACTTGTGTATCGAGGACAGCAATCCAGTAGTAATCTTTTCTCCTGTCCCGTTTGGGGACAGGCTGGCCCAGTTTTACAGTGTTCAGGACTCTATTACAACAGACAACTGGGTCCTATACACTTTTAGATCAGGATATGCCATGTTGTTCCTCTCTATCCCTCCACATCCTTTTTCTGGGACCCCCTCTTGAGACACTGCTCCTTGAGCAGGTTCAGGCTTTACTGGCTTTGCGAGCTATAGAGGAGGCCGCATGCAGCTCTACTTCTGGTATTTCCTGGTCCCCAAGCCCAAAGGAGGGATGCGACCTATACTCAGTCTCCACGATATCAATAAATACATCAGATTCCCTACGGTCACCCCATCAACTACCTTCCCTGACTTGAATCACAACTATTTCGCTGTCCTGGAGTTGCAGGAACTTATTTCCACATAGCAATTCTCTGGAACCACGTGAGGTTCCTTAGATATGTCATGGCTGGCCAGCATGACCAGTACACCATGCAGTCTTTTGCCTGCTTTCTGCCTCGCAGGTTTTACCAAGTATATGTGTGGAGTAACCTCGGGAAGAAGGAAATACATATCTTCCCACATATGGGTGATTGATTACTGAGGGGCAAGTCCAGAGAGGAAGTCCTTTCTCATGTTTGCTTCACACTACACTTACTCCATCATCTAGATCTCATCCTAAACAGCAGGAGGCCACACTGGTTCCAACTCAAAGAATCGAGTCCACCGTGACCCTGAGAGACTCTACGAGTTTGAGTGTTTCTATCGACCGAGCTATTCCAGGCATATGTACGTTTGGCACTCAACCACAGACCAGGTATGCTGGAGGCTTCTAGGCCATATAGCCACATGCACACAAGTAGTCCAATATGCCAAGCTGCTCTTGCATCCTCTTCAGATGTGGCTAAAGTCAGTCTATTGTCCAAATTGCTGTCCCTTGCACATTCTTGTCCAACTGTCCTCACCGATGTTGGGCTCTTTACAGTGATGGATAATTCAGTACAATGTGTGCCAGGGTGTTCCTTTTGCTTGACCTCCACCGGTCAGGACTATAGTCACTGATGCCTCCTTAACAGGTTAGGGAGCACATCTGGACTTGGTGAAAGTTCCAGGCCTGTGATCAGAAGTTTCTCTGCATAGCAATGTCCTGGAGCTTCATGCCATCCACAATGCCTGGTAGGCCTTTTAAGGGCTCAGAGTTTCTCATATTCACCAACAAAACCACCACACAGTGTAGCGTGTGAAGAGACAGGGGGGAGCAAACTCCAACATGTTGTGTCAGAAGACGATCGGGCTCTGGCAGTTTTGCACTGGGGGAAACCATTACCCCCATGGCAGATCACTTACCTGGGATCCACAATCACCAGGCAGATCACCTGAGCAGGAATTTCTTCCTGACTCAGGAGTTGTTTCTGAAGCCCAGCGTCCAGCAGCCCATCTTTGCAGTTGAACCATCGCAATGATCGACCTGTTCTCCATAAAAGAGAACAAGAACTGACGGCTGTTCTCCTGAGGAGGGAAACCAGCACTGCTGTATGCTTTTCCTCCAATTCCAGTCAGCCCACAGGGCATTCTCAAGCTGAAACTGGACCGTGCCAAGCTCATTCCTTTTGCTCCTACATGGCTGAGGCAATGTTGGTTCCCTGGCTGCCTCGCGTTATCAGTTTGGTCTCCCATATCCCTTCCTTTATACCCCGACCGCCTGACTCAGCATCTGGTCAGGTTTTGTGTCTAGTGCTCAGCTCCCTGCACCTCACAGCAGGGACCCTGCATGGCTAGATGAGGAGCTGGCACAATGTTCAGAGGCAGCCTGGCTGGTCTGGCTTAACTGTAGGATGCTTTCCATCAGGGCAGCCTATTCAGCCAAATGAAAGCAATTCTCGGTGCAGTCATTAGCCTTTGGAGCTCAACCGATGTTGGCTTGCATCCAGGACATTTTGGAGTACCTGTTTACACCTTCAGTCTCCTGGTCTCGTACTTAGCTAGTTAAGAGTCCAGCTGGCAGGAATTTTAGCATTTCATCCACCCATCCATGGGAAGTCGGTGTTTTCAAACCCCAGGCAGTGAGGTTCCTGAAAGGAGTCACTCATTCCTGTCTTCTCCCCAGTTAAAGGGCCAGTTCCTTTGTGGGACCTTAATGCTCTCTTAGTGGGTCTTATGGGACCTCTGTTTGAGCCTCGGGCAACTTCTTTCCCCTTTCTATGTCAGAAAACTACCTTCTTTGTAGTGATAACATCTGCAAGGAGAGGCTGAGAGTTGCACGCTTTGATGGCAGAACCTCTTTATGGGCCATTTTCCAGAGTCAAAGTAACCCTGCAGCCACATCCTAAGGTTTTATCTAAGGTGGCTTCCCAGTTTCACTTGAACCAAGTTATATATGTACCAGTGTTCTTCACTAAGCTGCTTTGAACCCCAGAGGAGCAGCATCTTAACACGCTGGATGTCAGATGATGTCTAGCTTTCTATCTGGATAGAACTAACTTTTCCTTCCTCACCTCGTCTGTTTGTTTCAGATGTGGGCCAGCTGAAGGAGGAAGCAGTCTCTTCACAGACAATATCCAGGTGGAAAACTTCCTGTAACATGACAGCATGTGAAGTAGCCCAGGGCGTCCTCAAGGGCTATGAGCTCATTCCACGAGAGCTCAGGCAACATCAACTCATTTCTAAATGACATTCCTATACTGGATGCTTGCAGTGCAGCCACTTGGTGCTCAGTGCATAATTTTACAAACCACAGTGCCATTATGCCCGCATTCAGATCAGATGCAAACTTCAGGAAGGCATTCCTTCAGACCAGCACCCACCTAGAATAGCCAACTTCACCTACCTGTGAAGGTTGTTCATGATGGGAGGTAGATGGCTATTCCACAACCTGCCCTCTGTCTCCTCTGCATCAGAGTCTGTACTTCTGACATTCGATGCAAAGGAATTGAGGGGGTCAGGGTGGCCTGGGGAGGGACTGTGGCGCACTACAGGCATTGCTAGGCAAAGTTCTCCAGCTGTGGGGCACGGGCTACACACACTTGCACATGGAGCACGTCTCGAAGAACAACAGTCACAGAGAGGTAACTGGTTCTTTTGTGAAGCCGGAGGATAGCAGCTGAAGGATGGGGAAGCGGATTAGCTTTCTCTGACTAATCTTGCTATATCCAGATACCAAAGTGAATTCCTCTCATGCTTGTCAAGAATTCAAATCATGCTCAGTCAATTGCCCTTCTGCGATCCAGTTGGCTTCCGTGAATACAGAGAACTGGGTCATGTCTACACTACCACTTTTGTTGGTATAACTTATGTCACCCAGGATGTGAAAAAACACACCCGAGTGACAAATTACACTGACAGAAGCACAGGTTGGACAGCACTACGTCAGCAGCATGACGTCTCCTGGCAACATAGCTCCTGCTGCTCATAGAGGTGGTTTTATTATGCCGCACGGAGCAGCTACATGAGCGATTGTACAGCAGTGCAGCTGAATTAGTGCAGCTATGCCTCTGTAAGCTCTCTAGTATAGACATAGCCTAAGTGACTATGACAGCTATGCTTCAAAGTTAATACCCCATCCGTAGAGCTGTAGCTTTTCATGGTGCTGTTGATGCTATTATTTCAGTATCATTGTGTAAAGATTCCCTTATGCATGGGAAAAATAATTGTGATGCTCCAACTTTATCATCCTTCCTTAAAACCCACCTGTGCTGCAGTGGTTACAAATCACTCCCATCTGGCACCATGTAGGCAAGTGGGCAGGTGGGAATCTTTGCTCTTCTGCTAGACCTGATTGATTTATGCTTCTCCTCCTCCCAGCCTCCTCCATTCCTCTTTGTCAGTTTTGTCCACCTCCTGAGTCCACTCTGCTCTACAGTGAGCTTCCTGGGGCATGTATTGTCTTCTCTGTTTATCTATACAGCACCTAAAACAAGGAGGCCTTGATCCTTGATTGGGGTTCCTTCGTGCTACCAAGGACCAAATAATAATGATCCGTGAAGGAAGCTGGGGGGAAGAGCCAAGAACTACATCTAGACTGATCTTCGCTATAAGAACAAAGGACAGTCTGTTTTAGGTGCCCAATTCATCATCCCTTCTACCTCCAACTCCCCCACAACCTCCCCAGCAGACAAGATTTAGCAGTGCAGTATTTATGTCAAAGAAAAGCATCTAGCTTTCAAATGGATTAAGGAGAAATATCATTTTGTACTCTACCTGAAGAGGTAAAGGATAGGATGGATACGCAGGAATGGTTGCTGCAGAGGGACAAAAACCAGCATATGTCAGGATCTGCTGGGCTGGATTGTACAAAATCTGAGGAGGAGGAACAGAACTAAAGGAAATTTGGGACAGAGGTACCTGCTGAACAGAAAAGAGAACATGTTAGCACAGTGCTGTACCGTATCGCAGGTCTCCAGTGCCCGGGGGCCAATACTTGCATTTGCAGGCCCCCTATACTTCTTGCGGGGGAGGCCCCTGTGCTGCTGGGTGGGAGGGCATGGCCCAGGACCCACACTGCTGGGGGGGAGACGTGTGCTGCGGATGGAGGGGGACACACACAGCTGGGAAGGGCGACATGGCTGGGGGAGACAGATGGGTGGGCACAAAGCTTGAGGGGAGGCACATACAGTTAGGAGGGGTTCACTACTTTGTGGGGGACAGATGGCTGGGGGAGCTGCTGCTCAGGGGAACGCCGGGGGGGGGGGCGTGCTGCTCAACAGAGGGGAGCAGATGGTGACGTGGGGGTGCGGAGCAGACAGCAGGGGTGTGGTGCTGCCAGGCGCTGGGGACTGACCCAGTCTTGTCTTTTAGGCCTGCCTCGTCCCAGCAGCCCAAGCCCAGACTTGCTCCTGGCAATGGCAGGCCAGGCTCCCATCTCCCCCCATGAGCCCTGGCCCAAGCCCCGCCTGCATTTGACAACTTCTGTGTTGGTTAGCCGCTGATGTGCATCTCGCAGGAAGGGCTGGGCCATGGCCCCCTCTGCCCCAGTTGGTCCGCCACTGTACCACAATGCAACAGTGGGTTAGGAAAAGGAAAACAATTTCAAACTGACAGGTAAGATCATTTGACAATGGTTGGTTGGTCTATTTTCCTATTTCCCAGAATGAGCAATACACAAACTATACCATTAGTTTTCCCCTTCATATGTTTTCTACTTTGATTGTACAAGCCATCCACAATCCCATATGTTAATACATTAACGCTCCCAATAGCACTGTACCGCGATAGCTAAGGAAATTGGGAACACCAAGTTTGAAAGTAAACCCTCCCCTGCTCCCCAGCCACACACACACTTCCACTCTACTTTCTAGAAATAGGGGGTTTTGTGCTGATTTTTTTGTGGGGGCCTGAAGTTGCACAGCTGCTTTCTTTTTCACCTTAAGCGATGTCCAGCCCGTCTGGTGCGCAGTTGACGATCAGGGCCAGAACTCCAGACCAAGCAGCAGCCATCCTAGCACCCAGGACAATGGGGGGCAGCCTTGACCGCCTCCCCCAAAAGCACCTCTACGCTACAATTTTCCAGACACGTAACACCCCCTACTTCTTGCCAACACTAAGGAAGCGTGTTGCGGCACTCACTCTGCAGTAGCAGAAATGAACTGATGCTATAAGGCTTTTTCCTCTCTGCTCTTGAGGCACATGCATACCCTTTCTAGCATAGGCGAATTCCACACAAGGCCTCCCCACCACTGTCGATCCATGAAACTCACCGTTGCTGCACCCATTACCCCAGCACCTTTTGTTGTCGCCCTACCCCACATGGGCCCAATCAAATTACAATAAAGTCAGTGCAAATCTTTCCATTGAGTTCAATGAGCGTTTTATTGGCTCCGACACCAATTGTGTGATTCTCCCCTGGGAAAGGATTTTGGCACTCACCCGCTGAGTGCTTTGCAAATTGAGAGGGGGAGATTGCCTCATGTTTATTTTTGTTTGTGTAATTAGTGGGTTTCTCAGGGTGAAGTCATGGAGGTTTTTTTTTTTTTTTAACTGAACTAGCAAAATATTTTGATAACACTTAAAGGAACCTACAGAAAAAATCTGGCTACTCATGGTGTTATTTAAGAGTAACCTGGCAAATCATCACATCTTGCAAAGGTAAGGTGGATTGTGATTCAGCTGCTGGTTTACTAATAGTTTCTGTACACATAAAACCAGTGCATTTAGTGTCTGATTTGTACTGTTTGGCCATTTGGGCCCCAATCCTCCAGTGCAACTGGATTGGAGGCAGTGGTTGTAAGCCATGGGGACAGGGTCCATGTCCTCCAGGCTCATAGCCAGTTAGTAAGAAGTAGGGAAGCTTCACAAAATATAAATGGAGGTTGCCTAGAATCCTCCCCAGGAATATTTTGAAATACCAGCTACAACACTCTGCCATTCAGAAGGTTGTAAGGTACTCTTTTTCCATCTCCATTCCTCACTCTCTCACATGCCTACCCTCCCTCTCGCCCCACCTCTGCCTCCTTCTCTGGCCATTTCACTCACATATGGTCTTGGTCACTCTCTCTGACATCATAAGCAGACAATCACCCTTCCAAAGTTACTGCCAGCCCATCAGAATCAACCATCTCTTCAACCCACTTATTAAAGCTGCACCCTCATGTTACTGTTTTGCCAGCCTCTTTTCTGTTGATACTGCGTCTCCCTGCTGCTTCTGAGCCATCTCCTCCGCATGCCTACTCTCTCACTGTTAAAGGAGCAGTGGTTAGGGGGCTTATTTAGTCTGCAGCAGAGAAGAATGAGGGGGGGATTTGATAGCGGCCTTTAACTACCTGAATGGGGGTTCCAGGGAGCATGGAGCTAGGCTGTTCTCAGTGGCAGTAGATGACAGAACAAGGAGCAACGGTCTCAAGTTGCAGTGGAGGAGGTCTAAGTTGGATATTAGGAAAAACTTTTTCACTAGGAGGGTGGTGAAGCACTGGAATGGGTTACCTAGGGAGATGATGAAATCTCCATCCTTAGAGGTTTTTAAGGCCCGGCTTGACAAAGCCCTGGCTGGGATGATTTAGTTGGGGTTGGTCCTGCTTTGAGCAGGAGGTTGGACTAGATGACCTCCTGGGGTCTCTTCCATCCCTAATCTTCTATGATTCTATGACTGTGTACATTAAGATAGAACTACTCCCCCCCCATCACACCCACCCCCAATGCTCCTGGCCCAGTTCCTGGATACCTTGTTGAGCTAGGCCTCCTCTCCCTCCATGGCCAAAGAAAGGAAAGGGTGAAACAAAGAGAAACTTCCTATTCTGGAGAAATAGACCTAATGAGAGTAAGGCCTTTCAAGCTGAAGAAATGCATGAGCTACTCATGCCAGAATGTGGCTCAGCCCTGAATGAGAATGAAGCATGAAATATACTTACCTGTCCATTAATATAAACCAAGCAAGATGCACATTTCTGAACAGCAACATGGAACAGAGACAATCTATTTGTATTCAGTGCAGTTTACCAACTTTTCTGCTTGTTACATGCTACAGGTGTCTGTCCTTCTCAAGAGAATTTCTGTGCACATTTTTTAAACCACTGTGCCAGAAAGTCATGCCTCAGAAGCAACTATGTTCCAATTTTTGGAAGACAAAACAACAGTATTTTCTGTCCAGGCAAATCTTATGGCTTTAGGAGTAATTGTACTTTGTTTTTCAATTCATTCTCATATTACACATTTCGGTAGCTATAACTCCCCAAAGATATATGTGATTTTTACTAGACAGCCTAGCTGTCTCTTTTGGATTTCATCTTTAAAGAAATGCCCTCAGGAACTGCAAAGGACAATTTCAATATAAACCTTAACAGTTCTGTGAGAAGATTACATCTTGTAAAAAAGATTATGATTCTCTCATCCAGATTTTTTTCTTATATCAACCCCATGCCCTTTTGCATATCCAACTTACTGTTTTCTGAGTCCCAGGTTTCCTAACAGCTGCTTATTGACACACTGCTTCTGCACTGAAATAAAGTAGCAAATCAGTAAACTAGAGCCTGTAGGTTGCCCAAAAGGACACAGGAAAATCATTTGCTGTAGTGATTAACAGGTCTAGTAATGATTTTTATTACGCTTGACACTATTGTGTAGCCTCTCTGTATACCAAATGACTGTGGTGATTTACACAAATTCGGCTTTAGTCTGAAGAAGATAAGTTGCTCACTCCTCCCCACCCTCCACTCCTGCAGCACAGGAAACTTAAGCAGCTTTCTGATTTGCTCAGCTTTGTTGGGATCTGAATGAACTTGCTCCACACTGAGACAATGTTGCATGACGGCTGCTGTATTTTCATTTCACTGCTTTTTGCTGCTTGGATGGTTGGCCTGAGTGCTCAAATCTGTAAATGCAAGCTTAAGTAAAAGTGGGATTTGTGCGTTGTATGGGCCTTGTGTTGGCCCTCTGCACAGAGGTGCATTTCACCATTACAACCTAATCCTCAGAAGAGCAACTCCTATTGGTTTTGGTAAAGCATAATTTAATTTAATTACCTTTTAACCTGCTTTGTAAACTTTATAAGCCACCTCTCCATATCTAACATATCTGCATCTGTCTCCTAATGTACATTGTGCCTCTGCCCACAGCATGCCCACATGTTGTTAAAATTAAAAGCATCTTTAGCATTTAGCAATGCAGCCATTGTACTTCAGATCACCTAGAGCAGATGTCACAAACCAATTCAAGATTTCTAGTGCTGATTAGAAGACTGAGCTGATGTATCAAAGGGATGTAAATGTAATTCTTGATGTAACAGTGGTGCTAACAGATTAATCAAGTGAGGGCTTCAGAAGAGAAAGACTTCACAACAATCTGTCACTAGTCACACCACCCAGTGGGAAGTACTGAAAGGTACCTTTACCTCTTTGCCCTATCCAATGTGTTCCAAACAGTAGAGGCTGACAACAGCTGAAATGGGTAGTCAAACCTGACATGGCCAGAGCAGGACATTTAAAATGGGTCCAATGTGGTTGATTTTCATTCTGTTTCAGATAAATCTTGACCATTGCATGGGATGGCCTGGACAAAAACTATTGGCCCAGGAACCCAGGAAAAGCAACATCTCAATTGTTTCTGAAGTGAGAGGGATGACAAGGAGAAAGAGTGAAGCAGAAGGGATGTGTCAACATTGGTTAAAATTGTTTGTGTTATTCTCCACTCTGTTCAGGGAATCTTCTGATTCTTCTTTAATCTCTCTTCCCCCACTTTTCTCCTTTCTTCCTGTTCTACCCACTCATTTTTACATGTGACCTTTCCCCATGAGCTTTTACTGATCACACAGCGAGAATATGAGTAACACTGGAAAGCAGCTTGCGCTCCTTTCACTAAAGGAGGCACAGACTGTTCATTACTAGATGGCTGTGGTTCATTACTAGCATTATGGGAACACTTCACACCACTTCTCCTTGAGTCACCATGTCCCCGTCACACTCTGGAGTAAATGATATTTTGCTGCTGGTGTGTGTTAACACATGTCTTGTGCACAACAGCTAAGTGTGGTTTTTTGCCCTATGTAGGAGGGCCATTGGTGGTGTACGTTTTGCAGGCTGTTAACAAGGGGCAGTTTAAAATAATTAACGTGGCCCTGCAATGAATAAAATGTTTCTAAAAGCCCTGAATCATGACACAGAGTTCGATGCTGATAGCTTTTTTCCTGTGTGTGTTTTGCTGAAGGAAGCACACTGGGCTTTTTGTGCATGTGTAGGAGGAACATATTTTATAAACCGGTGGTTGGGTCCTCAAAATGTGGGGTGCTCCCCCCTAGGGGGGTGCAGAGCAACATTTGGGGGTGGTGGCAGGGTCAGGGCCAGCCCCATGGGGGGCAGGGAGTCAGGCTTCCAGTCCCACTCCTAGCCTCATTCCACCCCCAACCCTGTTCAGCTCCAGTGTTGCTCCACCTCTGTGCCCGGCTCCGCCCTCATTTCCTCTCCGTTCCCAGACAAGCTCTGGCCACAGCTGGGCTCTCTGCTCCCAGACCAGCTCCAACTCTAGTTCCATTCCCCAGTTCTGCCCCCAGCTCCATCTTTAGCCCAAGCTCTGCTGCTGAGGAAGCCATGGCTGTGCAGTAATCGGGGGGGCAGGGACAGACAGATTCTCTTTCTGGTAAGAGGGGGCATGCCTGGAAACGTTTGCACACCGCTGTTCTTAAGGAATGTCTCCAAGTCTCAGTGTTACGTTCCAATGTGCTTTGAACCACCTTTGCTGCCTTCTACTGGTCATCTCCTACCTCCTGTAAATAAAGCCTGTCATCTGACATTGACACGTAGCCTCTCATCCCAAAGGTCCTGAAGTACTTCTCAAACAATGGCCATATCCTCCCTTCTGAGAAGAAAAATGTGAACCACTTCACATCCTCCCCAGTTAAAGAAAGGATTAGTGCCTGTAGCAGAGACGTGACCCGCTGACCGCATGGAGCCAAAATACCAGTGGGAAATGCTGGCCCCAACCTGATGGATCTTAGGATATTGGTGCAGAGCAGCAGCTCTTCTGTCTTCCATTCCCACCCCCCCCCCCAATGCCAGCGGCCTGGTTAGTGGCCAGGCTGCATTAACTCCCTGCTACAGTTGTATACTACCCATTTCTCTGATGGAAGCAGTTCAAGCAAATCTGGAGCTGGGGTGCGGGGTGGGGATGCATGGTCCAAGGTTCAGTATGTAACATTATCCAGCCCATCCCCTTCCTATTCAAATGTCTGACCTGCCAGCTTGGTGGGGAGGGGGGATTCCGCCTATGGATGGTGGAGTGTGTAGCCTGTGATATGTCCCAGTCAGAGCAGCAATAAAGGGGGAGAAATCACAATCCCCCACGGGGCTTAAGTTACCACCACTGCTGAGCTCCCAATCAGCACAAGATAGCTTACACTCCACACACAGCAATGGAGCATAACAGGCAAACATCACATCACTGTTTCAACCTGCCCTTTAGGCAGAGGCCCCTGTAGCTACAGGTTAACCAGCATTGTCTGAATTAATCCTGGCCCCTGATGAGCCACAGAAGATACACCCCAGGAATCAATGTAGCGACAAACTGCATTAACTTATACACGGTCTTTTGCAGCTAAATGAAGGCAGCTTTGCTGGAGACTGCTCCTTGGTGCCTCCAAGCTCCTCCCACTTTTGGCAAGTGATGCCCCCAAACACTTAAGAATATCGTAAAGTAAAGGCTGCTGTGGTGGTGACTACCCCTGAGGGGACAGGAGGACACGTCTTTTCCATCTGTGCTGCTTCCCAAGCCCCATACTCACGTAATCACAGTAACACAACACAGATCCGGTCCTCACTGTGGAACAGGCAGGGGCCAGCGTATAGCCGTGTATTCTGGAATCACTTTATCCACCAGTTAAACACAGCCACCTCTGCAGCAGAACATGATGGCTACCATCCTCACCCAGCAACACTGCAGTGGCTTAGAGCAGACAGTGAAGAACAGCATCTTTCATGGATTTAGGTTAGCAGAATGTGATTGTGCACATTGGCCCTGGCGGATACGGCAGAGCTAATCACTGCTCTTTGGAACACCATCACACAATCTTTAACAATCGCGAGAAGTTAGGTGCTCAGTTTTACTTATCATCTATAAACTGGCACCTGTTGTGCCAAACTGCCACCTTCTAGTGTTACCTGGCAGCTCAGTGATCTTGGGGAACCAGGGCGCAAAACCCCTATTCTCTCTCTGGCTCACCTGAATCCCCCCCAGCCTCTCCTTGAACCAGAAACAAAAGCAATGAAAAGGCTGTGGGAGACACACGTAAAACCCTCCCAACAAGGGTGATAGGATTGAGACAACTCCCCATGCCTCATCTACATAGAAGATGTAAAAAGAGGCATCTCAATCAACACATTGAATGGAGAACTGGAGCCTCATTTACATCAAAGATGGACCAAGAATTAGCATGAAGAATGGAGAGCCAAGCTCCAAAGCAGGAACCGCATTGAATTCTGGGACTGGCAAGGCAGGGACGCACTGCATGATGGGAGATCTCTGCTCTTGATGTAAATGAACTCACACCTACACCCTTCCAGCTCCGCAGTTATCAGACCATTCTAGTATTGATATGCAAAACACTGAAACTGCCTGGTTGCATTGTGAGCTCCCCCAAGGAACATTGACCATAGCTGGGTGTGATCAGCTCTTACTGTCCAGCATAGAGAAAACCACCCTGGGGTACTTCATTGAGACATTGTTTACACACAAACAAACCTGGTTCTACAAAAAAACCCTACCCAAAATTCAAACCCTCCAGTTCTGATGCCTGGACCCAAATGCTGCCTGCTTCCCCATTTCCTGACTGATCCTGTTGTGGGCTTTGCGCCTCTCTCAAGCGCTCCTGACCCTAAGCAGAACAGCCTGTCTCCTGGGAACTTCTGAGCTGTAAAGAGTGGTGAGATTCCCCCCCATCTTTCCCCAATACTCTCTCTCTCTCTCTTTAATCCAGGTATGACTTTCTACTTTTGTAATCAAACATGGGCTAGCCTTCTCCAATACCCCTACTGTAATTGTGTTGTATTGTGTTAGATTGTTTTTCTCTCCTTGTATGGCATCACTTTTAGTATCGTAAGTTTTATACACCTGGCAATAAACTTACTATTATATTCAAGCAGGTTGCCAGTTTTTCTCTCTCTCCAAATGCATTTACTCCTTTGTGTTCTTGGCTTCCCTAGCTTGTAGCAACGCTTCTTTTACCTAAGCCAAAGATCCCTGGAGCGCTCAAAATCCTATGGGGTTTGCTTATCAAGGGGCTTACTGCTAGAACAATTGTGTTGCAAAGAGGCATATAAAGGGGGCAGCTGAGAAGTGCTGCTCTGCCTAGCCTACGGAGTCCAGGGGCACATAAGGGTGACAGCTGACAGTGCTGTGTCACCCAGCCTGCTGAGTTAAGGGACATATAAGGGGTCATCTGAGGGTGCTGATAGCCCGGTCTGCTCAGAGGCACTCAGTTAATCTGGAATGGTTGTGCGTATCTGGGGGGGGGGGTTTATCTGAATCTGGGGCTGGAGGAACCCAGTCCTGAAAACCTTAGGTCCTTCAGGATAGCTCCATTGGGAGGGGACTTGTAGCCACATGAACACACAAGTAACACAAGCACATTAATAGAATCACACCCCCTCTTCCAGGAAGGTCACCCTAATAAATGAGCGTACCTCAAAGTGACGGGCAAATCTGGTAACACTAGCACTGTGCTGGGCCAATAGGTCAGTGCTGAATCAGGAAAAAAAGAGGCCACTTACTGAATCACCAACATGACTTGCTCCAGATGTCTGCTGCTTATCTACACGTGTATTAACCAGGCCTGACCCTACTTAGCTGTAACACCTGGCAGGTGTACAGGCCAGGAATAGCTGACTTCACACTTGAAGCTCATACAGGAAACATTTTGTGGACACTTGCTGTGTACGGTTATGCTGAACATGTTTGGCAACAGGATAATTTAGCAACAAGCAGAAATCACCACTGGTGAAAAGCTGCAGGAACTGCAAGTCTTACCATGTCTTTAAAGGCCCCAAGTATGGCTGCCGTGACTATCCCAAGAAACAATCCAACGATGTTCAGGACTGTGGAGGCCCACAGCAGCCGATACAAGTGAACCACATCCTGGCAGCTGCTCACTCCAAGAAACTCATAGTAGCTGGTTGACTGTTCTGAACTGAAACAGGACAGAAATGGCGTCACTTCCACACCAATGATTTACAGAGCACCAGACCATCTGAATCCTAAAATGTTTAATTTCTTCTTGGGCAAAATAGTTGAATCAAGAGCAAGTAGTACAGCCTTTTCTACACCAGGAAATTGTACCAAGACATTCCCACAGGAGCTAACATTGCTCAGCTAAGCCATTGGGAGCTCTAGTATAGATTCTCCACAGCCTGACCTTTTTTTTTAAGCACTATGCCAAATGAAACTGGTTTAGTGAAAAATAGAGCTACCAATGGCCATACTGGGGGGCCCCGATTGCTACCCTTCATTCAGCTGACTAGCATTAGCACATGTGGGAATTTTTTTTAGCACCATTCTCTAGCATAGCTATGGCACTTATAGATGATGCTACATTTCTAATTTGCAAGTACTCTTATTACGTATCATATGTTTGAGAGCAGATGCCAGCTAAAACATGCTTAGCACGTCTGTGTTTTCAAACTGACAGATGCAACACAATGCAGTAATGAATGGATATCATAAAGATGCTCCTTCAAATTGTAGATTGTGCTATCTAGAAATAATATTTTTACATTAACACATAGCAACACTAATACAAACCAGGCAAGTTATGAATACAAGCTTTGTTTCTTTGCTCAGCTCCTTTTGCTGCAGAATTTGTGTATTGTGTAATATTTGGAGAAACCAAATCCCATGTTTTGAAACACCCTAATTTCTATTTGCAAACACAAGGAACAATGCATAACATAACATAACATAGCCATACTGGGACACACCAATGGTCCATCTAGCCCAATGTCCTTTCTTCCAACAGTGGCAAATGCCAGTTGCTTCAGATGAGAATGAATAGAATTGGTGATCATCACATGATCCATCCCATCTGCCATTCCCAGCCTCTGGCAAACAGCAATCCCTGCCTGTCCTGACTAATAGCCATTGATGGATCTATCATCCATGAACTTACCTAGTTCTTTTTTGAACCTTGTTATAGTCTTGGCCTTCACAACATCCTCTGGCAGGGAGTTCCACAGGTTGACTGTGTGTTGTGTGAAGAAATACTTCCTTTTCTTCATTTTAAACCTGCTGCCTATTAATTTCCTTTGGTGACCTCTAGTTTTTGTGTTGAGGAGTAAATAACATTTCCTTACTCATTTTCTCCACACCAGTCATGATTTATAGACCTCTTTCATACCACCCATAGTCATCACTTTTCCAAGCTGAAAAGTCCCACTCTTATTAATCACGCCTCATATGGAAGCTGTTCCATATCCCTAATTATTTTATTTGCCCTTTTCTGTACCTTTTCCAATTCTAATATATCTTTTTTGAGATAAGATAATGAGATCTGCCTGTATTATTCAAGATGTGGGCATATCATGGATTTATAAAGAATACAATATTTTCTGTCTTATTATCTATCCCTTTCCTAATGATTCCCAACATTCTGTTAGCTTTTTTGATTGCTGCTGCACACTGAGTGGATGTTTTCAGAGAACTAGCCACAATGGCTCCAAGATCTCTTTCTTGAGTAGTAAAAGCTAATTTAGAACCCCATCATTTTTTATGTATAGTGGAGATTATGTTTTCCAAGGTCCATTACTTTGCATTTATCAACATTTATCAACATTGAATTTCATCTGCCATTTGGTTGCCCAGTCACCCAGTTTTATGAGATCTCTTTGTAACTCTTAGCAGTCTGCTTTGGACTTAACTATCTGAAGTAGTTGTGCTACTTTTGCTATCTCACACCGTTTACCCCTTTTTCCAGATCATTTGTGAATATGCTGAACAGTACTGGTCCCACTACAAACCCCTGGGGGACGCCACTATTTACCTCACTCCATTCTGAAAACTGACCATTTATTCCTACCCTTTGTTTGCTACCTTATAACCGGTTACTGATCCAGGAGAGGACCTTCCCTCTTATCCCATGGCCGCTTACTTTGCCTAAGAACTCTTGGTGAGGGACTGTGTCAAAGGCTTTCTGACAATCTAAATACACTATATCTACTGGATCAGCCTTGTGCACATGCTTGTTGACCCCCTCAAAGAATTCTAACAGATTGGTGAGGCATGATTTCCCTTTACAAAAACTATGTTGACTCTTCCCCAACAAATCATATTCATCTATGTGTCTGATTATTCTGTTCTTTACTACAGTTTCAACCAATTTGCCAGGTACTGAAGTTAAACTTACCAGCCTGTAATTGCCACCATCGCCTATGGAGCCTTTTAAAAAAAATTGGCGTCACATTAGCTATCCTCCAGTCATCTGGCACAGAAACTGATTTAAATGATAGGTTGCATACCACATAGTAGTTCTGCAATTTCACATTTGAGTTCCTTCAGAACTCTAGGGTGGATACTATTTGGTCCTGGTGACTTATTACTGTTTAATTTATCAATTTGTTGCAAAACCTCCTCTAATTACACCTAAATCTGGGACAGTTCCTCAGATTTGTCACCTAAAAAAAAGAGTTCAGGTTTGGGATCTCCCTCACATCTTCAGCCGTGAAGGCCAATGCAAAGAATTCATTTAGTTTCTCCACAATAGCCTTATCTTCCTTGAATGTTTTTTTTAGTATCTTGATAATCCAGTGGCCCCACTGGTTGTTTAGCAGGCTTCCTGCTTCTGATGTACTTAAAAAAAATTTGCTGTTACTTTTTTTGGAGTCTTTGGCTAGCTGTTCTTCAGATTCTTTTTTGTTCTTCCTAATTATATTTTTACACTTCACTTGCCACAGCTTATGCTCCTTTCTATTTTGCCCAATAGGATTTAACTTCCACTTTTTAAAGGATGCCTTTTTGCCTCTAACGGCTTCTTTTACTTGGTTGTTTAGCCACGGTGTCACTTTTCTGTTCTCCCCCCTTACAGGGATGTTACATTTTATTATGTTATGGTCACTGTTACCAAGTTGTTCAGCTATATGCACCTCTTGGACCAGATTCTGTGCTCCACTTAGGACTAAATCAAGAATTGCTTCTCTTCTTGTGGGTTCCAGGACTAGCTGCTCCAAGAAGCAGTCATTTAAGGTGTCAAGAAACTTCATCTCTGCATCCCCTCCTGAGGTGACATGTACCTACTCAATATGGGGATAGTTGAAATCCCCCATTATTACTGAGTTTTTTATTTTTATAGCCTTTCTAATCTCCCTTAACATTTCACTGTCACTATCACCATCCTGGTCAGGTGGCTAGGAGTATACCCTGACTGCTCTACTCTTATTGTTCAAGCATGGAATCACTATCCACAGAGATTCTATGGCACACTTCGATTCATTTAAGATTTTTATTTCATTTGACTTTATGCTGTCGTTCACATATAGTGCCACTCCCCCACTAACATGACCTATTCTGTCCCTCTGATATATTTTGTACCCTGGTATTACTGTGTCCCATTGATTATCTTCATTCCACCAAGTTTCTGTGATGCCTATTATATCAATATCCTCATTTAATAGGAGGCACTCAAGTTCACCCATATCAATATTTAGACTTCTAGATTTGTATGCAAGTACTTATAAAATTTGCCACTTTTTAGCTGTCTGCCATTATGTGATGTAATTGAATGGAACACTTTCATTTGACTGTTTCTCATCAGATCCTACCCATATTTTATCCACTTCAATCCTCTTCTCTTTACTGGGATACAGAGAATCTCCATCAATAGATCCTCCCCTGAGGGATGTCCCTAAGAAAACCATATGCTCCTCCGCACCTGTCGGCTTTCCCCCAGCCCTTAGTTTAAAGAGGTCATAGAGCAGTTTTTAATTTACATGCCAGCAATCCAGTTCCATTTTGGTTTAGGTGGAGCCCATCATTCCTGTATAGGCTCCCCTTTTCCAAAAGATTCCCCAGTTCCTAACAAATCTAAACCCCTCTTCCTTACAACATTGTCTCATCCAGGCACTGAGGCCCTGCAGTTCTGCGTGTCTAACTGGCCCCGCACATGGAACTGGAAGTATTTCAGAGAATAGCAAATACTGTGAACAACTGCAGAATAGTAACGCATTCCCACTCAACCACTTCCACACCAGTTACCTAAGATGGAGAGAGTTTCTGCCTGCTTGCTCTGGGGATACGTTTGCAACCTCTGAAGCCCTTCCCTTCACCATGAACTCTTTTTAAAGCTTGAAGAGAAATTTCCATTAACATTTTGATGAAAGGCAAAGAAAAATGTCCTGTGCGATTTTTGTTCTGAGTTCCAGTCAACCTCATGGAATGCAGCTGAGGATGCTGGGTAGGGAAAACACTAAAGAGAAAGGAAAGGCATGGAGAAACCTAAAGGGCTCCTGAGCAGAGCCAAGCCAGCAGTGAGGATTTATGTAAGTATCAAACCTTGTGCTATGTGCTTGGTTCTGCCAGCGCACCACCTGCTGCTGTGGTCAGGCACACCCAATTGTAGACATCACCATAGAAGATAAAGCCAGTGGTCACTGCGCAATGGCCTGAAACTCCAGAAACCTGGGTTCTATTCCTGACTTTGCTGCTGGCCTGCTGTGTGCGACCTTTGGACAAGTCCCTTGGTCTTCATTCACAAAGGTACTTGGGGGCACTGCTGCCTAATGGAATCCCTAGTCATGGGGTTAGAGAAAGACGGACACTGTAGCCTGTTGGCCAAGGCACTCACCTGGAGGTGGGAGGGTTAAGTCCCTGCTCCAGTAAATATTTAATTAATTGTATAAAGTAAAACAGCTCCAGGAGGAGAGATTGAGAGAGACCCAGAGCAGAATATCCAGCACCCCAGTGGTCAGAGCACTCCTTTGCGAGGTGAGAGAGATCCGAGTTCAAGTTCCTGCTCCAAAGTAAGCAGCCTGGGGATTCAATTTGAGGTCTTTCACCTCTCATGTGAGTTTCTGAAACAGCAGCCTACAGGGCAATTCTGGGACACACGCACTTCTGCACCCCCACAGGCTGGCCTTTAAGCAAGCTCATATCCCAGAGACGTGGTCTGAGCATCACAACTTAAAATGGCTTTGCACCTGCCCACTGGCAGAAATGTAGGTGCCCTGGAGACTTTAGCCACTTCCAGGATTAGGTGGCAGCTGAACTGTGGTTTTGAGAGTGTTCATGGTGCCTAAATGTTGGACGTAAGGTTCCTAAGCAACTTTGTGAATCTAGCCCTTCACCTCGGAGCCTGTTTCCCCTCTCGCCCTGTACAGTCTGCATAGATAAGATAGCTAAAGTCTTTAGGGCAGAGACGGTCTCTTATTCTACGTTTTTACAGTGATTAGCCCAACGGAGCCTTGATTTTGGTTGGGATCTCTAGACCTATCGCACTAAAAATAAATAAAAAAATAATATCCAGTCTTGGATAGTGGCCAGTACTGGGTGTTTCAGAGGGAGGTGAAAGAAGCCCCATAATGTACAGTCTGCATGGGATGCCTGCAGGGGAGTTTCTTCCAAGGCTCTATCAGTTCCAAGCAAAAGGGTTTCAATCCCTTATTTTTTTTCATCCTACCGAATAACTGTGGCTGTTGTATTTATCCATTTAGGGGGAAATTCTGTGTTAAATCCTGCTAAACTGTTGGGAGTCAATGTTACCTTGCCGCAGTGAGTTTCCCCTTGAATTACGTAAGAATATTAAGTAAGAAAATATTCCCAGTTTCCATGTACCGCCTTTCAATTTAGTTGGATTTCCCTTTGTTGTTATGTTATGAAAAAGAGTAAATAGGAATGTCTGCTTTACCTTTTCTATGCCAGGCATTATTTTGTACACCTCTACTGTTATCCACATATTTGTTGTCTCTCTAAACAGGTCAAACAGCTTCCTAAAAACCTTAAGACTGAAATTAAATAAAACGTATAGACACCAGACTGAGTGAATAAATAGCTTCCACTAACTTACAAAGGTACAGATGACATTAGACAGATCAGTAGCAGACATACCATGGCAGTTCAATTTAGCATCTCACAAGCAAAGAAAGAAAAGCATTCACCCAGGCTTTGACTTTATCAAATCAGTTCCATAAATCTGAACCCCAGGAACCCATCCTACATCGCTCTAGCATTCTGGGGAAACTCGTATCTCCCTCTAGTCTCAAACTTCACTTTAATCCTTCAGGGAAGTAAGGCTTGACAAAATGTATTCTTTTTGCAGAAGCAAAACATACTTGTCTGCCAGTTTCACTGAAAACCTCGCCCTCTCACACTGGTGTGAATTTTGGAATTCTCCTCTGTGGTAACCAAGGGCTGGGTCATTCAGAGTTGCAGGTGGGTAAAAACAAAAAGTGAGCGCTCTAGTGTGAACTTGGGGGGTCAGGAGGTCAGTCTGGAGTATCACGCTGACGTGAAACGTCACTTTCCAGCTGGTATTCAGAGAGCACAGCAGCCAACACCCCCGCCCCGTTCCCTCTCTACCCCACCCCAGTAGGTTTTCCTGAGAGTTGCCTGCTATTCACAGAACGTGATGCTGCCTGCAGTGGCACTGACATGTGCATGTGTGGAACGAGGAAGGCACTGGGAAGGGATTTCAGGCTGGAAAGATCTCTTGTGAGTTTATTTTATTTGGCAATTGTGCTATTTGCCAGTTAGGGGAGGCCACATCAGGCAGCTGCCTCACCACTCCCAGCCAATCTTGGGCTAGCCTCTCTGCTCGCCTCGTGTTACCTGACGAGCAAATTCACCATGCACTTCCACCGTGATATTGTCTCAGCGTATACTTGACAAAGATGAATTAAAATGGAAATCTTTTGGAAATATGACCAATGTTCTCCTTGTACCATACCTATCCTTAGGGCCATTGAGTAAAATCCCCATGAAAAAGCCCTGGCCCTACCCATGATGTAAAGTTCTGACATGGAAACCATATTTCCATTATTTTTTCCTTCCATAGGTCAGTGAACGAGTGTGCATATGAAATCCATTTTGAACACTCTAATCCAGGCTCACCAAAGAATCTTTACAAGGTTGTGATTTTATTGATTTATTTTGGTGGCCACCTAAACCAAAACCTATGGACAATTTTTAAAGGAAACACTCTGAAATAATAAGAGCAGTGAGAGGCAAGCCATTTCCCCTTCTCCACTGTGAGCAGGAACCCCATGCACAGTTTATCCTGTAAGGGGAGGACAGGATGTGGGGAATGCACACTCCTGTGCAGTACAGACCTCACTGTAGGCGGTGTGGCAGACAGCGTGGATGCCATTGCAGCTTTTTGGCCATGCACTAGCTCTGCAGTTTGGTGGGGAGTATATCTGTGCCTTCTCACAGCCTGCTAGCCAGCAGTGTGCTGATTCCCAGGATATGGGCCTAAATGCAAAGGGTCTGTACTCAAGAAAGCATACAACAAATTCTGATAGAGCAGATGCGTGTTGCTTGCGTGTACTTACTTTTCACAATTGTACAGGTCACAGCAATAGCATGTATTGCTCTTTACTCTGAGCTGGCACTTGCTGTTTAAGGTGTAACACGTTATCTGGGAATAAGAGAAGGAAGAGTATTTTAGTCTAAGCACTGTAGCTATAGGAGCTGGGGACACCACTTTGCAATTCATCCCAGTAACCACATAGAAGCAACACATTTGGTTTACTCTCAAGTGCTTGTACTGGTACAAAAATTATCTTTCTCCTTGAGGAGAAGAAGCAGATAAACAGACCACACTGAGACTACAGCAATATACAATGACTGATGGGTATCCAAACATCCCTTTTGGATTGAAAACTGGAGAGTAACTGTACAAATCACCCCCTGCTCAAGTGTCATCAGCATTCAAACATAACACATACAACTGCAGAAAAGGCTCCTGCATTTTTTGTTTAAAGCACCACAAAAATATTGAAAATATTTTCCTCCAGAAGTTGTAAGGCTTTGCGTTTGTGAACTTGTTTGATCAAATCTGTTCACCATTTTTATTTTTTATAATCTAAACATGATATCATAGGCCTGATTCTCATTTAAACTAAGGCCTCTTTATGCTGCCAGAGAGGTGAATAATAAGATTTTCTGGTGAATAATATGAAGCCTCTCTGTCTACCTATTAGAACTCCCTTCAACTCTTGAAGATCTCACACTTTCGCCCTTCAGCTTTTACTACACTAGAATCAAAAGAATGTAGAACAAAAACCAAAATAAAATAGGAAAAAAGTCCAAGCAATTAAGCAAAGTAGTACCATTTCCAGCAGGCTCTGGAATACAGAAATGAAAAGGTTCATTTGTGAGAATACAGACTCTAGAGAACAGACAGATGTTGGAAAAATAAATACAAACTCATGCAAGTCACACTCCATTCAGACAAGAGATCATTTTAATTACCCTTACAATGTAGTACGCATACATCATTTCTATTTGATATAGTAGGCTCACTATTATTTTACAGGCAAGTTTCTTTTTGAGGTCTTTAGCTTTATTAATAAAGAGTTTCAAAATATTGGAACAGCTGTCAGTGTTCTACTGGCTAATGATATGGAAATACAATATTTCTACCTTCCTTTTTATGTGAAGGAAGTATACTGTGACCATTCAGAAAGTTTCTGTTTGTACAATGAAAAGAGAATTTACTAGTGAATGGAGCCTTTCTCCTCATGAAAGAGATGGTAGCAACAGGTCTAGCAATTAATTGCTGCCTTTGAAAAGCACTTAGGGGACATCTGTCATGCATACACATTCAATAATGTACTTTTCTATTAGATGATCTCTTATTGAAGGGGCTGAACAAAGCTATCCTGCTTTTGACGCCTCTTCAGTGGGAGTTTGATGAGATTCTACACTACTAATGTATTTGTTCTTGAGAGAAAGAAAGCACTAGGAAAATCTGTGTGCATTCATGTGCACACACAAATACCCACGTATAAACAAAGTCCTTTTACTTTTAAAACGTGGCTTGTCAGATTTGCCAGGCTTGTGAGACAAGATATCATTTGAGCCATGAAAGTAATGGTGGGGAAAAACCTGAAAAAGCGTGGAATGGTTGGGTCCTAGGAAAAAAGGGCTCTCTAAGGAATAAAGCTTGTGGTAGGTAGTCAGAGAACACAGTGACCTTGGAAGACTTGAATGGCTCAAAGAAAAAAAGTCAGACAAGACAGGGGAGGAAGAAAATGGAGAGGCTACATAAAGACTAAGGCTTTGTCTACAGTAGCACTTTTGCCGGTCAGAGGTGAAAAAAACACAAATTTGACCAACATCAGTTTCGCCAACAAACACGCCGGTATGGACAATGCTATGTCTGTGGGAGATAGCCAAAATAGCTATTGCCACTCATTGGGGATGGTTTAATTATGCCAGCAGGAGAGCGGCTATATGGAAGACCTTACAGTGGCTCAGCTGCAATGTTACAGCTGAGGCACTGTAAGGACTCCTGTGTAGACATAGCCTAAAGAGTGAACAAAAGGAAGTCAGCAATAGAAAAAGATGGAATTTGAGGTTTTTACCGTACAGTAAATGCAAGAACATCTCTTAAATTGGTGCTCAGAGGATTGCAAGGCACAACAGCCAAAACTTGAAAATGATAACAGTATGGTCACTAAAATGTATACATAGGACTTGATATGCAGAACAAACACAAATGGCACATAATTTAAGGCCTGATTCTACCAACTTACCACACATTAAGTAATACCTTACTCCTACTGAAACCAATGGACTTTGTGCGGGCCCCATAACTTATGAGGTTGGAGAAGAAAAGAAAAAGAAAAGCAACATGTCTTTGGCGTAGGTCAAGATACCATACAGTGGATACAAGCTAACTGAGAGCACATCAAGACATGATATGGGCCCCAGACACAGCAAAGTGCTTAAGCCCATGCTTGACTTTAAGTATGGACCTACATCCCATTGAAGTGAATGAGTTTGCTCAATGAGTCCTGTCACCATTTGGCCTAGTCCCCCTCTGTAGTCAAGTCTTAGTCTTTATGTGGTCTCTCCATTTTCTTCCTCCTGTCTTGTGTGACTTCTTTTCTTTGAGCCGTTCAACTCTTCCAAAGTCACCGTGTTCTCTGACTACCTACCACAACCTTTAGAGAACCCTTTTTTTTTGCTAGGGCCCAACTATTCCAGGCTTTAAGTCTGGTATGTGTGGACCCAACCACTGGATCTCACAAGCTCCTAAGCCACCTGGGTCTGGGCAGAACTGGGTCATTACTCCCACCTCTGGTCTCTGGGACCCACTCCGAGGGGCAGGCTTCACGGCTGCTCCCCTTCCTTGGGATGTGACGTTCCACAGCCTGTCTTCCTTAGACCCTGAGGCCAATGTCTCAGCCCTCCTGAGCTCCCTGCATTTGCTTATACACACTTCTTCTGAGTTCCACGTTGCTGTGAGCATTATGAAGTTCTCAGTTAACCCCATCCAGGGAAAATGTGGCAGGCAAACACAGAATACAGGTTGAGCAAAGGAATTTCTTAGCCACAGTCACTTTATTCTTAAGAAGTCACTCGAGAATTACAAATCTTTGCAAAAGAACTGAAGTCCTGAAATGTACCACCCTGAGTCTGATCTCACTCCTTCTGTGAGCCTGAAGTCTGGTAAGTGTTTCAGGCAAGGCAGAGTCCCCTTTTGCCTTCTCTCTCTTTCAACCTTGTTTCTATCCAAAAAACTAAAGTTGGTGCAGAATTCAGCAGCTTATTTTTTACATGGGGTATCTAGCTGGGGACACGTCACTAGTGCTTTTGGATATGCACTGGCTACCTATCGACAACTAGGTAGAATTTAAGGTGCTGGTATGTTTTAACCTATCACATATATTCATATTGGCCTGGACCTACGTATCTCAAAGACTACCTCTTTTCTTATGCCATGCTGTCAGAGTTGAGATCAGGAGGGATTACAGAGTTGAAGCCCCATTTGTGTGAGAGAGAAGGGGTATCTGGGAGGGCATTATCTGAGATGATCCCTTGGTTTTGACTCATTCTTGGTTTGAAATAGTCCTAGTTTATCAACCTTCAAGGCATGCTGCAAAGCCCACACATCTGCCCTAGCTGCAAGAGTTTTGGAGTACATTAGAGGAAGATTTTAAAAATCTTTTCAGCTTCTGGGTTATGATATGTGTTAATTATTGGGTGAGAGGGTTTCTGGAGTTGTCTATTTTAAATCTGCATTTTAAAAATATGCACCGTGTGCCAAGGACAGGCACTCCTTTTTAAGAAACCAGTGAATAAATCGAAATAAATATATACTCAATGTGAGCAGGGGTGGTAGAATCAGGCACTAAGTCAGGTGCCACTTGTGGTTATTTTGCACGTCAAGTTCTATTCCTTCATTTCAGAGATCATGTTTTGGCTGGTTTTGCCTTTCCATGCCCTCAGTGCCAATTTAAGAGATGTTGTCGCCTCACGGTAATTGCAAGAATATCAAAGGGAAGGAAATGAAATGAGAAAACTCCACCAGTTGTATATGCACACAGCAAACTATTTGCCTTCTTGGAAGACATGTGCATGGAATGTGGATCATGCCAGTGGATCACCAGTTGGCTAAAAACAAAAGCTAAACTTGACAGCTGTGTATCGCGATCTTTGAATTAGTGTACAACAACTCAGATCTAGATCAATTCAGTTGGAAAAACATGTCAGCCAGAAAAGAATTTATTACAAGGGCAGTAAACTAAACATGCTATAAACCAATGTTACTTTTTTTTGTCAGAAGAGGGCAAAGACCTCAAAGCTGCTCAACTTTATACATTCCTAGGAGCTTTAGTCATAAGTTAATATCTCTGATGCCTCGTAGAATAAAGTAGTCTTCTTGAGCATAGCCTCGGGGAACCTTAATCAACTTCACTTTAGCAGAGAAATAGTTCTGTTTACATGGTAGACAACTCACTGGTATTTTATTTTGTGGAGAGAAGAGGGAATTAAAATTATGGGAAAAGATGATGTCACAGGTCCTGTGTCTTATTTAGGTAGGTCAGCAAGAAGGTCAATAAATTGTCCTTTAACATATTTTCTTGAAAAAACTATAGAATGCTCTGGATACAACTTCATTACCCATTTACACTGGTAAAAAAAAAAAAAGACTTAACTTGACTTGTCTAATACTAAGAGTAACATTTTCCATAAACTTATTCAGCGCCATGGAAAGAACTATGATTACAGACATCTAGTTTCTTCTAAGCCCTAGTACTGTCTGTCTGTTTTCGGTTCTGCTCTGCTTTATTTCCTTCTCACTACAACCAGTTTAGCATCCCATACTGGAGGAAAAAATGCAGAATTTAGAGCAATACAAAGGAAAATGGGGGGCAGGGGAGAACCCAATTCCAGATTTTTCAGAAGACAACCCCCATCTGGGTCTGATTATTCTTCCTACTATTTAAATATAGTTGAAATAATAAAGGGAAGCGGAATACAAAATATTGACATTCTTGGCTTTTACTAGATGATTACAGTGGAGATTTGAAGTTTTCTGGCTAATGAAAATTTATTAATTTAGATATTTACTACAACACTCTAGTCAATAAAAGCCTCCTCAGCAAAAGACACAAATCTAACCCATGCATTCTAGTAAAGCATTATGTAATAAAGATGGAATGAGAATGGCTACACTGGATTTAAATTGTCTAGTCAACTCAAAAACAACTTATGAGAAATAAATACACAATTATTGGGGGCTACTATTGGGGAAAAGGATATTTGGGCTTCTAACGAACCCCTCCAAAAGTCATAAAGGAAATGAATGAGCTATGATGTGGTTTTGTTTACCTCTGTCTGGTAGGCATCGTATAAGAATCCTATTCCACTTGAATAAAACTGACACCTTCTGGTGTACAAAGGCCTAGGATCCTGCAAGGAGAAAAAGTATTCATGAAAGTGTTTCATCTGGAATAAGTGTGAAGTCATAATATCATGCACACTGCCAGGTCCTGACCACTTTGTGGAAGCAAATCCAATGGAACATGTTGAGTGACCAGTTAAGTGTACTGCAACGCTGATTTCCAAACTGTATCTACTCAGCAATCAGTTGCAAAGGGTTACATTTTGCTTGCCCTCTCTACTTCTAGGCTATGCACGGATTATTTATTTTTCTCTGACCCAATGTCCTCCTTTGACAGACCATCATCTCAATCATTTAATACCCTTTTTTCCCCTCCATATTGCCATCTTCCCTACAGAGGTCAGATGGATAAAATACTCTGAGAATCGAAGTCATTATTTTGCTATGTATAACAGTCTAATCCAATTAAGATTAGAATTAAAGAGAAGTATTTGGTTTGTAATTTATTTTAAAGAACAGTACCTTACTTTTAAAGATTTTAAGTGTCTGTTGCCATAGAGAAAACACCAAAAATAAAATAGGATCTTTAAATTTACCACTTAATTTTTAGTACTAAAGGGCCCTAGTGGGTAGTTTTTGGTAGTTTAAGGAAAGTTGAAGAAAAGACAATTATGACATTGAGAAAATCTAGAGTTGAGCTCATAATTCCTAGTAAATCAATATTTTCCTGTTTGTGATTTTCTCAGATATATATACACTGCTCAAAATTACTATATTTGCTGGATGCAAAATCTTCTGTGATAACATAAAGGGGAAGCATCGCAGTTGTCTCAAGCAGCAGCCAGTTAGCAAAACGCCCTTGAAGGCTGCAGATATTTGCCTCTGCCAAATTCAGGATTATGGGTGAGATCCACAAAAATACTTAGGCACTGACATCCCATTTTTAGGCACCACTGAAATCCACAAACTGCTTGTTCAGCTGCTGTCTAACCTTGTAGGTGCCTAAAGTCGCTCAGCACCTAAATTTTTGCAGTAAAAGTTCCCTTAGCGCCTATGTTTCTGCCACTGAGCATGCACACTGCTGCCTCCCTCTAGGTGTCCAGGCACCCATCTGCATGCACAAACAGGGGAAGATAGACATTTGGCCACCTAAATGGCATGTGGGGCCCACTCCAGTAGGTGTGCTCAGAGGCTGTCTCCCAGACTGGACCCCTTGGGTGAGTACACACAAAATGGCTTAGAGGAGGATGACTTCCCCTATAACTTGAACCCAGTGGCTATGATACTCATCTGGGGATGTGGGAGACCCCCAATTCAAGTCCCCCCTCTGCCTGATGAGGAGAAAGGAGTTGAATAGGGATCTGCTGCCTCTCAGGTTGAGTGCTCTAATCACTGAGACGTAGAGTCAGCCTAACACTATCTCTGCCCCAATTAATATTAATTTAATAATTAATATTAAATATTAATAATATTAATAATAATTAATTTAATTGTTCAACTATTTAATTAAAGTGGAACAGTTTCAACAGGAGAGATTGTGGAAGCCCCACAACAGAATATCCCACAGCTTAGTGGTCACTAGAGCACTCCCCTGAGAACTGGCTGATTCCTGTTCAAATCCCATCTTCTTTTCATCAGGCAGAAGGGGGACTTGAGCCAGGAGTTTCCGACATCCCAGGTGAGTATCTTAACCACCTGGCCCTCCTCCCTCCACTATGTGTGGAACCAGCCAGCCTTTGAGCACACCTATGGGATTGAGCCCTGCACGTGACTTAAGCAGCCAAATGCCTATCTTACCCTGGACTGGGAATCACAAGCAGAGATAGGCTCCTCTTTCCCACCTGGACAGGGGTGCTGAACTCCAAGAGGGGTGGAGCTAAGAACACACCCCTCTTGTTGACATCTTCCATTGGAAAGCGTAGGCAGCTCCCCACCTGGAGTGCTGATTTGTTGATCTCATTCTAAGGCACCTATCTCTCCCCATTCATTGCACTAGGAGCTTAATTCAGGCTTTGCGGATCACAGCATTGTTCCTGTGATTTTCTAGGCACCTAAAAGTTAGGGCATTGTAACAATGAGTGCCAAGTCCCTTTTGTGGATTCTGTGCTCGCAGTGGAAGAATGTAATGAGTGCACAGAACTCTACCACCGGGTATATTTCACAGAGCAAAGCAGAGTGTGGGAAGAGTGGGTCTGAATGACTGAAGCTGGAGCGCACAAAAAAATTCAACATTTTGCCAAGCAGGTTTTTAAATATGTTGCTGAAGCCTTGTCAAGGCAGCTGAAAAGCTCTGAAATAGCTCTATTCTAGATTGTCAGTCAGACCACCACAGGGAAAGGGGTGAGAACATCATTATCCACCCAAAACCTCTTTTTCTGCAAATGCACAGGCAAAGGACTCAACCCATTTGAATAAACTCACCCTTCCCTCACACGTCCTTCACTGTGGCAGCTTTGGTTTCAAAATCTGTGAAACCAGGTATGAACTGGAAGGTGAAGCTAGGGCTGTGCCAGTTAGGATCTGCTGTCATTATTTTATATTTATTTTGTGATGAACTGTATAAATCTGTAAAACCCAACAAGGCAATCAGAGAAAATGCACAGCCCTGCAGGAACCAGAGAGGTAGATTAATACAGCTCATTCATCATGTTACTTGCATTGACCTTCTGATTACCTTGGCAAGCTAAAGTAACAGCTTGGAGACAACTGGCCTGAGGGCTGGATGAAGCTTAACATTGCATCCAACAATATTTGTTTATACCACACAAGTAGAGAATGAATTGCTTCAATAACTTCTATTCTCTAGAAGAACAGGAAATACCAGAGTGATACAAATAACATGCCATTTTTAGCATTTGTAAAACTAGAAGAATGTTATTTTTCTACTCTGGGAAAACATTAGGCTTTAGCAGCAACTTCTTCCATGGCTTGCAGGGAGGGGATGAAACGAGAGAGAGAGAGAGAGAAATTAGCAGAACTGAAAAGGTGCACAACACCAAGAGAAATGACACCTACTCTGAATATAGACATCAGTAGCAATTAAAAATTGTCATTCATTCTGTCCATTGCATCAGCAAGGTTCACATGTGATAGTGGAAGAGTTAGAGCTAACCTTTCTTGATGCTAAGATCCTGCACTGTTATAAGGCTTCCAAGAGACACTCAGGGTATGGTCTACACTGAAAAGTGAAGTTGATTTAATTTCAGTCAACTTTAAGTTGCTGAATTTACAAAATTGGAGGCATGTGATCACACCACACACATTGTGTCAAGGATTTGCGTCCCCACCCAGCTTGCATCAATAATCAGAGCAGTGCACCGTGGGTAGCTATCCCACAGTGCAACTTCCCACTGTGCCTTTTGGGAAGGTTGTCTTCCTCCCATGATGCAATGTGCTCCCTCCCTCCCTTTGCCGAAAACAAAGAGGCAAATGTTTTTTCATGCCATTTTTCCAAACTCATCTCTGCCGCGTGCACACCATTGCCAGAGAGGCATGGAGCCCGCTCAGCTGTGCACTGTCATTGTGAGCATCACAAACATCTCACAATTTATCCTGCAGTATTTTAGAGGTTGAGATAGGAGCCGCAGCGTGAAAAATTGCGATGGTATTGAAGCCGCCTTGCTACCAGCCATAGAGCGAAACAATCCCTGTTTGCTGCAGGCTGTCACGCAACATCTTCAGCCGGTGGAGCAATGGTTCTGGTCCCGGGAAACAAGCACAGTCTGGTGGGATCGCACCGTTATGAAGGTGTGTGATGATGATCAGAGGCTGCAGAACTTTCATATGCGAAAGGCCAGTTTCACTGAACTTTGTGCATAACTGTCCTTAGTCCTAAAGCGCATGAATGCTCACTTGAAATCTGCTCTGACAGTGGAGAAGCGAGTGGCCATCGCTCTGTGGAAACAGCAATCCCAGACTGCTACTGGTCAGTTGGGAATCAATTCAGAGTCAGCAAATCCACCATGGGAGCTGCTGTGATGCAAGAGTGCTGGGCCATTAATAGACTTCTGCTAAGAAGGACAGTGACTTTGGGAAACATGTAGGACATAATGGATGGGTTTGCCACAATGGGGTTCCCAAACTATGGCAGAGCGATAGATAGCACACATATCCCTATCTTAACACTGGACCACCTTGTCAGAGTACATAAAGTGAAAGGAATACGTCTCAATGGTGTTGCAGGCCTTTGTGGATCACAAGGGACGTTTCGCCGATATCATTGTGGGATGGTCTGGAAAGGTGCATGACATGCACATCTTTAGGAATTCAGGTCCGTTAAAAAAGATGAAGGCAAGCACTTTCTTCCTTGACCAAAAAATAAATATTGGTGATGTTGAATTGCCAATTGTGATCCTGGGGGATTCTGCCTCACCTTTGCCCCCCCCGGCTAATGAAGCTCTAAACCAGGCACCTGGACAGCAAGAAGGAACATTTCAATAATACACTCAGCAAGTGCAGAATGGTGGTGGAATGTGCATTTGGCCGCTTAAAGGAAAGATGGCACAGTTTGCTCACTAGGTTAGACCACAGTGAATGCAACATCCCCACTGTTATCTCTGCCTGCTGTGTACTCCATAATGTGTGTGAAACTAAGGGGGGAAAGTTCCCACAGCATTGGGTCGTGGAGGCTGATAGGCTGGTCACAAATTCTGAGCAGCCAGATTCCAGTGATATGCTGAGCCAACTGTGGAGCGCTGTGCCTCAGGGAAGCATTGAAAACCCATTGTTGCAATGAACCGCAGTAATGTACATCTTAGTCTTCCCTTCCCATCCCGCATCCTCGCACCATCAGCCCCCTCCCCTGCTTTCCCCGCCGACAATCCCCAAGCTCTCTATTAATAAAGAGTAATGTTTTTTAAAGCAGAACAGTTTTATTGGTGACCTGTTACAGTGTGGGGAAAGGAAGATAATTTAACATTCTTATAAGGTTGCTTGGCCATCCAGAGCAAAGTGCAACTGTGCAAACAGTAAAGCATGCACATTCCCAGTTCTTGAAGGGGCCATTGCCTCTTTCTGCTCCCCTCCACCAGTGTGGAGTGGAGCATGTACTGAACCCTGCTCAACCTCCTCCTAGAGCACTTGGGCATGGGTGCTGGTATGAAACAGCTTGTTGTTTGAATGTTTTGGAAGGGCTGCAGAGGGAGTCTGTCCTGATGCTGCTCTTCCTGGAGCTCTACCAGATGCCTCAGCATGTCAGACTGGTCCCTCATAATATGCAACATCTCCTGTTGCATTGCACACTCCTGCACTAATTTTCGGTTTTCCACGTCCATATTTAGTTTCTCTGACAATGACTTCCTCCAGGTTCTGAGCTGTGGGTCATCAGCCACAGAGGCATTCATTAGTGCGTTGAACATGTCATCCCAAGTTGTTTTTTCTGCTTTCTCTTCCGGGAAAGATGCTCTGCAGGAGTAGAAACTGGAGTGAAGGCCAAGGTGTTCACTGTAAGGCAAGCAAAGCACAAAGTTCCCATTGTTAGCTGGCCCCATGGACGAAAAGAAATGTTGCAATGTAAAAAGAACTCCCTTTCATATTCACAAGGCAAAGCCAGACCCACATACTAATCACTACCTATTGCATGGGTTGGAGTGGTGTTCCAGCCATGGTAAGTAAAGGGCCCTTGCATCCATTATAGGGAAGTCTTTGTAGCACTAAATTGCCCATTCCACACTTAACCAAGGAGAAGGATCATTGAGCTCCCCTTTATCATCCCAAAGACCAGCTTGGGAGTAGGTGGTCCAAAGGGATTGGAGGAAGATGTATGTGAAGTGTCGCTGGAGAAAATGTAGGGGCACACATTCTCAGATCCCTAACACACATGCCAACAATATGATGGCTAGGAATTGTCTGTGTTGGGGCCCAGGACACTGTCCACAGCAGGGGAATAACATGCAGTGACTATATTGGTCGTGTATTGTAAACTTGCACCATCTTCCCTAAGTGACCATGTATGATATCAGTCTTCTGAGGGTAACACAGGCAGAAAGGGAAGATTTTCTGCAAGCACTGGAGTACAGGCCTGGCCCTTATGCTGCTATGCTGAATTCCGCAATGATGCCTGCTCATTTAATAGCTGAGTCCTGGGGAAGTGTCCTACCATGGTGGAAGAAATAAGGCTGCCAACCTAGCGACTTTCTGCAAAGGATTGCAGAGTACCTACATGAAAGTTTCCTGGAGATATCCATGGCGGATTCTCAGAGCATCCCCGTGCACATAAATAGTCTGTTCTGAGGGTAACCCTCTACTTCAGTGGACCAACATCCAGGGCCATCTCCACAAAAATTCCTTTTTCCCCCACAATTAAGAAGTTGGACTAGGGACATAATCACAGAAATGTAATTTTCTATACACACTCACCAGATGTGCCTTCCCCGCCACCTCGGTCAGTAACGCTGTCCTGTGTCCAGCTGGGCTGTTCTGGAGTAACAAACAGGTCCTGGTTCTCAGGGAGAATGAGTACCCCGCTCTCCTGCCCCCTGTTCTCCTCATCCACAGAGTCCTCTTCATTCATCCTGGCCTGGGATTCTCTGGAGGTATCAATGCTGCGTGAAGGCACAGTGGTGGGGCCACCGCTGAGAATCAAATGCAGCTCCTCATAAAAGTAGCGTGTGTTCTGTGAGGAGCCAGAATAACTGTTCGCCTACCTAGTTTTCTGATATGCTTGCCTCAGCTCTTTGATTTTAACGTGGTACTACTGTGTCTCCCTGTTGTTGCCCTTCTCCACCATACCAAGCGATATCTTCTTATAGAGATCTAAATTTCTTTTGCTGGCTCAGAGCTGAGCAAGAACAGACTCTTCGCCCCACAGGCTGATGAGATCCAAGACCTAGGGTTGACTCCATGCTGGAGCACGTTTAGGGCGTGCAGTTGCCATGAGCAGTTCAGCTACAAAGCTCTTACCATGCTGACCAAAGAGGAAATGGGAATTCAAAATGTCCTGGGGCTTCTGGGGAGGGGCTGTTTTCTGTACATGTGGCTGTGGTGCAGCAGAGTGCAAATGTCCAGAGCAGTCACAATAGAGCATAATGGGACACCACCTGGAGGCCAATGACGTCGATTTACATTGCGCTCTGCCTACACTGACACTCATTTGACACACAGAATTCAATTTCAGCACCACACCACTTGCAAAGGTGGTTTTATTAAGTCAAATTTTACTGAGATTTTGGTCAGTGGAACTGACATGCCTGTGGAGATGCATACTTTATGGTTGACATAAGCTGCATTACTTTGATCTACATTGTCAATGTAGACCAGACCTTGGTGCTAATGTTGTCAAACACTGCTGGTTTTGCATATTTTTAGAAGCAGCAAAAGAATTCCCCCTTTTCCATCACCAAACACAGGGAGGGGCCTTCGTCTCAAAGTGTGCCAATCCTTTACATCTCCTTCCTATTAAAAAACATACAAATTATTGCTAATCTCTTCCTTATTGGTTTGGCCACAGAGAGAACACCATAGGTGTGATCTCACTGCTGGATTGTCCCTGTGAGCAGCAGAACAGGGGTGATTAACCAAGCTCTTTAACATATTCTTTGTTTCACTGGAATGTTTTGGAAAAATAATCAGGACTTTGACTTGTAGTGGCCTTTGAAAGTACAATTAATTAGTCTCTGTGCAACAGCATAGTAACCCCATACATTTCTGCATGCAGCTAATTTAAAAAATGAAGTCATATGAATAGAGAGGGCAAATACTGTGATCACAATCAATGCTTCTCAATGCATCTGTGTATACATTAGCCTAAATTTAGTTTCCAAACTACATTTTTATTTGGAAGAAGAGTTCAGATTTAACAGAGCAATTACCCACAAAGATACTAAAGATTAATTGACATTTAATTTATTCAGATATCCAAATAAATCAATCAACTAGGGATGCAGTCATCAAGGTTTGGTTGGTTAGTATATTCAGGCTGCTGCTTAAGTAGAATCAATAAGAACCACAATTCGAATTTTTTTTTACTTTTTCATATACTATGTGGTCTGTCTGAAGATTAAGAGGCTCACACAATATAACCACAGAGACACTAAAAAGTGTTTTAAAATTATCCTACAGTATGTCATATTTTATTAACGCTTATATGATTTTATTGCTCCATGTAATGGCAAAGTAAAATGAACCATGATTCAAAACTGTAAAAGTATTCCTACTGGACTGCTCATAAAGTGCTGTCTGATTTTTTTTATATTGTTATCTGCAGACTGCATGTGCATACGAGATAACCACCAATCCTTGACACTTGCAGAAATGCAATATGTCTATTCTTATACTCTACTAGTATGTATTATTTTAACCTATTAACATTAACTCTAACAGTCACAGGAAGAATATATTTGTTATATATCCAAATATTACTGACAATAAATTAAAGAGGTTATGTTAAAAAAACACTTTAAAACAAATTGATGACATTTTTATAGTGTGCACATTACACACACACACGGTAAAAATGTCATTGACATACTATAAAAAGGCTGTTTAATATGCACACACAGAGATGAAGAGATGACTAGGGCTGCAGGATGCTATGGTGATACAAACAACAACATGCAGATTTAGTAGGGGCTATAAACTACTCTTTTCCTGTTCCGAGGAGTACTGGGGAAAATGACAATTTTTCTTGAAAATTAATTAATTGTGGCACATAACTAAATATCTAGACAAAACTGAGCTTCATTTTGCCAGTAAATCAGGGTTTCACCTATGCAAGTCTAGGACTAATGGTACTTCTATAGCTGCCCACGCTGAACCATCTCCCATTAAAGGAGCGTTACCCCCAATAATGTTTGCTGTTTGAAAAGCACTGGAAAGGAAAAGAATAGCTTTCTGTGTGTATGCACATAAAAAAGATGGAATGATGATGCAGTTTGCCACGTAGCTGATCCTGCAAGGCGCTAAGTGCGTTTATGTTCCCACTGATGTTACTTTCAACACAGGGCACTGAAAGTGAAATCTTGGCCCCAGGGAAATCAATGGGAATTTTGTCACTGAGGTCAGCGGGACCAAGATTTCACAAGATGAGGCAACTGAAGAGCACCTGTGAACTTCTGGGCTTGACTGGCCTGGATCCTGCAAGGACTTCTTATTATTTAAATATTTGAACAACGTCTCCAGCAGATTTGGCACAGTTCATTTTTGGATTTGTTTGGTTTTTTAGCTCAGGTATGGAATGCATGTTTTTTTATCCCAATTTTTGTTTCCTTCGAGAAAAACACACATATAATGGATAATACAAAGAAAATTCCTTGCTCTCTCTGTCTGAGTCCATCTTATAGTTTCTGAAGGCTGTTACAAGCACAAACCTCAGTAAGTAATATTTATGCAGCACTTTATGGATGTAATACATTTATTTATTAAAATGATTATACACTAAGTGCTAATTTTTTTCTCTTTTTTTATGTTACAAAACTTCAATACTAGACTAATGGCTATAGAAGCTCAGAAGTTCAGAGTTTCTCATTTTTTTGTTTCAAATTAAGTTAGGTCTTTTTAATGAGTTTTCCCTCATTTTATAGTTGTGGGAACATTATAGATAGTTGCCAAGATTTTTCAAGATGATCCTAATCTAAAACCAAACACAGTAAGACAGACTTCTCCAGCGATAGTTCTCCTGTGTAACAACAACTAGACTTTGATTCCAAACAGGTATTGTATGTTTCTAGTTGTCATGCAGACTGGATTGGGGGGGGGGCATTTGTGTTATTTGACATTAATATGTCAAAATCGTAATGATTCATGTAAGACATGCCATGTCAGGTACTGTTAGAAAGGTTATAATGTGCTGAGCAAGAAGATAATATTTGTGTTCATGTGTAATGTGTGAGAAAAGTTATGGAGATCTTTGATATACATGCATTTCAGAATGTGCTGTAGAAGACACACCCCAGACAGAGAGGCCACTGGACAATAGCCTGCTTAATGGCCCATCAAGACCTTTACAGAAGCCAAAGGCCTAGGAAGAAACTAAAGGCATACCTGAAGAGTTACCAGGATTGGCCCATGTGACTATGGACTCCATTTTGGTTCCTGTAAAGTTCCACAAGCCACATGGCCAGTGACAGAGGGTATATAAGATCAAACCACAGAAACCATTTTGTCTTCATCTTGGTCTTTGTTCCTGTCCAGCTGCGGACACACCTCTGGATCAATATACTCTGCAACTGAACTGAAGGACTTAGACCCATCCAGGTACTGGATGTACACCAGAGGGACTATACAAGCCCGCAACTCCACAATTGTTCTAGAAACCTGACGTATATGGACTTTCAAATTGTTTGTATGTATCTGATTGCTTTAAGCCTTTAACACTTCTCTTATTGTTTGTTTTCTTTTATTAATAAACCTTTAGTTTTAGTTACTAAAGGATTGGCTGGCAGCGTGGTATTTTGGGTAAGATCCAAACTTATAGTGAACTGGTACTGTGGCTGATCCTTTGGGATCAGAGGGAATCTTTTAGTAGAGAGCATAGAGTTTAAACAACTGGTCTCTTTACTGGACCTAGTGTCAGTTTGGGGAGCCAGAGACTGAGATGCAGTAAAGGGGGCTGTGTGTATTTGCACAGTGGCTTCTTGATAACCAGTATGGAGGAATCAGAAGCACTGTTTGTGGCTGGTTGGGAAGTCTGACAGCAGTGTCACCCACCAGTGCTGGGAGAATCTGCTCTCCTTTTACAGCCTGCCCTGACCCTGGCATTATCAGTGGGCTACCCTGGGCACGGACGGGTTACACTAGTTATTCTAATTCTCTTCAAGATCAGGACATCTGTTGTCTTTTTGGAAACATAAATGCCAGTACACATGTATATGTCATCTCGTCATTACTGCGGCAAGGTAAATGTGAATTCCAAAATCATCTGCCTGCATCACCAACCAAAGTGGGCAGGATGCCTTTGTATTCAGTTATTATAAAAACTACATTAATTTGAAGGGAAGTGTTCTGGATCCAGGAAGCGACGCAGGGAAACCACCCCAGTAAGTGGCATAGCGCACTTTGACGCAGCACAGAGGAGACGCTGCAAAGTCGACGGGAGATACGCAAGTGATTTATGTCACTTGCGTATGTCCCGTCAACTGCTGCCGAATCGCAAAGGTAAGTGTAGACCAGGCCTCAATCACTTAGACAAAACTCAAAGGAAGATGTGAGCTTGCTAAATAAGGCACTCTCCAGAAAAGGCCCAAATTCCAGTGATTTTTATGAATGATCAGTTCCATAACACTGGCCAACAAAGATTTTGCTTCCTGAATACTTTTGGGTGTTTCTTATGGATTTTGGGCTGCTGATTATGAAAATCACCATGAAATTTCCCTATCATGTACCGTTTTTTTGAAATCACCTCTATTTGTTATTTCAATTTGTAATTTAAGTCTATTAAAATGTTGTCCACAATGTAGGCTGAAAAGTTTTCTGTCTTGTGTCCAAGCATGCCTGGGCATGCAGTGACACTGCACCTAGTGCAGGCCACACAACATGCAGTGGGAATGCTAAGGCTTAGGCAAGGCGGATGCTGGCAGAACAGGTTTTAGAAAGGCTATAAAAGCATTTTGCACACACCGCTCTATGCATTGCATTTATATCAGTTTGCATTCATGTTGATGCACATGCTCTATGCGCATGGCATATTGTGTACTCACAATAATAAAGCAATTGTATTTTCAGGAATATTCGTGATAGCAAAATGTCTCGCCAATGTCGCAACAGCCACGCTATGTTTCTTGGCAACTACAGAGCACCAAACTACGTGCAGCTGGTCGATAACATGCTTCAAGCATACAAAATCATGAAGTGCACCATGTCACTAAAGATTCATTTCTGCATTCGCATTTAGACTTCTTCCCTGCAAATCTTGGTGGTCAGTGATGAGCATGGTAAAAGGTTTCACCAGGACATTGCGATCATGGAAAAACGGTATTAGGGCAACTGGAATCCATCAATGCTGGCCGATTATTGTTGGACACTTAAACGAGAAGCCTCAGACACTGAGTACAAATGAAAATCATCAACAAAACATTTTTAGCTCAGTTGAACTATTGCAAAACATCAGCACCGTTATGCGATTAAACACATTGCATTTAATAAAAGTCAGTTTCTTGTTTCTCCAAATTCCTACGTGATACAAGTAGTCTGAAATTATATTTGTGTTCAGCTTCAAGTGGTCTAGCATAATCAAAAAAAAATTCTGAGGAAGCAACACTTTTGAAAAAATTTGTTGTCCAGTGTAATTTTCCAGATTCTTATATAAATAAGAATAGTGTGGGTTTTTAGAATCATACAATTGTAGGACTGGAAGGGACCTCAAAGGTCTTCTAGTCCAGTCCCCTATACTTAAGGCAAGACCAAGCATTAGCTAGACAATCCCTGATTGGTGTTTGTCTAACCTGCTCTTAAAAGTCTCTAATGACTGAGATTCCACTATCTCCCTAGGCAATTTATTCTAGTGCTTAACTACAATTACAAAGTTTTTCCTAATGTCCAGTGTAAACCATCTTTGCTGCAATTTAAGCCCATTGCTTCTTGTCCTATCCTTAAAGGTTAAAGAGAACAATTTTTCTCCATCCTCCTTGTAACAACCTTTTATGTACTTGAAAACGGTTATCATGTTCCCCCTCAGATGTCTCTTCTCAAGACTATATAAACCCATTTTTTTCCATCGTCTCTCATAGGTCATGTTTTCTAGACCTTTAATCATTTTTGTTGCTCTTCTTTGGACTTTCTCCAATTTGTCCACATTCATTCTGAAACGTGACACCCAGAACTGGACACAATACTCCATTTGAGGCATAATCAGGGTGAAGAAGAGAGAAAGAATTCCTTTTCGTGTCTTGCTTACAACACTCCTGCTAATACATCCAGAATGATGTTTGCTTGTTTTGCACCAGTGTTAAACTATTGACTCATATTTAGCTTGTGATCCACTATGACCCCCAGATCCTTTTCTGCAGTACTCTTTCCTAGGCAGTCGGTTCTCATTTTGTATGTGTGCAACTTATTGTTCCTTCCTAAGTGGAGAACTTTGTATTTGTCCTTATTGAATTTAATTCTATTTACTTCAGATGGTTTATCCAGTTTGTCTAGATCATTTTCAATTTTAATCCTATCCTCCAAAGCACTTGCAATGCCTCCCAGCTTGGTATCATCTGCAAACTTTATAAGTGTACTCTCTATGCCATTATCTAAATCATTGATTAAGATATTGAACAGAACCAGACCCAAAACTGATCCCTGCAGGACCACACTTGATATGCTCTTCCAGCTTGAGTGTAAACCACTGAAAACTGGTTGGAAAACCGCTCCCAGAGAGTAGTTATGCACCCATTTTATAACAACTCCATCTAGGTTGTATATCCCTAGTTTGCTTATGAAGTCATGGGAGACAGTATCAAAAGCCTTACTAAAGTCAAAATATACCACTTCCCCCCTCTCCACAAGGCTTATTGTCCTGTCAAAGAAAGCTATTAGGTTGGATTGACATGATTTTTTCTTGACAAATCCATGCTTTAAAATGTTAAAAGAAACTTGTCTTGCCTATGACGAGCAAGACATTAGTGAACATCGGGGTTGAATATGTAGGATAGAATTTTCAATGCTGCAGTGAAGAGGGTATAGTCCACAGGAATAAAATATTCTACCCTTCTTTGTACACCTGAGCCATGTAAACCCTAATTTAAGCATAAAATTATACATTTTGGATCCATAAATAGGTTGTTCTTTCTAACCATTATTTTCAGCCTCTACTTCCTGATGTTCTGAGATGTACAAAATTCAGTCTGCAATTTGCACTTTTTGGCACCAAAAACAGAGCCTTTCGTGTTCCCTTGTTAAAAAATCATAATTTACTTGGCATAATTTCACCCCGGGAGTAAAAATTGTAAACCCTTGAACTCTCCCTCCCATTCCCATGTCACCAAAGCTTTATAGGATTTAGCTTTTGTAGAGCCAAAGAAAATAAGATATACAATAAATAACAATATTAAATTCAACCTCTCTCTGAGCATTTTATAGTCTCACATCTTCTAGAAAGACACCTTGGCCTCCTGGTGGATTAAAATAATGCCCTGCCAGTAATGTGCTGCTGAAAAAGGTAGTGCAGAAAACTATAATTTGTAGATGCACTTTTTACTTGTAGTATATAACACAACAAATCCCAGCAACCATGGGTGCTGCTGCAACTGAACTTTACTTAAATAAAAAAATGTAAATCATTGTAACCAATTAATCATTGTATATATAATTTAAAAATAAGGTTCTGTTACTTTAAATACTGTTACAGTTTCAATATGAGAGAGTATGTGTGCCCTCTAGAGGAAAATATACGTATCCTCTCCAGTACAGTAAAGTTCAACCAAAGATTAAAAGCCACAGAATATAAACTTTTGTTTCTGTTAGGGGGCGCACATGCTCCCTTCATTCTGTGCTATATATGGAGACTATCTGAGTTACAGTAAGGGAAACATCTCAAAGAGGTTGCCATGACATGATCCCACTTCTCACCTAATCCCACAGAACCATTTCTCCTTGAGCTCTTTGCATCAGCTGGGAAGCAGCCTCTCTGCATGTTCTACTCACTTTACCCCTAACGGTTTTCCAAGCAGGAATCCATGTGGCAGTTAACACTGGTTGACCCGCCATCATGTTTCCTTCATGCCCCTCAAAGAGTGGGCAAAGTGCAAGCCTAGAGGAAGGTGGAGACAGAGTGGCACAGCTGTCACTTCTTGCTGATGTCCCAGAATCCATGATTTGCACCTATAATCCTCTGCAGTGAGTAGCTTGGCATTTATTTATACAGTGACGGAGGGGGGGGGAGGGCAGAGAGAGAGGACATAAATATGATATGAAGCCACTTTTACTTTGCTTCTCCTTAGAACTGTTAGAAAAAATATAATTTGTTAAAAATGTCAATGAAATGTTTTTACAATATTAAAAAACCCATTTCATTTAATTTATTGATTTTGGCCAGCTTAAAGGGTGGTCAACATTTTTCAAAAATTGGAAATTTTTGATGAACATTTTCCATGAAATTTTTTCTGCATTTGTTTTTTATCAGCTCTATTTTTTCCTCTCCCTTCCCAATCTTGGCTTTCCCCAACCATATGATCTAGCCTTTTATTTTTGTGTTAGATGCATTTTTGTGTTAGGTGCACGACCCTATAGTTTGCATTTGCAAGGGTTCTGTATCCATTGTGAAGGAGGCTCACTATAGAATTGCATCCAATAGCTACAAGTGAATGGCAGAGAAAGATGAGATAGCGAGAACACAGATAATGTAGTGGAGGGAAAAATGAAGATACTGCTGTTAAGGATGCTGTTGATTTTCAAAGGCGATAAGTAACTGCACCTCCTATAGGCTTCAAAGAAAGCTGGGACTGCTCAGACCAAAAACTCATAGTACGTTAAAGTGCGTACTCTTATGCTGCGCATGTTATTGTTTAAACTGGTCAATGAAGATGAACAATTTAATGCAAATGACTTCCACAACGTTCTTTTACACAGAAATAAAAAGCCCAGAAGAAATGTTTAATGAAACATATTAAACCATATGTCCATTTCAACACTCTTAAAACACTGTAAACTAGCTCTCTTTAAGTGCCAAATGATTAGAAGAGTTTAAATTATTATTTAATAGTCTAAAGTGTCAAGAGATGAGAAGGACCCAGTCTGTCAAGTTAAATAGGAATTATAACAAGAGACCCTTGAAAGTGCAGCATGGCAGATAAATCATTCCTAGGAATGATGGAGAAATAAATCTATTTTATGAGGAAAAGAGGTCATTAAAACGGCAGCATTTGTTCTGCCTGCAGCACTGGCACTAGTCCAATTCAGAAGAGCAAAAATGACAGGCTAGCTTTTTAGAATGTAGCGCAGGCATCGACACGTGCAGTGGGATGGGAGAGGCAGATAAGCACAATAAAGTACTTAGGTATATTGTGATGATTTCTGAACCTCTTGCAATGTAAAATGAAACCCACACACTCACACTGTTCCTCTCCGGTCTGGTCTGTCTGTCTGCCTATCTATCTTGCCTTCATCATTGTAGGAGCTGAGTGCCTCTGTAGTAATAGGTGGCCTTTTAGTAGGTCAAACTCCTCAGATGTGTGCAGTATGAGACTACAAAAATCTATTCCTTATGAGAGTCAGAAGCACAGGTGTTCCCGTGAGTAGCAGGAAAGCTTCAGAAGATGGCTTGCCAATAGACTCTCACTCACTGTTTAAAAATCACAACTTTCCTATTCTCCTTTCGATTATAAGAGCTGTAGTGTGTGGGGAAAGTTTTGCAATACGTCTCAAGACAGCATGTACTCAATTTTAATTCCAAAGGGGCAGGGAATCTTAATGCTGTGTTAATGACAGGCCCCTCGCAACTGATCAATATCACATTTTAATTTTTTTGCAGAAATATTAGTCAAAAACAATGAAAAGTTTAGGCCTTTATTGTAAGGCTCTCTGTAGCCCCTCTGCAATGACTTAGCTTTGAGGTTACTGTGATTGATACCGGGGCGGAAGGGAGGGGGGGGGGCGCAGTCTGATGCACAGTAGAAGGATTTTGGGAATGCAAATGTATTCACCAAGGGCAAATCATGCCTGGCCAACCTGATTGCTTTCTATGAAGGGGTAACTGATTCTGTGGATGTGGGAAAAGCAGTGGACGTAATATACCTTGACTTTAGCAAAGCTTTTGATATGATCTCCCACAGTATTCTTATCAGCAAGTTAAAAAAGCATGGGTTGGATGAATGGACTATAAAATGGATAGAGAAATGGCTAGAGCAAAGGGTTCAATGAATAGTGATCAATGGCTCCATGTCTAGCTGGCAGCCGGTCACAAGTGGAGTGCCCCAGGGTCGGTCCTGGGGCTGGTTTTGTTCAACATCTTCATTAATGATTTGGAGGATGGGGTAGATCGCACCCTCAGCAAGTTTGCAGATGACGCTAAGCTAGGGGGAATGGTAGATACCCTGGAAGGGAGGGATAGGATACAGAAGGACCTTAACAAATTGGAGGATTGGGCCAAAAGAAATCTGATGAGGTTCAACAAGGACAAGTGCAGAGTCCTGCACTTAGAATGGAAGTGTCCCATGCACAGCTACAGACTGGGGACCGATGAGCGAGGCAGCAGTTCTGCAGAAAAGGATCTGCGGGTTACAGTGAATAAGAAGCTGAATATGAGTCAGCAGTGTGCCCTGGTTGCCAAGAAGGCTAATGGCATATTGGGCTGCATTAGTAAGAGCATTGCCAGCAGATTGCGGGAAGTGATTATACCCCTCTATTTGGCATTGGTGAAACCGCATTTGGAGTATTGTGTCCAGTTTTGGGCCCTCCACTACAAAAAGGATGTGGACAAGCTGGAGAGAGTCCAGCAGAGGGCAACAAGAATGATAAGGGGGCTGGAGCACAAGACTTATGAGGAGAGGCTGAAAGAACTAGGCTTGTTTAGTCTGCAGAAGAGAAGACTGAGGGGGGATTTGATAGCAGATTTAACTACCTGAAAGGGGGTTCCAGGGAGGATGGGGCTAGGCTGTTCTCAGTGGTGGCAGATGACAGAACAAGGAGCAACGGTCTCAAGTTGCAGTGGGGGAGGTCTAGGTTGGACATTAGGAAAAAAGTTTTTCACTAGGAGGGTGGTGAAGCACTGGAATGGGCTACCTAGGGAGGTGGTGGCATCTCCATCTTTAGAGGCTTTTAAGCTGCAGCTTGACAAAACACTCACCGGGGTGATTTAGCTGAGGTTAGTCCTGCTTTGAGCAGGGGGTTGGACTAGATGACCTCCTGAGGTCCCTTCCAACTCTAATATTCTATGATTCTGTATTTGCGCACACACTTTTGCTGCTGCCCCCTATCCCTCATTCAGCCTGTGCTATACACTCCTTAGCCATAGCCAGGGATTGGCCCATAACTTTGTAGCCTGGGAGCAGACACAACATTGACAAGCAGGGCAAAATAAGAAGAAAAAGTTTAGGGGAACTAGGACAGAGGCCTGTGGGATACCCATTTAGAGAGAGGGGGAGAAAAAAGAATTATTATCCTGGGGTAACCTAAGAGAGTAATCCTTTAAGAGGAGGGAAAGAACCATTAGACTGAGGAGGTGGCAAGAGATACGTGCCTAGGCAACGAAGGAGAAGAGAGCGATGCTCAGTCTCAAAAGTAGCTGATAAGTCATGTAGGATAAGAACAGCAGTGAGATCTTTGGTATCAGCGAGAAGCAAAATATTAGTACCTATAAAGAGGTACAGAATGGCAGAATAAAACACAGGTGTGAGCTATCAGAGAATAATTTGTCCTCCCAGAGCCAGCCTTACTTTTTCTCTCGATCCCTTATTTTTTTCCTCCCAGATTTTTCACAATGACTTTCTTTCAAATTTATATACACAGTTCTAGTGACCTTTCACTCTAATGTTCAGGGCTTCCACCCTTTCCTTTCAATTGCATATTTCACTTTTAGGGCTTTTGGTATTGTAGCATCACAATGTCACCATTTACTGTCAGTCATGTACACACTGCCGATTTACTGTGTGTTTTGAGAATCGAAAAACCTAAAAGTGACTGATGAGTTTCAGAGGGGTAGCCGTGTTAGTTTGTTTTTAGCAAAACAGTGAGAGTCCTGCAACTCCTTAAAGACTAACAAATTTATTTGGGCATAAGCTTTCGTGGGCAGAAACCCACTTTGACGGATGCATGCATATAAAAATAACTGAGAGAGAGGTCAATCCAAATAATTGCACTTTTAACAACTATGGACCATAATTTCCCCGCCCAGAGACAAATCCCTGGGAACAAATAAAGAATTCAGAACATTCATCATAGAACTCATCATGATTACCTTGTGCCCCCTGAAGGGACAGGAAATTATTTCCCAAGGAAGGAGGCAAGGATATGACCTTTAAGAAACCTTGCCAAGCAATAGCAGAAGTAGGTTTTGCAACTGGGGATGGGGAACGATGGGTGGTGGTGCCATCTCAAGAATGTACAAATGGCCTTACTGGGTCAGACCAATGATCCATCAAGCCCAGTATCCTGTCTTCCAATAATGGCCAATGCTAGAGGCTTCAGAGGGAATGAAGAGAACAAGACAATTTATTGAGTGATCTATCCTGTCATCTAGTCCCAGCTTCTGGATGTCAGAGGTCTAGAGACACCCAAACAATCCCTGACTATCTTAGCTACTAGCCATTGATGGACCTATCTTCCATGAATGTATGTAATTTCCTTTTTTAACCCAGTTATACTTTTGGCTTAATAGCATCCATAGCTTGACTGTGTGTTGTGTGAAGAAGCACTTCCTTATGTTTAAATCCTGCTGACTATTAATTTAATTGGGTAATCTCTGGCTCGTGTGTTATATAAAGGGGCAAATAACACTTCCCTATTCATTTTCTCCACACCATTCAAGATTTTAGAGACCTCTCTCATGTTCTCCCTCAATCATCTCTTTTCTAAACTCAACAGTCTTTTAAATCTCTCCTCATATAGCAGATCTTCCATACCCCTAAAATTTCTGTTGCCCTTATCTGTGCTTTTTCCCATTCTCATATATCTTTTTTGAGATGGGGCCATTAACATATTGGCTTGCTAATTTCACACATTATCCTTCCTGTGTATTTTACACATTATTAAGCCCGCTGCACTCTCCACACCAGCACTGCAACCTTAATCCCAGCCCGGTATGGAGGAGGGGGTCCTAGAAGAGGATTGGGGCTAGAGAGCGAACCCGCCCAAGCAATGTGTCATCCTGCAGGGTTGGCATTGTGACCTAACTCATGGGGTCACGGCCCCATTCAGGTTTGGCTCAGCCAAATTTGAGTGAGAGGCGTGGCGACATGGCGCCCGGGGTGGCAGCACCATGGAACACTGCATGCCTTGTCACAACACCCAGTGCAGGGAGCTGGGCGCAGCCCAGTGGCAGAGAAGCCGCCCCTGCCAGTTGAGCGCAGCGCGAGGCAGGCTCACTCTCCAGCGCCGAGTGAAAATTTACGTCGGACACCTCCTTGTGTCAGTTGCACCAAATATTCACCTGCAGGCTGATGGGGGAAGAGGGGTGTGCACACACACACGCACACTTCCCCACCCCCTCATTCACTCCGCTGCTGACAGGTACAATAGGACTGTGCTAATATACCCACAGCTGCTTCTGGCGCGAGGGGCCATTCTGACCGGTGGATGCCAGGAAGACGCAAGAGGAATGATGGCCTTTGGTTAGAGCACTAGCATGGGACTCAAAAGACTGTGGTTCAATTCCCTGCCTTGCTCCAGACTTCCTGTGGGGCCTTGTCACTGGGGGAACATCTACCCAGCCCATGGCAGCAAGCCTCTGAGCCCAGACCAACAGACAGACTTGTGCTACCATGCTAAAATTAACCATGTAGAAGTTGTGGCTTAGGTCCTGAAGCCTAAAGATGGGGGTGGGCTTCAGAGCTCTGTCTACACAGCTATCTGTAGTGCGAGCCTCAGTCTGTCGAGGGCTTGAAGGCTCACTGCGCTGGCTGTGTAAATGTACCCTTAACTGCCCTGTGTCTCAGCTTCTCCTCTGTAAAATAATATCATATAAATACATTAGTTTATGTGGTGCTCAGACACAACAGCCATGGTGGCCATCTAAATACCTCAGCTGTGCCCCCTTCCAGCTGGGAGTGCTCCATCTGCTGGGTTAGCGCAGAGCAGCCGCAGTTCTACCCAGAGCAATGAGGATCCTCTAGGAACTAGAGCAGCCTCATTTCTGGCTGCTATGCACTGCCACAGTAGTCACCAGGATCTGCCCCCCGAGGTCTGTATGTGTATCAGCTGGCAGTCCTCTCAAGAGACCCTAAAACGACGTTCTTAAAACATGGGGCTAGATTCTGACCAGGAAAAGCCGAGGGAGACTCTCACCTGGATACACAGGGTGAGGGAGCCAGGCAAGGGGGTGTGCAAAGAGACTGCCCCAGTCTCTATTACAGTGCATTCTCCCAGTGCATTCAGGGGGGCCTTAGCTAAATGCACAGAGGTCTGGGAATCCGGAGGAAAACTGCAATGGAGCTACTTTTTCTCCTCCAATTTGGCTACAACATTGTCCACTGTGTTGCTCTCCATCTTACACAGCAATAGGCATCTCTGGCTTCTTAGTTCCTACACCACAAACATATGTCATTGAAACTACATCGCTCAGGGATGTGGAAAACCCCCTTGAGAGGTAGTTATACGTACCTAACCCTCAGTGCAGACAGCGTCATGTTGACAGAAGGGCTTTTCCCACTGACACAGCTACCACCTCTTGGGAAAGTGCAGTACGAACACTGATTGGAGAAACTCTCATGTCAGTGGAGGTAGCGTCTCCACTAAGTGCTACAGCTGCACTGGTGCATGCTGTGCCGCTGCAACACTGTAAGTGTAGACAAGCTCACAGTGTTGCACTGGGAAGACTGTTGTTTTTTTTACTTCCTGAGCATTAGCACTTAAATAGTCTAGTGAGGGGGGCCTTGAAACTGCCAATAATAGAAATAATAAATAATAATTTTGTATATTTGAGTTCTCAACCTTAACCTTGGCTTTAATGTAGTATTTTAACTAAACAGTTGATTGATATTATTCAGAGTTGTAATTTTAGTTATTACTTGATACACTTAAACAGTTAATTGCTTATTATATTTGATTACTTAGATTGCTTGATTATAGGGTTTACTCTGTGAACTGACTGCTGTGTCTTGATTATAAACTTCATTGTATCATTTGAGCAACCACCCAATCACACGAACTATTCAATAAAACTATTTAATCTATTGCTGGTAATGTAACACAGAGCTATATTAAGTTTATTAAAAAAATCTCCTCCTAATACTACAATAACTCAGAGCCTTTAAAAACAAATTGGGAAAATCAAAGTTATGGTTGTTGTGGGAACCGCAACTCTGGAAGTTCCTAACTGATATTTTAGTCTTATAAATCTTCTTGTTGCATTAAGGTATTTTTTCACATTTATAACTTTTTTTTTATTATTTTATGTTACAGAGAGGGAAAAAGGAAGGCACTGGTGAATTCACTTGAATGATCACATATTCCTCAAATGAAATGCTCCAAGTCCTCCCTGATTATTGTTTTATAGAAGCTGTAAATGCGATAGGTGCTTAGAAAACAAATAGAAGCCGGATGCCTGATCCTGCAAACGAATCCACATGGGTAGTCAACAGGGTCTCTGTAAGGGTGAAAGGATCTGCCCAAAGGGATGGGACTGCAAAACTGGGGCCTGAACATGGCACAACTGATAAGCAAGAAGACAAAAAGAAGTTGAAGGAGGAAAAACATGAGTTATACAAGCAGGGAAGGGAAGTTGGGGAATATAGTCAGAAAGAGAAGTAGTGAATTCTCTCTCTCTTGATGTCTTCAAATCATGACTGGATGCCTTTTCTGGAAGATGGGCCTTAGACAAACAAAAGTTATGGTTTAGTAAAAGACAAGTTACTGTGCTCCATATAGCGATAACAGGGTGAAGTTATACTGGAAGTCATACCAAATGATCTAATGGTCTCTTCTGGCCTCAATCTCTATGAATCCACAAAATTATGAATTAAGATGGCCTCCACTCAGTAATCAATTCATGTGTGTGTCTTGATTGTTCAAATGTTGCATTTTTTCCTATCTCCTCAGAACCATCACTGCAAATTTCAAAGTACCTCTCAGAAGTTCATGAATATTGAAATGTACAGTGTCAGTGCTCAACAAAAAGCACCAAAAAAAACCTGCCGGTTGCATCTATATAACTGAAACAGCACACATGCAAACCACTAAGGAAAATGTATGATGTATGCTCAGTCTACCACTTTCATTAATTTATAACTTATTTATAAAGAAACTTTTTTAAACTTGGAAAAGTGTATATTTCTTAGTGAAGACTAAATACATGACAAACATGAACATTTAAAACAAATATATGTTCAAGTTTCCCCAGAATCAAAAAAAAAACAAAGTGGAAAATTTGTTTTTGTTTTAAGGATGAATGCTACTTGGAGCTATGTTTGCAAACAATTTTAATAAGGGATAAACTTGCCACCAGACCTTGTGGAACTACCCACCAAGAAAATAATCCACGAATATTAAGGAGTTAACACACACTAACAGATTCCTGAAAGATCTGTAATTGATCCTTGATCAAAGAACCATTTAATACCTGAGAAAATATTTTGTGGGGGTCTCAACTGACCATCACATGTAAGCATTATAATCCAGGTATAGATAACCACATAATTATTCAGAAAAGCCATAGCTTTCTCTGCAAGATTATACAAATAAACTCCTAAAACACCTGAAACCTCCTTGTACAGCAGAATGTAACATCCAGTCTACACAGGTCCTGATTCAGCAAAACATAAGTATGTGCTTACCTCTATCCCTAATCAGCAAAGCATTTAAGTATATAGTTAATTTTTGCTTCAGTATGATTTAAGCACATGCTTAGGTGTTTTGTTGAACTGGGGCCTTACAGCAATGGGCCAGTGTAAGTAAGTTACACCATCTTTATTTCATTCATTGCAGTAGTTTCCATCTACTAGGAGGTGCAATTCAAGATACTATCTACCCTTGGATGAAAGGTGGAAAGAAATGCAAAGTATCGTTATTAATAAATCTAACTCAGCCTTCATACAGATTTGACTTGCTGCACATCTACTAAGCATATTTTTATAGATTTTAACTGCACTGTATCAATTAACAATTAAGTCAACAGGTACATATATCTCCTTACTAGCTTGCTAATGTACTACATTGCTAGGAAAAAAATTGTATTACATCATTAAATGTTGTAATGGGCTGTATTCAGTTAAAATGTTCTTCATTATACCTCGCCCTATCTATTATGGCACAGTAATCCTGATTCACTAAACCCAACAACTAATTTTATGGATCCATAGAAGCAATTTTCAGTTTCTGAAAGTAACCCAGCTATGAGCTGGAGTAGAGACAGCAGAAGGTTTTTGCAAAAAAACCTTCAAACATATTAAGGATGGTGTGCATATCAATAACCTTCCATCGCTATCTATGTTAATCCCATACTATAGATTATGTAATGATTTTTGTCTTTGAAATTAATGTGGTCATATTATGTTCCATTTTATACTCCACCGAGACGGAAGTGTTTGGTTAAATGATCTCAATGGTGACACAGACACAGAGACACACGAGTACTAGCAAAGGAATTTATTACATATGCTTATGCAAGTGTGTTTTTGGCACTCACCAAGGTGAACGGAAGCCCCATCTTCTTCACCAAGCAGGCTGCACCAGAAGCAGGCCTATCTCGTGACGATGCCGACCGACAGTTCACGAAGAGATTCAAAGCTATATATGCGGGTTCACCTCATATAGCCTAAAACCTTACCTAATTCGTTACCTTTCAATTCTTGCTATGACAGGATCACACAATCGTTTTGTACTTGCTAATTGGATCAGCATAGCACCCACTCAAGGACAGCCTTGCTGTTTCTTGTTTACTGCTATAGCTGCTTCAAACCGGCTTCAGCCAGGTTTGTGGCTAAAGCACTTCTGCTTTATGTCTGGTTCATACCAAGGTCATTGGGCCTAGTCTTGCCACTCTGCTGTACTCACATCACAATGTCTTCCATGCCCTAGACATTTCCACCAAAGTTCAGTAATTTTATTGTTTAAAGAATGTACTGTATGTTCTTTTTAGCCTGGTTACTGGTTGCCTTCAGCTATCTTTAAAGAGTACTTTATAAAATTTATTCATAGGCCACCTTTAATACTCAATATTTTTGTTGGAAAAGGCTAAATTATGTTCTCTTATGACAATAATCAAGTGATGAATAAATTCTAGCCACCGCCAACTTTTCTCCATCTATGGCGAAGAGCTACCCAATTTTACAGAAATGAGGAAGAAAATCTACTGAAGTATATTTGGTTCTCACATGCTTATAGAATGGGTGGGGAACTGCATCTTTAAAAAAGATATTGTTTCAATTTTACTCGTAAATCTAAGATTTCAGTTTATATTTCATTTATAGATTTGAAGGCCATAAGGGTCTATTATGATCATCTAGTCTGTGCTTCATCATAACACAGGCTGTAGAATTTCACTCAATGATTCCTACATTGTGCCTATAACTTCTGGCTGGGATATATATTATCTTTTAGTAAGACAATCTTACATTAAAGAGTTCACGTGATGGACAATCCATTACATCCCTAAGACAATTGTTCTAATAGTTAACTATCAGTACTGTTAAAAACTTGCTTCTGCTTTTCCAGTTTGTTTAGCATCAACTTCCAGCCATTGCATCTCATGATGTCTTTGCCTGCTACACTAAAAGGTCCTCTGCTAAATCCTCTCTGTATGGACTTTGCTATTACCTACCCTCCCCATTGTTGTTCCTTCCCCTTAGCAGTATATATATACCCTCTATCTGATTTCCGTTCTCTGCATCTGACGAAGTGGGTTACAGCCCACGAAACCTTATGCCTGCAGAAATTAAATGTGTTAGTCTTTAAAGTGCTACAGGACTCTCGTTGTTTTTGCTGCATACAGGCGAACATGGCTATTCCTCTGGAACTCTTCTCCTACGCTGGTACTTCGCTATAGACCATGATCAAAGTCAATAGACTGAGCTTAAGTCTCTCACTATAGGCCATGTTTTCCAGACCTCATAACATTCTTTTAGCTCTTTTCTGAGCCCTTTCCAGTTTGTCAACATCCTTTTTGATGCATGGACAGATGTAAAAACTGGACACAATAGTCCAATAATGGTATCACTAATGCTGTATATAGAGGTAATACCACTTTCCTATTTCTACCTGACGTTCCCCTGCTTATAAGTCCAATGACCATGTTTGCCCCAGACACATACAGTAGCTCGTTTTTCATCCACCACGACCCCTAAACCCTTTCCAGGATACCATTCCCACATCCTGTAACCATGGTCCCTACTTTGGATGAGATCCTCCCGACTCCTCTGGCTCCTTCACTGCAAGTAAAATGGCCAGAATGGCATAAAAAGGGCCTTAACAAACCTGTATCAGCAGAGAGGATTTTCCCAGTGCAGGCACTGTGGAAGACAGATGTCAGGTTGATCTCTGGGAAGTCCCTTGCCAGCCGTGGTCCAGGGAGTGCGCCAGGATGGGATTGTGAGAAGAAGGGTCAGATGAGGGGTGGATCCACAACACCTAGCACTATGGAGATTCCAGACAGTGCTGCGTCCTATAGGGCTCCCCATATGGCAACAAGGCTGCCATAACTTAGACAGGACTCCAGGGATGTCTAAATTATGTCAGGGGCCTCTCCTGGGTCAGAAAGGTGTAAAAGTTGCTTGAATGAGCTCAGCATCTGTCCTGCTAGAAAGGTTTCCATTGATTGGAATAGCCCTGCTGACAGCATTAAGTGCCAGATTCTTCAGTCATTTAATTAAATGGGAGCTGGATAGCACCCATTAATTTGTGCGGCAATCTGGGAAGGATACTATATATTTTCCATTGTATTATAAGGTGTGAAATCCTGTACTCAATGTAGCAAGGGCAGTAGCTTCAAAATGCAGTGTATCCTAAATGATCACACTTCATTTTAAAGTTTTATTAAATAACATTCTTCTACACTGATTTTTCTTTTAAGAACACCACTCTTTACTAAAAAGCATTTGTAAATGCTACTTCAAAAATTAAAAAGCATGAGTCTGAAAAGAAAAGGTTTTCAATAGGAACTAAACATCACAAGTGAGCAAGTCTTAGTCTTCAATTAGGAATAATTAGTTCTGATTCCATTAAAAAAGCGTACAGTATATGCCATGTCATTATATTAATGAGTCATACAGGATGGAAATGAAATTAAAAGTAATTAGCTATAATTTTGCATCATGTATCAGCATGGAAAAAGTAGAATGCATTTATGGTTTTTCTCCAGAGTAGCTTGATAACTTAATTGAGGCTACAAATTACATATGACTTGAGTTCAGTTTTCTATTACCAGTCGTCAAGGTAGCAACTTCTTTAGAAATGAAATAAAGCTATTTGTTTTTCCTTTAGAGGAAAGATGAATATTTTCAAATGGGTTCTTAAAGGAGTGTACAGAAAGGTTTTAAATTTGGAGAGTTTGTCTGTATGAACGTAATGCTCATAACAGTACAGAGAGAACCTTAGGGGAAAAGAGTTAAAATTTCCTGCCATTCCAAGAATAATCACCAATGGTGTCAAGAGATCCATCAGTTCTTGGGCTTCAGAAGATACATACAATGGCTAAAAGACAAGCCAGCAGCACATCTCCCTCCTGCTTATGACATCACATAAGTGAGCAAAGAGCTTCGACCTATTCACAGCATCTGAATTCCTTGGTTGAGTCCTTCCAAAAAATGTGCTGACAGTTATATCTTAACTTCATTGTCATGGGGCTTTCCTTGTACCTGAGACTGGCTAGATGTATCTTTCACTCAACTTACGCCCTGGGTACTTGTGTTTGATTACTTCAATCATTGTTGGATTTGCTGCCTGTGACAATAGACTGCAGTTTTCTGGGTACCAGTGTTTGAGAAGAATGGGAGGTTGGTAACATACCTTTTCAGCTACCACCAGCAAGCCATCAGCTTTGATTCTGAGGTAAACTACAGCACAGTTTGATTCAATGTCTTGCAGGGGACGGTAGGAAAACTTGTCTTTACTCTAAAAAAAACTCATCCAGCTTCGCCTGCCCTTTAGTACGATCAAAGTTCACTTTCACTCAGCCGTTGTAGGTTCACAAGAAATAAATGATTTCATCTAGTATAAAATGTAATTGGTTGGCTTTCTGTCAGATGCTCTGAAAATCATGTTCTGGTTAAGACCCCCATTGAAAAGCTCTGTGACCCACAGCCAAGACACTGATTTCACCTGGTGTCCCATCCCTCCCATCTGGGCATGAAACTCTCTGGATGTCAGGAAAAACTATGGGGCATCTCTCCCAGTGCTCATGACAGCACCTGGCCTTATGAGACAACAGCAGAGTACAGGTTTGAGAATCTATGGCCTACCTGATACTCTGAAGGGGTACAACTACTTACAGGCAAGAGATTAAGTAAATCTAGACTCACTGGCTATCAATTCCCCTCCTCTGTAGAATCATTTGCCATGATGATTTCTCAACTTCTCAGTCTAAAGGAATAAAAACACCACATGGCTGTTAATATTTTCACAAGCTCTCTGAGAAAAATCGTTATAGTCAAAATATCTATCTCCCAAAGTTACCTGTGTAAGATACAAAAACCTGCAGCACAATAAGCACAGAAAACTTGGTAGCAGGCAGCACCTCCACTGTGTTCAAATGAAATCATCTTAGTCAAGCTTAGTCTAGGTCAAATACCACGTCAACTTAGTCATCACAGAAAGATCATCTGCAATTAGAACTCAGGTACTTGCACAGTCCCAAGTTGCTCACCTGCTAATGCTGGGCGTGCAGAGGGAACATGATCATTGTGTCTGCAAATTTCTCCTCTAAGAACTATACAGACACTACCAAACAGCCCCAGATAGCTATATAACAACTTTTGATCATTACCAAACTAGGCATGATTCAGATTGGCAACCAAGACGTGAAAAACTCCTTATGTGCATTATCAGGTCTCTGAGCTACCCAATTCCCCACACGGCCTGTTTCAATACCTCTCCTTCTCTTCTTCTTAATTAGTCTTTTAACGGAACATTTATAAAGAGAAGACAAATGTCAAGTATAGGTTCTAAAGCCTCAAAATTCTGTTACACTTCATAAGCAATTGTACAATTATTCTGATTAAGCAGTTTACAAACTATGCTTTAATTATATAAGCTAAGAGTTCCTTGTTATGGCTATGCATTTCATAGCTTTTTTGCTTTGATATCCACCTTGCTTTGATTTCAATAAGATTTAAGGTGTCTATTCATTTCAATGCAAAAATTACGTAATGCAATGTGCAGTTTTAATTACTTCCCCTGAACTACCTCCCACCAAAAAAACCCAGAAAGAAATCAGGACATATGAAGTTAAGAAAATAAACTTTTCATTTCATTACAAAGCTGAAAGTTTGATAACTGCAAAAATAATAGTATAATGTGACAGCAGATTTAAATGTATCACAAACATTATGGTCAGGGAAGCAACAAAACCAGAGTCCCACATCTGTTCTTATTTTTCTCTCCCAGTCCTAATGCATTTGAAGTCTTGAGAACAGATCAAGAGAGTTGCCTCCGTAATCAAAACCTGAATCTTGGTACCTAGTGCTGATCAGCATGGAACTTGAACCTAATCTGGAGATGAGTGATATTACGATAAAAGCTTCCTACTCTCCCCCATACACTTCCAAACAAAGTCACTAGTATTTACAGTATATATTTCAGATGCTATACAACCTCTCAGAGTCTCTGCAGTTCAAGGTCTGAACTCTATGACAAAAATTTCAGAAGTCCTTACCCAAGCCGCCACAGCCTTCCCTTATTTAACCACCACTTACCTCTAGTGATTCACTAGAGTCCATATAACAGAACATAAATAAGTTCCTGGATCTCAATAAACAAAATAAAATTTGTGCTTCTATTATCTGAATGAAACAGATGACATCCTCCCCTGACTGTGAACAGGCAGGTCTTCCAGGGAAAGGCATTTTATCCTCCCTTTGTCAGTTTCCTTGACATCTGTGCACTTCCTCCTCAATCTCAGAGCAAGGATTCTTAAGAAAATCAGGGAATGTTTTAAAGGGATGTAAATAGAAAACACAATTCTGATGTTTCGAAGAAATGGAGCGAGAAGTTCTTCTCCTCAGATCCTTATAATGTGATTTTCCTTCAAACCGTTTGTTTCAAGGCTTCACTCCATAATGCAATGCCATCATATTGATACTCACCATCATTATTAGAGAAGTGAGACATACTTTATTGCTGGCTACCCTTGAAAACCCACTATTGACTGCCTCCAATTATTTGGATCCCTATTTCAGGTAAAAGGCCTTTTAGGTCTCTCTATTCATAAATAGAAGTTTTAAGTAGCAGTTAACCTTAATAATGCTGTCATCCACGGCAGTTCCTTGAAAGGATTATCCACTCAGCTCACACACGTCAGGACTCCCAAGTTTCAGGAACTTGGAGGGTGATGTTTAAGGGTATGAGATGAAAGAGAAAGTCGCAAAAAAATACATATGTTAGGGATAAATTTTCAAAACATTGTAAGAGGCTTTAGTTATACAATTCCTGGCCAAGCTATTCTAACCTAACTTTTACATTAAACTTTTAAGGCTGTCTGTGGCAGAGGGACAGGTCACTAGGAAAGGAACACCAGCAAGTGGACAGGACAACAGGCATCCACAACTATTCCAGTCCATAGACTTATACTGTCCCTCCATTTCTTTACACAGAACTTATGTAAAAATCAAACCCTCTTAAAATCACTTCTATTTAAAGCACCTTATTATCAATTCCTAGACAAAAACCACGTTAAGGTTGAGAGGAGAGCTGGGCAAATAATGAATTTTTTGGTTCACTGGCTGTGGACCAAAAAAAAAAGTGTTTTGGGTGAAACCAAGCATGACATTTTTCAAAATTTTTCAGCAGATCAAAATGTCAAAAATATGGAGTTAAAATGAATCTAAATGTTTCGTTATTATTGAAATGAAAATTTTTGGGTCAAAACATTTCAGTAATGTTGAACGGAAATGTTTCATTTCAACCTGAAACATTTCATTTAAACTTTCAGACACTTTGACGAACACAAGCAAAGGACTGACAAAATGGCCAGAGAAGGCGATGGAGGTGGTGCCACCAGCAGTTCTCTGATAAACTGTACCTCATTCTTAGTGACAATTTGTAGGCAATTGTGATGAATAGCCATTGGGCCAGAGACAAGAGGGTGAATGATTCCTGGTGGTTAGGATGTGGGAGACTCCAGTCCCTGCTCCAGTGACTCCTTAATTATTTATAAAAGGTGGAACAACTTCAAGAGGAGAGATAGAGAAAGCCCATACTAGATTATCACATAACCCAGCAGTTAGGGTATTCTCCTGTAATGGGGGAGATCCAAGTTCAAATTTCTTCTCCACATCAGGTGTCAATTTCCCTTATGCCAGGTGAGACCCACTAGGCTACAGTTTATAAAAGAGGAGGAGGTGATGGCACACCTGTTGTGTGACTTCTTTGCTTGCTTTTGTCAAAATGTCTGAAAGTCAACATGAAATTCTTCAGGTCAAAACAAAATGAAACATTTAATTTCATCAACATTACTGAAAATCTTTGACTTTTTCTATTTTATCAAAACTATTCAGAAAACTCGACAACAAATTCACAAGTACGTTGACCCAAAACTGCATCTTTTGGTAAATAAACTATTTGTCCAAAAACATTTCACTCAGCTAGTTAAGAATACATGGTGGTAATTTAGGATAAAATACATTACAGGGATGTTGTCATTATCATTCAAAATTCAAGCTTTATTAACTCAGCAAATTCACTTAAGGTTAAATTTAAAACAAAGCCAGACATGTTAAAGGATGGAAATTCACAGTTTGGACACCCAGACAATCTTAACTCTGCTCTGTAGTGGCATTATGAGAGGAAATTTAAAAAAAAATTCTAATGTGTCTTTCAAAATCAGTGTACTCTAATCTGGATCCACAAAACACTAAAATGCCTAAAGTACATTTGCATGGTATTTGCAGTGTCACTAGAGAGCAGAGCTGGAAGATAAAGACTGTCATCTTTAACATCACGAACAACAAGAACAAAATTACCAACAATCCTAAAACACATATTCAGTTGTATCCTATGCACAAGATTTCAGAGCTTTACCTATACAGGAAGTTTGACAAGTCTGAAAAGGCAAAACTAAGGGTGTTTGGATATTCTAAATCTGCATTTTCAGTGCAAATATCCAGAAGATTCATTCTGAACTCCCGGAGTAAATGCTGTAATCTTGGAGTGGATATGATGTAGTTCAGACATGATGCAGGATTCAACTTCTTTGTTAATGTGCAAAATTCAACTCAACTTTAACTATGGAGTCGCTACCAATGCCTCCACAATAAGACAGAGGGTCATGAGCACCATTATTTTACATACTTTCCTTGTCAATTACCACATTGTTTCTAATGATTCTTGGATGTAACATTGAAAGGATCGTGGATGTAAATATCTCTCCCTCTTCATCAGTTTACCCACCCTGATCATACACCATGAACTACCCTGTTAACATTCTGCCCTAATGTTCCTCTGCATCCTCTCATGGTCCTTGCTCTCCTCATGCTACCAGTCCTCCTCCAGTTCTGTTCTAATCTTTGTGTTGATCTACAGCTCTAATCTCTGCCCTGCATATATATAGCATATGAGCTAGGTTGGGTATGAATCCAGTTGTGTGAGAGCAGAACAAAAACAACAGTGCCACAGCAAAGAGGTAGATTTTCCCAAAGATGTTCTGGTCTCTTCCACAGTTTTCAAGAAAACCAGTCTGTCTTGACACCAAAAACTTAAGGAAAATGTGTCTGCCTATAATAAATATGTATTTATGTTCCCATATCATTTTGGTACAAGGAATGGTACAAAACACATTCCTCTATAGCTGAATTGCTTGTCCACCTTTCCTCTTCTTGGCTTCTCATGAAGACCTAGCTAGGTTGCAGCTGTTGGTGATGGCAACAGGGTTTCCTGCGACCCTACCATGAGATGCAGCAGTTGGTTATTCTAGGATCCGTGTGTGGTGTAGTTGCTAAGGTGAGGAGTATGTCTGCTCTGGTATTGGGCAAGGTGGTCAGTCAAAGGAAGAGTCTGCTTTGGTTCTTGAGACAGGCAAGCATCCCTGACTGCTTGTTATCTACACTAGCCAGTGGGAGAGGATCTGGCATAGGAGTAAGGATCTCCCCTGATTGGTGAGGCCCAGTGGTCTGGTCTAGTGCATCTGTTTAGTGCAGAAGTTTTAAAACACATTGATAAATTAAACTGCAACAAGTAACCAGAACCAGATGACATCCACCCAAGGGTTCTGAAGAAACTCCAATATGAAATTTCAAAACCCTACTACCTGTGATATGTAACCTATCACTGAAAAAGGCCTCTGTACCAGATGACTGGAAGGTAGCTAACGTAATGCTGATTTTTAAAAAGGGCTCCAGAGGCAATTACAGGCCAGTGAGCCTAACTTCAGCACTGGGCAACAGTAGAAACTATAATAAAGAACAAAATTATCAGATATATATTTAAACATGATTTGTTGGGAAAGAAAAACTCAACATGGCTTCTGTAAAGGGAAGTCTTGCCTCGCCAATCTATTAGAATTCTTTCAGGATGTCAACAAGCATTTCAATAAGAGTGATCCAGTGAGCATAGTCTACATGGGTTTTCAAAAAGCCTTTGACAAGGTCCCTCATCAAAGGCTCTTATGGAAACTAAGCACTCATGGGATGAGAGGAAAGGTCCTCTCGTGGATCAGTAACTTGTTAAAAGACAGGAAACAAGGAGTAGAAATATATGGTCAGTTTTCACAAGGATAGATGTGCCCCTAAGGATGTGATCTGGGACCAGTGCTGTTCAACATATTAATTAATGATCTGAAAAAGGGAGTAAACAGTGAAGTGGCAAAGTCTACAGATGATATAAAATTATTCAAAACAGTTAAGTCCAAAGCTGAATGAGAAGAGTTACAAAGTAATGTCACAAAACTGGGTAATTGGGTGACAAATGGCAGATGAAATTCAACATTGATAAGGGCAAAGTAATGCACATTCGAAAAAATCATCCCAACCACACACATATAATGATGGGTTCTAAATTGGCTGCTACCACTCAGGAAAGATCTTGGAGTCATTGTGGATAGTTCTCTGAAAACGTCAGCTCAATGTGCAGCAGCAGCCAAAAAGGCTAACAAGGTTAGAAACTATTAGGAAAAGGATAAAAAATAAGACAGAAAATATCATAATGCCACTATAAAAATCCATGGTGCGCCCACACCTTGAATACTGTGTTCAGTTCTGGTCACCCCATCTCTAAAAAGATGTAGTGGAACTAGAAAAGGTTCAGAGAAGGGCAACAAAGATGATCAAGGTTTTGGAACAATTTTCATGTGGGGAGAAACTAAAAAGATTAGGGCTGTTCATCTTAGAAAAGAAATGACTAAGGTAGAATATGATAGATGTCTATAGATGTCTATAAATTCATGAGTGGTGTGGAAAAAAATCGATACAGGAGTGTTATTTACCCTTTTCCACAATACAAAAATCAGGAGTCACTCAATGAAATTAATAGGCAGCAAGTTTAATATAAACAAGAGGAGGTACTTTTTCACACAACGCACAATTAACCTGGGGAACTCACTGCCATGGGATGTTGTGATGACCAGAAGTATAACTGGGCTCAAAAAAGAATGAGTTAAGCTCATGGACGATAGATCCATCAGTGGCTATTAGCCACAATGGTCAGGAATGTAACCCCATGCTTAGGGTGACCTAAACCTCTGACTGCCAGAAGGGGACATTTGAGGTGGATCACTCCAACTGCCCTGTACTGTGCACTCGCCCTGAAGCTCTGGTACTCGCCACTGTCAGAGACAGGTTACTGGGCTAAATGGACCATTGATCTGACCCAATATAACAGTTCTTATGATCCAGTGTTTGCATAATCAGAGCTCTAGTCTGCTGCTAGGTAACAATATGCTTCAAGCAAATTTGCAGATAATGGATTTTTCTAATCTCCATATTTTTCTGAAATCACATCACTGCACATTACTTGTAGCTTTGATTTGTTTCTCATCTTTTTCTTTTCTTTTTTTTTTTTAAAGGTGAAGAGTGCAGTTGAATGGATTAGTGCTGAAATGAACCTTCCATGCTAAATTACATCTGCACTATTATTTCTCAAATGAGCTAGTGCCACTTTAAATCAAGCTACTTTTACTTCAGTGTATTTAATTTTATAAGTGCTTTGCTCCAGAGCTTTCTATTAAGTGAAGTGTTTTTTAAATGAGTCCTAAATAATTTAAATACCTCTTTTCTGAAAGATGTCCCTTTCTAAGCAGGATTTTGTCAATTTTATGTCTTTTTAAGAAGAAGAAAAAGCAGATAAAGTACTTTATGATTTCATCCACAGCTTTATAAAAGCAAGAGAAACTGAGCAAAAAAAAAAAAGCGCTCTACATTCAGAAACAGACACATACTGACAAGAATTATAATGTGGTAATTTATTTGCCTTGTTTCCATCTCTTCCTACTTTAATGAAGTCATGAATGAAAGACAAATAAGGAATGTTTCTTATTTTTAATTGGTGTGAAGGATTGTGTTGTAATTGTTGGGAGTTCTGAACCAGGCTCCTCTATCATCTTAATTCTACCCTTCCCCACCCTCACACCCCTACGGCTCCTATATTCATATTGTTTCACAGTTTTGGATCATTTAAAAAAAAATGGTTTGAATGACTGACTTTCCTCTGACGTTCTGCCTCCTCACTCCTGCATGGCTTTGTTGTGAGGAGGAAATGCCATTCTGTGCTGCAACCCCTCTATATGGAACTGGAAAGGGATTCAGCCTGCTTAACCAGAAGATCTCGATGGATGTCAAGGCCATCTGTGTGAAAACCCTGTACCCCTCTAAACTGCCTTCATTGCTTCAGCTAGCACCTTTCTCCCTCTTGGAGCAATACTGCTCCTTTGCCAGCCCCAGACCCGTCCTCAAAAGATACGTAGAACTTGATAAGTTAATGCAGATAAAAGCTTCATTAAATTTAGGGTGGGAATCCTCGTGAGTTTGAGGGGATGAGTAAACAGCTACACAGATTGATCATCTCACCTGCTCTGATCCCTGCCTCCCAAAGCCCAGCTTCCTCCACAGCCATAGATCCCTGGAGGAGCATCTATAGAGGAGAAAAAGAACAATGCCAAAAAGATAGCGGCCCCTTATGTATGCCAGGATTTTGGCCTCTCCTCGCAGGGAGGACAGCTTGGACCAAAAATCCATAAATAATTCCTTAATGGTAGCAGCCGAACCACAGTTCAGATAATAGCGAGCAGCATGATATAAGTATGGTACAAGAGCTTCAGCAACATCCTGTGATGGAATGGAATTAAAATACTGTCACTGTCCCAGTTAAGAATAAATTCTGGGGGTAAAACGGGGAAGGTAAAGAATTATTGACACAACAGCAGTAGCAGTGGGCTATCTGATATGCCTTCCTTCGATATGCACTAACTAGTTCATGAAGCAACATAGGAGTGAGTAGCAACTTCCCCTGCCGTCTCCCTCCCCCAATGTGTTGGTCAGTAAAGCTAGGTGACCTTATTTCACACCCCTTTACGAAGTTCTTGCCCTTTGCTGTTAGGCAGCCAAGAATGGAATGCATTGCCTGGTGATTGTGATGATTTTTGCATGATCTCTAATTTTCTAGCAAAGTGATATTGCTAAACAAGTCTCTGTAACGTACCATGGCAGAAAGATAGACGTGATGGAGCAAACTCAGACTCAATGTAAATAGGTCAACAGTGTAAACTCCATTGATTTCCACAGAGGTCTTTGTGCCAGGTCCGAATTTACCTCTTTCATTTTAGAGTAAATCTCAAGGACACTTACATGGTCAATATCATCTGTATCGTGTCCAGCACTGTTAAATCTCCAGCACTGAGCAGATGACTACTGCAACTTCATAGGCTTAGTCACTGACCTGCTGGATTCTGAACTACATCCATGATTGCTATGGGCCTTCTCTTTGGGGCAATGCAACACAGGGCCTTGACACTGCATTGTGACAAGCTCTTTTGATGTCTAGGCCCAGCGTCTACCATCAGAGCTACCCTTTCAACTTCACAGCCCGGAGTAAGGCCACTAAAAGGGCATGCCATAGCAGAAAGAGGCATGCAGATATTTGTACTCTGATAAAACACGGGATGAACGTAAACGGTGGGTATTATTTAAGAGACATTTTCCTTCAGATATAAGAGCACACAAAGATACTAACATGATATTACTATTTGAACAAGATAAGGGAGCAATGTAGTTTCTGGAACAGATGTGTAAAATATGTGCAGGGAGCTGAAAAGCAAGAGAGTGAAGAATGACTAAGCAAGTGCCTAGAAATATTAAAGGGCTGTTATTTGTCTCTGTGTTTGAGATTTTGCCTACACAATGCACTCAGACATAATACATCAGAGAAGGAGACACATTCTTTGCCTAATCTTAGTAGGATTGCATACACTTTTGGATACAGACACAATGGTTGCGTGTTCAAAGTGAAAGTTGTGTCAGAGAATAAATCATAAAAATACACATTTTACCACACTAAAAAGAGGCTCCGATACCATGGTGATGATAAATTGAGTTCTACACTATTTCTATTCACAGATTTCACATAAGCGGATTACAGAGTTTTTAACAAATTTGCCACACTTGTATTTGTAGACCTCACTCTACACACGGATGTGAGATGATTCATATGACATATTAATAACAGCATTATTCCTTTGAATGGTTTGCAAAGAAATAAGAGATGATAAGGAAGACATACCATAAATAGGATAGAGCCAAAAAATATATGGAAGGGCAAAGGGGTCACAAAAAACTGTGAAATGATGCTCAATTTTGGCCACATCCTGTCTTGTCCTGCACACAGACACAAGGAAGTAACTGGGTGTAAAGTGCTTCTTTGTCCCAGCTACCCCCATCAACACTTACAGGGCATAAGAGGAAGTGCACACTGCACAGCATCTACATCCCCAGACTGAACAGGAGAAGGTAGGACAGCTTTCCCCCTTCGACACACCGATCAGCATAACTGTCCAGATGCATCAGTAAATGTAGGCTGCACCCGCTATTTGGAGCACTTTGCTACTTCCCTGGAGCAGGAATGAAACCAGGAGGGAGACTGTGATTCCTGGAGTTACAATATTTCCTGGGCAGCTCCGGGAAAACACAAGAGCATGTGGCCTCATTGCTCTCAACATCAAGTCACCGATTAATAATAAAATAACAACAATAATTAATAAATATAAAGCACTGCCAGCCGAGATACTAGGGGTTCTGCACAGCTGAAATATTATACCAACCAACCATGAGAAAAGGAGACTAAACCAGATCAGGTAATGATCACAAAATAAATATTTTTTTAAAAAAAATAAAGTCTTCAAGTTTCTCTTCCTCTCCAAGTACAATTTTTATTTATACTAATAACCAGACAGAGAGAGAGAGGGAATGGCTCTATAGCCCATGCTCAGGGTACTCACCTGACAGCGGGACAGCCAGGTTCCAGTCCCTACTCCAATGGAAATTTAATTATTTCTACAAAATGGAACAGCTTCAATAGGTGAGACAAAGAGACCCACCCCAGGATATCCACTCACTTGGGATGCAAGAGATATGGGTTCAACGTCCTACCTACTCCAAAGCAGGGATTCAAACCACATCCCAGGTAAGTGTCCTGAGCTATTGGGTATAAAGGGGCTACTGCCACCATCTCCTCCTCAGTTTGGTGAATCTAACCTGAAAAACTGAAACATGTCACAGCGAACCATTTCAATATTTCTATAGTAAGAAGTGAGAGCTTCAGGCCTGCAACCTAGCAGAGCACGCTAAGGCGTAAGGCCTAAGTGGAAAAAGCCAAGTTAACAGAAGTTAGGCTGTGAACTTACGATCTGACTGAAACTGGCATGGAGAAAATGTTGATACTGCAAACACACATATTTCCAAAATATTATTAACATTACTAAAAATACATAGCAGGTATAGAAGGCACCAAGACATCCGAACACAAAAGAGATAACAAGGACAACCTGACCCTCCTGAAATGACACTCTGATGGATACAAATGTCTGATAAGGTGACAAATAGAGTTGTTTTGCCCGAATCATCCAATTTACGGTAAAGGATGGTATTTGACTACGTCAAGAGGGTGGCAACTACCTATGTCAAAGGGGGGAGAATGAAATTATCTGTAAGTATAAAAAGAAGGTGTCAGAGGGAATGATGTTGTCCGGCCTAGGGGATAACAGAAAGTCCCGTGTTGAGCCACATCCATTATAACGACGCACACATATGTGATGTAGACCTGTAGATGCTCTGTAGGTTGCTTCTCATTGTGCCTTAAGTGCAATAAAACCTGGCCTGGGTGCCTTCGTTGCTCAGCTAATCCATGGTCATGTTGATTTATTCGGTCTTAAGTGCCGTCTCGGTTACCTGCACAGAGCTGAGACAGTACCTACATGGGGACATATGCACACAACCTATACTGACAACTAACAATCGACAACAATTTCCAATTTTTTCCTCTTTTTTTCTCCAACCAAAACAATTCACCAGATGGGGACATGAGTTCGCTAACTATTTCAGTGGACCCAAATCTGCATTTTTCAGCAAAAAAAAAAGTTTCAGCAAAAATATTTACCCAGCTGTAGTCTCCACATTGTTTTGGAGGGGAAAATAATGACAAAGGAAAAGCATCCTGGGCCTAGTCTCCCCTTGCTCTACCATTGCACATCAGGAACCATCAATTAAGTTATGTCAGTGTAAGTCTGAGGAAAACTGGGCCCATAAAATTTTGTAGTAGTGTGTAGTCAATGTGTTATGTTGTGTACAATGTATCTGTTACAATTCTGTTAAAACCTTAACTTTGCATTTCCTGACCTTTATGCACATAAAATATCAATCAAAAGGATGTATTACTGTAGATTTTTGATTTCCTTGTTCTTAAGGGAATGAAAAAAAATACAAAGGAAAAAGAAACGGGACTGATAATCTGAATGTAAGATGGAATATTCAAATAACCCCTCATTCAAATTTGTATGTTTATATCCATCTGTTGTTTCTTGTCTTATACTTAGATTCTAAGTTCTTTGGGGCAGGGATTGTCTTTTTTGCTTTGCTTTGTATAGCACCTAGTACAATGAGGTCTTGGTCTATGACTGGGGGTTCCAGATGCTACAGTAATACAAATAATACATATTCTATGAAATAATAATCAAATAAAAGGACTATTGACATAAACACAATTGTGACTTTTGGGGGGCAGGAGGAAGATGAGGTCATTTTAGAGTGAGGAGCAAGGGGCTGCATGGGGCTTTTGGAAGATGGCTTGAAGACGTTTGTCACTCTGGTAGGAGGAACATTAGGCAGCTGGGAGATGGTCAGATTGGGGTTGTTTGGCACTTGGTAGATGCCCCTTCTCAACTTTCCATCCCCTCTACCCCTAACCATGGCCTTATAGTCTCTCTATCTTCTTCTCCTTCAAAATAATCTCTCCTCCTCTGTTGTACCCCTCTCCATTTCTTGAAAGAGCTTGAGGCAAAGCTACCACTGTGGTGTAGAGTGAATGACTGGAACTACATGTACCATAGCTCACACTGGAATCTAGGGTGTTCCACATCTTAACTGGCCATCCTTGGAGCTTCTGTATATCTGGAGTTCTGAATAAAGCAATGCAGTTTGTGGAGCCTGAAATAACCTCACTTTCTTAAGCAGTCACTAGTTTTTGAGCTCCTGTCATTGCATCATTTAACTTTTCCTCAGTATTGAAACTCACATAGACACAAATACATTCTTGACAACATCTGTAAGTTTTGACAGTGTGGGGATTTCCTGTCTGTTTTCTGCCAACAGGAATAGCATGATTTTCAATAAATAAATAAGCAATCTCAACCAACCAACAGACAAAATATTAAGGACCATACTTACTATATGTCGTGCTGCAAATACTCCATCAACTATTGCACAACAGAATGCTGCTACCACTCCGAAGCTGATAAACACAATGGATGCTATCAACTAGAAAGAGAAAATCAGATTTAACAACTGGTTCAATGCAATTCTTGAGACACAGCTATAAAATAAATTGTTCTGGCAAACTAGAATGAGATGTTTCACTTGTGCCATCAAATGTAATCACACATTTCACACCAATGTATTCAAAATACCAGTGGCAGAGAGAAACAAGGCAGAAATTGTTGCTGCTACCAGTACCTCTGAAATGACATACAACCCACTCTGTTGGAAAAACGTATATCTTTCATAAAAAAAAGAAAAAAGCTGTAAGAGCTATTAAATTCAATGAAGACGTCTTCTGAATCAAGTGTATCAAATAAACCAGCAGTGGTCTTCCTTCGGAGGGAGCATGGCAAAGAGTCACTTTCCCACTGGCTCATATAAATCTGTAAAGCTTTGTTACAGCAGTAGGAATTCATGCACACACATAAGAACCTTGCAACAAGCTAAAAACCAGCCAAATGCACATCTGTCAACTGTGTGTTTTTACTACCCCAACGATCTTATTGATTCTTTTTCCTTTAGAAAAATCTTAGGGCTAATGTTATATTCCATGTTTACCTCCTCCACATTGTTTACAAGATTTTCCAAATTGCAGGCAATCACCTTATTTCTCCTGGGATTTTTTTTAAACATTTCCCAACATTTACAGATGTTCTGAATACATTAACTGAAGCATTTTATTTATTTAAATCAAAAGAAAAGCAGAAATACTACCAAAATATCCCAACTTTGAAATACCCTACTATACGATAATTAAATTTCAGAGTACATCATATACACATATACACTATATCACAGCACTCATCAGCTATAATAATGGAAATGTAGCGAAGTAGAATAGACAAGGCAATGCGAGAATGGTTAGTAAGAAGTGCTGGAGTGACAAGAACGCAGAGAGTATAAGACAAGGAACTATGGCAGTTTGTGCACTTAATAATGCCCTCTCAACCTTTTAAGCCGCCCAAGACAATTAATACACCTTAAACAATTATTTCTCACCTTGGCCCTGATTCTACTTACCTCTATGCATTGAGAGGAACCTGTCAACAGGACTACACACAGTACATAAAGTTAAGCATTTGCATAAATCTTTGCAGGATCACAGCCTTTATTCCTAATGCTCAGTGGGGGAGGTTTAAGGTTTATTTTATTATTTAATATTAGCTCTCCCCCACACTGAACTCCAACAGAGACTTCCTTCTCCCTTACAGAAGCTGCTGCCAGTAACAGTAGGAGGCAGGTAAAGCCACATAGCCCCTTACTCTCATCATCATGAAATGCTCTGCCTTTAAAGACTTTAATTGAAATGGGCATCCCTGAAGTGGCGATGGGTCCCCCCCACACTCTCCCAAGTCTCTTACTCAGTCTGACTCTAAGTCTAAAGCATATGGTTGGCAAGATGGAAGGAGAGCACATTGGAGCAGCAATAGTGGAGCCATTTGTCTTCCTCTGTGCTTTACAAGGCCTAACACATTTGGTTGCTATCACAATATAAATAATAATAATCTGCAACTGCTGGTTCTAGTCTTACTAGTCTACTAGCCACAGTTCTGGACTTGATTTCAACTATCTCACTAACAGTTTAATTAAAATCCATTAAGGACGTACTGTTCATAGAACAGAAGGACCAGTGTTGCCCTTCCCTTAACAGGTAGAGTGTGGATGGTATAAGAACTGGTCTTTCTCAATAACAATTGCTTATTTTTGGTTAAGTACGGGGCTCAGTAGACTTGTGATTTGTGTGTGACCTAATAAGCACTCTATCAATGGTACATCATCCTCCAAGCACATAATTCTTCACTTCAAAACATGTTACAAAAATATTAAAGTTGACACATCAGCCATACTAAGACAACGTGTAATTCCCAGAACTCACAGCATGCATTCAATCAATACACAGGACCAGTAAAGGCCAGAGCAGCCTCACTGGCAGAATCTGTTAAGGAGATAATAGAATCATAGAGGACTAGAGTTGGAAAGGACCTCAGGAGATCATCTAATCCAACCGCCTGTGCAAAGCAGGACTAACCCCAACTAAATCATCCCAGCCAGGGCTTTGTCAAAGTGGGCCTTAAAAACTTCTAAGGATGGAGATCCTTAACCCATTCCAGTGCCTGACCATCCTCCTAGTAAAAAAGGTTTTCCTAATATCCAACTTAGACCTGCCCCACTGCAACTTAAAAGCATTGCTCCTAGTTCTGTCATCTACCACCACTGAGAACAGCCTAGCTCCATCCTCCCTGGAACTCTCTTTCAGATAGCTGAAGGCCACTATCAAATTCCCCCTCATTTGTCTCTTCTGAAGACTAAACAAGCCTTGTTCCCTCAGCCTCTCCTCATAGGTCACGTGCCCCAGACTCCTAATCATTTTTGTTGCCCTCTTCTGGATTCTCTCCAATTTGTCGATATCCTTTCTGTAGTGGGGAGCCCAACATTGGACACAATACTCCAAATGCGGCCTCACCAGTGCCAAATAGAGGGGAATAATCATTACCTTGATCTGCTTGCAATGCTCCTACTAATGCAGCCCAATATGCCATTAGCCTTCTTGGTAATAAGGGCAAACTGTTGACTCATATCCAGCTTCTTGTCCACTGTAACCCCCAAATCTTTTTCTGTAGAACTGCTGGCTAGCCAGTAGGTCCTAAGTCTGTAGCAGTACATGGGATTCTTCCATCCTACATGCTGGGCTCTGCTCTTGTCTTTGTTGAATAACATCAGATTTTTTTTGGCTCAATCCTCCAATTTGTCTAGGTCACTCTGTATCCTATCCCGACCCTCCAGGGTATCTACCACTCCCCCTAGCTTAGTGTCATCTGCAAACTTGCTGAGGGTGCAATCCATCCCATCCTCCAGATCATTAAAGAAGATGTTGAACAAAACCAGCCCCAGGACTGACCCCTGCAGCACTCCTCGTTACCAGCTTCCAACTAGACATCGAGCTGATGGTCAGTACTCATTGAGCCTGATGGTCTAGCCAGCTTTATATCCATTTATAGTCCATTCAGCCAATCCATACTTCTTTAACTTGCTGATGAGAATACTATCGGAGACCATATCAAAAACTTTGCTAAACTCAAGGTATATCATATCTACTAGTTTCCCCATGAAATACATGCTCACCAGAGTATTTTCACAACTCATTCCAGGCCATTGCCACCACTCATTTTAGGGACTTCACTGGTTGGCATGAGCCTTTTGGAGAAGGAAAGGTTTTAGATGCTTTCTAATATTGCAACCTCTCTCCACTCAGAGAACTTATTTCTCTGGAAACTCTGTAGCTGGGTTTGTATAAGCAGAATCCAGCACAAACATAAACCGAACCTGGCTCACACTTCCCACTTGCAACTTGAACCTTACCTATGACTTTCCTTGCATTTGTGAGCGTAAGACAAGTTAGAACCCTAAAACCTTACTTTATGATGGTTTCGCTTTTATTACAAGAGGGTTTTCTAAGTTATTTATAAAGCAGCTACTATAAGAAAAGAAGAGGAAGGGAAAGGAAATGGGAAAAGAGGAGAGGAGAAGAGAAAAAAGAATGTACATATGGGAGAGCTGATAGAACAAACCATAACAGCACCTTTAACATGTAGTTCCATTAGAGATTTTGAAAATACCTGTTATTTCCTGTATGGATAGTAATTACTCCTTTAAAAGCACATGATGTACTCATGAAAAATCCAGGACTGAATTGTCAAATTAGCCCCTAAAACTGCACCTACAGGTTCTGCATAACAAATTCATTTGCATGCACAAACCCCATATTTGCATTTAAAAAATGCTGGTTTCACATACAGAAAATTTTCTGGCATGGCACCACAGATCCACCTGGAAAATTTAGCCCTCTTTACATTTATTTTTAAATGTTATTTGGTTGGTTTGGAGCCATTATTCTCCATCATATTCTGTCACTGTCATTAAGTTAATACATATAGGCTTATTTTAAAATTTTTAAGATAGTGGGTGGGTAAGGTAGAGACACTTATGGCACATCCTTGTGCAGTAGCTCATGTTTCAGGCATACATGCATCAATTCCATTTAAGATTGAGATGAGTCATTCACTGAATTTAACAAATTAGACAAAAGCCATTCTCCCAAACCAAACTGACTGGCCTATGCTATCATTTAAGCCATGCTATGCAGAAATCCAGTTTGTGCTGACATCTAGACTTTCTCACTTTCCCTGTGCTTTCTTTCTGTTCCTCAGTGGCTTTCTGGCATATCCCATACCCCCTTCCTGCTCCCTGTACCGTTCTTCTCTCTTCTGGCCTCTTTTGGAAACCCCAATGACCAATATAACCACTCACTGGGAAAGGGAGACATTTTTGTTTTTATCCATCCATCTTCACTGCTGTAACTTGGTGCTTTAATTTAAAAACAAAACAACAGAAGGATCCTGTTCACAATAGACTAATCACCTACAAATATTCACTTTTAATTATTATCTAATATTTATACAAAGCTTTTCATCCTGAAGAAGAAAACTGAATACAGCACTGTACAATCAGAATTTTAACAAAGAAGTTGTTTTGGATTAACAAACATGAATAAAAATAAACCACTGGCTTTTTGGACATCTATAACTTCATAATAATTTATTTTTTAAAATGGCTCTGTAGTTCATACCTTATATACAGTACCATGTTATACCCTATAGCAAATTATTACAAACTCATTATGAAGCCCCGAAAGAGTGAAGTTAGACTTTAAAACTTCATACCCGATAACTACAACAGCATTAGTAGGCACTAGTGTATTGAAGCAGAAAAATGTATATTGTGTTAGCACCAAATTATGATCTTGCAATCCTGCATAATGTGATACATACGTATGGAGTAATATTGTACCACCGACTTCAAAATAACACACCTCAATGAAATCAATAGAAATTCTGCTTAAAAACTGATGGCATAATATGGTCCAAGGTTTTCAAATGACATAATTCCTGGGTGCTTTTTTAATATATCCTTTCATATCTTCATGCTCACAGAGCTATCATTAAAGTTTACTCTAGTTACTTATAGGATGTTGGACTGTGCTATCACGGTGTAAGTACAGTTGCTAAGACTTATGATCTCTTTATCTGAAAGAAAATGGACATGTAAAAACCCTAAATCAAGTCTATCTTATATGAAGCTCCAAAATATCTCTGTCTTGTTTTTCAAGCCATAGCAGTCACTCAAATAATTAGTGTACGTATCCAGGCGCTACCAAATTGCCTATCTGAGCTGAGAATGAATTACTGGTAATTGACCCAGAGTTGCCTTTCCTATTTCACACATGAGCAACTTATTGATGATTTACACTCCAAAATCAATACATTCTCCTCAGGAGACTCAGTTAAATCATCTAACAAGATTTTGCTAACCTTTCAGCTACACAATTCCAATACTAAGTACATCCCCAAGAAATGCATACATAAAGATATGCGGTAAACTGTGTTTTTGTAAGAAATCGTGAGGTTGATTCTGCAGTGTTCATTCATGTTGATGATGATTTACTCATGCATGCACTTTCATGGATTCCGGACTAGAATCAGCCACTCTTACTCATATTGAATAGTAACTTAGGGCAGCATTATTATTAGGCACCTAACTTCCATTAAAACAAAAGAGAGTTAGGCATCTAAATACCTTTGTGAATCCCACCCTTATTCTGAGAGATGTCCCACTGAAATTACTAGGACAATTTATGGAGTAAGGTAACACTTCGTGTGAGTGAGGATGATAGAATGAGGCCTTACTTCAGCTGGGTTCTTTCGGTTCAATCAAAATTTATGTAAAATATCTCCAGATATGAAAAAGATAAAAAGAAACAGAAAAATAGAAGAAAGAATACCTTAAAGTAAAATTACAGATTAATACTGTCTCTCCAACTCTGTTTTTCTTAGTGAGAGACAAAAATCAAACTACAAAATGAGATGCTTTACAAAAAATGCAGCTAAAACAGCAAAGTGAAGAATTCCTGTAAATCCAAAAGCTTATTCTCATGACTGGTAAGACTGCTGGAGTTATGATAACATTCCAGCTGTTGGTCATGGAAAGGGAAAGAAGAGCAATAGAAAATAAATACAAAGGATTATTTTACTAAGTGGCAGGCAGTGAAAAATAGGGGTCAATTAAAAAAAATAACCCTGGTTCAGCTCAACTACAGAATCTCATACGCATTTTAATATTGACTATCATGTTTTATGTGGTAAGTTCCTCTTTATTAATAAGAACTTCTTTTAACATCGATTCAGTAAAATGCTTTGCTTTAACTGTTCTTTTTCTATGCTACTGAACTTTTCCAGCTCTATTATTATTGGAACATATTATTGGTAATGGTATAGAATACAATAATTTGGTTGTTTCCAGGGGAAACGTGCAGCCAATTAATAGACAGTGAAAACTGTCTTAAGTGAACAAAAGAAAAACAAAATTAGTTGTTGAACAGATATTTTTAATAACAGAAAGACCAGAATAGCACTCTGTATGGTGCAGTCATGCAAACACTTACCACTGGGTAGAGTGTGTATTATCATAAATAGCCCCACTGAAATATAAAAATACTAAAATGGGAAAAGCTAAAGAAAGGGTGGATTAGTAAACACTGCATAACTGCCTTGTAAAAGAATAAACGTGTAGGTTTCACTGTGTAAGACTCCATCCATATTAAAAATCTCATGTCTTATTAGTCATACAGCACCATGGATGTGCATGACTTAATTAAAACACCACATAAAAGTATCCCCAAATTTTGAACACACATTTTTAAAGCCTTGGACACTGTCAACTCTGAGCTCTTGTGTAATTAGCAAGAGTGCTGTGCCTTCTTTCTGCCGTACCTGACTACTAGGGGCACAAGCGATCACCATGTTGCCCCATCGTCACGTCTCTGGGAGCAGCAGAACCTGAAATGTTTCCTTCATTCTCACCTTTGCAGACATGGCTATTGTTCTAACACTCTTGCAATGTCAGATGCCCTAGAATGAAAATGGCCAATCTTAAACCCATGCACGTACCCCTCAGTCTCTCAGTAACATGCAGCGCTATTAACCGTGAAGTCTAGCCAATGAGATTGCACACCCCTCAAACACCTGGCAGGTGAATGGAAGAGCACTGAGCTGGCTTTGATGCTTCCTATCTGACTATACCCAAAGGGTTGCAAAAGACAACTGCTGATGTAGCTCAAAAGCTCTCCTCTTTGAAGTTCCACAGGCCCCAGAACTCTTCCCTGACCATTTATATAAAATTGCCAGGAGAGATTGTGTCCTGCCATAGACTTCCAAGCCATGAGCACACAGACAATACCCAGCTTTACCTATTGTTCAGGTCAAATGCAAAAGCCATCAGCACACAGTTTTCCCAATGCCTGAATGAGATTAGCAGCTGGATGAAGGGGAGCTAGCTGGAGCTAAACTTTGGAAAGATGGGATATGAAATTCTAGGAAGTATGGCCAGGCCAGTTGGTTCCCCCCTGCACATGTAGAAGGGTACAGAAGACTATTGGGTCTCTTCACAATGGCCACTCAAGATACTGAGTGGTAGTAAGAGGGCCTGTTGCATGAGAGGGAGAAGGCTAAGTAGCCTGTAGTGGAGAAGATGATAGTGAGGGAGTAGCAGGTTTGGGGTTGAGGTGGTGCATTAAAAGTTTTGGAGAAGTTTATCAACTGGACCCAAATTCTGAACCTTAGACGTTTGCCTATGTTGACAGGACTTTCATATTTTAGATCAATGTTTACGTCTCTCAGTATTAATAAAACCTCCTCAGTGTATGATTTTGTTTCATGCTGGTAGCCCACTATTTGTCTTCAGTGCAAAATACAGCCTTATGAGAACCTGCTAGGCTCAAGATTGTGGCTCCGATATGTACCTGGCTCTGAATCGACCCTTACCTATCTTTACTCAAAGGCAATATCTAAATTAAGAGTGTTACTATAATCACTTGTAAGTACTGGATGCTTCTCAAGATACATCACTCTCTGGTTTCAGGCTAAAGCTCAATCTCTAGAAAATATATCGATTTTTTTGTTGTTTTCTAAATCACTACTGCATAAGATATAAGTAACATTATATCTTACAAGCACATTTTACTCATGCCAAATAGCTGCTTTTGCATTAAAAAAGGCTCTGGAGTCACTGTGTACTGTGCTCCTCATCGAGTCTCACTGGGATTTTTCCAAGTTGAGACAGAATTGCAATTATCTGCATCAGCGTAAATTGAAAAACACTGTCATTTGATGCCTTTTGGTTTGAAAAGTGAAGGCACTACAATAGCTGCATAAATGTTACACCACAGGCTTGCAAAGCACTTTATATAGTCACACTGGGTACAGCAAACAAATTTAGTAAAGAAATACAGGAGGCAGTTTGTTGTAGCTGTCCCTAAAACTAACTTCTTAGAAATATAGTTTGGTTGGAGCTTTTACTACTTGTATTTCCATGTGTCTCTAAACTTAGTGCTCAAGATATAGTCAAATACATTAACTGCACTTTTTCAGCACACTGTGGCTAATAACGTAAGAGCAGAAGTTTACAAATAGGTTGCATACGGTGTCACCATCCACAACATACAAGGACTTCCAATACCTGGCACAAACCTAACCAGGAACTGCACCTGTTACTATGACAATTAAACAGGGACATAGATTAATAGCCTGTAAAACTAAGAGAATAAAACTCATGGCATTCTGCTTGAGGTGCTGCTATCGATCAAAAACCGCCTGTGTTGTCAGGGGAATAAAAAGTATCTTCAGTTGCTAATCAGCATATTCTGATTTGGGGCCTCTGCCTCCTCTTTTGCACAGGCTTTTTTGCAACAGCAGCTTTTGCCACCATCATTGACGGAAACCGTTGCTCTGCATCTACGGATAGAATTAAAGCAGGCCAACTTCTTATACTAGTGCTTGCTCTTGGGCTATTAAGAAGGCTTATTGCTGCATTAGGTAATGCGCCTCGCAATTTATGTCCTGTCAGCCCATTCTTTCCAAAGGTCGGTTTTTCAGTAATAGCCTCACTGTAATTGAGACTTTGCTCAAGAGCTGTCAGACCACAAGAGAGATGATTATGTCATGTGCTGGATGTTCATTATTCATTAATGTCAATTCTAGTTGTAATGCCGAGTACAATTACATGAATTTCTAATGATGAAAGAATTTTGTGATTGCCCATCTAGTGCTGGTGGGAGAGTTTCTTAGACTGGCCTCCAGATCAGGGAGGAAAAAACAAAAATCTAAAGACTATTATGTTAAATTACAGCACTGTGAACAACTGAAAGGGCCAGTGGTAGAAAACAATAACCTGTGACGATAAGAAGTCAGCTGTATCAATACGTTTCTACCTTAAGTAAAGTCCTGCATAAATTATATGGGACTTTTAGTATAGATTTCAACGTTCAAATGTAAACGTTACATATTGAAAAATGCCTACAGTCCTATTCAAAAGAAAATATACATGGTCTTCTGGAAGCCACAATTGGGGGAGCATTCTTGGCCACTTGCATCATGGCACAATTAATATTATTTAGCTGATTCAAAGGAGGAAGCAACACAGGCAAATTTGGCCAAGCTAGACCCAAAAATTATTTATGATATGGCTAGAACAAATTGGTAGGCAAAAGTGTCTAACAGTCAGATAAGGTGACTGAGTCAGGAGATATGGGTCTTCTCACCAACTTCATCCCATTATGTCTGCTTGGGCAACTCCTTTCCCTTTGGGTGCCAAAATTTCTCCATCTATGAAATGGAAATAACAACCCTCACTTTTGAAAAGAGCTTTCAGATACTTAAATGAAAATGGCATATAAGTGCAAAGTATTTTTAGATGTTTAGGCAATGAAACAAGTTTGTATGAACACCATGGCTTTGGTTCTCCATGGTCTGGCATTTTGACTAATCATTTTCATCTGTACGAAGTAAATACGCGGTGGGTGTAGAAACACTACCTACTATTTTGATTTGGCAGCATTTTACACTCACTTTGCTGAAGTCCAAGTGGGCTTCTGCCAGAAGTTATTTATTTATTTATTAGGCACCGTGCAAGTTCCCAGGCAGCTGAGGAGGCAGTATCTGCTACTCAGCTTCCCGGTTCCCTTGGACTTTCCCAGGAAATTATTGATGAACCCAGGAAGCTGAATAACAGATATCGCCTCCTCAACCGCCCAGGAACCTGCATGGCACATAATAAATAAGCTCAGCTCTGGAGAGGGATGGAGAGTACGAGTGGCAGGGGCCTCAGATGTGGAGGAGAAGAGGATATGTATCTATCCTTCCATCTCCCCAGGCCCTTTTAAATTGCCTGGACCCTGGTCAATTGCCCCCTTAGGCCTCCCCCCGTTGGCGGACCTGTCTTCAGTGTTTTAGGAGTTTAGGATATTAGATTAACATGACATCTGAAAGAGTGGAGCTGAGTCCGTTGGAGTTATTGAAAACAAAGAAATGTCTTAGTTGTGACAGACTGACAATTTCCAGCAATATCCTGAATGAATTTATTGAATTAAATTAAACCTTACTGAATTAGTTTAACATCTTTGGAGTCCGTTGTATTAAGAATGCAATTGTGTATGTATTATTGTGGAATTGTGTGCATTTCCATGGGAAGGGTAAATAGGAAAACAGCAGGGGGGGATTAAGCAAATTCACTCAGGTTGCAACATCCCCAGATAAGCCATTACCCTAAAAAGGTATGCATATATTAGTTCAAACTGGATTCTCCAGGGACTGGCAGATGAAGAAACCATTTTTGGATAAATAGCCTGGTTTTAGACACTAAGGTGTGCTCTTATTTATCTCTACTCTTTTCCTCCAGTGATGCTGATAGAAACCAGTCAACTTTCTCAGACACCTATTTAGCAGCAAACATTTCCTCTCAGGGCTACACTCCCACATAAAGACAATGGGAGTCTAGTGCTGTTTGGAACATCAGGCACAGATTTCAGGAGATGAGGATCAAGAGTGGGCTATAAACCCAACGGTTCATCTGCACTAGCTAGGAGAACTGAGCCAACAGAATGGGTAACATTTTATTAAAAAAAGAGTGCAGCAAAGGATTTTCAAGCCTGCTTACCTCCAGCATTTGCAGAGGCATTGCAAATTCTTTGCAACAGGGACTGTACTTTTACTAACTATGTAAAGTGCCATGCAAACCCATGGCATTATGCAAACGTTTACAACTAACAATGGTAATAATGCTTCTGGGAGTGACTGCCTGTAAGCAGTTTCCTCATTTGTAAATGGAAATAGTACTTCCTCACTTACCTCAGTGAGACATTTTGAAGATTAGCCAGTGTTTGTAGAGGATTTTGAAGATGTAAAGTACTACAGAACTGCTAAGACTATTATTTATTATGGAGTGCAAGCTAGCATGGTTCTGCTTCATTTACTTCTCTGTTTTTATAGCAGCATCAATGACGTTAGCAAAGTTCTGGGTATCGTTTGTTAGTCAAATTATCTATCTTCTGCAAGATCAGTGCATAAAGTACTACCAGTCCTATATAAACAGAGGCAGAGGCTGTATTTTGTTTTCTAAATTATTGGTGATGGGAAAGTGAAGGAAAATTATTCCCCATCGGATGTTATGATAAATCGAATTTGGGGTTTAAACTAGTTTATGCAGCATCCATTGTGTTTATAAATGCTGTATCTGCATATGCAAATTAGGTAAGTGCACAAGCATGCACATACCCATTGCTATTTTCAAGTGCTCTTAAAAGAAGCCTTCTTTCATCTCTCCATTCACCTCTTGCACAGGAGTATCACTGACTGACTTCAGTCTAGGTTTCGCTCTGACAATAGCAGAGAAACCATTCTCCAGAGGCATCAAAACATTCCTCCTTCCACTGATAATGCCTTTCTCCCTCATTCCAGTACAGCCTTTCCTGGACTTGCATAGCTATGCAGGCATATCTAGTTCCTTCTTGCAGTGGTTCTATTCTTAAGGTTCTTTTCAATTCTCTCTATTTGGAGTGGCTCATCTGCTGTTTCTTTAGGAAGACCCCTCTTATATGGAGTTCCACCTGTGCTCTTTGCTCCTCTGCCCTCTCAGTCATCTCATCTGTGTTTTTAACTTTAGCTACCACTGTTGTGCTGAATATACTCTGCTGTAGATATCTTTTGATACTCAATGGTTTCTTCCCATCAGCATTCTGCGCTTCTTTTGACTAAAGGAAAGTGGGGCTTCAACTCAGTTTCCTTCAGCTAAATGCTTCAAAGACAGAAGTTCTTTTCTTAAAGAGAAGCATCCTCAAACATCTCCATCCCCTTCACCTTCCTCCATGATTTATGCATCTTGCTTGCTCCCACTGTCCATCATCCTTAATCCTGAACTCTCCATCAGTTCCCATGTCTGTCTGAAAACTTGTCTGCACCTATTGTCTTAAAAATTGTAATGCCCCCTCTCCCAACCCGCGCGCACACAGTTCTTAATAACTCACCAGCTATTCTCAAACCACCATTCTACTTCCCAGAAATTCAGTTCAAGACTGTCCTAAATTGTCTTGGTTTTTAAAATTCTCCACGGGCTTGTTCCAGCCTACATCATATACTTTGTCTCTCTTTGTTCTCCTTCCCCTTCTCTCTGTATTTTAGCGCTGGCCTCACCATTTTGGAAACTACTTTTCTGTAGTTCTTGTCACCTACAAAAGTCTTCTTGTATCTTTCTACTTCAACACCTTCCATTTCATTTAAAATTTATTTTTAACATAAAACGTCTCATCTTTGCCACTTAATTTCCCCCCTCTCTCTCTGATATTGCTCTTGTGATGAATGCTTTAATTTATACAAATTTATTTTACACTAGTCTTTTCTGTAATTTATCTTGTATTATTTAACCTGTTAAAGCATTTTGGGATTCAGTTTATATGAAAGATGCCATATGAAATAAAGATTTATTGTTCTGTATTTTTCTCTACAGGCAATGAAAGAGTGGTAGGAGTTCAATCATTCAATCAGCTGTTATTCCATAGCATAAAATAAGACTATTGAAGAGCGCTACTTGATTAATATTTTTCCTCCTTCCATAATCTAATTTCAGCTGTAAAACTAAATCTACAATAGACAGGAAATTGTTTTAAAAATTTGTTTTGTGAGCAAATCTTCACTGTAATGGCCCTGCTACTGAATGATAGATATTTCTCTGTGTCAAAACATTTATGGGCACTAACACTTCAATATTAGACCCACTGCTCAGTTGCAATTAATGAATACATTTAATGCATATGTAAATAATGAACATATAGTGTTAACTTTTAACAGTTCCTTTTGACAGAACCAATCACCATCACCTCTTGTTGTCACCTCTTGATTTTATTGCAAGTCTCATATTTTATGTTTTACATAAACCCCCAGCTCTTGGAGTCCTGTGATTATGTTAGAATCTCATCTTTTGTTAAAACAGTAAGATTCTATCCCTCATGATTGAAGAGATTTTGAAAATGTGACCCAAGTGAAACGTAAAGGTTTAAAAAAACAGAAGGCAAAAAAAAGAGAACCCAAATTTTATTTTATTTTTTAAATCTCATGATTTGTAAACCAGGCTCATAATTTTGGGATCCCAACTCAGATTTTGACTATATGGGTTTAGTAATACTATAATGAATTGAATTGGATTGAACTGGATGGACTCATTCAGAGACAGAGAGACTAAGAATCATTATATCACCTTCCACCTCACCCTTTCCATGGAAATTGTATTTCATGTAGTGAAAGTCCATGATTTGCAACCCACAACACCCGGTCTATGTGATTCATAGATTCCAAGGCTAGAAGAGACCATTGTGATCATCTAGCCTGGCCTCTTATATAACACATGCCACAGAACTTCCTCCAAATAATTCCTAGATTAGAAAAACATCCAATCTGGATTTCAAAATTCCTGGTGATGGAGAATCCTCCATGACTCTTGGAAAATTGTTCCAGTGGTTAATTACCCTCACTGTTAAAAATTTACACCTTATTTCCAGTCAATTTGTCTAGCTTCAACTTCCAGCCACTGGATTGCATTATACTTTTATCTATTAGATTGAAGAGCCCATTATGAAATATTTGTTCCCCATTTAGGTACTTATAGACAGTAATTAAGTAAATCCTTAACTTTCTCTTTGCTAAAATATAGAGATTGAGCTTCTTGAGTCTATCACCGTATAACATGTTTCTTAATGAGAAGGTTACTCACCTTATGCAGTAATTGAGGTTCTTCAAGATGTGTGTCCCTGTGGCTGCTTCACTGTAGGTGCAGCAGCACCCTCTGCACCTGGGATCAGAGATCTTTGGTAACAGTGCCCACTGGGCCGCCCATGGGATCCTCCCCTTCTCATGCCATGAGCGGCATCTATATAAATAGTGCTCTGTGGTCCAACCACCCTCAGTTCCTTCTCTACTGCAGAGCTTATCTTTCAACTCTGAAGCAGAGGGGAGGAGGATGTGTAGCAGAGCACCTATAGGGACACACATCTCTAAAGAACCTCAATTACTGCACAGGGTGAGTAACCTTCTCTTCTTCAGATTATGACCCTATGGGTGCTCAACTGTAGGTAACTGTAAAGCAGTGCCCCAGTTGGAAGACTGGAGCTTCGGAACAGCATGTAGTGCAGATGATGGGACTGTGTGTCCTAGTAGGGCATCTGATGCTGTATCATGGATAATTGAGTAGTAATGGCTGAAAGTATCCATGGAGTCCCACATCATCACTTTGCAAATGTCAGTAATTGGTACATTTTTGAAAAAGGCAATCAAGGTGGAGAAAGAGCTGGTAGAATGTGCTCGAGTTCCTGGAGGAGATTGTATAATTGGGAGGAGATTGTATAATTGGGAGAAAAAGAGTATACAGTGCAAGATCTACTTGGAATGGCAGTTTGGATATGGCCATGCCTTTCAATCTGTTCACTGAGGAGAGGAATAAGCATGGCACCTGTCTGAAAGATTTAGTTCTATCCAGGTAAGACTAATGCTCATCTGAGGTCCAAGGTGTATAATGTCACCTCCTGCTGGTTGCTATGTGGTTTTGGGAAGAAGTAGGAAAGGTGATTTAAATGGAAGGCAATTGCTACCTTGGGTAAGAATTTTGGAAGTGGATATAACATGACCTTGTCTTTATGAAAAATTGTGTACATGAGAGTGCCAATTTCTCTCACCTGTGATGTGATGGTGATGAGAAAAGCTGTTTTCATGGATAGATAAATATAAGAGCATGTTGCCATGGGCTCAAACAGTGGTCTGGTGAGACAGCATAAGAAGAGGCTGGGGTCAAGGTTTTGGAGGCTGTTCAGGAATCTTTTCATGAGTGGGTGGATGAAGACAGAGTGGCTGTCTATATTCAGGCGGAATGTTGTGATGGCGGCCAAACGTACACCAATGGAACTTGCAGACAACCCTGATTTTTTGAGATCTAAAATACAGTCCAGAATAAGTGATAAAGGAGCATTCATTGCCATGACATGATTGGTGATGCACCAGGATCAGAACTTTGCCCATTTTTGGAGGTAAATGCATTGAGTGGTGGCACATCTGCTATTCAAGAGGACCTCTTTTACTGCCTCTGAACAGGTCACTTCCAAATCCCAAAACCATGGAGGAGCCATGCCTTCAGATGAAGGAGCTGTAGATTGGGATGGAGGATTTGACCTACTTCCAGTGAAAGGAGGTGTGGAGTCGGTCACAGAGGTATCAGAGAACATACTGTCATGTGAAGGAGGTAAGAATACCAAATCTGTCGTGACCATATTGGAGCTATAAGGATGACTCAGTCCCCCTATACTTGTGAAGTACTCTGAACAGGGGAAAAAGGGTGGAAAGGTGTAGAGTAGTGGGGCACCCCATGTAATGAGGAACACATCTCCCAGGGACCCGAGGCCTAGGCCTGCTCGCAACCAGAACTGAGGGCATTTGGCATTCTTCACTGTGGCAACGAGATCGATGGTTGGGAATCCCCATCAGCTGAATATGTGGTGTAAGGTTTTGTATCTAGCTCCCACTCATGGTCTTGGGAGAATCTCCTTCTCAATGAGTCCACCATGGTGTTTGGGTGTCCAGGAAGATATGTGGCTGAAATTCTCATGTCGTGTTGGTTACATCAGTTCCACAATTTCAGTGCTTCCAAGCATAGGGAGTAGGACCTCGTTCTGCCTTATCTGTTAATGTAGTAGAATATGCAGGTGAAATTGCCTGTCATAACTCTTACAGAGCGATGTCTCATAAGTGGTAAAAATGTCACCAGGTATTGTGGACCTCTAGAAGGTTGTTGTGTAGAGTGGATTCCGCTAGGTATGGTTTTCAAGTTGTGCTTCCCAACTGATTAGGGAGGAGTTGGTTGTTAGTATCACGGATGGTGCTGGTTGAAGGAAAGAGACTGAACACAGATGTTTTTGGGTTGTGTCTACCAGAGAATTGAGTCCTTGACTTTGATGGGCATGGATAGGAGTTTGTGAAGACTGTATCAGTGAGGTACATAGACTGTGCACAGCATGTGCACTCTGGCACGCATTAACAGAAATGTGGCCGTTGCAATGTGGCTGTGCAGCTGAAGACATGCATTGGTGGAGATCTGCGGACAAGTTCTTACTGTGGATGTGAGGTCAACTACTACTGAAAATTTGTGAGCTGGGAGGAAGCCTCTGGTTAGTCTTGCATCCAAGTGTACCCCGATAAACTCCAGTTGTTTTATCGGTGATAGTATCGATTTTGCATGTTTATCTGGAGGCTGAGGTTCAAGAAAAGATTCACTGTCTGCTGTATAGCATGAAGTGTGTCAGGCTCAGATGAAGCCTTGAGGAGATGGTCATCTAAGTATGGGAATATGACAATGCCTTATTTGTGTATGTAGGCTGCCATTACCATGAGGACTTTGGAGAATATTCAGGGGACTGTAGGAAGTCCAAAGGGTAGTACCCTGTATTAGTAATGATCAGTCCCCATGGTGAATCTGAGGAATTATCTGTGAGCAGGGTGTATGGTAATGTGAAAATACACATCTTGGAGGTTGAGGGCCGATAGCCAGTCCCCCTGTTCCAGTGCTGGATAATGGTTGACAGTGTAACCATCTTGAAGCGTTGTTGTTTAACTAATGTGTAAGGTTTCATTGGTCTAGGATAGGTCTCCACCTGTAGGATTTCTTTTGAGTCAGAAAATAATGGGGGGGGAAAACCTTTCCTTCTGTGTTGGGAAAGGACCAGTTCTATAGCTCCCAGCTGCAGAAGGTGGTTTATTTCTTTTCATTGCAGGTATTTGTGAGAAGGGTCCCTGAAGAGGGGCAGGTAGGGAGTTGGGTTGGTGTATGGGGTGTATCTGAGTAGCAGCGACTCAGGTATGTCAGACATCATCAGATTTTAGGGTATCTGAACTCTTGTGGAGGAGGAAGCAGCATCATTGGCACCAGAGACTGGATCAGTGCCAAAGAGATGCATTCTCTGGAATGGCCAGCAGATGGAGTAGAAAGCTTACTCCACACTGAAGGCTTGCCTGATGCAGAGGGTCTTCTTGGTGCCGGAGGCTGTATTGGTGCTGAGGGTTTAGTTGGTGTCACGGGTTTGATCAGTGGCAACAGATGTCGGTGATGATGGTTTCGTCAGTCCTGAAGTGCCCAAGTTGATTTGGCTGCAGCGGCCAGTCAGTACCATTTTTGAAGGTCTCACACCATGCTCCTCAGTGCCGAGAGACAATGTGATTGCCTATTTAGGGTCCTTAAACTTCTCCTAGGGATGCCAGGTGTCCGGTTTTCAACCTGTACCACTCCCTGCTCAGGCAGGGCCAACTCCTACCCACATCTCATGGGCAGGCAGAATCCACATCAGGGGCTTCAGCTCCCATCCCTGCCCCAGAGCAGAGGGAGCCCAGCTCGGGGTAGGGGAGGAAGGTGGAGAGGGCCAAGCAACAAAGAAGGGGGAAGGGAAGGAGCAGCAAGCAACAGGGAGAAGAGGGAAAAGGAGCAAGCAGGAGTGGGGCCTAAAGGGAAGAGGTGGAGCAGGGGTGGGTTCTGACGCTCCAGTTGTAGTGTCACGTTTTCAGAAATTAGAAAATTGGCAATGCTAATTCTCCTTAGTTCTAGTATCAGAGACAGTCACATGATCTATGTCTCACCCCTGAAAGTGTTGAGGCTATTGACCTTGCAGGGGATGGTGTTCTGCCAGGTGGTCCCTTAGGTGATGTGGTGGCCCATTTCTTCCCATCTGCCCAGGAAAGAGAGGATCTTTTCTTGGAAGAATGTGGCAAGTGAAGGTCGGTCCATGATCTAGACGAGCCTCAGAGATGCGTGGGTCAAGTGTCTGGACCAGGGTCCAAGGCTAACTGCAGCAAACTCTACATAAGGAGAAGTCTCAGACAGATATCTCAGTCCTTTTGGGCCCAGGCAGTCAAGTTGTAACAATGAGTGCACTTCTGTGAGACTGTGACGTGTTCTTCACCAAGGCAGCGGATGCACTGAGTGGCCATTGCTCACAGAGACAGTCTCATGACATGAAAGGCACATCTTAAACCCAGGTGACCCAGGCATAAGTATGGGGAAAAGAGCTCCCTGGTCAGGAATGGTGAGAAGTGGGAAATGTATTCAAAGCTATGTAGTAATAGAGAGGGAAGAACGAGGGATTTTTTTTTAATAGGAAAAGGCATATAAGGAAACAACTAACTAACATGCTAAACAGGTAAGGGTACTATGTAAGGGTTCAGAGAATAGAAAGTCTCTGCTTCAGATTCTGTCCCAGATCAAAGGTGGTTGAGAAAGAACTGAGGGCAGTTGGACCGTACAGCACTTTATATGGATGCCATTCACAGCGCAAGACAGAAGGAATGCATGTGGGGGTCAAACAGACACTGCTACCAAAGATCTCCACTCCCAAGTGCAGGAGGTGCTCCTGCACCTACAATGGAGCACCTATAGGGACATCACTCAAAGAAAAACCTTTAATCATTCTTGTGGTTCTTCTCCAAACCCTCTCCAACTTATCAACATCCTTGTTGAATTGTGAAAATCAGAACTGGACACAGTATTTAAGCAGCAGTTGCACCATTGGCAAATAGACAGGTAAAATAATCTCTTTATGTCTACCTGAGATTCCCGTTTATCCAAAGATCATATTTGCCTTTTGGCCACAGTGTTGCACTGGAAGCTCATGTTCAGCTGATTATCCACCATGATCCCCAAATCTTTTTCAGAGCAAACACTTCCTAGGTTAGAGTCCCCCATTCTCTAGGTATGGCCTATGTTCCTAGAGGTATATATTTACATTTAACCTGTTAAAATGGATATTGTTTGCTTTGATCTATTTTACCAGTGATCCAGATCACTCTGTACCAGTGCTCTGTCCTCTTTATTAGTTACCTCTCCTCCAATTTTAAGGTCATTTACAAACTTTATCAGTGATGATTTATTCTAGGTCGTTGATAAAAATGTTAAGTAGCGTAGGGCCAAGATCCCATCCTGCTCAATGATGATTCCCCATTTGCAACTATATTTTGAGACCTATCAGCCAGCTTTTAACCCTTTTACTGTTTACCATGTTAATTGTATATTGTTCTAGTTTTTTAATCAAAATGTTGTGCAATACAAAGTTAAACATTTTACAGAAGTTTAAGTGTATTACATTCACACTTACTTTTATCAACCAAACTTGTAATTTCTTTTAAAAAAAGATTAGTTTGACAGCATCTGTTTTCCATAAACCCATGTTGATTGGCACTAATTACATTACCTACCTTTTAATTCTTTATTAAAAGAGTCCTGTATCAGCTACTCTTTATCTTGGCTGGGATCAATGTCAGACTAACAGGCCTATAATTACCTGGGTCACCCCATTTACCCTCTTTAAACATTGGCACAATTTTAGCTTTCCTTCAGTCTTCTGGAACTTCCCCAGTGCTTCAAGACTTATTAAAAATGAACATTGATCAACAGCTCTTTTAAAACTCTTGGATGCAAGTTATCTGAACCTGATGATTTAAAAATGTCTAACTTCAGTCGCTGCTATTTAACATATCCTGAGATACTAGGGGAATGGAAGGAGTGTCATCGTCATCATATAACATGACTATTTTTTTCCCAAATATAAAACAGCAATATTTATTGAACATTCTGCCTTTTCTGCATTATTGCTGATAATTCTACCTTTACCGCCAAGCACCGGACCAATACCACTGTTAATTTAAGCTTTTCTGCTCCTTTTTTAGTACATAGTGTCCAAGGCCTGGCCAAATACAGATTAAAACAATAACTACAACTTTTTTCCCACAACCTCATATTTGTAGTCCTTTAAACCATTTTATATTTCAGACAAATGTTTTAGAACCCTTTACAGGATAAACGTATAGCACAGACACTTGTAATGCAGAGCAGAGACAGACCCAGGGGTCTGCATAAAAGAAGGCTCAAACTAAAATGTCTGCCTCAATACCAAAACAACCCCAGACGGCAAGGGTAAGGAGAAATTGAAATCTGTGGGGAACACAATGTGTGAGAGAGAAGAAAGTGTCCAAAGAAGCTCAACCACTGTGAAAACTTCATTTATCAATGTACGATCAAAGCAATCCCTTTTGTGTATGCCTTCCATTATCATCTGTTTTTCCAAATACAGAACAAAAATATTTATTACACATTTCTGCCTTCTCTGCATTATTCTTGATAATGCTACCATTTCCATCTAGTCATGGGACCAGTACTATTGTTCAGATTCTTTTTGTTCCTAATATACTTTTAAAAACACTCCTCATTATTTTCCTTAATTTTGCTGGCCATAGATTTTGCCATATGACCCTTTGTTTCCCTTATCAATTTTCTATAATTCATAGCTTCTGATTTATAGTCACTACTATGAACTTCTCCCTTCCTCCATTCATTATTTATTTATTATAGCTGCCTTCATTTCCCCTCTAAACCAGGTCAGTTTTTTAACTCTGGCTGGGTTTACACGGACGGCGGCAAATTTGCCGCTGTCACATCGATTGCTCTGGATTGACTGAGTGGTCTGTAAAGATGCGCTCAGCCGATCCAGGAAGCAACGCAGGAAAACCACCCCCGTAAGCGGAGTAGCGCTGCGTCGAAGGGAGCGCTGTTCCCTTTGAAGCAGCGCAGTATGGACGCCGCGCGGAGGAGACGCTGCAAAGTCGGCAGGAGATACGCAAGTGATTTATGTCACTTGTGTATCTCCTGTTGACTGCCACTGAATCGCCAAGGTAAGTGTAGACCAGGCCTAAGACAGCCTTTTTCCTTACTTGCATTTCCCCCCCCTCAGTCATCTAGTAAAGTATTCTTAAACAATTCCCTATCATCATTCGCATTTTTCTGATTAAATTCTTTATCCCCGCTGATAATTTTTTTCAGCTTTGTGAAATTAAGCCCTTTGAAAGCACCAAGTACATATATATATTACTGGCCTGGATATTATTCAGTTTGCATATTAAAAATGGGATCAAGTCATGATAACTTGTACCTAAACTATTGCTAATTTTTAGTTCTGCAGTAAGTTCCTCCTTATCTGTCAGGATCTGATTAGCATATGGATAGAGACCCCTTTCATATTTTTAATGAAATAAATATTACTGAGTATTGTGTGATTACGGGAGATTTGAATTTCTTAGATATAAATTGGAGGACAAGTGCTACTATTAATGATAAGGGCCAGATATTTTCAAATGTGATAGCTGACAAATTCTTCATCAAATAGTCACTGAACCAACAAGATTTAGTATTGGTGAGTAGTGAGGCTGTCTTAGTCAAAATAGTTGTAGAGGACAGCCTTGGTTTGAGTGATCATGAGCTAATTCAATGTAAACTAAATGGAACAATAAACAAAAACAGATCTGCAATGAGGGTCCTTGATTTCAAAAGAGCAAACTTTAATAAATTAAGGGAATTAGTTAGGGAAGTGGGCTGAACTGAAAAACTCAAGCATCTGAATGTGGAGGAGTCCTGAATTACTTTAAGTCAAAGTTGCAGAAGCTATCTGAAGCCGGCACGCAAGCAAAGGGGAAAAATTCATAGGGCACCGTTGCAAACCAAACTGGATGAGCAAGCATCTCAGACAGGTTAAGAGAAAGCAGAAAGCCTACAGGGAATGGATAATGGAAAGGATCAGCACAAAAAGCTACCTCTTGGAGATCAGCAAGTGTAGGGGAAAAGTGACAACTGCCAAAAGCCAAGCAGAACTGGACCTTGCAAAAAAAATTAAAAACAACAAGTAAAAGAGTTTTTAGCCATATAAACAAAAAGAAAACAAGGAAAGAAGTTGTGGGACTGCTAAGCACTGAGAATGGGGAGAGATTAAAGATAAACTAGGCATAGCCCAACTCCTAAATGAATATCTTGCCTCAGTTTTTAATAAGGGTAATAAGGAGTTTAGGGGTAGTGGCCGGGAGGCTAATGGAAACAAGGATACAGAAGTAGAAATTACCACAACCAAGTGTGATAAAGTATGGCCAAGTGGCTATGAGCGAGTCACTGAGGGCAGATATGTAAGCCTCATATTGGTCAAAGCCCTGTTCCCAGCCAGCTGGAAAGGGGTAACTTTAGGTTAACCAGACCACCTGGGGCTACCTAAGACCTATTAAAAGCTCTTGCTCCAATCAGAGGGCTAGGAGGGTTTAGAGCAGTGAGAATGAGGAGCTGAAAGAAGCAGAGTGAAAAACCAGAACAGGAGTGGACTAGGGGGCAGAACCATGGTAGGGGAAAGTTGCCACTACCAGGAGGGTGGCTACTAAAGCCTGGGAAGGGCAGCATGGGGAAGCAGCCCAGGGAAAAGACTGTAGCAGTTAGGCAAGCCAGCAGCGGGAGGCTGCCGCCATCAGGCCCCTGGGCTGGTGTCTGAAGTAGAGGGCAGGCTCAGACACCCCACACCAGCCGCAGCTGGGACGGCCAAAGCTCCCCCTCCAGGGAAGGGCTGAAGACCCCATGGGCCCCAGCCAGGGCTGTAGGCTATGGCGAGGGCTGACCGCTGAGAGAAGCGCCAGACCCAAGGGTGCTGGGCGGTCGTTCCATCACGCGCCACACCACACAAGGTGAAAGTCAAACTCAAACAGCTTAATGGAACCAAATAGGGGGGCCAGGATAATTTCTGTCCAAGAATATTAAAGGAAATGGCATGTGAAATTGCAAGCCCAATAGCAAAGATTTTTAATTAATCTGTAAATTCAGAGTTCGGACCCTATTACTGGAAAATTGCTAAATGTAGATTTTTAAGAAAGGGGGAAATAAAATATAGGAAACTACAAGACTATTAGTTTGACCTCAGTTGTATGCAAGATCTTGGAATAAGCTTTGAAAGAGAGGTAAAGAGTAATTGGGATAAAATACAACATGGTTTTACTAAAAGTAGATCATGCCAGACCAACCTGATCTGTTTCTTTGAAACAATAACTGATTTTTTTAGACAAACGTGATGCAGTAGATCTAATCCATCTGAATTCCAGTAAGACGTTTGATACAGTTCCACCGGGAATTATTCGTTAATTAGAGAAAATGGGGAAATATGTAATATGAAAATTGAAAGGTGGATAAGAAACTGGTTAAAGGGGGGGCGACAACAGGTGATCCTGAAAGGTGAACTGTCAGGCTGGAGGGAGGTTACTACTGGAGTTCCTCAGGGACTAGCCTTGGGACAAATCTTATTTAACATTTTCATTCACAACCTTGGCACAAAAAGTGACACTGTGCTAATAAAATTTGCAGATGACACAAAATTGGGAGGCACTGCCAATACAGAGGGGGCCCAGAATATCATACAAGAAGATCTGAAGGATCTTGAAAACCAGAGTTATAGAAATGAGATGAACTTTAATAATGCCAAGTAAAAAGTCAGGCACTTCGGGACTAACATGAAGAATTTTTGCCATAAACTGGGAACTTATCAGTTGGAAGTCAAAGAGAGACCTACATGTATTGGTTGATCAAAGAATGACTATGAGCTACTAATGTGATGTGGCCATAAAAAAAAGCTAATGCAATCCTTGAGGCATCAGGTGAGATATTTCCAGTAGAGATAGGGAAGTGTTAGTATCATTATACCAGGCACTGTTAAGACCTCATCTGGAATACTGTGTGCAATTCTGGTGTCCCATGTTTAAGAGATAAATTCAAATGGGAACAGGTCCAGAGAAGAGTTACTAGGATGATCAGAGGATTATAAAATCTACCTTACGAGAGGAGACTGACTCAAGGAGCTTGGCTTTTTTAACCTAACTAAGCAAAGGCTGAGGCAAGATAGGACACCTCTTTGTAAATACATCAGAGGGATAAATACCAGGAAGAGAGAGGAGTTATTTAAATTAGGAGCCAATGCTGACACAAGAACAAAAGGATATAAACCAGCCATCAACAAGTTTAGGCTTGAAATTAGACAAAGGTTTCTAATCATCAGAGGAGTGATATTCTGGAACAGCTTTCCAAGAGAAGCAGTGGGGGCAAAATAGCTAACTTGTTGTAAGACAGCTTGATACATTTTTGAAGGGGACACTATGATGAGATTGCCTACAATGGCATGTGCCCATTTGTGACTGCTAGTATCAAAAATCCCTAACGGCCAGAGATGGGGCTAAATGGGGGGGGCTCTGAGTTACTACAGAGAATTCTTTCCCAGGTGTCTGTCTGGTGGGTCTTGCCCACATGCTCAGAGTTCAACTGATCACCATTTTTGAGGTCGAGAAGGAGTTTTCCCCCAGGTCAGATTGGCAGAGACCCAGGGAATTTTTAACTAGAGTAAATGGTGAACTGCTGTAACTCAAAGTCTTTAAATCAGGATTTGAGGACACCAGTAACTCATCCAGAGGTTATGGGTCTATTACAGGAGGGGGTGGGTGAGGCTTTGTGGCCCAAGCTGTGCAAGTCAGACTAGATGATCACGATGCTCCCTACTGGCCTTCAAGTTTTTGAAATCTGATACAGAATCCCCCTGTGTTGATGAAACACTTTCGAAGATAGGAAACGTCCAGCTATACTATTTAGAAATTCCAAGGACGTTTTAGTACTGGTAACATGAGACCTCCAGCATACACCAGTCACTCAAATTGAAGTCCCCCAGGACCACACAGCTTTTTCCCCCTACGCATTATAGCAGTGCTCTCCAGACTGTGGGGTACGCCCCCTAAAGAGGCATGGCAGGGCCCAGGCCAGCTCCCATGAGCGGGAGGGAAGGGAGCACTATCCAGCCCTGCTCTGCTCCACTCCACTCCCAGCCCCAGTCCCCAGCCATGGCACCGGCTCCACCCCTAGCCCCTGCGCATGAATTCTGGCCCCCGCACCCAGCTGCAGCTCCCAGCCGAGGGAGCAGACATTCTATTACTGGTAAGGGGAGGCACACGAGAAAAAGTTGGGGACCGCTGCATTATAGATAGGCGCATAAGGAGCCAGTCATCCTGTTCCCTGATGCGATTTGTTGGTCTGTAGTAGACACCAACTAATATCCATCTTTTGTTTTATCTGTTAGGACATTGATCCATCAGCATTCAAGATCATTTTCTTAAAAGTTATCAGTGCCTCAGAAACAAGAAATGCCATTTAGACACAGCGTGCCACTCCCTCTCCCATTTTGCCCATTCCATCCTTCCTAAATAGGTTATAACCATTGATTTTTAAATTTCCAATCATGCAACTCAACACACCAGGTTTCAGTAATACCAGCTAGATTGAATTTATGTTCTTAAATGAGCAATTCCAATTCTTCATGTTTGTTACCCAGGCTCCTAGCATTAATGTATAGGCAATTTAAAGAATTTCTTCTGTTCATGTCCTTGGGCTCATTGATTAATTTTGTTCTCAACATCTCAATTTTGAGTTTCCATATCTACCCTCTTTTTTTCCTCCCCGTTTATCAGTTTAATGGGGGTAGTTTTATGGCCCCCCACCACCACAGCGTCTGAGCACTTCCTTCCCTTGCCACAGCAAAATGTGCCTTTATAACCACTAACCTTATTAAAATTCCCTTTTAGTAGTGTGTACAGTGGTGCATCCCTGTTACTCCCAGCTCTTTTTAGAATACAGCAGTACATTTTCTCCCTAGGTTGGGCAACTATAATTATATTATGCACCTGCTCTCATCATTTTCTAAGTTGGCTGTCTATACAGTGGAGAATTTACCTTAAGTTGTCAGTCTGTTTTTAACATTGTTTTTTAGTATGGACCCTGGCTATATTTGAGGCCCTGTTTTTCAGTCTCATATTGAAAGATCTGCCTGTCTTTTAGGGACCTCACCATTGCATCAATGCCTGCAGGTAGCATGGTGACACTGGTGAGCTCTAGGATGTGGAATGTTGTCCGCTGAGCAGGTTTTACCGACGCCCTCTATGCCGCTCTGCAGAGAATAGGAGTGTCACAGCTCAAATTATAGCAGCTCATGCTTTTCGTTTTGGAAGTCCTTGGTATAATCCCCAGGGCATTGGCCAAGATGTCAGCCATCATGTAAGTGGGGGCTCTTCCAAAATTCAAACAGTGTGGGCCTCAGATGCTCGGGACGAACTTCCTCTGAGCAAAACAAACATGAAACCTACTGGTAAGCGTATGTTACAGGTCCCTACTTGTGTTGATCCACAGAGGACAGGGGCTTCTACAGTTCTCAGCTAGGGAAACCTGATGTTTTCTCTCATGCTAACGCCATAAGGTCCCAGTTCCATTCTCAGCGTGTGAACAAAGATGATGGCCACTACAGGTACACTCTCTCGATACGTCTCAGTTCAGTTTTGAACACCTTAAACACTTTCAATTTCACAGTTGCTTTTTATAGAGTCACAATTGGCCCCATATTTATTATCATTTATACCTGTCTTTTAGCACTAGGCCATTTCAGTTGGTTTCACCTTTTCCATTTTTTGTAGTATTTTAGTCACATTTCTGTAATATGGTATAGCACATCAAATGTGTTGACTCCGAGTAAATGTGGGAGTAAAATTGTGGGAATGTTTACTGTTATATGCTCATAAAGTGGAATACATTTGCTTAAGAACAATTACATATTAGAAAATACCAAAAATACAAACAAGGTGTCTTCACATAACAAAAGGGTCTTATATTTGACATGTAAGTATGCTTACCTCAATAGCAGCACAACACATGTAGACCCAGTGAAAACCTCTAATTTGGTGGTGTCATAAAACACCATTCAATTTGCACAAATCTAGTAGTAGCACATATCAATTCTGCTGGAGGAAGCATAGAGGCAGAGGGGATTTTACTTACATCTGTAGGAGATGCTCAATAATTTGCTCATAAAAAGACTAAGGAAATTCTCTCTGCAGATATGTCTTTCTGATTATTGAACTGGGGCTGCCTTCATTCATGGGCAAACAAAGGAATACAGAAAGTCATATGGTTTCATCTGCTGGAAGTGAGAACTGTTTTAAATGCTTATTGTAAAAAGCGTTGTGCTCTGAACCTTACATGTCATAGGGATGGGCCCATCAGAGAGAGACCAAAAGATGGTTTGCAAATCTCTGGGATATCTGAACAGAGAAACATACTGCTAAAGCAAAACTGTTGCACAGGAGTTACTATTCCATCCTATTCCTTTGTTAAACCTTTCCGAGGAAATTTTTAAAATTGCCAAGCCAGCAACTCTTCAATTCTTTCCTTTTGTTGACATTTGCCCCTTCAATAGTCTGTAATGCATTGGTAAACCCAGCCTTGGGTCTCATATTGCAGTACCCATGTCAGCCTTGTTTGCTACTCGCCCGAGTGTCTCAACATTGTGTGAGGTATATCACACATGCACTGAGTTTGTTATACTGCTCAGTTTGTTATACTGTTTGTTATGCTTCATTTTCTGTATTATTTAAAATATTTTTGTTATATGGTAAATACATTTTAGGAATAAAAATAAATTAAATAATGGAAATGTCATCAACATTATCTAGAATAAAAGCAGTCCTGCCTCAGTACTCATGCTAAAGAAAGTAACATTTTCTTTTTCTCCTTGATACTGTTTGACTTTTGTGATTAAACCAGGCATTTTATTTATCTACTTACTTAATTTATGTGGCAGGGAAAATAAGAGCATTATTCTGAGAAAGGAAAGATGACCAAGTGACTTTTTAAACTGGAGAAACATTTAGGATTCAGGAGCCAGCATTAGCAAGCACCAGTCTACTGGGCACTTAGAACTGCTAAAAGCTCCCTTGGTGAGCATCAACAAAAACCACTTGTTTAACAATTATTCCAGGCTGGGATGAGGAAGGGGGTACCAGAAATAAAAGGAAGCAGCAAAAAGTAATTACAGCATTAAAGGAAAGGCAATAAAAACTAAAAATGTATCTAGGCCTGCAGATCAACAGCTGTGGCATTATAGAGATCAGATAAGAACTTCCATTCACAGATGCTCCTTTATTGATTAAAAGGGGGAAAGTGCATTTCATTGCTTTAACTGGAGTTTAGGGTCAGAGCAATAAAAGAACAATACAAATGAAATAAATAGCATGCTGGATGTTGTAAATGTTTAGCATTTCCTGGTAAAGAAAGATGAAATTTTAAACAGATCAAGATCATTACATCCAATATTGTTTTAACACCAGAAAAACCTACAATGGGGGTCTGTTACCCTGCAAAATTCTCTCTGACTGACTCCACTGATGTCTCAAAATACACATATCTGTTAGCAAAAATGATAAATGCACGTTGCTGTCGCCATTCCATGCCCCCCAGGGATTAATTTCTAACACTATGTTTTTCTTCTAACTTGCATTTGCTGGGGACAGAAATCAATTTCTTTATTGTTCCACAAACACATTTCACAGGTCATAAAGTTTACTTTTGTTTTCAACCCTGACAACCAAGTAACCACTGTTATCGTTCCATAAACAGCATCAGAAAATATAGTGAAAAAAAATCCTAATATACAGTTAGTTCTGTGTGCTATTTCTAAAAGCACAGAACTTCAGTTTGCAGGGACCGTACACTGTGGCTGGGTCTACATTGACTGCGGCAAATTCGCCGCCATCACATCGATTGCTCTGGATCGACTGAGCGGTCTGTATAGACGCGCTCAGTTGATCCAGGAAGCGACGCAGGAAAACCACCTCGGTAAGTGGAGTAGCGCTGCGTCGAAGGGAATGCTGTTCCCTTCGACACAGCGCAGTGTGGACGCCACGCAGAGGAGACGCTGCAAAGTCGACAGGAGATACACAAGTGATTTATGTCACTTGCGTATCTCCTGTCGACTGCCGCCGAATCGCAAAGGTAAGTGTAGACCAGGCCTTTGGCTAATCTACTCTACAAGGACATAAGGATTTACACTGCACTGCAATTGTCTTAGGCTATGTCTACATTGATGGCGCCATCTGGTGGGAGCCAGGGACTCCTCCTACCCTGCACTGAGGGGTGTGGTGTGCAAATGAAGGCTGGTCCCCAAGTACCTGAGACCCATGGTATGCCACCATACTAGAACTGGAACTGGAACTATATTCCAGCTTGGCAAGCAAAATAAGCCATACTACCAAGAATACTTTTGAGCTGGTATAACTTTATCTATGCTAGGACTTCTGCTCACATAGCTGCGTTAGAATAATAATAATAAATCACCCCTCTGACTGACATAGGAATACTGGTAAAGTGTTTATGTTTAGATCTGACTTAGATATCAGACATATAATCTAAACTATGATGCACAGGAAAACATGCAGAGAACAGAGAAGAGTAGATTCACAAGATGAATGACAAAAGGAGAGTGTAAGCATTTACTTATGCCTTTGAATCCCTGAACTTCAAGGATCTCAAAAAAAGGGGGGGGGAGAGGGGAAATTTACAAACAATTAAGTAAACCTCACAGCATCCTAATGACCAATGGAGAAACAGGCACAGAGAAGTTACTGACTTGCCCAAGATCATAGGGTGTCCTCAATGACAAAGCTCTGAACAGACAACAGTTTGCTTAGTTTGTGACCTATGCTCTTGCCATTAGATCACTGTGGAGAATAGCCATGGGCCCCCCATACCTTCTGGGTCCTCTGGCTTGTCTCGTCCCTCCAAAATAGGAGGACTCCCAAGTGTCACCCGGTGCAATCACCCATGCTCATTTATTTACAGTGTGCAGGTACAATTTCCACTCCAGACCAGGCCCACTTGGTCCCAAGGCTCGGGGCTGCTCACCCTCTCTGGCCAGGAGGCAAACTAAGGTGCAGGGCTCCTACCCTCCTCCCTGGCCATGCCCCCCTCTGGTTTCTCCCTGGCTGGTTTATATATCCCCTCCAGCTAGGGCGACAGCTGTTCACTCTTGCCTCATTAGGCAAGGTTTTGACTTGCTCTAATCAGCGCATTCAGCTGTTGCTTTTTCCTTGGCAGTCTATGGCCCCGCTGGCCCACTTTGCCCCAGCCCAGGCAGCTGGGCTGGGGGTGGCAGAGATACCGAGGGGCTTGTCACCCTCCACTCTGCCACAAACACACACCATAAAATACTGAACATAATTTGCTCTCTATGAAGGTAAGAGGAATATAGCTGCCAGGAGTCCAAAATCAGAGACATTACCAATCCAATCCCTACACTCAGACAAGATGAACTTTTAATAATATTTATCAAGCAGAACAGAACTGGAATCATGACTTTTTGAAATCTCCATTGAGCATCACTTCAATATCCATAGATGTTATGCGCCAATAAAATCACTTAAAAAATCTGCACCTTAAAGATGAAATATCAAAAAAATTGTATATCAACCCAGAAATACTCTAGCAAGTGCTGAAGTCTTGAAATATAGTCATGTAAAAATAAAGTTCCTCAAAATTTCGGCTGATTGAAAGAAAGTCAACAACACATAGACTTCTAGTTACTTTGATTTTATTACTGTCTGCACAGTATTTCACACTGACGGCAGCAATAAAATATAACATTTCACTTGCCTTGTTTTGGATGGTTCTTTTCTTATTGGCTCTCTCTCTTTTCACCTTAGCACTTTTCCACTACTAACTGCAGATTGCCCCTTTTCTTGTCACAACCCATGCCCAGGAGGAGACATTATCCTGGTGCATGGTAGCAAAGGGAGAGAGGAAGGTACCAGGGCTTAATTTAGCTTTCACCAAAAGATTTCATTTTTTCCCTCTACTTACCCCTATACCTTCCTTTAACCCATAACAGTCTTGTGTCCTGTTTCACATATCTCTAGGGCCCTATACCAACAAACCACCCTCAGCCAACTCTAAAAACAAGTACAGAAGTGAAGTCAGAAGGCTGACCCATCTTCATCCTGCCAACAGAGGAAACCAGTGCAAAGGATTCCACCCCACTTCCTCCAGCATTGCCAACATGTGACAGTTCAAACATCTGCTAACCAAATAACAAGAATCTAAACTCAAAAATATGCAAAGTTATCAGCAAGGAACAGCAATATGAAAGGGGAAACTTAATAGACATTTAACACCTGGAAGACAGAAAGATGCAGCCATCAGTAGACAGTTGCAAAAAAGGTCACATTAGGGCAATAGTTACTTGGTTCTGTAGAATTTAAAGCCACTCTGGGACAGTGTCATAACTAGACATTTTACTGCCTGGGGTGAGCAAGGATATTTGGGCCCCACCATTTGTTTTTGTCACAGGGTGACTATATTTCCCTGAACTGAAAAGGGGACATCAGGTAAGCAGTGACGCCAGTTAGCTCAGGCCAGCTACATGTGGGCTGGCCCAAACCCCACCGCCTCCACTTCTGAGGCTTTATACCCTGGGCGACTTCCCCACTCACCCCGCCCTGGTTACTGCCCTGCGCTGGAAAAAAAGTGCCTATAACCCTTGTGACACACTGCACCTCATGTACACCCTTATGGTTTGATTGTGTATCTTTCATGTTCACCTTAAAAGTGTAACTGTGTATTGTTTAATGCAAAATATGTCATGGAAGGTATTTTTGGAATGCTCATGACATGCTGAATATTATTGTTATAATAGTAGGTTTCTTGCAATGCCATTGTATGGTTATGAAGCTCTGCTATGTAATATTCCCGAATGTGCATCTCACATGGCTTGAACAGATCCAGGGGAAACACTAAAGGCAGAGGTAATTCACGCCTTGCTGTGGCAGAAACAATGGACTGGCCTATGCATCTGATAAAGAGATGCTCATTTGATTCAAGTGGAGGAAGCCATGCCAGACATTGCCAATCACCTGATGCCAGGGGAAAATGTGGGGAATCTGTTCAAAGAAGAGGCATTTAGGTCTCTGGAGCTCTCTCTTACAAGCCACCTACAAGACAACATGAAAACTGCCCAGGAGGGAGGAGCCTGGTTGGAGGCCAACCAACCAGCCTGTGGTGAGTATTACCTAACTTCGGGAAGCTACTGGAAGTATTCAGCTTAGTTGAGAATGCGATTAGCTTTTATTTCTTCCTGATCAAATCTGATATATATTCCTCTGTCTTATAATCATTTAAAATGTTTCTGTTCTTAATAAACTTATTTGTTTGTTTTATCTAAAGCACTGCATGTGGTCTGTGTGTGTGTAGAGACCTCATTTAGTGTGACAGAGCTGGTGCATATGAATTTCTTTGATAAATTGACTAATCAATGAGCTTGCAGAGTCCAGTGAGCAGCACTGAACTCTGTAAAACAGCATTTCATAGGGTTGCATCTGGGACAGGGGATATTGGCTGGGGATCACACCATTGCATAATCCCATGAGTCACTAGCCAGAAGCACCCATTCACTAAAACAGGGACCACTTGTTTGCAGGAGGCTGTATGTGGCTGACCCAGGAGTGGTTGGTTCACACAGTGGGGCAAGTGTAAAACAAGCCCAAGGAGAGGAGGGATTGGGGTGACACAGTGGCATACTGGTCCAGATTACAGAGGGGAACATCACAACCCTACATTGGGGAGAATTAATAGGAACCAAGAAGTCAACAAGGAAGTTGCTCTAATGAAATAAGATGCTTATGTACTGTGCCCTTCACCACTTTATCATATAATCATTTTAGGGTATATTTCATAAATTTAAAAAAGCCATATGTAAACTCAGACACTATCAGCCTCCTTAAACAGGTTGCCTTTATAAATCTCCTTGTTTGTGTTCAACCTATGCAGTTAATTTATATTACAAGCTCTATCTCACATATATGGTGCCAATAAACTATGATAATGCATTGTTTGGGTTTTCATTTTTAAAAGGGAGCTACACAACACCAGAATGGTTACTAGTCACATATTAATTTGTTCCATTTGTACTGATTTTTTTTACACCGTTCCTTTACTTCCTGAGTCATTATTTGAAGTATGGATTGGCAGTGGCAAAAAACCAAACACATACAAGAGTGCTATTGACCTCATAGTAAGTGAATTCAAGAGCGGAAATAGCATCACAGTAATGACAATGATTATCTTCATGTCATCTATTTTTTCCCCTTGCAATATGAAACAAGACTCTTCATTTATTTATGTAAGAGTGGCACAGAGCTATCCTCAGGAAGACAAAGACATTTAAACCAATTTTCTCTTTCATTAGTCTAATACATGATATGATGTCTGTCGTCTTCAACTTAAACCTTTAGCCAAAACTCTCACTAAACCCCCTTTCCTCTAAGATTTTCTGTTTGCATCTGAACAGCAGACAGATAAAGTGCAATTCACTGCACTGACCTTGATAGGCATTAGTCTCAATACCTTTTGTGGGCAGTTTAATAACTGTCTTCTTTACAATAAATATCAAGCACACAGTTTCTGATGGTTATAATCTATTTACAAAATGTAATCAGTGTCAGAAATGAAATGAGGTTTGGCTCTGAATACTGTTCCCGCATGTAACTGCACTGGAAGAGCAACAGCTTCAGAAAAAAGTGTGTAGTACCTACTTGTAAAAGTTAAAGCTGCTATTTAGGTATTGCCACAAACACCACACAGCACACCATAAACATTGCACAGGAACGCTGATATAGGCATGTGAATCTAAACAATCAAAACCAGAGACAAATAAACACCAACATCAGAACTGCTGTAGGCAGCTCTTTACTATAATCACAAACTGCAGCACTATCAGTAATAATCTGGTAGCTCATCTTAGCCTGGGAATGATCCGTGCTGGTATGTCCTTTCCTCTCTCACACTTCTTTTCAATTCTTACTCCCTCTGCTGCTGTTATATTCTCACAGTACAGCTTTCTCCAGGCTAGCTTTTAAAAGATGTGAGATTAGAACATGTTAGCTAACACTAGGATTAGCTGAAGGACAACCCATGCTTTAACTCAACCAGTTTAATCACATTGAAGCATACGCTGTCTTGTCTGCACTAGACTTTTAGGTGTTAGTTAGCAGTGTCCACTAACACATTCTAACACCAGACTTTTAAATGCTACTTTAGACAAAGTCTATAAGAGACTTTTCCTGGAGCTACCAATTACCCTTCCTGGAATAAAATGGTAGACCTGCTGAAAAATATATCCACTTTCACCCTCTTGTGTCACTCTGACTGTAAATTCAAATCTCACACTTGGTTGTCATAGGTACCCTTAAAAAAAAGAAACACCAAGAGTCCTGTAGCACCTTAAAGACTAATAAATTTCTGTGTGCAAGAAACAATGGGGAAGGCAAATGCTAACAAAGTCAATTCAGTTAAGAGTAGATGAGGCTGATTCACAACCATTCATTAGAGGGTGAGAATGTGTGAACAGTGACAATTACTTCTTGTAATAAGAGAACCATTCCAAGTCCCTATTCAGACCCAATCTGATTGTGTCAAGTTTGCATACGAGTTCCAGCTCTGCAGTTTCTTGCTGAAGTCTGTTTTTGAAGTTTTTTTGTACACGTATGGCAACTTTCAACTCAGCTACAGAGTGCCCTGGGAGACTGAAGTGCTCTCCGACTGGTTTATGCATGTTACCATTTCTTATGTCTGATTTGCGTCCATTTATTCTTTTGCGTAGTGACAGTCCAGTTTGGCAAACGTACATGGCAGAGGGGCACTGCTGGCACATGATGGCATATATTATATTAGTAGATGAGCTCCTGATGATGTGGCTAGGACCTGTGATGGTGTCGATGTGGGGCAGAGTTGGCAATGGGGTTTGTTGCAGGGATAGGTTCCTGGGTTATTGTTCTTGTTGTATGGTGTATGGTTGCTGGTGAGTATTTGCTTCAAGTTGGGGGGCTGTCTGTAAGCAAGGATAGGCCTGCCTCCCATGGCTTGAGCAAGTGAGGGATCATCTTCTAAGATAGGTTGTACATCCTTAGCGATGTGTTGGAGAGATTTTAACTGGGGGCTGTAGGAGACGGTGAGTGGTGTTCTGTTGTTTTCTTTGTTGGTACCCTACCTCATTCTCAACCTTTCAGATCCCTGTTTTTAATTTCAGCATCTCATTTTCTAACTGCAAATATCGAGTACAGCAAGCAAGGTTGCTTTATGTCCTACAATCCAATCTACTCTGATTTTGTAGGTACCAAACTGGAAAAAGTAGGCCCTCAGAATACAACAGAGTATTACTTCTCTTCTTTTTCAACTGTACTCTGTTCTGTTATCGGTGGCACTAGCTGTGCACTTTTTTCTTTTTTTTTTTGAGGGGGATGGAGAGACAGTTGTTTGCTTTGTCATTTGTTTGCTGTCCTGTTCCAAGAATTCCAAATAAGGTGACCAGACATCCTAATAAAATTGGGACTATCCCGAAATTTCATCCTTCGTCTTGTGTCCTAATCAATGTATGATCAGGACATCATTTGTCCCGATATTCAGGACTCAGGTAAAAATTCAGTTCCTAGCTGCTGCAGAAGGGAACCGGAGCTGCCAGCCCCACAGCTCCGAGCCCCCACAGCAACTGGCAGCTTGGGGTCCATCCACCCACCACCCGCATGGGTCCTGTTATTTTACTATTGCGATCTGGTCACCAAGTCACCTCTTTCAGTGGGAGATCATCCTTTGAGTTGCTAAAAGGAAGTTTTGTTTTGTTTTGTTGGTAATTCAGCACAAAATAGAGAGGGGAGCAGACCAATAGTAGTAGAGAAATAATGTAAAATAGCGAGCAAGACAACAAACCTGATCCTGCCGACTACCCAGCATCCCAAGTCCCTCTGAATTAGGGTTATACCAAAGACAGTCTAGTGAAGTCAATGGAAGTTGTGGGTACTCAATACCTCACAAGATCAGGCTTAAAGAGGTACAAAATTTCTGTCAATGTCTTGTAAATGTTTTTAGTGGAGCATCTGATCACTTTACTCTCTCTATGGTCACCATTAATGTTGTACTTTAAGAACAACCAAACTGTTGACCAGTCTAGCAGACAGAACTTTCATCTTCTTTCATATTCATGCTTAATCAACTCCAGATTACTTCTAAACTAACTCTACCTAACTATCTTCTCTCTCTCCCTCTCATAAGGAAGTTATCATTAACAGCTATGAACAAATCTGAATAGACTCAAAATAAATGTAACTTTTAAAACAGAAAAAAACCTCACAGATTTACTGAGAAAAGGTAAGTTAAAGAACGTCTCTCTACTGTGGCTGTTTCTACATTGATTTTTCAGGTTAAGATTTTTTTAAACAACAAATATGAATCAAGTCATTAGACTGCATTACACCATTATCGGTTCTGCATTGAGTTAGTCTCAAATTACACAGAAGTTTTATTTCAAATTCAGTTCAATTCAACTTAAAGCCACTGATCAAATCGTTTCCCTTCCTTACTTAGATTGAATTCATAAAGCATTTTTACATTATAGTAATATGATACTTCTGTAAAATGTCCATACTTATGAGTTTTTATATTTGCTTTGTTAATGATGGCTCCAAACCCATTTCAGCTATCCCAAGCCTTTCAACAGAACATGCTCAATGACATTCAAGTGAATAATTAGAGCCTTGGATCTTACAACCAATGATGAAATCCCTCTTGTTTTAGAAGCTGTTTCTGTAATATTTAAAAAACAAGCTACTGATTCATCCTTACCTTTGATAGTATTTAATGTTTTGCACATTACGGGATATATACTGATGACAAGTTTAATTGGACTTCTAGTTATTTTCTTATCCAGTTCTTCATCTGTCAACACTTTTTTCCTTCTAGTTTACCACACCAAAAGGCTGATATTTTATTATTTCATACTGGGATATGCAGACAGCCACTGATGCTAAGCAATTATGACATCCATTTCCCACAGTCCTTACTGCGTAAATATTACAAACATATCACGCAGTCTGAATTTAAAGCACCATCTCATTCAACTTATTTTTTTACAGCTATCTTTCTGCCTGTTGTTCATAAAAAAGAGATGGAACACTGAGATGTGAATTAAAGAAAAATGGAGAGGTGAATCTACTGTCCAGAGTGATGACAACTAATAAACTATCATTGATTACAGTGCAAAACAAAATCCTATTCTTATCTGGTAAGCATTTTTTTGCTTTTAGATGAGAAGTCAGAATTAGCTCTGTTAGCAGCTCTGAACTCTGATATCAAAATTAGGGGCAACAGTTCTTAAAAATGCAAAACAAAGGTTCAAAATTAGAGGAATACTTGAAAATGTGTTATGAGAACTACTGAGTAATGGAAAAAGTGTCCTGAAATTATTTTCCTGTTTGTTCACAAATAGCAAAAACAATTCAGTTTTTCCTGACAAAGAAAACAGGAAACTTCAAAAAATAACCTTCTCTGAAATACATAGCAAAGAACAAAAGTAATTGGTCACTTCCTCAGCTTTTGTAATTCAATGTAGTTCTATTAAAGTCAATGGAGCTTTGCCTATTTATGCCAGCTGAGGATCTGGGCCAATGAAATTAACAGTGTTTCATGAAGTTTAACTATGATTTTTGCAGTGTAAAATGCATATAGGACAAAGCTGATATTCAGCCAACACACAACTACTTTTTGCACTAAGTATGAAAACTGTGTTAAACTATCTACAGACCCAATCCTGTAAGGCATCACATAGCATGGTCAGGCTCTGTCTAAACTAGCCAGAGAAATTCTGTTATCACCTTGCTAATAAGAGCTATGGATTGTTGTTTTGTTTACTGAGAATACACAATTTTGCAAAAGGGCATCATTAATATGGTTTCCATACTCAGTATTGACAAGAAATGCTAGACTTCCCGAAACCTTGAGAGAAAGAACTGAATGACTAAATTTAGGAGCCAAATGCTGAAGTTTTTACTCAGGCAAAACTTCCATTAAAGTCCATGGGAAATTTTCCTGAGAAAGCACTAAGGAGAGTGGATAAAAATCAATTATTTAAATCAGATTTTTAATTTTTAAACCACTTAAAATTAAATTTTAAAAACTCACAACCTATATTAAAGCCTATACTTACCATAAACTATTAAAATCATTTACATTAAATACAAAAATAAGAAAGCAGTACATGTTTGCTGCCACATTTTAAAAAAAGTCAAATGACTGGACTGGTGGAAGTCACTGGCTAAGCCACTGAAACCAGAATTTGCTGAAATGCTAAACCATCTTTTGATAGCAGTAGCCTCTTCGGCAAGTTCAAAGAGAAATTAGACGAAGGTTTCTAACCATTAGGGGAGTGAAGTTCTG
>ML675618.1:6225024-6257218 GCA_007922155.1 Mesoclemmys tuberculata
ATATTGGTCCCTTCTGACCTATGAGTCTATGAGTCTATGAGTAATATTTTCTTTATTTCAGTTTATTCAACTAGTTCAGTTCAATAACTAGTTCATTCAAAGATAAGAAACCAATTGGAAGTTGAAAAAAAAGGAAAGCTTGTTTTCCTTTTCCAATCTATGAACTAAAACTAGATGTGAGAGGATGAGATCTACTAATTCTAAACTCGTAAAGGACATGATGACCAGAAACAATCAGTTCAATTCACTAATTATAGATAATAATTCCTTTCTTTAATAAATCAGTTTTAAATGCAAAATGTGTCTGATAAACACTTTATATATCCAGCACATTTAAGGTAGCTTTATTTAATTAAAAAAATTAGAATACTATTTATGCATTTTAATTGAATTTGAATTTCCATCCAAATACTTTGACAAAAACAAGTAAAAAAAATCATCTGGTGAATAAGTAATTAAGAAAGGCATCATTCACCATTTGCTAACATAATGATGTAAAATATGTAAAAATTAAAAATCTGAATAAATGTAAATTAAGCCATATAATTCCTTAAATGGATATGTACAGATATAGTGTATCCACCTGTTAGCAAAAAGGAGGACCAAATTTAGTATAAAGGCTATTTCTCACACTGAAAGGCCACTTCCAGTTCACCCAGCTGCAAAATGGGTACCAAGTCCATTAAGTTCAGGCAGTCAAAGGTCAGTGGATGGGATACAGGCCACATCACTCACTGGTGCACCACTGGCTATGAAAACGACAGGTCTTAACCATCTCAGACCAATTTACCATTAGTTTTGGGGAACTTTGGCTTTATTTAGTTGCAAATAAGCCTATTTTAATGGTTGTCCGTTTTCTTTAGGAAAATAAAAAGTACAAACGCAAAACAAAATTAAAATCAAGGTGTCCTCCTTGAAGATTTAAATCATGATTAAAAGCAGAGATTGAAATCAACTGACCCTCGGACTAAGAACTGCAGGATTCAGTTATAACTACTCATGGTAAATCCCTGCTTTTTCTTCAATTAAAGCCTTTAAAACATTTTAATATCAAAAAGAAAAGAAAAAAAGTTTTATTGCTTACCATTTGCCTTCTGTTCTCCACCAGGTTGATTCCAATAATCCCTAGGAAAGATCCAAAGCCAAGCTAAAGCAAAGAACAAACCAACAAAAATACACCAGGTCAGATTATTTGGGAACATACTAAAATGTCACGATAATAATTAAGGTAAGATGTTGGGCAGATATACCAACTAAAACAATTTGTGATAAAGGGCACAATATTTAGGGTAAAATTATTACTGGCCAGAAATCATCTGATGCAAAAGGAACAATCAGAATAGTAACTTTCTTGTATTTTAGCAGTACCAGAGTCCGCCCATTTTGCCTTCTTTATTCAAAGCAAATTTTCCCTTTGGTTTCAACTTAGAGTTTGGGCCAAGAAAACACAAACAGTCATCAATGTTCAATCACCTGGGTACTGATATTCCTGTAAGTAATTTTTTTTGTCTATTGTAACGCAACAATAAAGTATCTAGAAAAAATGGCATTTCACATTTGTCCTACACGACTGCATTGTAAAACTATACACACATGTAGAACACCATCTTTGAAATGACATTATGAAACTGCAAGGGACAACTTCAGAAAAATAGATGTTTTCTTTTAATGAGAGTCTCCGAAATCCTGTTTATCTTTTTTAAAAATTACAAAATATCCCAAAACCTAAAAAAAAATGTTTTTAAATTTCTAAAGAGTGAAGTGCTTCTCATACAGTATATCCCACGGCAAACAGCCACGCCTGCAGCAGCTACAGGGGCACCACTAGAGGGAAGAGAGGCAGAAATGAGGCTCAGCTGGAGCTACCCCTCCTGATCAGGATACGTATACACTGTAGATGGGAGGTGTGATTCCAAGCACTAGTGGACACACTGGCACTAGCTTAGCTCGAGTTAGTGTCTTACAAATAGCATCATGGCCATTGTGGCACTGGGCTAGCCATTCGAGCTTGAAGTCAGGGGGTAGGCAGGCTTAAACGGCTACCCTGAGTTTTTGCCAGTGCCGCAACATCCACACTGCCATTTTTAGCACTACCGCGAGCTGAGCTAGTATGAGCGTTTCCACCCGTGCTGGGAATCACATCTCCCAACTGCAGTGGAGGAAAAACCCTCCAAGCCAGAACTGCAGGAGGCAGACACCACTCCCGGGAGCAACCCAGCCAGAAGCAAACAGAGGCAACTGCAGCATGTACAACTGAACCACGGGGTGAGGAGGGAGGATGAGGGAATGAGACTCTCCAGGGACACCCCTTCCAGCCAGACCCACACCAGGGCCCGTTGGGGGGGGGGGTTGGGGGTTGGGGGTTGGGGTTGAGAATAAATTCCTGAGACCAGCCAGCAACAAACAGCTGCAGCAGGGACCTAACGATGTCATCAGACTCTTTCCTCAGATTTTAGTCTGGACATCCTGTCCTCAGTGCTGATTAGTTGTTTACTCCTGCATGGTCACTTTACCTCATCCTCACTCCACCACTTCAATGTCTCCTCTCCCTGCCTTTCAGTTCTTCTAATCCCCTTTTCACAGCCCCTTCCTTTACCACTATCACAGGGAAAGCCCAAAAGGAGAAATAAAATAAAATTAAGGCCACACACACACAAAAAATCATGGCACAGACACGGTGTTTGTAAGCCATTGCAATGTTCTCACTGTTCGTATGTTATATCCCTTGTCTAGTCAGGTAGTAAGCTATTCTGGGACAGAGATTGTCTCTCTCTATCCAGTGCCTAGCACAATGGAGCTTCAGCCACAACTGGTCTCTAGGTGCTACTGTAATAACCAAAATAATACCACCACCACCACACACAGCACTTACAGGAGATGGAAGGGGAAGCTGTCAGGGGTTCCTTTTGTTGTTTGTTTGGCTGGTGGTTGTTGGGGGCTTTTTTTGGTTTGTGTTTTTGAACAAGCTCTGGCTCCTGTCCTACAAGCTGCTCGACCCAGGTGGAACCCTGAGCCCACGCAGAGATCCATAAACTTCAGTGGAACTCCACATGGCCACAGAGGTCTTCCCACATGCAGCCATCTGCAGGATCAGGACCAGTAACATTGGCAATTAATATAAACTAAAGATGTAGATGGAATTTTTCACTAACAGAGTAAATTACTAAATCCCTACTCCTGCAAATTCTTATGGACACAAGTAATTTTATGCATGTTAGAAGCAGACTCATTAGTGGTAAGAGAACTGGAGCCTAAGTCATTTTGCATAATATTTTTTTTAAAAGACAAAAATCACTTTAGCTAAGCCAAATGTACACTTTGTGCCCTGTCCTGTCCCACTGAAGTAAAGCATTGTTACTGAATTCCATAGGAGCATGCCCCTTCCTTTAAAAAAAACAAACAAAAAACAAAAGATATAAATGTTTCTGTTCACAAACAATCTTATATTTACATTGCTCTATAAAAATAAACATTTAGTTTATCACATCGTGATTGAAAAACCATAATCTTACCTTACAAATGTGTTCATTTTCAGCTGCTCTGATACTTCCTAAGCTAATGCACCATAAATCTATGTATTGTATGCTGCATTCACACAGCAGGAATGAATTTGTCAGTCAGACTTTCTGAATGAAATGTTACCAGTGAAGGAAAAATGGAACCAGAATAGATGTTAATACTCCTCTTATATAATGCTTTCTGCAAGGCACTCAGCTTCCTCAGCACTCACTGAAGTCATTGGGAGTTGAAGCTGCTTGCCATCTCACACTATCAGAACCTGTAATTGTATTAATGCTGGGTGACGTTGAATGTATTAGCCATTGCTCTTTCTTTGTTACTACAATTACTGACCTCAAATGTGCAAAATATGACCATGCTTTTACAAAATTTCATCAGCTCTAATAGTCTTAAAAGGAAATAGAGGGAAAAATCATTATTAAAGGGTTTTCATTTTCAAACCATTCTAATCATTTCCAGCTATTCTATCAGCCTATTAAATAAAAACTCTTAACACTTCATTTTAAAAAATGCTCTAGAGCAATATATTTTTCTGTTTGGTACACAGACATTCTCTCTCTAAAATAAACTAATTGCTGTAATTAACTGGTTTGTGCACACAAACTTTATTACTTATTACCCATATTAAAGATGAGTATATAAAATGTAATTACCTCCAAGGGAATAATTGTAGAAAATGTATTAGTCTAAATGTTTTAATTTCAATTACAAATAACTGTTTAAAGAAAATGCCATTGTATTAGTCTACATACAGAACTTTAGTCTGATCCAAGGACAATGCATTATTTTAAAGTTTTATTCCTGGAACTGATTTTAATTTCATTTTTTACACACAATTTATTATAGATTATTACCCTTAAATTAATCCTTCTAACAAACATACTCTCAGCCTGACTAACATATAACTTTGTTAGAAAGTACAATTCTAATTTACAAATAATGACTGGCAATGCAAAATGTATGTATTAGTATGAACAGATACCCATGCCTCTTCTTAAAATGTATGATAATATTATGAACAAGAGCTAATAGTACACAGCAAGTCATTCAGGTTCCAATGCAGCAGCGTATGTAAGCATGTGCTTAACTTTAAATAAGTGAGTGATCCATCCTGTTGAAGTTAATGAAAAAAAGCCAATGCTAAACTACCTTTTGAATTAGTTAAAAGCAAGGTTATATTTTCCCTTGTACTAAATGATGATTTAGAAGTCCAGTTAAAAATCAAGGTTGTGATTATGAATTAAATGGTTTGAAAGTCACTGCTAATATATAGTAGAAAATTACATCCCGTTTCTGAAACTGAGTCCGCGTGGGTTATTAAATTCAGTGAGGTTCCACATAAGCATGTCTGCCCCTATACACAAATTGCAGGATTAGGGTCTACATCTGTATGACAAACATAATAGAACTAGATCTAAACATTATGCACCTTAGTTTTTCTCCTCACCAGTACAGCAACAGGATTTGAAATTTTTCCCATCCATTGGAGTTGCTTGTGTCTATGCCGTAATAATGTATCTGGTAATAATGGATAATCTAAAATATATTTCTCCACTCACAATGATTCCTGGATAATAGCCTCCCACGGTAACATTTTCTGTTCTTGTGGTAGCTGCAAGTCCTATGGTCAGTATGAACACAGATACTACCAGCAGAGAAACTGTGAACCAAAGAGAAGTCTTCTTTCGTTTTGCAAACTGTCCTGTTGGGGAAGCAAATATAAAATAGCTTTTCATTGCAATCTTGGCAGTATACGTATGAAATAAAAGGCCATTTTAACTATTTCATTTTTAACCCTTTCCCCATGAAGGGATAATATTTTGCAGGAGAGAGAGGCTCTTAAATTCTATAAAGATTAGCTGGAGCATAGCAGACTTTAATACATTATGTAAACATATAAGATGGGGTTTCACTTAACTGAAGTGACTGAGAGTGACAATAATATTTATAGTTATTTGTAATAAAACTTATAATGAAGTTGTTCTTCACATCTGTAGGCCAAATCCTGCAGAACTTAAACAATCCTTATGTAGGCAAAGTTCCCATTTGGCTCTATATGGACAAAACAAATATATAAATTTTAAAGAAGATCAGCAAACTCTCTGCTGTGTTAGCATGAAAATAAATTTTCATATAATCATCAGGTAAGCAAACCAATTTGTATCTTCTGAAGTAAAGCTGTACTGCAGCTAATGAGTTTGTGATATATTATAGTTACACTATTTTATTTAACAGGAACTGTTCTGTGAAAATGTATTTAATTTCATCTTGGTTTGGATTCAGATACCCAAGAGTGAAAGATAGCAGATAACCCGACTGTAGTCAGCCTGCTCTAAGGCATTTAACCTTATTATTGTTTTGTTTTTTTAAAATCTGAGGCAAACGTGTCACCTTTCAGTTGCAACTATAGATTTCTAAAATAACTATTACAGAGCTCCTGCCTATAGCTCACCAAAATTCTATAAAGACATATTTTTAAAAATACAATAAATCACTATAGCTATCTAAAAATACACCCTCCTAACATTCAAAATGAAATCAAACAGAAGTTGTCCATTTTAGGCAAATGTAAAAAAAGGGAATCAGAAGGAGAAATAGCAAAAAGCAAGCCAATCAGGGAACAGAAGCAATATCATATGAGACTAGTAAAACTAAGCAATATAACTCAGTGATCTATTGGTTGTATGGAAGGAGAGAAGTATGGAAGAACCCATGCACCAAAACACGTGAGGGTATGGCCAGAGCTTTCATCACGCTGATCTACAAACCCAGGATATTATGGCAGACCCAGTATGGCCAACCTTGGGCATTTAAAAACCATGTGTCAAGTCACCACGCAAAATCAAAAACTGTCTCAAAAATGATGAGATTTTAAAAGACATTTTGGGAGCAAGGTTATCTGCCTGCTTGTTTTTGAGTTCTTAGATTTCACATTTTCAAATTTTTCTCTGAAATCACAAGGACTAGAAATCTTTTTTTAAATGAAACCTGTAAGTCTCACATAATCCCATGACTCCGGGAGCTGGGGCTTTAAGAAAAACACCAAATATTGTGAGAGTTGGCAACATAGCAGACCCAATACAAGTGTATGGCTGGTCCTGTAAGAGCGTTCCCCAAGCCTCGGGAAAAAATCAAGACAATCAATCTTGGCACACAGGCCAGCCTACCCAATCTGATGTCCAAATATCAGTGAAATTCCCAAGGATTCACATGCAGAAGGACTTCAACAGCAAGGCCAGCACCCGTTTACCATACTCATCTGTGTGTGTACAGGACCATAAAAATTCATAAAATTGGTACAGTCCCATTGATACAGGAAACAGCCATATTGCTGGAACAAACTCTTCTCCAGGGTTGACCAACTCCTGCATTACAAGCAGTAAGAAAATATCACAGCTATCAGCCCACATCTTTATTCTACATGAGGCTAATGTTCACTGAGTATCTGTGTAGAACCAGCCAGACAGCTTCATCCAACCACATGCCAAATTTTCATGACATGGCACATCAGAATCATGAAGTATCAGCCGTAATCACAACAGATCAGGCATTAACCAGCCAAGCCTCTTGAAAGAGGTTATGGATTTAGTCATTCCATCTATGCTATTCAAGTTTTTTTTTTCCCCAATGGAAGCCAAAGAGATTTTCTGATTTTATTTCACCACAAGAGTCTTCAGCAACCTCAGTACCTTTGCTCACCCACTTCACCATAGCCTCTCACACAGAGTCATCTTCTAACCTCCACCAACAAAAAATACCATCTCATACGACAACAAACAAACATAAAACAGGGCAGATTCTCAGACCCACTTCTGTCCTCTTCCCACCACTTCAGCAGTGCAAAGTGGACATATTCTGGCCACAGATGGCCAATTAAGAATTCCCCTGATGGAGGAGAATTCTCAATAGCATAAAGACAGCCAAGCTCTATTCCAGTCTCCCCTTATCCACGGAACAGGCTGCATGTTGTAGCAGAAGGGGGCACGACAGAGCCAAGGAGAAAGCAGAGCTCCTACAGCAATTCTCATCTGGCATGTGACCATTCCCCTTTTGAGCCTCCCCCAGCATCTCTCCTGTGCTGAGTGTATCTTGGCACAGGATTGAATCTGGCCCAAATACTTGAGGAGTCGGAATTTTTATTCCCGTCTCATCCTCAAGCAAACTGACTGGACAAAGAAGAGAAGGTGAAAAGAACTAAATAGGGAGATACACACATTTTATAAAGAATTAATTGAGATATTTAAGAACTTGACAAAGTTACGAACCCTATACATGTGAATATGTAATGTAAACAAATTACATAAGAAATACTGAGTTTCAAAGGGCAAAATTAGGATAGTGCCATTACCCTGAGAAAAACTGTCTCATCTTAAAAGTCTTTATACCTTTATAGGCACCTCTTAAAGAAGAGAGAGCTGGAGCACAACTCCGAAGTAACCACTTGAGGGCCAGACCAGTTAGTGTTCTTAAATTTGTATCCTCACCCCACTTGACACTCCAAAGCCAATAAAATGAAGTCTCAATCATTTGGTCTCTTCAGAATCAGTTGTTTCCAAAAAGAAGTAATACAGAAATGTTGTATGTTCAAAATGGACCTTAGTATGTAATCTACCACACAATTTGGCTTACAATTCATAAACTGCCTCAAAATTCTCTGTGTGTAAACCTCCCAGTAATCAAAAATGACTTATACAACTTACATTACAGTCAGTTTTGAAAAGTTTCTGTACAGTTTTACATCAGTGGAAGTTGCATGCATAAATTTAAGACAACATATATGTCCTTCCCTTAAAAAAAAACAAACAAACAAACAAAACATATTGTTTTACAATCTCAACAATGCAAACGCCTCAAAGCTGCAAACAATTCCACAAGCCAAGTTTTGATAAACATTTCAGGGAAAGAACACTACCCACTACCCAATTCACTAGCATTTCAAATGCTAAAATGGCCTGGGCTGTAACATGTATTGGCAATCCTGGGATAATTTAATATTGTCTTAATGAAGTATTATTTTGAATGTATATAGTGCTCTTCATCCTGAAAAATCAAATACATCAATAATGTTAACTATCTGTATGGTTTAGGGCCTCAAATAGGTACTTTGCCTGATAATTATTATTTGTAAAGAAGTTTGAGATCTCCAAATGAAAGGTGCTACAAGTAGAAAATATTATTTTGCTTCTGTTCCATTGACGGCAGCACTGCTGTCATCTCCATAAATTTTCCACAGCTTTTGTTTGTTTTTTAGAGGGCAGATGCAATATGTTTGAGATTTTCTTTTAATATAGCTACCCACTGCAGGGAGGAAAGGGTTGAGCTACAGTTACCTGCAGCCAAAAACAATTCAAAATTGCTCAGTCAGAAGCATTCCTTTGATACTGAGGGAGACGATCGTTAGGGTCTGATTCAGCATGCACCTCTGTCAGTCTCATTGGCAGGGCTCTTACACAGTGTCAGCAATGAATTAAAGTGGCCCTTGGAACAACTAGATAAGGAAGGAAGTAGCACAGCTGCCAATCCTTTCTAGGGGTGAATTCCTCTCCGATGTATCCCTGCAAGGATAGGAGATTGTTTATCAAATCTACTAACTGTCCAATCTGTTACTGCTGAAGTCGCACTCACTAGTGGTCAGTTAGTCTCTGCTAACGGATGCAAAGTGACTCAAGATGGAATTGTAAAATATGAAATTGGACCTCACTGGAATTCCCCCATTTTCTATTAATAACTCATCTTTTCAAGAATCAAGCAAGTGACAGGAAAGACTTCTCAGTAGAATCTTCTTTACTAGAGCCCTTGCTTTTAATCAAGAATCAAAAGAGGACTGTGACAAACTATTACATTATGCTGGTAATTTTCCTCAATAATATTAGCTGGCAGAGTGATAAAGCATAGATACCACAGTGACAGGGGTGGCCAAGCTTACTGACCCTCCAAGCTGCATACAACAATCTTTAGAAGTTTGAGATCTAGGATGCGCCTGCTGGAGGTCAGGGCTTCAACCCTGTGGCGGAGTGGTGGGGCTAGGGGCTTCTCGCCTGCAGGAAGGTGGGGAGGGTCCTCAGGACTCCTGCCCCACAGGGCATGCCTGCCAGGGTTTCAGCCCCGTGGGGCATATCTGCTGACGCCCTGAGCCCCAGCAGGTGCATCCCACACGGCTGAAGCCCGAAGACAATCCCTCCGTACTGGGCAGAAGTCCTGAGCTTCCTCCTCACCCCCCCCCATAGTATGGTAGGCAGAGAAAGAGATGGCCTCCACGAGCCACACTTTAACTGTAAAAGAACCACATGTGGCTTGCGAGCTGCGGTTTGGCCACCCCTCTACTATTGTGACAATCTGCTCCCTATGTTCACCCTTTTTACAAAACTATAATGGATTTTGTACAAAGTATGCCTTGTGAGGTATCATTTGAAATTTCTTAATTGACCTAGTAAAATATGTGTGGCAACACTGTATTAAAGTTATAAAATTCTACTGCATGACATTGCTGAGGCATGCTCCAAGTTTAAAAAAAGAAGGGACAAACCAGTTCCTCAGAGACAAAAGGCAAACTGGACAAAATCAAATGGACTCTTCCCTGGTCAAGCGGCCATTCTTCAGCAAGAAAAAGGGCATGAACGAAAAATTTACATTTTAGCAAGGAAACAGCTGGAGGTTCCCATCCCCACAGACCATGTCTCATGAACCTCAGCTGGAGATGATTTTCAAAGAAAGAGGATTATAAGAAAGGGGACAAGATGCCCCAATATACTCCTCCCTTTCTCTCTGCTCACCACGATACCACCACCTGAGGGACAAGGAAATTAACACTGAATGGGGCAGGGGTCCTGGCTGAAAGGATTTCAGCCAGTAAGACTGCTGAAGCATGTGGTGAGAAAAACCTTGGCTTTGAATTCATTTAGCTGGTTAAGTTAGACATTAGTAGTGTTTTACCTTCTATTTTCTTGTAACCAATTCTGATTCTTACGTCTCAATTATTTGTAATAATATAATCTATCTTTCTGTAGTTAATAAAATTGTTTTATCTAAACCAATGTGTTTGGGAAACTTCATTTGGGATAACAAAATTTGGGCATATAATTTTCTATTAATGAATGATGGACTTTATATGAACGTGTATGGTCCAGGAGGGTGCTGGGCAGTACAAGACACACATTTTGGGGGGGGGGGGGAGTCTGGGTCTGGGAGTTTGCTGGTGTTACCCTACAGTGTAATTCATAGGTGGCTGGATAGAGCACTCTTACACTATAGCTAGGAGGGATTTAGATGCTGGAGGCTGTCTGAGAGCTGGCAGGAATAGTTGATTTCACAGTAACTCAGGGTAAAAGTCACCCCAGGTTGGAGAATTGAGGGGACACAGCTGTCCATCAGTACAGATTGTACCCTGGGAATGCCACAGATACATAAAAATCCAAGAGATAGATTAAATAGATTATGCTAATTTCTACACTATTGATCTGTGCTGTGTCTGGCATGATCTTAAATTGTTCAAGAAAAGCAACAATTCCACTAGCACTTTCTGCTCTGCCTAACAAACATTTATCAGGCAAAGTATCTACCTGAGACCTTAAGCCACACTACTCCCATCTCTATGGAAAGAAAGCCATCAGGACACAAAGAAAAGAAAATAGAATCTCCTCTTCTCTGCAGCTCAGAGTCAGGAGGAGAAAGGCATCTGGATTTTACATACACATACAGTAGTTGGGTGTGGTGAGAAGTACAGATCATCATCCCAGGAACCAAGGAAGGAAACACAGCGAAGTTCAAACCCTCCCCCGCTACCTAGAGATGGGGAAACAGTCAGGAGAATCCCCTGTCCATTCATCAGCAATTGAGAAAAATATACTGGAGGCCCCCCTTTCACAACAGCCAGCAGAATTCTATTTGTGGGAAGAGTGTGTCTGCATTGATAGATGATGTGTGATTCGGTGAGAAGTCCTTAGTTCAGTTTCTGCAAGAATGAAATGGTGCCACCCTAGAGCTGGGATCATGAGTTTGGAACAAGGGAAAAATGAGACTGTGAAGGGTAACGTGTAACTTTACAATGGATTGGGTCTGCATGGAGAAAGAGACCTGTGAGGCATGACTAGTCAGCTCTAGAAAGGCCATCTATAATCTGCAGTCAAGCTCCAAAAGGTTTAACTCCACCTTGCACAGTGCAAATCACACTTTTTGGGAGATCAACACCACACCATTTCATTACCTTGCTCTGGTCAAGGTGATGTAGATGTGAAGAGACTTGTCTCTAATTAATGTTGTATGCAATGTATATTAACATCCCAGATCTATAAGAGAAAGATTTGTATGAGGAAAAGGTTACATTTTCAGTGTTTTACATTACATATGTCACAAAGAATCATGTAATACAAGTTAACTCTCTGTAACATAACATATAATATCAAAGGGATATTACAGACTCTGCATCTAATATTGTGTAGCTATGAAGCTAATATTTAAGAGATGATGTTTGTATGTCTTTGGAGCTACATGAATAATGTTTAATTACTCAGTCTTCACTTCAGTGCCATCTCTTTTTGGCTATATTTTTCATTGTGCAATTTTTAAAAATCCGTGCCACATGGATGACATTTAGTTTTAGAAGGCAATGTAGGATAAATTCAGTGGGATGGGCTGATATGTTTAAAAGATATCTCAGACCTGCTTTTGGTGATTACTTCCTCTTTTCTGATTAAATGCTTAACTTGTCCAGCATGCTGAAACTAATTAAACCATTTGCAATTGCATTTGTTTCAAGGCACAAGATAGCAGCTTTTATCAGTCCCGCACTTATCTCCAGTATATATTTGTGTAGTAGAACCCATGAGTATATTGTATAGTGTAGTCCTTTTAAAATGTTGCTGAGGTTTCTTGAGTAGACCTTAAGAAAAAAACTAACTTGATACTGTAAGTAGTGTAGCTATAGTAAGTGATATTGTGGAGTATCACTATGACTTCATTGCTCTGGCAACAATTGTTTCACCAATAAATAATTAAATGACTGGTTAAAATGACAATTTAACTGAATAAATATTTAAGTCAGATAGAGAAAACTCTAAATAGATCTTCGCTATTACCATTTATTCCCAGATATTATTTTTCTTCAAAACTACCATGTAAAAAAAAATATAAACCATCTAATACATCCTTTTTGATAGCTGTTCTGATCTTTGGGTAAAGACAAGGTCTCCATATTCCATATTGAACACCATACACAAGAACAACCACCAAAACTTTCTGTATTATCTTGACTTTAAATGAACTTTAAGGGAATAATCAACTATTTAACCTCACTTTTATGTCTCATTTGTATTTTCCAGGACACAAACTATATACTTCGGAACAGAAAACAAACCTTTTCAGAGGCAGCCTAGTTTAGCAATGAGTCTCTCAATTACAACTGCAATATAAAGAAAATTGAACCAGTTATCATGTGGGTATTACGATGACAGTCAAAAGTTTGAATGAAATTGTTTCTACTACTGAAAACTGTATATCGCCATCATAGCCATAAACCTTCTATAAGTGGAAAAGAGCCAGAGCTAACTCTGTACCCTGATCTGCAGACACTCCAACCTGCATAAGCATAGCAACTGTTAATTTTCAGCAAGGAGAGACGTGGATATTTTCCCACATCCTTTATATACATCCATACAAAATCCATTTCTATGTTACAATATCCTTACAGTGATTCCATGAAAATAATGCAACAGCTCAATGGAAAAAAATAAATTGAAAATGTTTTAAGTGTCCTAATGTGATAAAAGAAAGTGACAAGGAAGAGCAGAATGAGAATGAGTTCATTTGCAGAAAGGGATTATAACCCACCATACCCTAGTACCGCCATATCATATAGAATAGGTTCCTTTTTTAACCTCAAGTAGTAGTAACTAAAGGAGTAAAAGACAAACTCTACATTTCAAACTAAATTACCTGTCCCTGCATTCCTCCCTTACTGCTCTTTCAGTTGTTAGGCACTCTGTAATATGTTTTTAGATTGCTGTTTAAGAAGGTGATCAAGTGGGCTTCAGCTGAGCAAGGAATCATTTCCTTCATTGCAAGTGCAAGAATGCATAAGTGAACTGACAAATCTGCAGCATTGCATCCCATAGAGATTACCAGAGAGCAGATCTTTCCTTGTGAAAAAAACCAAGCGGTGCCATACGGAGTGGGGGGCCGGGGCACTGGTATTTCCATGCTAGCCTCACAAGGCTGCAATCAGCAAATGTCAAACGCGGAAGGTGATACTCAACAAGTGCAGCGCTCTCAGCCCATCGCCTGCACAGATGAGTCCCAGCCTCTCTGCACCAGGGCTGGCTGAACAAGCAGCGGCTACACCTGAGCCTAGCTAGAACGAGCCCGGTCCCCTTTAAAACTGTTTTCAAGCTCCATTAAAAAAAAAGCCCGGCGGCGTCTCTCCACAGCCTGCGACTCCGCCAGCAGCGCGCTGGGCAGCGCCGGGGCTCGGGAAAGAGCGGGAAGAGCGAGCAGCCGTCCCCGCTGACTTCTCCCCCCGCCCGCAGATGTGCGGGCCCCGCAGCCCCCTCGGGGCAGATGTGCGGGCTCGGCGAGGCAGAGCCGGCTGAGCGGCGCAGGGCGCAAACCAAAGACTGCCAGGGGGGTCTAGCGGCGCCCACAACTTCATGGCAGCTCCCCGAGCCGGGGAGAGCCGCCCCGCTCCGCCCGCAGCCCAGGGATGCCCGCGGCTCGCTGGGCGCCCAGCCCCGCCACTCACCCCCGGGATCCAACATGGCCAAAGGAGCCGGCTGCATCCTCGCCGCTGCCCCGCGGCGCCGGGGAGGCTGCAGCTGCCCGAGCGGAGCGGAGCGGAGCGCGGCTCCCTCACTGAGCGCGGGCTCCGCCGCGGCCGCCGAGCGCGTGTGAGGCGGGACGGCGCCGCGCCTGGCGCCCTCCCACCTCCGCCGGGACCCGCCCTGCTCCGCCCGCAGCTGCTCCTCCGCGGCCGGGCCGCCCTCAGGGGCTGAGAGCAAGGGGGGCGGAGGGGAACTGCCCCGTGTTACCCTGCCACGACACCACACACCCGCGTCACACCCACAGAGCCGGCCCTCCCAAGTCACTGATGGTCTTCAAGGTGTGGGCCTGTGTCCCTTCACCAGGGGTGAGTGCGCAACACCAGGCACAGGGGCCCTGCACTTTTTCGCCCCTTAGCGGATAACCTAGGGTCGGCTCAGGCACCCCCTGGAGACCCACGCCTGCCACGGCATTTGAGGCATTGCGCCTCCTCAGTCCCGTCTTTCTGCCCACTCCGACAGTGGGGACAGAGGGTGGGTGTGGAATGGATATGAGCAACGCATCTCAAAGAACAACCGTTACTGGTAAGTAACCATGTTTTCTCCTTCGAGTGATTGCTCAGATCCATTCCAATACAGGTGATTAAAAAGCAATATCCTGGAGGTGGGTAGGAGTTACCGGTGAGCTTGCCACAGCACGGCTCTGCCAAATCCCACATCCTCTGCCGCCTACTGGGCGATGGCGCTTGAGTTTTGGTTGAGTGCGCTGTGATGGTTCCCGAAAGCGGCACCTTCACCTGCTCGTCGCCGAACTTGATGTGGGACGTAATCCACAAGGAGATGCACTGGGTGGAGACAGGTGAGCCTTTCATCCGGTCCACCACTGCAACAAAGAGCTGCATCGATTTCCGGAACGGCTTTGTACACTTGATGTAAAAGGCCAGGGCTCATTTCACATCCAGCAAATGCCATCTCCTCTTCTCCTCTGACCTCTGTGGTTTGGGAAAACACAGGGAGAAAATTATCGTGATTACAATGAAACTGGGAAACCACCTTGGGTTGGGAGGTCGGATGCGGCCTGAGCTGAACCTTGTCCTTACAGAATACTGTATAAGGGACTCTGAGGTCCAGGCCTTAATTTCAGAGACCCTCCTAGTTGAAGTAATGGCCATCAGGAAGGCTACCTTCCATGAAAGCATGAGCCAGGGGCATGAAGTCATGGGATCACAAGAGGGGGGCTGGGAGTCTCAAAAGGTCCAGGTTGAGATCCCAGGGAGGCACCGAGTCATATGCCTGCCAAGTGAACCTTTAACGAGACCAGCACCAGATCCTGGAGCCAGAGCAGATACTCCAGGATTGCCTGCGCAGGCAAGAGGCTTGGCGAGATGCCCTGAGACTCCACCCAAGAGGTAACCGTTTCCGCTTAGACCAATACACGACCTGTGTAGAAGATTTTCTGCTGCCAAGCAGGACTTGTTGGGCCTGCACCGAGTAGGCTCCCTCTCCCTCCGTCAGCTGCAGCACCTCTAGGCCGTGTGGCGCAGGGAGTCCTGGTCCAGGTGCAACAGGCAGCCATGGTCCTGGGAGAGAAGGTCACGCCACTTTGGAAGCTGCATGGGCAGGGCGATCGAACAGTCCAGCAGCATGCTGACCCAGTACTGTCTTGGCAAGGCCGGAGCAATGAATAACACATCCGCTCTGTTCCACCTTACTTCCAAGCAGGACATTGGGCCAGACTGGAATGGGCAGAAATGTGTACATGAGGGTCCCTGTCCAGTCGATGAGGAACGCTTCGGAAAATGGACCCGGTCCCACGACCCCGAAGCAAGCAGAACCTTGGACACTTCACATTCCAGGCTGACGCAAATAGATCCAGTTGGGGAACACCCCCCTTTTGGGAGACCATAGTCACTACCTACAGGTGCTGCAACCAGTCGCAATGGGGTAGAAACGACCTGCTGAGGCGATCTGCCTCATCATTCCTCTCTCCCAGGAGCTGAGAGGCAGTTAGGTGGGAATCGTGCCTCACTGCCAAATCTCACAGGTGGATAGCTTCGTCGCAGAGGGACAGGGAGTGCGCTTCTCCCTGCCTGTTTATGTACAACATGGCTGCAGTGCTGTCCGTCTGCACCTGCACCAGTCTCCCTGTCAGGAATTGGAGGAACACCCTGCACACTAGGTGAATAGGCCTCAGCTGCTTTGCATTGATGTGCAGGTGCCTGTACTCCTCCGACCAAGGCCCCTGAGTGCTCAGGTTGGCCTCGATGTGGGCTCCCCATCTGCCAGCCAAGGTGCCGGGAATTAGGGTGACTGACGGGACCAGTTCCCTGAACAGGACCCCCCCCCAACACTGCCCTGCGAGGCCTCCACTAGCGTAGGAAGACTAGGGTGAGTGTAGGAACTATGACCACGCAATTCAGTGGGTGTCTGCTTGGCACATATACCGAGGCCAACCATGTCTGAAGCGATCTGAGCCTCTGGCGACCTAGTGTCACTACATACGTGCAGGCCACCATGTGACCTAAAAGCTGAAGGCAGTGCCTGGTTATTGTCGTGGGCATTGGTGCAGCTAGGAGATGATATACACCATCGCCTCAAAATGTGGCTGAGGCAGGAAGGCTCTGCCCTGGGAAGTATCCCGGATGGCCCCGATGAATTCTGTGTATTGCACTGGGGTAGTGTGGACTTCTGCTCATTTATGAGCCGTCCCAGCCTGCTGCACATGGAGCAAGTGAGGTCACGGTCTCCTGCATTTGTGGCCTGGACCTGCCCCACATCACCCAATCATCCCGGTAAGAGAATATTTGTGCACACTTACGTCTCAGGTGGGCAGCTACTACCTCCATGCATTTGGCGAACACCCTTAGACCCGAAGATAGGCCAAAGGGCAGGGCTGTAAATTGGTAGCGGGAGCCAGCCCCCACGAAGCGGAATAAGCGTCTGAGGCAGGGCAGGACAGGCACGTGAAGTGTGCGTCCTCGAGGTTGAGGACAACAGACCAGTCTCCTGGATCGGGAGAAGGAGGCTAGGGAAACCATGTGAACCTGAGTCGTTTGACGTACTGTTTAGCCCATGCAGGTTCAACATGGGTCTCAGATGTTCTCTTGCCTTGGGGGTGAAGAAGTACTGAGGATAGGACCTCTTCCCCCTTCTGCCTTGAAGAACCATAATCAGCGCTCCTCTTCAGGAAAGGGCGGGCAGATTCAGGAGAGCAGTAGGGGCGCCACCCTCGGGCGCGCCACAACCAGGGCAGGCGTGAACCTGCAGCTCCCACAGGCCAGCAAAGAGGCTTACCACTGGACTACACAGGAAGCCTCCTATGAATATTCCTCTGGGGTGCCCCTGCCGGGGGCTGAGGATGAGACGAGGGGTTGATTCTTGTCTCTATTTCTATAGGGTTGGAAGGGTCTAGCAGAGGCCTTGGCTGCTGCTGCATCTAGGCCTTGATTGTTGCCTGGAAACTGGGGCATAATACAGGCCCATGGAGCAAAGCATGGCCCTGGAGTCCTTCAGACCATGCAGCTTACAGCAGTCTGGTTGGAGAAGAGGGCCAACCCATCGAAGGGGAGGTCCTGTATTGATTGCTGCACCTCCTGGGACCGGCCCGAGGATTGCAGCCATGAGCACCTCCTCATGGAAATGGCGGAGGCTATGGCCCTACCTGCCGAGTCAGCAGCGTCACTGCTCATGTGGAGCGCTACCCTAGCCGCCGTGAGTCCCTCATCCAGGACAGTAGCAAAGTCTACAGCCTGGTCCAGGGGCAGGGTCTCAGCAAACCAACTAAGGGAGTCCCACAAATTAAATTTATATCTCCCCAGGAGGGGATGGTTGGCAATCCTGAACTGCAGGGTTGCCATGGAATAAATCTTTCTCCCGAACAAATCCAGCTTTTTGTTCTTAGGAGTGGAACCAGGCTGACCTTGCCTGTCCCACTGGTTGGCTGCGTAAGCTGAGAGCACAGCACCAGGGTTCCCGGGGCCAAGTGAGTGAACAAATACTTGAACCCTTTGGCCAGGACATAATACTTCTCCTATCCACCTTCGACGTAGAGGCTACTGAGGAAGGGGTTTTCCACAGGGCCTTAGCAATTTTGAGAGCCCTGTCGTGGACAGGTAGGGCTACTCTCGGTGGGGCAGTCACCGCCAGTACATTGAAGAGGGTATCATAGGCCTCACTAATTCCTTGACTGCCAGCCACAAGTTAGAGGCCACCCTCTTGAGCAGCTCCTGGTGCACCCTGAAATTCTCCAGTGGCGCCATGCGGTCATGGGAGACTGTCTCTCCCAGGGAGGAGGAAGAGGACTGCCGAGGCACATCCTGCGGGTGCTCCCCTGCATGCCAAAGGAATGCACCTGTAGAGGGTCCCTGTATGGGGTCCGACTCCTCATCTGAGGAGCAGTGTCTAAGGGCCTTCTCCTGGGCCGCGGACATGGACTGCACCCACGCAGGCAGGGTGGGTAGGGGCCCCAGTCCCATCTGGATGCCCATGGGGGCCAATAAGGCCATTGTCCCTGGGACCCAGTTTGACTGTGCCATCTGCTGTGACACTTGTGGCCCGATCCACTAGACCGGCGGTGCCGTGGCTGCCCTCTATCCTGGATGCCGTGCCCTGCTGGTGACCGTCCTTTCAAGGCCCCCGACGTGGAGGACGATGAGGACTGCCTCCACTGCCGCAAGCGGTGCCAACGGACAGATGTGCGCTCCGAAGAGCTCTCGGTACCAGAGAGCTGTCTCAGCACTGAGGACTTTGCGATGCCACTTACCCCTTGGTGATCGGGACCGGTGCCGCTCTGAACTCCGCAGTGCCAAACCTGGCTCCAGCGACCATGTTCCGCATTGGGGATTGCGCGGTGCAGGGTATTTGCATGGTGACCGAGTTCCGTGCCGCCTCAGTGCGGGCAGACCCCTCGGTGCCGAGACCTTCTATCGTAACTGGGTTCTGCGCCACCTGGATGTGGGCAGAACCCTTGGTGCCAGCTCCTCTGATAGTGACCGGGTTCTGCACCACATCGGTGTAGGCGAACTCCACAGTACCAGGGATGCAAAGTAGGAGCTGTCTGAGCACCGCCTGGCAGCCCTCAACCGATGCCGATGGACGGAGGCGCGCTCTGAAGAGCTCTCGGTACCGGAGTGCTGTCTCGATACCGAGGACTTTGCACTGCCGCATGCCCCTTGGTGATCGGGACCAGCACCACTCCGAACTCCGCAGTGCCAAGCCTGGCTCCAGCGACTGGGTTCCGTGTTGGGGATTGCATGGTTCAGCATCTTGGTGCGGGCGGACCCCTTAGTGCTGAGACGTCCGACGCTAACCGGGTTCTGCGCAGCCTCGGTGCGGCGAACTCCTCGGTGTCAGGGATGCGGAGCAGTAGCTGTCTGAGCACCGCATGGTGGCCCTCGATCGGTGCCACCTCTTGGCCTGCGCTGCCTCCAGTGCCAGGGACCAATGTCAGTGCCGAGAGAGGGGTACTCCACATCCCGAGTCAAAGCAGGCCAGCTCGACGACACCGACCTGGAGCAACTCCTGGGGGAAAGTCCTCACTCTACCCCTGGTGGCCGTCTGGCAGGAGATCTTCCTCTCCATACTGGGGGTCTCCAGTGCCCTTCAGGGGGACCCAACCTGGGCTTGGCCCGGAACACCGACCCCCTCTCCTTCGGCGGAGGGGGGGGAGTGGAGGCAGCATAAGCAGGTTGACAAGGCTCTTGCTGTCCAAAAAGCCTCCGATGTTGATGGTGTTGGCAGGGGCACTCTCCCACTCCCAGGAGTCGGGGGTGGCTCCCTGCTCGGAGATGCAGGCACCAGAGAAGACTCAATGGGCCGTGGCCAGTGCATCTCTGCACTCGACCCTGCCCGTACCCACAGGGTAGGGGAGTGTCTGCACTCCGTGTGCTGCCTCCTTGTCTTTGGCATCAGGGGCTATTGCTCAGTTCTGAGACGAGCCCCATGCCAGTGGTACGCTCTGCACCGAGATGATGCTCGGCGCCGTGGGGCGGAATGGCTCGTGGGCAGAGCGTTGCTTCCATGAGCAGGGTTTGATGCGATTTTAAAAGCCCTGCAGATCTTGCAGTTTTTTGTTTTGCTCTTCCCCTCGGCACTTAAGGCACCGATGGGGAGGTCCTAAATCCGGGACATGGCCCAACCACCTTAAGTCCCTCAGGGGGGACTTAACTATTTAAACTAACTACAGTACTTGAAAGAACAAAGTTTAAATTAAGGGGAATGGTACTTGCAGAGAGCAAGTGCTAGTTCCAGCAATGTCACGGGCGGAAAGAAGGAAGTGAGAGGCCGTAGGGTCAGCGGTGCCTCATATGCTACAGTATGCATGCGTCACTCAGGGCACCTGAGCCAACCTTATGGGGTCTGCTAAGGGGAAAAGGGTTCCGTGAACCTGTGCCCGGGGGCGTGCACTCACCTATATTGGAATGGATATGAGCAATCACTCGAAGGAGAACACCAGAATTACGGTTAGTCCGGGAATCATAATTCACCTCTCTCCCCACCTCTATCTCTGCCTATGCCTTATGATCATCTTTAATGACATGCTCACCCCATCACAGGACCTCTGCCCCATTCAGTGCACAGGCGGGACTGTGCTCACTGAATATGCAGCTATTTAATATTCTGCTTTTGCCTCCTTGTTCAAGGTGTGGCCCAGGCCTTATTTACTGCATACTATTCAAACCCGGCTCTGAAGACAGAATTATGACTTTGGTCAGGAGCTTTTCTAAGGTGCTCGTCACTGCACCGAGTGCTTCACAACATTAACGAATTTCCTTTCACTGCACAGATAGGGGAGGTATTATTATTCCCATTTTATCTATGGGCAACTGAAGCTCAGCAAGATTAGGGTCAAAAGTATCCACTAACTTTAGGGGCTGAATCTGAGACACATAGGACCTGATTTTTACCATTTCCTATGTTCAAAGTACAGCTTCCATTGAATTTAGTGCTAATGTGTGACTGTTCTGCTAATCAGAACCCAGGATCTCCAGAAAATGAGGAACACACAATTAGTGGCCACCTCTGAAATGTTGGTTTAAGTGACTACCTAGCTCACACAGGAACTCTGTGGCAGAGTCAGAGTTAAAATAAGATGCTCCAAGACAGTATATAGCTGCCTTTTCCCTGAGATTGTCCTGCTATCCCATACCTCATTCACTACACACCTTCCAACTTCTATAACAAATGAAGCAGGAGTCCTACCAATAACAGTTCATTCACTACACAGCCCTGATGCATCCCCAGAGCAGATCCATCTTGTGCACTAAATGTGGCAGGGGTCTTGTAGAATATGTAGCATGAGATCATGAAGTTAAAGACTATCCCAATGAATAAGCACAATGGGGGTGAATTAAGGTTGCACACATATTAAAATTGCGTAAGATAGAGCTAATACATGTCTCCTGGGGCCCCATTTTTTAAAATCAATTGCAAATAAAACATATCAGCCAAAAACAACAATAAAAATCAACAGAGTCCACTAATAAAACACACAAATAAAAATATGTAGAATGGAGATCAAGGTAAACGACCTGAATGCCCTTGGACAAATGAAAGGGTTATTTTGTCTTTTATTGGACATCTGTCAACAGCTATTATCTCTGGACCTCCATGGCTTTCTGAACACGTTTGCGTCGTGTTCCCAGAACAGATCCTTCTGCCTTGCCCTATTCAGCTGCTGAAATGAATCTGCCAACTGTAGCCTATATTTACCACTGTAGATGTTTTTCATTTACTGGGTGTATGTGTTACATATCAGTAATATTCTGAAAATCCAAAAAAAAAGTCAGTGTCCTCCTTGGCTTTGTTTACATGTCTTCTGTTCCTTCTGTAAGACTTACACTCATGGATGGTTTTGAGATATGACATCAGTTTGAATGGTAAAGTGACGGGATGCCAATCACACTTTACTTGAATTAACATGCTCTTCCACTTGCAATGGGAGTAACTATCTGGAATTTTTATTTTATCTGTTCCAGTTTCCTGGAGTATAATTTTTTTGCAACTGGTTCAGAGTTAATTTTCCTTGGCTCAGGAAGCCGGTTAGATGACAGGAGACAACTTTTTCTGAGCCAACTCAAGATTATGCAATGAACTCCCACGGAAATTAAGTATCATCCCAAACCTCACTTCTGCTCTAAATGCAAGGCTCATTTCTTTGCCCTTACCTACTCTAACATAACCATATAGCAACATAAATATCTATGTCTTTATATAGATATGTAGATATATATGCACACACACTATATGCTGAGTAAACATATTATAAAAAATATCCAAAACAAAACACTCCACTGCATACAATTCTCCCCCTGGGGAGTGGATGAAAGAACAAACACATGAGTTCAATGGACGTTAAGAGCCTAAATACTTTTGTGGATCTGGGCCTCAGATACTATTAGGGTGAACATGGCATAAGAACCCATATATAATAGACTAGAAATAGATTTTGTCCTTCTGCCCATAAGTCTCTAAATAGGTGATCACCATAAATCATTGAGAAATATGTTGTGATATTCTAGGAGTACTAAATATGAATCCTTTGACTGCACCAAGGTTGTTTTATTAATCAAGTTCTTTTCTACTTATGCGGCCTTTTCTTCTAACTCATTAAGTTGCGCATAGCATAGGCTTGGAGCATTGTGCTTGAACTGATATTATAAGCTCTTGTAAGGTTGTCTTATTTTGTGTTCTTTGTTTCAGCTAGATGTGTCAGTCCTAGAGGCAATGAACTCTACAAGATATTCCAGTAAAAGCAAGAAGAAAACTGAAAACTGTTAGACAGTCATTCAAAAATGTCAAACACATTTAGATCCATGGGAAAGGTACATTTTCTTGACAGGAAACTAGCTGTCAGGTGAGATTACTGACAATTATGTTACCAACCTCCCTGATAAATCAAAGTTATATGAATTTGCACCGTTAACTAATGTACTATTTAGAGAGTGAATTATTTGTGATATAAATAACCAATAAGCATATCAAAGTCAGGCTATTGTGAGAAATGAACTTGACTTTTCAAAAGACAGTGAGCAGTTGCTGGGCTAATGAAAACTATGCTTCTAAATGAAAGTGTTAGCAAATAGTGAAAAAACTGAAGTTTATCTAATAAAAATACATGCTAAGGAATACAGACAGAATGCAAGAGGGTAAACAACTGGCAGAGGCTAGATTTATTTGCAATATACGTGGAGGCAATCACCACCCAACACAAATACATTAAACACAAAGTGTGTAATGTCCTTTATAAAAAGCAACCAAATATTTATTAAATGTGAAATACATGCACAATAAAGAGCTTCTTAGAGTGTAGATTAGGATGTAGTTTCAAGAGCACCTATAAGTAGTAAAAGCAAAATTTGACAAGCTAACTTGCCCACCTCAAGGAACCTTAAAAAAATCCTTTAAGAAAATGGTGAATTATGTTATCTGCTTAAGCTAGGGTTTCAAAAGCACCTGAGAGGTAGGCATCTAACTCCTATTGATTTTCTTTGGGAGTTTGGTGCCTAACTCCTTTACGTGCTTTTGAAATTCCTACCATAAAAACACTGTTAAGGTTGAAGAGAATAATAGAATTGTGTAAATTAGATATTGAAAGGACCTGTTAGTTCCTGAAATCTCCTGGCTTATGCAAGATTTCTCCCTACAGTATATTCTCAAAAGCTTTTTCCAGTTTAGTTTTAAAGTCTCAAGGGAAGACACGTCCACCACTACCCCTAGAAGGCTGTTTCACAGTTTAGCTGAAAATGGGGAATATTAAGAACTGAATTTCATCCCAAGAACACCCAGGAGGGTTGTAATCTGCTCTGACATTTGTCAAACTGCTCTGATAATTATTTAAGTGATGTACACTTTACACTTATACAATACACAGTGTCATTCAAAGTCTTTGGACAGTAAAATGTAAGATTAGTGTAATACTCTAATATCCGCTGTAGTTTCTCCAATATTAAAATTACTTGATAAGGATAACAACAAAAGTTTGAAAAACATAAGGTACTGGATAAGTGGGGAAGAACAGGACAAGAGGCAAAGGTGGAGTGAGGGGAACAAGAGGAGGTGGGCTTTGTGGGTATTAGATTAAGTCTCTTAAGCAAAATCAAAACCAAATCTGTTAGCTGCAAACACATATTCAAAAAAAAATGTGGATGGTGGATCTCTTCCTCCCTTCCTCCCACTAGAAATATTGCTCACTCCTGCTACACACTACAACTGACAAAAACTACCCCCACTTCTTGTGGGAAATAAATATCTGTTTTCAAAGTTAATTATTAAATAAAAATGGAAAGCTCTTCTGAAATTATGTTGGCAATATTTTCCTTTGTATAATTCAAATAAAGGTTAGTGATAAAGATCATTTGAATAAAAACCCATGTAAAGAGAGTGCTAAGAAGGGTAAGTGTACATAAAGCTGACTTAGTGAGAGAGGTGAGGATTCTCCCTGTTTGGGGGAATTCTGGGCTGGTATAAAGCCAGTGCACAGGTGTGCCATTGCTGGCTGGGGAAAGCAAAGGGCATGAAGAGAACCAGAGACAGGTCCAGAATGTGATACTGCCTGGCAATCCCTGGCCAGTAGAACTGTCTGAGGGGACTGGCTAGCTAGCGCAAGTTAGAGGAGCTACTGCTCTAGTTTAACCTGGCTGGTTGTTTCAGCCTCCACCCCGAGCTCAACATAGTTGAGGATTATAGTCTTTAATTTTTAAGTTAAGAGTGACGCTGCACCCTCATCTAATACCCTCATGGGAAAAAAGATGTTAAAATATCAGCTTTATCTTTGACATCCTAGTTTTTGTTCATGATAGCAGCACAAAGAAAGGGTTCCAGACTGGCTTCCTTCTGCCATTTGACTTGAAAACACCAGCATTAATGGGTTATAAAGGTAACAGAGGCTACCTGGAGAGATAAAAGGGAGAGGGAGGAGTTGAAGGGGAAAAAAAGATGACCATTTGAAACAGTATCCTCTCCCCATAGTGCCAAGACACCCTTTCAACAGCTGTTTGGAAGCTTTCAGTCACACTGTATTGTAAACAATTAAATTGTGAATAACAGAAATTGAGTTAAAAGTGGCTGTTGGCCCACAGACTACTGCTGAAAATTTAGCCTTGGCATCTGGGTACAGAAAGAAGGAGATCGAGGCAAATACTTCAAGAAGTTTTACAAAGACTAAAAATGTCTGAAGACAAAAAATAGTCAGGAAAAGGCATTTTTTGTTCTATTTTTCCCCCAATTACTAGGAAATAATTTTCATAGTGCAAGAATTGTAAAGACCAGTTCCTTCCCTTTTCCCCACAAACCTCAACTGTTTCAATGAAAAGTAAAATAAAGGAGACATATTCTAACAGCAATAATGGTGATAGGCTAATGATGATGCTAGGCCACTGTGAGCATTCCTGCATTCTTGGCCCTCCCTTCACTCTCTGTCTTCCCTTGTTGCTAGTTAAAGACTTTGGTCCTGCTCTTCAAAGCCATCAGTGGGTCAGGACCAAATGACATGTCTCTCTGTCCATCACTCAGTTGGACAGCTGTGTTCCTCTGGGACAATGAACCTTTCAAAGCCCAAGACAGAGCATATGAGAGCCAGGGAGAAATCCCTCCTGATCGAGCAGCTCCAACTGTAAAATGAACCTCCAGAGATTAGCATGAGCTAAAGTCTATTGTTAAAAAACAATGCAAGGCCCTCTTCTTTTATAAAGTTTTCTCATCATAACTAAAATGATCATTTTTAAAAGACTAGCTACTAAATAGAGCTTCCAATGGCCAGGGAAAGAAGAGCAGAAGACTGTGTGAAGCCCCTTTTGTTGTACAGATCTCATTTACATGGGGATAGCAACCCCAGGAAGCTTGAGATGTACAGGCTGCTGCATTTCTCAGGTGGGTCAAGGCTCACATCACAGTAAGGCGTATACTAAAATGTATCCCATATTGTGGTTAGCTGCTTTAAAGGTTCACTCACAATATTCAATGATGCTGAATAAATCAATGACTGGAAGTTGCTGCATCTTGTTCTAGCCCATCTCTGAGATGTTAGGCAGCAGAATCCAGGTGATGGAGGCCTCCCACTCAGTGCAGTGGAGATATGCTTTCTATGCAAACCTCCACCCCTCTCCCCAGGATTCTCTGACACTATCATCCTGACTATCTCCATAAGCCTGTCTGCGGAATACTTAATCTCAGGTAGAAAAATGTCCTTCTCTGTGTCATTGGAACCCTCCAGCCCTGCCTCGCTCCTAAGTCTCTGGATCCAGTTGAGTACTCAAAGGAGTTTTTGTGGAGATGAAGATGCTGTTGACAAAATATCCTACACACCCCCCATTAAGTGAAGCACAGCAGGATGCTAAGCTAAAAATTTGCCTTGTTCTCTGTGCTACATTCTTCAATTAAGCATAACTGCCCATAAGAACAGGAGAAAGGCCAGCCTCTAATGGAAAAATTAAAGAGGAAACAAAGGGAGACAGGCTAGTGAGGTATTACTAAAGGTTACAAAATGACTAGAGGTCACACTTTGGCTCAAAAATAGCCTCACGTATTTTTGAAGGGCAGTAATTGAAGGTAGCTACCATTTAACCAGGTTCTTTATTTCTCTGAAAACAAGCTGAAGCTTTTAACACTGAAACAAGAAATAATTTAGAGCCTATGCCCTGATGAAGGCAGATAGATAAGAGGACAACAAAGATAATGAGAAACCAGGCTCATTCTGCATTATGTGTTTTTCCAGTGCTACTGAGAGAAAGGAATGTTGGAATAAGGGTAAAGAGAAAGAGAACGAAAGAAATTGCATGAATTTTGTTGCATTGGTTGTACTCATTAAAATGCTAATGGAGCTAAATGTGAAAATATTGATGCACAAGGACCATTCCAGCCTTCTAGTTAAATACAAAATTATGGGTTTTTTTAAAAAGAAGAAACCCATTAATTTACCTAAGAGACAACAGTGGCTTTTTTTTGCAGCCATTCTATTCAATCTGGTAATTATATATTTTGATCACATTTTCTGTGTTGGAAAAATCCTATTACAGTTTGCTACATATGGAGCAGGTGTGCATAATAAACAATTTTTAAACTCCATTTTTGTAATCATCTTAATTTTCTTGTAATATAGTAAACATAGTAAGGCTATATTACAGTCTAACCATATCACAGGTTTCATGTTTTCTGGAGAACTTGTTTTTGATTTGTGCACGTATAATAACAAAACCTGTAACCAATCATTTTCTCTTTTTTTAAATCCTTGTATGTTGAATCAATTCCATTTTTAAAATTATTTTTAATTAGCTTTGCCATTGGACCTCAAATACTGTGCGCTAGTCTGGAATGGGCTGGGGTTTCTTCCTGATTCAAACTATTCTCAGAAAAAAAAACAGATGTTCAAATGGGCAGGAAAAGGGGCAGAAAGATAGTCTTGAGTTTAAGGCACTGGGCTGATGGTCAGGAAATGTGGCACAGATCTCTTGTGTGACCTTAGGCAAAGAAATATATTTTCCTTTGGATGTTTTGCCAGATCTTCAGTTAAAGTTACTGGTAGTTACAAGTTCACATTAATGGAAGACTAGACCCCAGATGAAATTATTTTCTTTTTTAGGTGCATAACATCCAGACCCTCAACTGGCCTCTGTTCTATTAATATTAAAACTTTATATAATTTTTACAATACAGTTAAAATTAAAGGTACTTACCTGTCCCCCTGACTCAGTTCTAGTATTCAGTGGGGCTATATGGTGGGTCTGACATTACTAGGTCTCACACGCTGAGTGATAACTCAGACTAGGAATCATCACTTTACAATGTGTCTGGATTTCATGGACCTACAAAGAAAGTTAAGTTTGGAGCTCAGCCAGCTGCGCAGAGCGAACAGTTAATTTGATCAATGCAGCCCTCTTTTTGGGTCACAAATTATCTGAGAATGAGTTGTAATTTTTTATAAATTTGTCCACTCACATAATTTGTGCAAACGAATCTTAACCTACGGATAAATTGCTAAATGGTCATGATGGACCTCATCCAAAGTCCATTGAAGTCAATGATTTTAGTGAGCTTTTAGATCACATCTTAGCTATCTAGGTGTTTTACATTGCTGCCCATCACCATAATATCTCACTGGCTTCCATGTACAACCAATAGCAATAATAAATCCCTTCGTGAACTTCATGGAGTCAATGGAGTCTCTGGTACTTCTTCCTCAGATCCTACGAGCATGTGCTGTTTGTGCCACATGATTGATCATCTATGAGCATGGTATTTCTGTTGTGTGATTAGAGAACCTGATCTGTAAAAACAGGATGTTTCGTTTTATTGATTCTGTGGTATAGCAAGGGCAGAGGGCACTGGGAAAGTTCTAGAAGGGCACTAGGTAAGTGCTAGAATGCTCCATGATTTATTCCCTGTAGACTAGCCAAAGGATAATTAGGGTCAGCTGACACCAATTAAGGCCCCACCCAGGTGCCCGATAAAAACCCTCTACTCCTGAGACAGTGTGGAGTTGAAGGAGTAGGTGTGTGGTGAGCAGAGGAGTGTGTGAAGCGGAGAAGAACAGTATGGAGTATGGTGGTGTGTGGAGTTGTGGAGGAGAACAGAATGAAGTACAGCAGTGTGTGGGAGAGAGGTGGAGTCCTGAGGAAGGTACTGGGCTCAAGAAGCCAGAAAGACAGAGGGGGGAGAGTAGCCCAGGGGAAAAGCCTGCAGCTGCAAGTAAGGTGCCAGCAGCACATAGCTGCTACTCAGAGGGACCCTGGGCTGGGACCCAGAGGAGCGGGCGGGTCTGGGTCCCTACCTCCCCTCCCTGGGAAGACAGGGTAACTGGCGATGCCCTGGCCCACTAAAAGAGGCAACAGTGCGAGACCCACTAGGGAGAAGCTGGCCGTTTGCCACACATGGTGTCAGAAGAGGGATTTATCGCACAGTGGGCTTAAACCAGGGCAATTTTAGCCCACCCCACTCCCAAGTTGGAGGACGTGGTAAAGGCCTTGATACAAGCCACGGCTGCCCAGCAGGAAGCTACCCGGGTCCAGGCTGCCGCCCAGCAGGAGGCTGCACTATTGCAGAGAGACCAATCATCTGCTGATGAGCCAAGCTGCCCAGGACCGGGCCCTCTTTCAGGAGGTGATAGTCCAACTGAAAGTCCTGATAGAACAAGGTCACAGCCAAGACAAGGCGCAGACCATCCAGGCCAGCAACTGCCTGCAGAAGATGACGCCAGATGATGATATAGAAGCATACCTCCTGGCCTTTGAAAGAACAGCCATGCGGGAAGCCTGGCCCCAAGATCAGTGGGCCAGCATCCTCGCCCCTTTCCTAAGAGGAGAGGCCCAGAAGGCCTATATATGGCAGCAGAATCTGCTGAAGACTACCCCCAGCTGAAGGCTGAAATCCTGGCCAGGTCTGGAGTGACGGTAGCAGTTCGAGCCCAGAGATTCCATGCATGGTGATACAGTAAGAATAAAACACCATGGTCACAGTTGTTTGGCCTAATCCACCTGACCCGGTAGTGACTGTGCCCTGAGGTCATCAGCAGGGAGAAGATGTTGGAGCTCCTGGTGATGGACCGATACACGAGAGGGCTACCTTCAGATCTCCAAGCCTGGGTTGGCCAGAACGACCTCTCTACCTACGACAAGCTGGTCGCCCTGGTCGAGAGACAGCTGGCAGCCCGTAACCTGTCCCTGACCCGCCAGGAGAAGACAGGGCAGGCCCAGAAGCCGGCCCCCAGCCCCATGTCCTGGACTTCTGGGAGACCCAAGAGTATGGGAACCGAGCGCCAAGTAGCTAAGGAAGAGCACGAGGACAGGAAGGGACCTGGGAACTCAGGGGGTGAGGGCTGGGGGACCCCATCAAACAGCCCAAGGCAGAGGGAAGCAGCTAGCCTAAAGTACTGGTGTTATGAATGTGGGGAATTGGGTCACATAGCAGCCCAGTGCCCCAACCGGGAGGAGCCCATGCAGTGCAACCTGGGAGGTCACAGGGGGTGCTGTGGCCTCCTTAGTTTGGTAGGGTTTGTAACAGCCCCCCATGGATATACAAGGCCAGTAAAAATGAACGGCATCGACACCATGGCCCTAGTAGATTCGGGGAATGCAGTGACGCTGGTCTCGGGGAAACTGATAAGGTGAGACCAGCTGACCCGGGCCAAACGCACAGGGGTGACCTGTGTACACGGGACTGTAAATCTGTACCCCTCAATCCCAGTACAGATCAAGATCCAGGGGATTACCACCCGGGTAATGGCAGGGGTGGTCCAAAGCTTCTCCTACCCGGTCTTGATTGGTAGGGATTTTCCAGGATTTGAGAACCTACTTCCACCCATAGAGCTCGAGCTGGGCAGCAAACCCCAGGCAAAGACCGAGGCACAGGCAACCAGTCCTTCCCGTTTTCACCGAATTCACCCAAGAACTGTTCTCTCCCCCCGGAAGACCCCGGAAATCCCAGCAGGAAAGGAGGGCAGATAAAAGGCTAGGCACTAGCTGGGAACCAGAAAGCTGCCCTGGTTGGTAGGCGAACCCGTTTGGGAGACCGGGAGACCCCTCAAACTAGTGAAGACCCAGGGGCAGTACCCAGCACTAGTAGGAATGACCCTGGAGATGAAAATGAGGTTGGGCCTCTAGAGGGAGGCCTGCTAGGTCCCCTAAGGGGAAATTTTGGGCAGGACCAGGCCAGGGACCCGGTATACAGAAACGTGAGAAAGGAGGTAGCAGAGATTGATGGCGTTCCCGTGGAGGGAAAGACTAAGGGCCCAGGGCCCTACTACATCCTGAAACGGGACCTACTGTACCATGTGACCCCGATACGGGGGGAGGAAGTAGAACAACTCTTGGTGCCACGGAAGCACATAAAGGCAGTTCTAGAACTGGCCCATAGTCATTTATTTGGGGGACACCTAGGAGCAGATAAGACCCTAGACCGAATTCTGAGAAGGTTCTACTGGCCAGGAATACGGGCAGAGGTCCAGCGATACTGCCTCTCCTGCCCGGAGTGCCAATTGCACAGCCCCAGGCCTCACTTGCGAGCCCCGTTAATGCCCCTGCCATTATTGAAGTACCCTTTGAAAGGATCGCCATGGATCTGGTAGGGCCACTAGAACGATCAGCACGTGGCAATCGAAGTGTGCTTGTCATTGTGGACTATGCCACCCGGTACCCCGTAGCAATTCCCCTAAGAAACCCAACATCCAAGGCAATTGTGAAGGAACTGCTCCAGGTCTTCGTGAGAGTGGGCATCCCTAAGGAAATCCTGACAGACCAAGGGACCCCCTTTATGTCCAAACTAATGAAGAATCTATGTACCTTGCTCTGCATCCAGGCCCTGCGGATCTCAGTGTATCATCCGCAAACGTTTAAGGTTTAATCGTACCCTCAAGAGTATGATACGGAAGGTAGTGGTGCAGGACGGAAAGGATTGGGATGCCATACTACCATATTTGATGTTTGCAATACGGGAGGTCCTCTAGGCGTCCACTGGATTCTCCCCCTTTGAATTATTGTATGGTCGCCGTCCCCAGGGTATTTTAGATATTGCTAAAGAGGACTGGGAGGAACAGCTCAATTCAGGGAGAAACGTTATTGAGCATGTGGCCCAGATGCAAGAACGGATAGCCCAGGTGACCCCCATAGTGTGAGAACACCTGGAGAAAGCCCAGGAGGCCCAGCGGACCTACTACAACCAATGGGCAAAGGCACGGAGGTTTCAGCCAGGAGAGTGGGCAATGGTGCTAGTGCCAACAACAGAAAGCAAGCTCCTGGCCAGTTGGCAAGGCCCATATGAGGTTGTGGAAGCTGTCAGAGAAGTGAACTACAAGGTGAGGCAACCAGACCGCCGAAAACCGGTGCAACTATATCACATGACCTGTTGAAATCCTGGCGAGACTGAGAAGTGTACCTGATCACCCAAGAAGCTCCCCCCCAGTCAGACATCCCACAAGGGGAGGTGAGAATATCCCCTGA
>ML675618.1:6257228-6372059 GCA_007922155.1 Mesoclemmys tuberculata
AGTTCACCCCAGAGCAAAGGCCAGAAGTAGTTGACATGATCCTTTGAAACCAGGACGTGTTCTCAAAGCAGCCCAGTCATACGACAGTGGTCCAACACCACATCACCACCAACCCTGGAGCGTGCATGACAATAAAACAATATCGGATACCAGAGGCCAAAAGGGAAGAGATTAGAACAGAAGTAAGGACTCATAGACTCATAGGTCAGAAGGGACCAATATGATCATCTAGTCTGACCTCCCGCACAAGGCAGGCCACAAAACCCTACCCATACACATTTATAACAACCCCGAACCCATGACTGAGTTATTGAAATCCTCAAAAGTGAGATTTGAAGACCTCAAGCTGCAGGGAATCCACCAGCAAGCGACCCATGCCCCATGCTGCAGAGGAAGGCGAAAAACCTCCGTGGCCCCTGCCAATCCGCCCCAGAGGAAAATTCCTTCCCGACCCCAAATATGGCGATCAGCTAAACCCTGAGCATGTGGGCAAGACTCACCAGCCAGCACCCAAAAAAGATTTCTCTGCAGTAACTCAGTTCCCATCCCATCCAGCATTCCCACAGACCATTGAGCAGACTTATCTGCCAATAATCCAAAATCAATTGCTCAAATTAAACTATCCCATCATAACATCCCCTCCATATACTTATCAAGCTTAGTCTTAAAGCCAGATAAGTCATTTGCCCCCACTACTTCCCTCGGAAGGCTATTCCAGAACTTCACTCCCCTAATGGTTAGAAACCTTCGTCTAATTTCTAGTCTAAATTTCCTAATATCCAATTTGTACCCATTCGTCCTCGTGCCTATATTAGTACTAAACTTAAACAATTCCTCTCCCTCCCTAACGTTAATCCCCCTGATATATTTATATAGAGCAAGCATATCCCCCCGGAGCCTTCTTTTGGCCAGGCTAAACAAGCCAAGCTCTTTGAGTCTCCTTTCATAAGGCAGATTTTCCATTCCTCGGATCATCCTAGTAGCCCGTCTCTGAACCTGTTCCAGTTTGAATTCATCCTTCTTAAACATGGGACACCAGAACTGCACACAATATTCCAGGTGGGGTCTCACCAGCGCCGTATATAACGGCACTAACACCTCCTTCTCCTTGCTGGAAATACCTCGCCTGATGCATCCTAAAACCGCATTTGCTTTTTTAACAGCCATATCACATTGGCGGCTCATAGTCATCCTGTTATCAACCAATACCCCAAGGTCCTTCTCCTCCTCCGTCGTTTCCAACTGATGCATCCCCAACGTATATGTAAAATTCTTATTATTAATCCCTAAGTGCATGACCTTGCACTTTTCACTATTATATTTCATCCGATTACTATTGCTCCAGTGTACAAGGTAGTCCAGATCTTCCTGAATAGCATCCCGGTCCTTCTCCGTGTTAGCAATACCCCCCAGCTTCGTATCATCCGCAAATTTTATTAACACACTCTCGCTCTTTGTGTCAAGATCAGTTATAAAAAGGTTAAATAAGGTCGGTCCAAGAACCGATCCTTGAGGGACTCCGCTAGTAACCTCCTTCCAGCCTGACAGTTCACCCTTCAGCACGACCCGCTGTAGTCTCCCTTTTAACCAGTTCCTTATCCACCTTACAACTTTCACATTCATCCCCATCTTTTCCAATTTAACTAACAGTTCCCCATGCGGAACCGTGTCAAACGCCTTACTGAAGTCGAGGTAAATTAGATCTACCGCATTGCCCTTGTCTAAGTAATCCGTCACCTTCTCAAAGAAGGAGATCAGGTTGGTTTGGCACGATCTACCTTTAGTAAATCCATGTTGCAATTTGTCCCAATTACCATTGACCTCCATGTCCTTAACTACTTTCTCCCTTAAAATTTTTTCCAAGACCTTACACACGACAGACGTCAAGCTAACAGGCCTATAATTACCCGGATCACTTTTATTCCCTTTCTTAAAAATAGGAACTACGTTAGCAATTCTCCAGTCGTACGGCACAACCCCCGAGTTTACCGATTGCTGGAAGGAGGATGCTGGAACTCGGAGTTATTGAGGAGTCCCACAGCCAGTGGTCCAGCCCGATCATCCTAGTTCCCAAGCCTGATGGCACTCTCAGGTTCTGTAACAATTTCAGAAAGCTGAATGAAATATCTAAATTTGACGCCTACCTGATCCCACATATCGATGAGCTAGTGGACCAGTTGGGCAAAGCCCGATATCTGACCACCTTGGACCTGACCAAGGGTTATTGGCAAATCCCCCTAGCCAAGGATGCCAAGGAGAAGACCACCTTCTCCACACCTGATGGTCTCTTTCAGTACACTGTCCTTCCCTTCGGACCCTATGGGGCCCCTGCAACATTCCGACAACTGATGGACAAATTATTGAGACCCCACGCCAAGTATGCTGCCGCCTATCTGGATGATGTGGTCATCCATAGCCCCGATTGCGAAACACACCTGGGGAAAGTAGAGGAGGTACTCGACACCCTCCAGAAAGTTGGCCTCACTGCAAACCCTTTGAAATGTGCAATAGTGCTGGCTGAGGCCAAATACCTGGGCTATGTGGTAGGGAGAGGTCTAGTAAAGCCCCAGTGGGAAAAGGTAGAGGCCATCCAGGCCTGGCCCCGACCAGTCTGCAAGAAACAGGTCAGGGCATTCTTAGGGATCGTGGGCTATTATAGGAGATTCATCCCCCACTTTGCCACTAGAGCAGGGCCCTTGACCGACTTGATAAAGGCTCGAGGCCTGGATATGGTAAAGTGGACTGAGGCAGCTGAGAAAGCATTCGTAGATCTAAGGACAGCTCATTGTAGCCATCCAATACTTATAGCCCCGGATTTTGAGAAAGAGTTCATCCTCCAAACAGATGCTTCAGAGACAGGGCTAGGCACTGTCCTGGCACAGACAATAGATGGCGAGGAGCACCCCATCTTGTATCTCAGCAGGAAACTCTTACCCAGAGAGCAGAAGTATGCAGTTGTCGAGAAAGAGTACCTGGAGGTTAAACAAGCCATGGAAACGCTTCGATATTATTTACTTGGAAGGAGGTTTACCCTGGTGACAGACCACGCCCCTGCTCCAATGGATGCACACTAACAAAGAGAAGAATGCCAGAGTGACCCGATGGTTCCTCTCCTTACAGCCTTTTCACTTCTGGGTGCAGCATAGGGCCGGAAGCCAACATGGCAATGCTGATGCCCTTTCGCGCCAGCACTGCCTCACGTCCCAAGTAGCCCAACCCTGTGGTGTTGAGCCGGGGGGGGGATGCGTGGTATAGCAAGGGCAGAGGGCACTGGGAAAGTTCTAGAAGGGTGCTATGTAAGTGCTAGAAAGCTCCATGCTTTAGTCCCTGTAGACTAGCCAAAGGGTAATTAGGGTCAGCTGACACCAATTAAGGCCCCACCCAGGTGCCTGATAAAAACCCTCTACTCCTGAGAGACAGTGTGGAGTTGAAGGAGTAGGTGTGTGGTGAGCAGAGGAGTGTGTGAAGTTGTGGAGGAGAACAGTATGGAGTATGGTGGTGTGTGGGAGAGAGGTGGAGTCCTGAAGCAGGTACTGGGCTCAAGAAGCCAGAAAGACAGAGGGGGGAGAGTAGCCCAGGGGAAAAGCCTGCAGCTGCAAGTAAGGTGCCAGCAGCACATAGCTGCTACTCAGAGGGTTCCTGGGCTGGGACCCGGAGGAGTGGGCAGGCCCGGGTCCCTACTCCCCTCCCTGGGAAGACGGGGTAACTGACAACGCCCTGGCCCACTAAAAGAGGCAAAAGTGCGAGACCCACTAGGGAGAAGCCGGCCATTTGCCACGATTCATAAATTGTATACTGACATTTGTTTTTGTTCATTGAATCTATCATGCAAATAATAAAAAGAACATTTAAAAATGGATGCTAGCCCAATTCCAACATGAATACTCTTGTGAATATTTATTCATGTTAATATTCCTGGCCCTTTTCCTTCAAATTAATATTTATGTGAATATAACCTTTATCACCTAAATATTTGTAATTAGGTCGCATTTACCAGTAAGGTGTGAGCCAACAGCTTTTATTTACAGGAATATTCACAGATACATTTTTGCTGTATCTTCCCAGCTTAAACAAGTTGTAAGATGATAATGCCCTCAAGGTTTCTCTTATTCTGCTATTTAGAGTTATCAGCAAACAATTCTGAAGTTGTTTGATTTTAAGGTATTTTTCCAGGTCACGATTAAAAAGAGGTGTTTTTAAAAATGAATGTTTTACCACACAATTAACATTGTGACAATAGTTCTACTACAAATCCTCATTTGGAGGGTTTATAATTCTGACATGAAAATGTACTTTGAGTTGAAACTTGGTAAACATGGTCTCCAACTGCTTTTAAAATATTTTTGCCAATTTGTAAAGAAATTATTTTTGTTTATTTATCTACTGATTTTATATCAAACAAAAATACAATGAAACAACTGAAAACTAAGGCCTTGATCCTGCATGTATGTGCTTAACTGTGATTAATCCCATTGGCTTCAATGGGACTCCTGACAGTAACTTGGAATTTAGGGCCCTGATCCTACAATGCAGGGCAATGCAGGCAAACTCCTACCATTACATAGAGACCCGTTGGCTTTACTGGGGCTCTGTGCAGTACATGGATTCCTTTTGCAGGTATTTCACTGAGCCCATAAACTAGTCTACATACACTCATGACATATATTACATATGGACAAAATCTATAATAGTGTGGTGTGATATAAAGGTTTATTGGCTTTAGTTGGGATTACCACATTATTCATGAGTGGCAAAGACACGAGTGATTTACACAGGTCATCCCAAAGAAGTGCCAATAAAAGCGTCATATATTTCATAGACAAACTATTTCTGAAATGTTTCCGAAAGATATTTTAAAATTATATTGGCACTATTTTTCACATGATTCCCCTTTGGTAGTCAGGTGTCATGAGTACAGTAATACCAGACTCAGAGGAAAATGAAAAGTATAACTAATAAACTTCAGAAGTCTCTGACAGTTATCTAAAATTGCTTTCCATACACCATAATATCTTAGTTTTAAGGTCAGATACCTTAGAAGCATCCAGGCTGGATGAGACGCCTTGAAAAGCTGGGTATCTCCTCTTTCCAATTATGAAAAGCTCTCAGTTCTAGCCCTGATGGGTCTTGAGATAACAGACCTTCAATCTGTCATAGTTTGAGTACTGAATATTACCTTTTCTACACTGCCAGTATCATTGAAGGGACTGGCGGTAGAGGGTAAGTGGAAATTCCATACTTGTGGGGAAAATTAAAAACAACTCCCTAAACATGAAATGTTTCTGCTTGTGGCAGGCTGTTTGAAGGTTTCAGGAGTTCGAGATATTAGAATAAGAACCAAAGGAGATGGATTAATGGGGTAGAGTGCAGGTGAGATAGTTAAAAGGATAAATATAATCATATGTCTATGCAATCCATCAAACAGCTATTACAACCTTATATAGACATAGCTACTTCTATCTGTCTGAATATCTGTAAATAATGCTCATACAACCATTAACATGTAAAGTCGGATTCATAAAATATGTGAACCAAACCCTGGACTCTTCACTCAGACTTACAGCTGCTTCAATTGCTCACATATACTGTAAAATAAATCATCTGAAGTTTAGCCCCTCTGTTGTTCATGAATTGGTGCTGATTTCTATTAATGTATCGGCTAATACTCAGAATAGTTCCTGAGACTACATTTCAGACTATGAGCTATTAGCAAACTACTTACCTCAATTATTTGTTTCTCATGGTTTCTTTTTGGCTTTGTGGGTTTGGTCACCTAAATCAGAGTCAAATTCAAAAATTTTCTGCAAACATTCTAAGTCATATCAGTGTCTTTCTTATGGATGTAGTATCTGAGTGTGTCAGAACCATTAATGAATGGCTTAAATGACCTAAACATAGGAACACGGTGAAAAGTTCCAAAGGGGTAGTCGTGTTAGTCTGTATACAGCAAAAACAACGGAAGTCCTGTAGCACCTTAAAGACTAACAAATTTCTGTGTGCATAAGCTTTCGTGGGCTGCAACCCACTTCGTCAGATGCATGAAATGGAAATCACAGATAGGAGGTATATATATACATCCCAAGGGTAAAAAACATAACAATGGGGAGGGGAAGTGCTAACAAAGTCTATTCACAGCTGTTGATTAGAAGGGAGACTGTGTGAACAATGACAATTGCTTCTTGTAATGAGATAACCATTCCAAGTCCCTATTCAGACCCAGTCTGATTGTGTCAAGTTTGCATACAAGTTCCAGCTCAGCAGTTTCTCGCTGAAGTCTGGTTTTGAATTTTTTTTATAGCAGTATGGCAAATTTCAAGTCAGCTACAGAGTGTCCTGACAGATTGAAGTGGTCTTCTACTGGCTTATGGATGTTACCATTTTTATGTCTGATTTGTGTCCATTTATTCTTTTGCGTAGTGACTGTCTGGTTCGGCCAATGTACATGGCAGAGGGGCATTGATAGCACATGGTGGCATCTATTACATTAGTAGATGTGCAGGTGAATGAGCTCCTGATGATGTGGCTGATGTGGCTAGGACCTGTGATGGTGTCACTAGCATGTATGGAACATGGGTATTCATACATAGAATAGCCATTTCTCAAACATTCATGCAAACAAAACACCATTCACATAAACATTTGTGAATAACATATAATAAGTTACAAATCTGTTTGAACCCAACAGTCATTTAAACTGAACAAATGTTTGTGAATACTGATTTTGCAGTATTGGGCAAGTTCTACTTAGAAGAAAACCTTCACTGAAATCAGTGGGAGTTTTGCCTAGGTAATGACTGCACAAAAACTCAGGGTGAAATCCTGACTCCATTGAAGTCAATGGCAAAACTCACATTGATTTCAATGGGACAAAATTTCACCTTCAGTATTTGGCTTTCTGTGGAAATCAGACCAAAAAAAAATTAAATAAAAAGTAGTTCCCTTCCCAATTTAATAATTATCTCTCCATGTGTTACGCATTTTACTTGAACTTATACTTACCTTCATAAAAATATATTAAGTTTTACTAAATTTCTATGGTTTTCCCCCATAATAAAATTTAAAATTGGTTTTCACATCTTACAAACTGTTCTATTTTGCCTAGAATCCATGCCTTCTTTTTTCTTGTAAAGCCCTGATTGCAAGCTTCATTAGTAATTATTTTATGCAGGAAGTCATTTCTATCCTTCCAAAGCCTCATTATAACTCTTTTTAGTAATAATTAAGCTTACTGATCCACTGTAATATTGACTTTGAGACTCTCTCTATTCTTGAACTAACACACAGGTCACAAACATATGCTTCCCAAGTTACTCTTTTGCCATTGAGCAGCATTTGTCTTTTAAACCACTTTTTTTTATGAGGCTAGATATTGCATTCCTTTGTGCATGCCACATTCCCAATGAACACAATGAGAGTTTAGAGTGCACAAGAGAAGTAAAGTTAGACCTCTCTATCTTGCAAAGACACTTATGCTAAATTAAAGATTCTGGAGGCCAGGTCATCAGTGGATGTAAATCTGCAGTGCTCCATTGAATTAAATGCAGCTATGTTAAATTAAACCAGCTAAGGATCTATCCCTTCATATGTCCATACTGAAGCTTTTAGATATTGTGTTAGAATTTGGCACAATCTAAGTTAGCGAAGTCAAATTAGCTATTTTTAATGTTTTGCCTGTTCATAATCTTAGGAAAATGTATATTCACACTGACCAGAAAAATCACATACTTAAAGATCAATATTTACGTGAGGTTTCCGGAAAGTGAGCAAAAATAAATGAGTGGGAGTATAGACAGAAATATCCAACAAGTTATAGTATGAAGATCTGAGCAACTTAGTCGCAACATATGGGGAAGAATTAATGGAATGCTTAGGGGCCTGATTTTGACAAAAACCTTCTGTTTCTGCAGGTATAATTCTGCACCCAGAATTAATTGCAAATTAATTGTTGATGCAGTTGCTTGCTCTTAAACATATGATTACTGTACCTGATTTGGGTGTGCATCGGATAGCTACATGTCTAAGTACTAGCATTTGTAACCATAATTAACTGAACGAAGTGGTTCCTGCAAAAATAGAAGCCACACTGAGCCCTTTGCAAAACCAAGTTCTAGACAACATTTAAATATAATCATGACATAAACAGAAGCTTCTCTTTCTAGGGTGATTTTTGGCACTTATTCCAGGCATAGTTTAAATTCCATTTAAAAATGCTGTTTGGAGAGCTATTAATTTAAGGTCAGAACAACACTGGTCCTTTCTTTAATCCATTTGCCTCTATTTCATTTTAAAACAAAAGTAAAACAAAATTGAAATGAATGGGCCAAATTTTCTGCTGGAATAATTCCACTGAAATCAATGGAGTTAGGTCAGCAGATGATTTGGCCCAATAGTTCTAGGCCAAAGGCCAAGAGCTGGTATTCTCCTTTTATGACAACTTGAGAGACCTGAGTTTGAGTTTCCCTGGTAATCCTGTGCTCACAAGAAGTATAGAGAGGCAGTGAAATTAGTACTGAAACTAAAGAGTAAAGAAAATGGAGTGCCTCTCATATCATTCAACACTAACCCATCAGGTGAATTAGGCAACTATGTACATGGGCTCCAAAGATAGTTGCATCTAGCCATTTTCAGCTAAAAGGATATAGGTTGGAGACAGGGCTCACACCAATTTTACATCAATTTACCTTAATGGAGTTTCTCTTCATTTACAGCAGAATCAGATCCATGAAATGTAGGGATAAGGATGAAATGAAGGAATCTTTTGAGTTTAAATGAAAATGTGGATGATTAGTGAAGTCTGGTTTTGTGAATGAATTCACAAATATGCATTTTTGTCTTACATTTGTAAAAATGAACATAATAAAGACAGAACAATGAATGAGAACAATACAAGGGCTGAGAGCAAGATTTCAATGGTAACATACCCATCTTTCTAAAGGTAATCAAATGAAAATACATGTATGCCAAATTCCTGTTCTGTTTAGGTTTTCTTTTTCATGGAGCCATAACATTTCTCTGTAATTACTACAAAGTCCTTCTGTGTCCAGATGATACCCACAGGAGCAATATTATTATATGAGACTAACCAGAGACTTAAACTACACCATTTACCAAACTAGTTCAATAGCTTCTGAAGATCATGGCCAGCTATTGACATTAGCAAGTGATAGAACACAGTCTGTCAGGAAACTTGTATTTAAGTGTTACCAAATAAAACGGTGAATGTGAATTTCCTCCCTGCCTTCTCTGCTTTCTTGCCCTTAACATCCCACATCTCCTAAATCCATTTTATTTATTGTGGGGTCCACTGGCATTCAACTTTTAACTTTTACAAAATTCTTTCATTTCTTACCTTTATTTAGATATTATTAAAATTAGCAGCTACCTGTTGATTTACTTGCTGTAATTTTCCCACTTCATTTCAAAAGTTATAAAAGGGGCTCCTGCCATTGGGGAATATTCCATCTTTAGTGAAAGGGCTTGAAGTCTTTAGTAGTAATGTTACCTTTTACATGGTGGTCTTCTTATATCTTTCCTTGGTTCCTGGAAGCTACTATTCTTCTCACTCTGATGAATGCTGCAACACTGCAAGGCCACCGAATAATTTACAACCTTTAAGAAAGGTTGTGATATTATTATTTTTTCCAGTAGCACCAATAATGCATTGGGCACTATACAAACTTAAAGGAAGGCTTGGTGCCTGCCCTAGAAAGCTTAAAGTCTAAAAAAGACAGACAAAAGGAAGGGAGAAGGGGTACGACATACAAGGAAAGTAGTCAAGGTGATGACTGGCCATGTCTTGATAACACAAAGATACTTGGTTTTGTTTTGTGGGTGTTTCTTTATATGGACCATCCTGAATGCCCCTCAGCCTAGCCATTGTTAGTCAGCTAATTTCTCAAAGGCTTCCCAGTAGAAGTTGGTTTTGAGAAGGGATTTGGCAAGAGAGATATTTGTGGACAAGCTAATTGTGTAGGTTTCTATGTGGAAGAAAGCACAGAGACATTTACAGGAGAAATGGACAAATGGCATGCAAGTTTGGTATCGTTAGTAAAACAGAGAGGGCAACTTGATAAGAGACAATGATCTGAGAAACAGTTGAGTATAGGCAGATTAATGCAGGGCCCTGAAGGTTCAGACAAGAAACTGGAATGGGATGTTGTTAACGGAGAGGGCCAATGGAAGGATTGAAAAAGGAAGTGGGGGGAGAAGGTTCCCTTAGTCTTGGTAGTATTTTAACTGGGTCAGAGTAATAGTGATTACATTTTCTGCAATGATTTTACAAAAGTTTATGACGACTTTCCAAACTAAAATTAAATTATTAATTGATTTAAAAGGGAATGAGAGATAAATTAACTCTTTCCTCTAATAAGGATGAATTGTTGTCCATAGTTCCATCCATCTGCCAGGAAAAATGGCAGGGAGTCTGCTGCGGTGGTCTGGCAGATTTATCAGATTTAATTATCCCTCCTCCTCCAGTTGATAACTCAATACAAGAAGTCTTAATAGTGGTTATCTGGTTATTATCCACTGATTTCCCTATCTTACCTCATCTGTTTCTTGACTTCTGCATTGCCTCTTTGTAATTGTAACTGACCAGCCCCAGACTTCCCAAGGAGTGTTGTGGACATTCACCAGGAGTTTTGGAAGCAAGTAGTGGCATTAAGTCTGAGTGGCTTTACAGCTCTACCCATCCTAAAATTGTTCATCTCTTGCTTGTGGTTCTAAGAAATTGCTTTCTCACAACAGTAGATGCATGCTGGTAAATTGTCTTCACCAACAGGAAAAGAAACAAACAAAAGTAACTTGCCATCACAGCCACTAGTGAACTAGATGTGCCTAACTCCATCCCCGTATATGAAAACCCAGAACTGATATGGCATCTGCATGATGAAACTGTACTAATGGCTTGAAAGGCACAAGAATGAAGATCGTATTACTTACAAAAATATACAACAGAGCTTTAGTAATACCCAACACCATCGGTATTTGTTCACCACGGCAAATATAAGACGCTATAGTAATATCCACTCCACATGCACTGGCATGTAATAAATGATGTGACAGTTCAACAGCAAGATCTTAGAGACGCTGGCATAACGCAAGCAATGCATGGTGCGGAGTGCTGTACAGATCATAGCCTTGCTCATATTAACCTCTCTCAATACATACAGCCAAACTTTACAAGTCCTCAAGCCAGCTCATGAAAAGGTTAAACAGGAATTGTCTCAAAAACAATGAAGTGGATATATTCCTTGTTAAAAATCTTCAGAGTTTGTTTGCACCCAGCTCTCTTTACCAGAAGGATGATTAGGAACTCACTTGAGGCCAGGAGGGGGAGGAATAAAGGAGAGACATTAAAAATCTAGGGAAACCTTGGCATATTATACAAGAGGAAACTTGACAAGTGCCTAGCAAGTGGCATAAAAGTAGCAGGTCCTCAACTTGAGGACCAAGAAAGGGAAAAAGCATTACTGTCCTAGAAATTTGACATTATTTTCCAGGCATTCCAAGTGTTCTGTCCAGAAGATAACAATGTTGTACATAAACAAAACCTGCATTTACTGAGCTACTAGTTCAGCTAAACATCCAACAGAAATCAGCTCTGACAAGTGACGCTGGACCCTGGCAATGATGAAGATTTCAGAGATGGAAGATGAACGCAGAATACCATATAACTCTTATTGATTATTTTGTTCTGATTTGTAAGTACCTTTTGTTTGCATATACTTGTTAGTTTTGTGCTCTAGAGATATATACATATACATATACATGAAATACAAGTATAATATATTTATATTGGTTTAATATATCATGCAACATAATAGGTTTTTGTCTCTGCAGAAACTGGAAGAGGGGACTATTGAAATGCTAGACATTATGAGCCACAGTTCCAGAAAGTGGTCTTCTCTTGTATGCACACAGATTTTCAAGCTCTACACCTGTGCACTCAGGTGTTGGAATTTATACACACAAAACACATCTGGGGATAAATGGATTTTACATATGGATCTAGTATTTGCATTCACAGAGCATGACAAGTGCGTAGGCAAACATTTGCTTTTTAAAATCTGTGCATGCACAAAATGAAGCCAGAGAGAGGCCCCTTTGAAAAATTCGGCCCTGAAAAAGTGACACATGTAAAGTGTCTTTATCCCCCAAAACAGAGGATAGACAGTTCAGACTTATATTTTTGGATAGTCTGAATTTATGATTAAATGGAAGGTTCTCTTCTTTTAAAGATTGTTACTGGTTAATATGTGGATAATAAAAAATATAGGGCACATCCACACTGCACATGCCTCATGGTGGTGAGTAAAGTCCACACACTGCATGCCCCCCTAGTTTGGGTATAAAAAGCAGTGTAGATGGTGAGGCACTACTTAGGTGAGCAAAGAACACAGGAACCCTGTGAGTATGTACCCTGCATGGCTCTGTACACTCCCAAGCAGTGTCCCTCCCATCTATGATGCTGTTTTTAGCAATTTAGTGTCCCCCTGCCTCTCCCCTATCAGTGTCTTTACCTGCCACAGGGAAAGGCTCTAGCAGCTCCCCATTGCAGTGTCTTTCCATGCCCTGGGGAGCTGCTAAAGCCTGGGCCAAGCAAGGCTCGGGGTCCCTGGCCTCCTGCATGGGTGTGTTAAAGCTAGGAACAATTTAACTCATCATGAGGAACATCCTAAAAAGCCGATAAATGCATCAGTGTTCCAAAAATCAGGTTATTTCTCTCTTCGTTCTCTGTGGTATTTTTTTTCAAACTCTATGAGGTTTCAAAAGTTGTAATCTGACAGTGGCAGGTACATGTCTGTGGGTAGATAAATAATGTGCTTGTGAGCATCTAAATCAGCGGTTCTCAACCTGTGGGTCGCGACCCCGGCGGGGGTCGAACGACCAAAACACAGGGGTCGCCTAAAGCCATCGGAAAATACATATTTCCGATGGCTTTAGCCGCTGAGAAGTCGCGCTACCATCTGTAACAGCGCTATTCAGCTGGAACACACACCGTTATGGATGCGCGTTCCAAACTGAATGCCTGCGCGCATGCGCAGACGTGATTGCATCATCCGTCCGGGGCCTAAGGGGCGGGGGAAGCGGGGGGAACGCTCCACAGTCCATAGCAGCGCATTACGTGTGTCTGGCGCTTGCTGACGTCATCAGTGGGCGGACGCAGCAAGCGCCAGAGGACAGAAGCCTAGGAGGCGGAGAGCCAAGAGGCGGAGAGCCAAGAGAGCCTGCGAGACAGCCTGCTGGTGTAAAAAAGGTTAATAATGTAAAAACAGTACACACACCATACACACAATACTGTGTAAGTGTAAGGTGCTTTGTGTGTAATCATTATACAGTACACAAAGCAGCTTACACTTACACAAAGCACCATACATTTACACAGTGTGAACTACATCGGTCTTATACTATAAGAGACCACTATAAGATGTAGTCTTATGTCCGAATCATAACTGTAGCAAAATTACAGTTATGTCCGAATCATAACTGTAGCAAAATTACAGTTTTGAAGTAGCCACCAAAATTATTTTTTGGTTTGGGGTCACCGCAATATGAGGAACTGTATTGCGGGGTCACGGCATTAGAAAGGTTGAGAACCACTGATCTAAATGACTGTATCAACAAACATCTGAAGTCTGTTGAACTGGTTCAGACTGGCCTTAATTTTATCATAACCATCGACTAGAATTTGTTCTTCCTGTGTGAGCATCTTGTGTGTAAAGTGTTCACTTGGAATCTCTGGCAACATTCCAGTCAAGAATCAATTGTTGCATGCCTCTTTATATGCTAGCTAACACTGAAAGAAAATTGACATAAGAAATACTGTATCTGGAGGAAGGCACAAGCAGCCTTTTTGCCCCCTTTTGCAATGGCTTGTGCTGCTGTTATTTGTAGCAGTGTACAGAAGACCACTACTTATTTAGTCAGTACACAGAACTTGTACTCAGTCTGTAATGACACAGTCATTCAGAGTATCAGTTTCTTCTTCTGGGTTTTACCAGATGGTATAAATGCAGGAAGTTGAATTTTGTCTCCTAACTTGCAAGCAAATATACACTACTAGCTTGTGCAACAATTTCTCATCAGCATCCTGAAAAAATTACAAAGCCTGGCAAGGGAATTATTCCTTTAATTGCAGATGATAATTTAAAGACAAATATTTTGAGGCTGAGATCTGCATAGTAAAATGTAGCTTTTTCCAGCAGGAAATGTTTATTCTACATCTTTACGTTATAAAAGGATATAATGAGATCCAGAATCTATTTCACCAGCCAATCCATCATTTATTTATTGGACTCTGAAGTAATTGAATAGCAGTCTGTCTCCTGTAGATAGAACCTGTTTTCTGTTCCCAGAGAATCGGAAAATTTCATGTTTCAGGGGACAAATGTGTTAACTGTAGGGGAGGTCCGGCTTCATAATAGATGCTACTAACAAAATAGGCATCCAACAAGGCAGTTTTGTTTCTATTCAGCATAATTATAATGTATAAGAGAACTCACAGCCAAAGACAAAAAGGAGGCTAAAGCGGTTTAAAGCCACCTTTGCACTCCCCAATTTAGGGCTGCTCCAGGGACAGATGTGGTCTTGATGAACTTTAAACATCTGTAAGAGACAACCTAAGTTTCCATGGCCTGTCCCTGGCTACTCTATGAGCAGCTTCCCAGAATCTCCACAGAGCTATTAGTCCTCCTACCCCCAGCTACAGCCCTAGCATAGCCCATGTGCCAGGGCTTGTGAGGCGGTTTCTCAGGGAACAGTTTGTGGCTCTCTTCCTCAGTTCCTGCAACAGGTGAACTTTACCCCAGCCAGATCCAGGGTTTTAGCACCTCCCTATGCTGTCCGAGTCCTTTTACCTAGCTTGACACGACTAAAACGGGTATAAGAATCTCATCCTATGCTGTGTCACAAATGGACACATTCCAAAACTACGACATTAAGAGAAGTCACCATTCTTAATGTAGAATTAGCCATCAAAAGTACAACATGTTGTTACATTTTCTTCTGGGACAGTATATTGGAGGCAAAACAGGACAGGAGTCCTAAAGACTCATCTTAAGACCGTTTGATCTGATGAGGTGAAATATTAAGTTGAGCCAGTTTTGTGTTTACAGTTACTCAGATTTCTTTAAATTCTGAGGTATCTTTGACAGATCTGAACAAAAAATGTGCATCTTAGATGTATTTTGGTGTCCTATGACCGGTTTATACCAAAGAAAACTCATTAAAATGCACAGTATGTGAAGTAAAGAGAGAAGATTCTCCATTCTAGCCCCAAAGACACGCTGATGGGACCTCAGTAGTGCATGATTGTATTTGTTTCTTTTATTGTCCAGCACATGTTCTAGTGACATTCTACTTGGTCTTCCCATTTTTCTGTTCAATCAGTCATTACATTATTTAAAGTACCTGGTTTTCTTTGGTTAACTTGGAGCCAAACAAAATATTCTGTAGATGACCTACCTCGAGATCCAAAATGGGAAAAATACTTCTACAAAAAAAATGTGGTGACATCCTGTTTTCACTGAAGTAGATGGCAGTTTTGTCATTGACATCAGTGGAGCCAGAATGTCACGCTGAAGGTTTTTTTTGTAAATGGTCATTGGCTAAATTGCTATCAGTGGTGGAAATTAAGACTTGTGTATTGTATTGAAACAAATGGATTAACATACTATCTTAAATATAATCTCTCTCCCAATTTTTCAGTACTTCCTTATGTGAAAATCCCATCAAAGTCAATTTGAGTTTTGCATGCAGATTGATCGCAAGATTAGGGTGATTTTCAAATGAAATTCACAAAACGTTACCCTCTTTAGCAATATGAACTGAATGTCCCTGGTAGTCTACTAAAGAGACATATTAAATACATAAAAGTAAGAGAATTTTTTTATTCCACTTTCAGGTCACTTAATTTTAAAAATCATGTTTTCTCAAATTCATTGTGCTATTTGGATACTGTATATTAGAACCAAAGAACTTAAAGATCTAGTCCAATCCCCTGCTCAAAGCAGGACTAACCTCAGCTAAAATCATCCCAGCCAGGGTTTTGTCAAGCAGCAGCTTAAAAACCTCTAAAGATGGAGATTGTACCACCTCCCTCGATAACCCATTCCAATGCTTCACCACCCTCCTAGTGAAAAACGTTTTCCTAATATCCAACCTAGACCTCCCCCACTGCAACTTGAGACCATTGCTCCTTGTTCTGTCATCTACTACCATTGAGAACAGCCAAGCTCCATCCTCCCTGGAACCCCCTTTCAGGTAGTTAAAGGCGGCTATCAAATCCCCCCTCATTCTTCTCTTTTGCAGAATAAACAAGCCTAGTTCTTTCAGCCTCTCCTCATAAGTCTTGTGCTCCAGCCCCCTAATCATTTTTGTTACCCTCCACTTGACTCTCTTGAACTTGTCCACATCCTTTTTGCAGTGGGGGGCCCAAAACTGGACACACTACACCAAATGCAGCCTCACCAATGCCAAATAGAGGGGAACAATCACTTCCCGCGATCTGCTGGCAATTCTCCTACTAATGCAGCCCAATATGCTATTAGCTTTCTTGGTAACCAGGGCACACTGCTGACTCATATCCAGCTTCTTATCCACTGTAACCCCCAGGTTCTTTTCTGCAGAACTGCTGCCTACTCTTATTCAAGTCTCATATTGCCTCATCAATGTTGTAAAGATAGGTAATATCAACTCCCTAATGTCACTCAATATTCCTGTTTACACATTCAAGAATTGTGTAAGCCCTTTTTACCAGCCAGTATCCCTGGAGTGGTACCTCATGTACAACTGGTTATTTACAATAACCCTTCTCTCCTTTTCAGAGTCATTGCTTTCCAAGAATACATTAAATATCCCCTATATTCTTTTTGCTAGATGTTTGATCTACAAACATTTCCTGACAGTCATGAACAATTTATCTGGAGATGAGGGAAAAGCATGAACATTATGTTCTTACGGACTGAACATAAGACTGAACGAGAACTATAGATAGTCAGTGGAAGCCATGGAAGTGAAGGATGTATAGAATTTATGAAATCCTCCAGAACTGTTTCAAGTGGTGGAAATCATGGTGAATCTGGGCTACCAATGCCTAAAAACAGATCTGAATATTGCTGTCTGTGAGAAGTTTCTATGTTTCTGGGTAAGCCTGATTGGATTTGAATTGGACTGTCTGCCTCCACAGAGGCCAAAAAATATATGGAGGGAAGAAATGTCATAAGTTAGGTTAGGAATCAATATTTTATTTCTTATATCACAATGTAACTGATTAAACTGAAAATTGTTAGTGACAGAACTTTAATAAATACAAAATAATGTGAGATTCACTATCAACCATGGGATCTGTTGGTGAGACTTGGTTGCAATTCACAAATCCGGATCTTTAGCAACATTGGAAAAGACATCTTCTATTAAACTCTATCTTTATGGGAAAGGACAACATTGTTTTTATTCCTTATGTCTTTTTCAGCAAAAATGGTCAATAACAGATTATCAAATGCAGCCTCACCATGTGGGCCTACTTCTCTACTTTTCCACTATAGATTAAGGATACCTGAAAAAAGGATTTTCTGTCTCTTTCTAGGAAGTCTGGTCTAATTTTGCTGAAGGGCAATCTTAACACAACTCTGTTACTATGTTCCATTAGTGACCTGCCAGATTTCTGAATGTACTGTGCTGCACACTGAATCTTAATGTTTATGATATCTGATAAACACTGTACCAGATAATAAATGCATTCTATACCTCACAGTCTGATCACATATTTATTCCCAGTTTCTAGTAGAAAACCTTTTATCCACTGATCCCGTCTCTTACTACTTTGTTCTTAGACTTCAGATCAAAGTATTATATATACAATTAAAAAGTCAACTCTTATCAGCAATTACCACAAACCAATACCCAAGCAGTAACTTCTTATTCTACAGGAAAGTATAGAGAAACACAGTAGTCTTGCTGGTAAATATTGATTCTTTCCACTTATGGCTGAAAATCACCCTGTATTGCTTTAAATATTTAGAGAAAAGCCTGGAAACAGGAGATTAAATACATCTGTAGAGAGAAAGAAAGTTGTCACTCTTATCTATTTATTTAGTTCCATATGCTCCCTCTCACATGTAACCAACTATGGAGGATTTTAAAAAAATAATTCAGTTGGCTATATAATACTTCGGTAGAATGCAATCACTTATGCAAATTAACTATGTAGAGACAATGTGGACCAATATACACATCCTCCTAAGCAGTCACTTGGCTGGTAAATTTCTATTTCCTAAGCACAGAAGCAAATATGACATGCTGAATCTTCAATAAAGCACCATGAAAAACTCAGTTCAGCAAAAGATTTAGTAGATTATTACTACCAGACAGATAGACGAACTGTACGCTGGTGGCCCGGTCCTGCCAGCAGCGTCATGACCCTTCCTCAGGCCCAGGCTCCGAGGGAGGCCACAGCGTCCTTGTTGAGGGGAATAACTGTCTCGGTTAGCAGGCAGTCTATCGCCCCGGCCCTTGGCAGGGCGGGCAGGTGAAGCACAGGGTCTAGGAGCGCCGAGGGCACCACGCACTTCCGGGGTGGTTAGGGAAGGGGGGATGGGGACGCAGGCCCACCCAACTCCACTGTGTCCCAGCCCAGGGCCCTGTCAGTGGCAAAAAGTAGGTGGCCACTGCGTCAGCGGGGCTCCAGCCGCAACACGCTGACCCAGGTTCTGCCCAACTCAGTCACTGGCCGTGGCTTTCCCTGGGACACTTCCTCCCACCCAGTCCCAGGGTACCTGCATCCAAGTGGGGCCCTTCGGGGCACGGGGGGAGGCGGTGAGCAGGCACCGGCTAGTCCCTCTCCGTCAACGGGCGGCAGGTCCGGGAACTCCTGGGGGTCGTCTGCCAGAGGTAGCTCCTCCAGGTCGCAGGGCCCCAGGGGCTTCTCCGGTCTGCCAGGGTCCGTCCACACCGGTGGGTTCTCCACACCGGGCAGCTCCTCCAGGCCAGGGCCGATCTCCAGCAGTTTCTCCCACTCCACGGGCTGGGGGAGCTGCGCCCAGCAAGTGGGGGCCGTCGGCCCACTCCAGTCACTGGGGCTGGGTAGCTCCCTCCAGTCGCTCGGGCTGGGCAGGTCAGGCAGACCCCACAGCCTGCAGTCGACCAGGCAGCTGCGCCCAGCAGTCTCCAGGCCTGGGCCTGACCTAGGCCGCTGCCTCCAGGCACAGGCGTCTGCCTCGGGCAGCAGCTGCTCCTAGACTGAGCTGTTAGGCCTGTCTCTTATACTTCCCTCCTAGTCTCTGGCTCTACCCCTCTGCTTCTGTGGAGCTCAGCTTGCAGGGCCCGGTTCTGTCCAGCAGGGACAGAGCGAGCCTTTCTTGGGCCCAGGCTCCGGGGGAGGCTACAGCAGCCTGTTACACTAACCAATGGAAAACTGTGAATTTTAGCCACTAGCATTGTCTTTCTACTTATTTATCCTCTCTCAAGTTTTTGTTTGTATTATTTTTCTATTCTCTGCCCTCGCCCTTATCTGTGAATACACCTCTTAGAATCTGCCACCTTACAATAAACTGCACTTCATAGTTCTCAACCTCACATGGCATTAGTGTGTGTGTGGTATGTGTATGTGCCTGTGCGTGTATGTATAAAAGATGGTGCTTGCCAAGAAAATAATAGCATAGTTTGCAATGATATGAGATTTGACAGTGAGCCAAATCCTGCTTCTTTTATTCATGAGAATGGACTTGCTAAGTCAAAGGAACTATTTGTGTGAGTAAAATTAGCAAGATTTGGTTTAGTATTTGATATGTGAATATTGCAATAAACTGGTGGAGAAGCAAATCCAGTTAGGAATATTACAAAAATAGAAAAATAATTTTAGAATAATTCCTAAACTAGCTAATGTTCTATCCAGCTCAAATTTTCTACTACACTTACCAGAAGGCAAACAGTTTATAACATATGCTTTCTAGTAACATCACTACAGAGTATACTCTTTGTAGGTTTTACTTTAGCAGCGCAAAGGGAAGGAATATATTAAATACAATACATGTGAGGCAACATATAGGTTGTACACGGCACATTGCCTGTCTAGCGTGCTAGACACTCTCAATAAGTTCATGTAGTTAAGGTGGAAAACCAATTTAGCAATTTTATTTAAACTTACAACTTGAAAACTGCTGCAGCCTCCACAAATAATCCAATCCCATCGCTAGCAGGCAGATTCTGATCAAGGTAGAGAGACTACACAGCAGTAGGATCTAGGTAGGAGAGCAAATTGGCAGACTATAAGGAAAAGAAAGAGGCAAAAGAACAGCTGGAAAAGAAGAAAAAGAGCAGCAAGACTCAGAGGTGAAGTACAGAAGAGAGACAGAGCAGTAGATGATGACAGAGGAGCAAAGTAACAAAATCTCAATAAGAAGCAATCATTTGTTCACTCATACACTCACACACACCTTACTCACAACCAAATAGCTCAACGAATTATTATTTATTCAATATGCTTTACACAAATTCATATACCATAGATCTCTGGTGCCCACATACTGTGCTCTGATGATGAGAGCCTTAGAAATTTAGTATCACTAAACTCCTGTTTCAAAATTTCCAGGGTCAAATGTAGTAAGTGTAAGAGCAACAGGTCGCTATGGAATGAAAGACAATGTTGGGCTGTAATGAGGGATAATTGGGAGGCACGGTGTCTGTATTGATCCCAAATTCTTCTGCACAAACAGAACTGACAGTAAAGAAGAGAAAACATTGGCAGCGAAGCCCTCTGTCACCGAACAGGTTTAGCATAGTCAGCAGTGGTGTATGTTTCTGCACATAGGCCCACGATGCCTTAAAGCTCACTTGGAGATTATCACCTGTAGGGCTGTGGGGGAGTTCAGAGAAAACAATCATTCATTCAAAGATCTTTCTACTGTTCAGTAGGAACAGCGCAATGACCACCAATTAATTATAGATAGGCCACCAAAGACCTGTCAGATGCTAACAACCTTTAGCCACTACATATTTGGTTTCAGTTCAGACCAGAGACCTAGCAATGAATGGCTCTATGTCCTATTACTAATCCTCTGAGTCACCCAGTACCTATCTAGTTATTTATTTAAAACATATATTTTTGATACTGGAGTTTAAAATAACTTTTCTGAGTCAAGGAAAAAAAGCGGATAACTTTTTAGGAGCATGATCAGAAAGGAGTCTGCAACAAAAAGAGAAGGATAAGGGCAAATGCTGCCCCCTCCCGTACGTACCCAAGTAAATGGGCTTGGGACAGCAGATCTAAGGCTGGATCTACACTGACGGCAGCAAATTTGCCGCTGTCAGATCGATGTCTCTGGATTGACTGAGCAGTCTGTGTAGACCCGCTCAGTTGATCCAGCAAGCAACACAGGAAAACCACCCCAGTAAGTAGCGTAGGGCTGCGTCGAAGGGAACACTGCGGAGGAGACGCCGCAAAGTCAATGGGCGATACACAAATGATTTACATCACTTGCGTATCTCCCGTCGACTGCTGCTGAATCACAAAGGTAAGTGTAGACTGGGCCTTAGTGAGGTTGGAGCAAGGAATCCCCAAAAGATTCACTGCCTTGGTGCACAGTGGTTGTTGAGCCACTCCACTGCCATTACAGCCAAAGAGAGGGGAGAAATTGCATCTGTATTTCAGGGCTTGTGTGCCATTGGGAGAACAGGCATGAGTGGGTTAATGACTGGTAAATCAGAGAGAGGATGATCCAGAAGTTAGAGCACTAGTCCTGGGTTAGTGAGAGACCTTGATTCAATTCCCTGCCCTGCTACTGATTCCCTGAGTAACCTGGGGCAAATAACTTAGAATCTCTGTTCCTCAGTTTCCCATCTCTAAAATGGGCATTTATAACAGTTCCCTGTCTCACAGGTCTATTGGATTGTGCTATTGTGCTGATGGGATCCAAATAAGCCCCTAAAATAGAAAGTGAGGGTCATGTATACACAGTCCAATACATAAACGCCCAATGAAAATGAAATATCAAACAATTTTCTTTTCCTCATTAAAGATGGGCCTGAGCTTTAGGGAAATTTTTATCTAAATCTAAACTTTGCACCTGGCCACTATCACTCCAAAGCGCTGGACCACAACTCTATGTCTATGTCTGATCTATAGCTCTGATCTATGTCTAATCTCCAGGCGTAAAGCAACAGTTCTCTAGCTTTTCTCTTTTCATATCTGCCTAAGGAATACATTGGTATTCATTAGGTTATTGTCACCAACAGATGGTGGCTGCAGACACCAACATCCCCTGTGAATGACGAATTGTGCCAGCCTGCCAAGCTATCAAGTAAAATGTCAACATGTGGCTCCTGGGACTACATTAAAGAAAGTGCACATTTTTATAGGACGACCTTTTGGTTTCAAGATCTTGGGTTTGCTGCCAGAGCTGAGATTGAATTGCATCCAGCCTACCCCAGATCTTTGCTGGATGTTTTGCTGCAGGTTGTCAGTAGGCCTGGCCTATGTATGCTGACCCAGTTACTGTTCAGATTAGTTAAACTAAGAGTTCTGTTTCTTTTAAGTAAGGTACCAAAGCATGACAAGGAGGGATCCCCTCCCCCTAGATAAGCCTTTAGACTGGGATAAAACAGACAATACAATGAAAAAAGTCAAATGACTTGAATACATACATAAATGAGGAGCATTAGAAACAGGGACATTGCAACTAAAGATGTGAAAAACGTAGCCGCTTCACTTGGCAAGGGATTTGGAGTGGGATTTTCAAAAGCACTTAAGCAGGTCAGGCACTTGACCCCCATTGACGTCAACAAGAGTCAGGTGCCTAACCTGCTTTTGTGCTTTTGAAAATACCACTCCTGCTAAACCATAGAATCATAGATTAGGGTTGGGAGGGACCTCAGGAGGTCATCTAGTCCAACCCGCTGCTCAAAGCAGGACCAACCCCAGCTAAATCATTAAATCTTTGTTTGTTTTATGTTAACACCTGCTAACTTTCCATGAAAAATTTTGGACAAAAGTTATCTTTTTAACACCACTGCCTCTTCAATAATGGAGTGAAGTCACGGTACACATACAATGAGGCCTAGTAGAAGTTATCCAGCAAAGGTAGGGAAGACCAGATTTTTTATTTCCACTATGTCTAAAGTGAAAACAAGCAAGGAAAAAGCCTAAAAAACTCCTTTACGGCATTCTTTACGTATCATACAATTACAAATAGTAGAAGCTCATTTTTTTAAAAAGAACTTTACAGATCACACTTATAAACATACGTGGACCCAATGGACTAAATTCATCCTTGATCTAATTGCATTGTTGTTGTTACCTAGCCTCCCTTGCTTTACTCCTTTCTTTTGTATTGCATGAGCGTAGCTGAGGGCACAATATGTGCCACAGTCCAAAACATGGATTATGGAATTACCAAATGTGTAGTATGAAAGAGTGAGTTATACCTAAAACATTGTTTTGGCCTAAATCTTAGTTCTTTTCATTCAGGTTTGCACCCAGAAACTCATCTGAAAACACATAGTTTTGTCTACTTAAGGGTCACATCCAGGTCACCACACTACTTTTTGCACAGCTTTCCAGCATCCCTGCAGCATTTGTGATGAAGGAGGAGAGATTACCAGACCTTGACCAGTTCTTCATGAGTTTTTCCAAGAACCTGGGCTAACATTAGAAATTAGGATGCTTTGCCTGGCTGTAAGTTTCATTACAAAACGTTGGCAAGCTTTACTTACTCCCTCTCAAATTTTCAAAAGAGCCTAAATGAATTAGGAGCCTAGATCATATACCAAAAGTGAGTTAGACACGCAGAAGTCAAAGACTTTCAATGAGCCTTAAGAATCAAAGTCACTTTTGAAATTGGGAGTTGAGCAGTTAGGTGCTTCTGAAAATGTTACCCAACATCTTTATTCCTAATTGCTATGATAATACAAATAAATACAAATAATACAAATAAATAATAAACAATAAACAACAACAACAACAATATAGGCCAAATTCATCCTTGGTGCAACTCTCTGGTAGTCAGTTGAGTTACACCAAGCATGAATTTAGCCCTTGCTTGCTTGCCTTCTCTTAGAACAAAGCTAGTTTTGTGTAGCCCCCTCGCCAATAATTTCTGTGTTCAATTCCCCATTCAGCAAAGACATCAGCTAAAAATGTGAAAGATATGGACAAAGATGATAAAACAACAACCATTTAGCTAGTTCTAGATTGTTTGGACTAGAGAACTTTTATCCAGGTTTATCTAGTGACCCTGGGAAGAGAAACCAGGAAATGTAGTAAGAAGGGAAGAGGAGAGGGAGCAGTTAGCGGACATGCCTTCAGCTGTAAAAGGGTTTCTAATGTTAGGCCACGTCTTCCTGGGCACATTCAGGAGATGTAAGGGGAATCAACTAAAGGTGTGAGGTCAATGCATATAAATTAAAGTACCTTAAACCCTCCCCCATTCTGATGGCTTACATTCAGGAGTGAAGTGACTTTAGTTCATCCTCCTTCACTCTTGAATGAGAGCAGCCACAGGGTGAATTAACACTTTCATTTATGCACACTGACTTCACACCTATAGCTGATTCATCTTAAAGTTTCCCAAGTGTCCTCGTGATTTAGGGAGACAAGGTGGGTGAGCTAATATCTTTTATTGGACCAACTTCTAGTGGTGAGAGAGTTGAGCTTACACAGAGCTCTTCTTACCCAGAGTGAGTTTCCCAGACCTGAAGAAGAGCTCCGTGTAAGCTCAAAAGATCGACTCTCTCACCAATAGAAGTTAGTCCCAGGAAAAATATGACCTCACCCACCTTGTGTCTCTCATATCCTGGGACAAACATAGCTAGAACAACACTGCATGTCCCAATGCAGATATTCCCCCAGACAGCTGATCCTACGCAACTATAGAGCAATCAATTAGTGAGGACAATCCATCTTCAGTCATCTGAGGTGTGCTTGCCTTGCAGCGAGCTCTGGAGGTGGGATTCTTCCAGTTAAATTAGCTACCTGGAAATCATGGAGTCTATTTCTTAACCCTAGCTGCTTGACATGAGTCAGAGTTACAGAAGGTAACCCTATCTCTTTATTAAGATGTTTGTATCTTTTAGCAACTAAGTCAGGGAAAATTCGCTGAGTTTCTGGATACATATAGGTTGTACTTATTATATGGCTTAAGGCCCTGTCTTTTTAGAGTATCAACTAAACTTTGAAAAAATCTTTTTCAGATAATTCTGCTCTCTAAGTGGCAAGAAGCTTGTTCACAGTCATAGCATCTTCTTTTATTTTGTCTGTTTCATTCCAGTTTTATGGTCTGCCCTATCACTAAATTATTTTTGAGAGAAACTTTCTAAATTATAAATCCACTTCAGAGCTGCATTTTCTAGTGTGGACCAAACTTACATTGAAACCAGACCTATCACAGTGGACTGCATGATGAATAGTTAAGGACAGTAGAAAATGAATGAATTCGGAACATAAATGGAAAACTATAACAGCCAGACTCACGTAGTAGTTTTCATTAGTGATTAAATCAGACATCCTGCATTGTTACTCCTTGTGACGAGAACCATTTAGTTGATTTTTACAGCACAGTCAAGTTGAGGTATTTGCCAGATACCCTTGGGATACTTGCAGCTCACTTGATGCTTACTTCGTACTGAATTAGTATTCAGCATATGCTGTGTAGGATTATAACTGGATCTTTTCCATCTGACGCTCTGCTGTATTGTGTGCTGTGGTCTGTGTTACAGTTGTGTTTGCAAGATTTCCTTTACATTTGTTTCTTTTAGTGATGTAAATATTGGGATATATGGTACAGCACAACTGCTTTTCAAGAGATTTCTCCTGTGTAAACAGAGTATCTTGTAAAAAGGTTACAACTAACCATAAACTCTACTGAACAGAGAAAATAAGCTTTCTACAACCTCATCTAAAACCTTGAAAATATCTTAAACTTGAGAGAGAACTTTATGATTTATTTTCATACCCAGTTTGAAGGCTTTCCAATCAGGAAAATAAAAATATTGAACAAAATCTACCCTTTCCATGTTTCACAAGAAATGCACTTTCATACATTTAAAAAAGTGACTGGGACAGAAAAATTACTCTCCAAATTATCAGACACGGGCATTCTTATCAAACACAGATCTCCTGCAAGTTACATGCCCTTGGGCAGCAGGTCACTTAAATTCTCCAGGCCTCAATTTCTCCATCTATAACCTGGGGATAATGACATGAGCTCTCTTTTGAAGAATATTTTGAGATCCTGGTTAAAAAGCTCTATATGACTTCTAAATGCTGTTATCGACTCCGAATGTCCAGGGTATCAAGATTTCTGAAGGTGTTGTAATCAATAAGGAATTCCTATGGAGATCTCTATTCATTTGTGAAGACCTTTATTCTTCTCATTGTGTTTTAATTGCGGGTTTCTGGTTACAGCTTTACCCTTAGGCCTGCTAGAAATTGTATAATGAATATATTTTAGGGATTTACGTTCCTTAAATACCTCTAAAGGATTTTATATGACTCCTAAATGGACCTGGACACCTAAAGAACTATCATGACTGTGATTTGGTGGAATGAGCAGTTAAGTGATTTTTTTATACATTGTTTAAAAAAGAACAGAACTCCTTTATTTAGAATATTTAAATGAATCATTTGCTTATCTGTCTTTCCTGATACTTCTCCAATATAGCATACATTTTTAAAAGGGCAAAATTCATAAGTAGCGCTTATTTTATAGGCCCTGTGGCAAATGGCCGGCTTCTCCCTAAGGGGTCTCGCACTTTTGCCTTTCTTAGTGGGCCAGGGCGTCTCCAGTTACCCTGTCTTCCCAGGGAGGGGGGTAGGGACCCAGGCTCTCCCGCTCCTCCGGGTCCCAGCCCAGGGCCCTCTGAGTAGCAGCTAAGTGCTGCTGGCACCTTACTTGCAGCTGCAGGCTTTTCCCCTGGGCTACTCTCCGCCCCTCTGTCTGTCTGGCTTCTTGAGCCCAGTACCTTCCTCAGGACTCCACCTCTCTCCCACACACCGCTGTACTCCATTCTGTTCTCCTGCATGACTCCACACACCACCGTACTCTGTTCTTCTTCACAATCTCCACACACTCCTCTGCTCACCACACACCTACTCCTTCAGCTCCCACCCTGCCGCTCAGGAGTAGAGGGTTTTTATCAGGCACCTGGGTGGGGCCTTAATTGGTGTCAGCTGACACTAATTACCTTCTAGTGACTCTGGCTAGTCTATAGGGAATAAAGCCCGGATCATTCTAGCACTTACATAGCACCCTTCTAGAACTTTCCCAATGCCCTCTGCCCTTGCTATACCACAGCCCATACTTTAAATTAATGTAGACTGAAGAGCTTTGCTAAAGTTCTAGCTTCTTAACTGATGCATGTATATCAACGACCTAGACAAGATTGTATAGAAACCCTTTTAACAATTTATGAGGTCTATTGAATATTTCTCATGAATAACATAAAAAGTTTGGCATAAACAAAGCCTTTCACTTAGTCAAACAACTATTTTGCTTTGATGTTCCTTCAATGTAAGAAATTCATTGAAATCTGATACTATATTCTTACACAGAGAAGCTAAATTGCCTCTCTCATCTGTAATATAACTTAGTTGAAGAATCTCTTGCAAGACCCATGAAATGGAGTTTTTCTAAACTCTGGATAATGAGTTGCGCACATACTGGGCCTCTGGGGTCAGCTGTGGGCTGAATTAGACCCAAAGGCTTTGATTCTTCTCTCACTTGGTTCTTACACATTTACACTTCTGTTTCTTGGTGTTGCTCCAAATTTACACCAGTATAAGTAAAGGGAGAACCTGACTCAGCGTCTGATTGGATGGCTTAATGATCTTTACAACTGATCACACCTGGTCTGCCGATTTTAGACCTTATGTTTAGGGGGAACAACCTCAAATGACAGAAATCAGACAATGGATTATATTTAATGTATTTTTATTTGGATCTGGCACACGTTTAAAGAACATAGCAATCCATTACACAGACACAGGAATATAGTTTAATATCAGTGCATGGGTATTTACTAATAGCTGTGCAATTCCTATTTATAACAGTGAGAGCCAGATGGTTCATTTCTAATGCACTACTTCGATAATGTATTCCATGGTCTTAGCTGAATGTCACGATTCATTACTGACTCTAACCCTAACACTAATGGTCAGGCGAATCAACATAAACAGCAGCTCTCTCAGATAGACTGCTATTTTGGTTTCTATTTATAGTAAAGCTCTTAAACGTGCCCACCTTGACAATGTAGGAAAGATAAAAGCACCGAAAACCCTCATAACACATTTTGGTGCGAAATTCAGTTTTAGATTCTCTAACCCATGTTTTTCCTTGAAATGTTGATTCAATCCCCAATGGTTAATGCTTCTTCCATTGAGTTGCAATGGATAAATGTCAATACCTTGGTATTATTCTTTCTGTCACATTCCATAAATGTTCTATAAACATTTCTTGTTTATTCCAATGATTTCAGTGAACCTGGACAAACTGAAACAACCAACCCGGCTATGTGAAAAAGTGTATAAGCTCAAAGTGCATAGATTCCCAAGTTCCTTACTATCTCCTTTAAAAGTACCAGCACCTTTTTTGTCTCACTTCATGCACACTGGTTTCTAATTCCTGTGACAAGCCAAATAGGCAGAATCCAAACCGTCTCATCTGGAGTCATGCAGTGTTAGACTGCTGATTTGCTAAATTTAAGATTGTAACAGAAGACCACTTAGGTTAGGCCAATGGTTTGATTGCGCCACAATTAGGAGTATGGAGATGATTTGATACTAAAATTACTTGTACTCAACTCTTATAATCAAATTTCTCTCACATCCACTTTTCTTGAGAATCTTTGCATAGATTACAGTTAGACTCTTAGTACGTGTCTCTACTTGATCTTTTCTCCATTATCAACATTTTACTGGAATCAGCCACTTCTTCCTCCAGATAAAGAATGAATGCATCATGGTTTACTATTTTCTCTGCAATTTAGCTACATATTGTAAATATTCTTTTGCTTCTCATTGTCCACCTGAGGGAGGCACAATTCAGAACACGCAAAAAAGTGAGATTTTTAAGAATGCATTTCCAGAAATTTATTACCACGTCTCCCCCTGCTACTGTGATCACCGGATTTCAGGCATAATTTCCACTGCACTATATGAACTCCTCTTGACGGGAGGTTTAGGAAGCAGCAACAATGAAGGAAACAAGGAGAATACGGCTCCTGTTAGAAATCTACTGTCACGGTGCTGGAAAGCGGTGACAGGGTATCCCTGTAAACTGCCATGCCCTCTGGAGGATCTTGGAAATACAGATCCCTCCTTGACCACTTTTGTCTTTCTAGTTGGCATAGATATCTTCCCTGGATTTTCAGACAAAGTATCTGGGCTCAAGTTATGGCTAGGACTTCATTCAAACTCACTTGCTGGCTGACAGAGGTTCCACAAGTTGCTCAGTCCACACAGCTGTGAAAGACACTCCCTGTTCTGAAGCAGCACCCTGCCCACAAAGGTGGCTATGCACATCTGCTAATGGCTGGAGTAACGCCTGGAGGCTGTAGGGATCCAGAAGGGTAGATGCAGAGTAAAGACCTCCAGCAGGAGGGCAGTTTAGTTATAAAGGTCTGAGTTCTTCTCCGCCTGATGCAAGGTTCAGCAGGGACCAGACTAGAACGCAAGTCGGTGGGATGGCCAACCCCACCACAGGGCCTATTGGGAGAAATAGCACAGGACGTACCACCTCGGAAGGCCAGGTGTCATAACCTCTGATTGGTCCTGGAACCTTATTCAGGCCCAGGAGTTGTTCCAGAAAGTGACTGTGCAATGAGATGGACTCCCCAGCTAGCCATAGCAACAGACCTACCTCTCTGCTTGTTCTCAGAAACCGGACCCCAGCTCAGACCCTCAGTTGCCACCCTTGAACTCTGCCTCTGTTTCTACCCCTGGTTTTGGAACTAGGTCTCTGACACCAGCTTTGATCTCAGGCTTCATTATTTGGACTCTGACTCCAGTTTTTGACCACTGGTTTTGGTACTTGGACTCTGACATTGGTTTTGACCCTGGGTTTTGGCACTTGACCCCTGGCTTCATTCCTGCCCCCTGGCATTGGTTCTAGGACCTTGACCCAACTCAGGCTCATGCTCTTTGACTCTGACTCCTGACCTATGTCATCAGCTCTGATCTACTAGGTCTGATGGCCCAAGTCCTGGTTGTGACACTGGAGCAGTTCCACAGCTCTCTATTATGGAACTAGATTTTTGGCCTTAAGAAGTTGGCTGACCTTTCCATGAAGAGCTTGATACAGAATTTACAAATATACTTTTGTAAAGGGACCACTGAGTGCAACAAAAATAGGATTGCATGCTGGGAATTTGCTGGTTTAATTTTCTGCAGCACAATAAAGTAAAGGGTTGGGGAGACCTCCAACTAACTAAACAGGAAATAAGAGAACATAGCTCCAATGGATAATTCTCCAAATAACCCAGTTAATCCCTTGATGACCACTTTACTACGTGTACAATATCCCAACATGAGCAGACTGTATAAGTCTATTATATGTATTATGATGCAGTCTGTATGCAATTTTGAAATAAAGGGACAGATCTTCAACTGGTGTAAATTGGCCTAAGCTCATTGAGTTAATAGAGCAAAGCGTCTTTACATCAGCTGAGGATCTGGCCTCTAAAGTTTAAAAATTGAAACATTAATTTTTCTATGAAAAATAAATTTACTGATCATTAGAATTCACTAATGTCAAAATTAAAAACATATATAAGAATTAGAGGGGAAATGTACAGAATTAAACCCACTTTGGTTGAATCTGGGATCCATTAAGTTTCAATCCATCACTGGTTATGTCATACTCTTTGCAATCTTTGCTACATGGGTCGTTAACTTTCACCTGGAAATATCTTTCATTCATATACCACATGAATTTTACGAATGGCAAAGAGTAGAATCCCACTGCCAAGCAGGGCCAAATTCAGACCAGGTAAAATAGAAGAATCTCCATTGACATAAGAGCAATTACAGCTACTTACATGAGGGGTGATTTTTGGTTCATACAGTTCATTGAAATGATTAACAATTGCCTGGATAATCAATCTCCTGATAATTAATTCCCGCAAAGAGTTGCAGTTATAATTGACTGTATACAACCATCCCAAAATGAATACTTCTAAAAATGACAAACGATAATAGTTTCTACAAACATCCATTTTCAATAGTTATGTCATTGCTTAAAGTGCTGAGAGCTTCAAAGGTCATTAATCAAAACTGAAATGTTTTTGCAGTCTCTGTGATTGTGATTAACATGGTATCAATCAATCAGGAAACCATACTGCTCCAAATTTAGTACATGAAAAATACATCCAGACTTTTAAAATATTATGCCCACATAATTTCCTTTGGGGGTCAAATCATCTGATTAGACAGACCCACAGCAAACTGGATCACTTTCCTGGTGATACTCATGGGGGATCATAACACTGACAATGGGAGATGATCTGAACACGTATCATCTACTGTGTTTCCTTTTAACTTCAAAATTGAACACTTGGATGTGAGACCAGTTTTCCCCAACTCTCCTGATATGCATTTAACAACTGGCTTCCGCCTTCCTCACACTCACTGCTCAACTGCACTTCTCTCCTTCAATTCTCCTCACCCCCAACATTTGCTGAAAAAGTAACCTCTAGGTGCCTTCATCTTTTGCCATTTGGGGCTATTGTCCCTATCTAAAAGTCAGCTGCATGGTACAATGAATATCCTGAATTCAGCTACACAGCATTCCCTTGGCCAGAAGAACCCCAGAATGCATTGTGTAATTAAGGGATTTTTGCAAGGGGGTATTTAGGAGAAAGAAGAACTGAGGGGATGGGAACTGTGTGAATAGGATGTGGGGAAATTCACAATGAAAAAAGATGGAAGATGAACAGGGAAAAGGACGGATGAAAGAGGAACGAGAAGGAACAATGACTTAATTCATATCCTTCTTTTCCAAATCAAGTCTAACAACCTTCACTGACAAATACAGCATGTCCAGTGCTTTGCAAATACCCCTTCTACGGTGTGCATTTGTAAGGACATAAGCTGGCATGGACAAGGCAAAGGAATGATGATTGCTTGGAATTGTCATTGATGATGAGTATTCCCAGTAGCTATTCCACAGGCATGAAATCGTAATTAAAATTATGTATCAACTATCTGTTGAGTTCGCTACCTGTCTTCCATACTGCACAGCTAGACCAGAAAGTCACTCATTTACTGAGTAGATCATGTCTCTCTCAGGACATGTGCATTAATGGATCACTCTGATTCACAGGAAGCTAATTGGCAAGAAGGCCTCCAACTAAGAGCAGTGACTCCTGACATGAAGAAACAGAATGCAGATGTTATAATTAAGGGTACAATTCTGTCACAGAGGTAATGGATTCTGTGACTTTCCAGGACCTCTGGAACTTCTTCTGGGTAGGGCTGGGGCAGCTATTAGCCCCCAGCTGCCAGAGCTGAGGCTGTCCTGGGGATAGACAGCTACTGCCCGGAAGCCTAACATATGATCTGGAGCTATAGCTGCCTAACAGCTGATCTGCAGAGGCTGCTGGGGCACCTAACAGCTGATTGCCAGGTCCTGGCCAGCTAATAGGTGGCAGTGGGGACTGCAGCCGGGGGCTCCAAACAGATGATGGGCAGCAGCTGCCATGTGAGGGCTCCCAAACAGCTGATCAGCCTACCAGCCCCCAAAGCAGATGGGTTGGGGGTGGGGCTGGAGCAGATGCAAGTCCCAGCAGGGCTGTTTGTCCCCTATACCCCAGGGTATTTTTGGTAAAAGTCAGGGACCAGGTCATGGGCAATAAACAAAAATTCATGGAAGCTGTCACCTGTCCCTGACTTGTACTAAAAATATCTGTGACAAAATCTTAACCTTCATTATAATTACTGGTTCTATTATTCATTCCAGGCTTTAGAAGTGGTCTCTAGCCATAGTAGGAAGAGGGTGCACTTCTATCACATAGAATGATAGAAGTGTAAGGCTGGAAGGGACCTCAAGAAGTCATCTAGTCCAGTTCCCTGCACTGACACATGACCAAGTGAACCCAGACCATCCTTGACAGATATTCGTCTAACCTGTTCTTAAACATCTCCAGTGATGGGATTCCAAAATCACCTTTGGAAGCCTAGTCCAGAGCACAGCTATCCTTACAGATAGAAAGCTTTCCATAATATCTAATCTAAATCTCCCTTGCTGCAGATTAAGCCCATTGTTGTTTGTCCTACCTTCTGTGAACACAGAGAACAATTGATCACTGTACTCTTCATAACAGCCCTTCCCATATTTGAAGACTTTTATCAGGCTCCCCTCAGTCTTCTTTTCTCAAGACTAAACATGCCCAGTTTTTACACCTTTCCTCACTTGTGTTGCTTTCCTCAGGACTCTCCAATTTGGCCATTTCTTTGGCCATTCCAGCCATCACCCTGTTAATCTAGTCCACGTCCCGCATCCTAGGTTGCAAACAGGTGGATGCAAGTTAGGGCTTCTGAAATTCATCAGCATGCCTGTCTCACTATCCCAGAGTTGCTGCCGCTCTGCAAGGACATTGCTGTCAGCTCTGATATGCTGTTGTTCATCCAAGACTGGCACTGGGTTTCTGCAAAAGGACGTAACAAAGTCAGTCATGGCAAGTCAGCAGGAACTGCAGATGTTGGGAGTTTTTTGTTTTTTTTCAGGAGATGGGCAGATCATCTTCTATGAAGCATGCATTGCTTACTTACATCTATTGGAACCATTGCCAGCCTTGGGTGCAACAGATTGTTTTCATTTGTCGTAGCCCTCCATACAGTTTCAAGGTTAATGGCATCTCATCAAAGTTTTGAGGGAGCTACGGGATCAATGCATATAAACTAGATGTTAATGTGTGGCTAAGACAACCACTAATGATATGGGTGACTGTGTTCAGCTCCAAATCAACAAGATGCATACGCCAACTTCTGCCCCAAACCACTGCACAACATTCCACTGGAATGAACACCAGTTCATAAAACATTTGCCTCCAATCTGCAGAAGGTTCCTGTTAGCTTCTGATCAAGGCAGCTCAGTAGGTGCTCTTTTTCTTTGTGTTCCAGGTGGGACTGGCATGTTAGGCTGTGGTCCAGTTTGATTCCTAAATAAGTGACAATTGGCTTGAAAAAGGAGTGGATGATCCTCAGCACAGACTGTAAGGAGTTGATTGGCCAGGTGACTGTTCATATGAAAAGTAGTGGCCACCATCTTAGGCCCGGTCTACACTTACCTTGGCGATTTGGCAGGAGTCGATGGGAGATACGCAAGTGACGTAAATAACTTGCGTATCTCCCGTCTACTTTGCAGCATCTCCTCCGCACAGCGTCCATACTGTGCTGCATCGAAGGGAACAGCGTTCCCTTCGACGCAGCACTACTCCACGTACGGGGGTGGTTTTCCTGTGTCGCTTCCTGGATCGACTGAGCGCGTCTATACAGACCGCTCAGTCGATCCAGAGCAATCGATGTGACGGCAGCGAATTTGCTGCCATCAGTGTAGACCCAGCCTTGGACTGACTCAGTGTAAATTTCCACTGACGAAAGTAAGTGGCCAGAACATTTATGTCCTATCTGAGTGACCCTTCAATATTGTGCAGATCATTATCCACATCAACGAGACAGATGACATCCACATATTTATCAGCCTGAGTTGTTGGTAGGTCATAAATATATATGTTAAAAAGGAGAGGAGTTATAATGGATCCTTGTTGGAGTCTGTTACAGAGACACCTAAGCTGGCTGACTGTCTCCATCTTGCAAGATGAAGCTCTGATTTGCTATCATTTCCATGATAAACTGCACCAGGGGCTTACAGAGAATAGTGTGCAACAACTTGGTGGTCAGCCCCACATGCCAGACAGTAATATATGCAGTTGACGTGGTGGCCAGGTAACAGCACCACGAAGAGCACACTGTGGTTCTCATGGCTCCTGACACCAGATCCACCAGGGAGGCAGAACAAGCCAAAAGCGAATTGATCCTGGAACAGGGACGAGAGAAACTGGACTCTCCCAGAAGCCTCCCCTACTCTTACACTTGGTTCTGGTTACCACGCCTATCTGGGAGAGCTCTGAGAAGAGGCCCAGCTGCCTGGGGCATCAAACCTAACTGTGCATCTGCTTAACCTGAGCAGTGCTGCAACCCTTTGTGCCGGGTTGTAATGGCACTTGCTGTCCTGAGAGGGTGGCCACCACAAACCTGATCAGGGCCCAAAAAGGGTTGGCACCTCTGACTGAGGCAGAAAAAATGGCCACTGCCTGACTCCTCCCAGCCTGAGCTTCCGCTTCTTCTCTCAGACACCCTCCCACCATTGTCCCTTCTCTTTCCCTTCCAGGTGCCCCACTACCATCACCAAGGGCTCGAAGGGGGGCCCCGTCAGTCAAGAGAGGACCAGGTTGAGATCCCAGGGAGGCACCGGGTCATGGACCTGAGGGTAAAGCCTCTCAACCCCCTTGAGGAACCTCACTGACATTGGGTGGGAGAACAGGGACCGCCCCTCCAACGGCTGATGGAAAGCCGAGGTGGCCATCAGGTGCACCCTAAGGGAGGCTAGCACCAAACCCTGGAGTCCAAGCTGCTGTAAATACTCCAGGATAGCCTGTATAGGGGACACGCTTGGGGGGATGGAGCCCGGCTTGCAACCCCGGAGCGAGCAGAACCTCAGGCACTTCCTGTTCCAGGACGACGCGAACAGGTCCAGTCGGGGAACACCCCACTCGTGGAAAATGCTGGCTGCTACCCTCTGGATGCAGTGACCAGTCATGTCGGGGTAGAGCTGGGGGAATGGTGCTGATGATGTTGCCTAGGAGAGCCACTCCGGGACCCATCACTGGATGAGCCTGAAGAGCAGTGGTGCCGCCTGGACCAGTGCCAGCACCTGGGAGAAGCTGCCACTGCCTACGAAGACTGGTGACATGGGACCGAGGACTTGCAATGCCTTTTCCCTGGTGCCAGAGAGCGGTGCCAGGATCGACGCCTCAGTGCCAAGTCCGACTCCGACACTCGATGATGACCAGCTGATGGCGATCTCAACCAGTGCCGACTTGGGGACCGACTCCAGTGCTGAGATGAGTCATCAGAGTCTGAGGAGGGAGAGGAGCTGTCCAGCTCGACTCTCTGGTGCTGGGTGGTGGGCAGCCACTGCTCCGGTGCCGGGTGCGCCCACCCTTTGGGGACACCCATCGTGGGTTTGCCCCGGGAGACAGGCCCTGACTCCCTCGGCAGAGGGAGGGCCGGAGGCGTGGGCAAGGCCAACAAGGCTCGAGCCGCCTGGAACGCCTTCGGCGTTGAAGGTCCTCTAGAGGGGCTCCCTCACTCCCAGGAGTCGGGGAGGCTCCCTCAGATCTGGTGCCAGTGCTGAAGCTGCTCACGCAGTTCCAGCACCTCTGGGCTTGACCCCGGCCGCTCCTGCGGTGCGGGGGACATAGCGTGCTCCATGCGCTGGCGGCGCTTCTTTTTCAGCACCGGAAAGGCTCAGTGCCAGGGTGCCATTGGTGCTGGCGGGGCACTCTGCACCGACGACACGCTCGGTGCTGAGGAGGCTCGAGGTGGCTCGAATGCCGGACAAAGAGCTGACTCCATAAGGATCACCTTCAGCTGAATGTCCCTCTCTTTTTGGGTCCTCGGCTTGAAGGCTTTGCAGATCTGGCACTGATCCTTACGATGCTGCTCACCGAGACATTTGAGGCAGCGATCGTGGGAATCACTGACTGGGAAAGCCTTCCCACAGCCAGTGCAGGGTTTAAACCCCGGCGAGCCTGGCATGGCCAGGTCACTTGAGCCCTAAGGCTCTCTAACTTTCCTAACTAAACTATCCTAACTCCACTTTAAACTAGCTCGGTTCAGGGAGAACTGCTATACTAACTAATAGCAAAAGAGAAGAATACTTGTGGGAGCAAGCATTGCTCCAGTCACTGTCACAGGTGAGGGTCTGTGGGGCCGACGGCGCCCTACGTACCATGGCACGAGTGTGACACTCCAGGGTGCACCGGAGCCGGCCCTACAGAGATTGCTTAGGGAAAAAAGTCCGGGAATCGTGCACGAGGGCGCGCACTCACTTAAGTGGAATGGACATGAGCAATCACCCGAAGGAGAATAGCAGCTGTGCGGCTGCAATTCTTTCCCCTGGGCTATTGCCCCCTCCGACCCTTCAGCTTCTTGGTTTCCCTGCCCTCTTCCTGCAGCTAGGGGACAGGTGATCGCTTGGCCCAGAGGAAAATGCATTCCAAAGCCTGGCTGCTGAGCAGAGCCAGGCAACGACGAGCGTGACTCAGCGGGGACAAAGCATTGGTTTGGTTCAGGGAGCCAACAAGACGATGGGAATGGGGGTGGGGGCAGAGGCATAAGGTGGGGGACCCTCAGGGGAGGGGCCAAAGTGGGAGTTAGGGTGGAGCATGGGTAGGGCCTTGGGGAAAGGCAGAGCAGTCTCCCCAAAGGCAGGAGTCACCAGGAACCCATGTCAGGGGTGATAGCGGTTTCTCCCCTCTCTGGGCTGCTTCCTACCCTGTCTCTTGACAGTGGTGCTCCACAGGTCCTCAGGGCTCCCGGGCTCCTCAGCATAGATATTCCCCCAAGACTCTGACTCCAGTCGGGGGGGTCTGGACATGTTGGGGATCCTGCTTGCTTCTCTGGGTCTGTGGTCTTGCCTCAGGCAAGGGCCGCAGCAGTGCCTGGGCTGGAGCTTCCAGTGCACGCCCTTCCTCCTCTGTGGTCAGCATAGAACATGATGGGCTGCTCCCTTTTATGCTGAGGCAGCAGCTGGAGCATGCCAAGCACAGCCTGGGGGGAGGAGGGGCCGGGACTTCAACCACCCATAGTGTGTGTTTAACCCTTTCTGGGACAGTGCAGGGTATGTCCACCCCATCACACAGGGTAACAAGCCTTGTGGGTAGGGGAAAGCAGTAGATGTGACATATCTCAATTTTAGTAAGGCTTTTGATACTGTCTCATATGACCTTCTCATAAACAAATTAGGGACATACAACCTAGATGGAGCTACTATAAGGTGGGTACATAACTGGTTGGAAAACCATTCCCAGAAAACAGTTATCAATGGTCACAGTCATGCTGGAAAGGCATATCCAGTCCCGCAGGGATCTGTCCTGAATCCAGTTCTATTCCGTATCTTCATAAATGATTTAGGTAATGGCATAGAGGGCACAATACCAAACTGGGAGGAGTTGCAAGCACTTCAGAGGAAAGGATTAGAATTCAAAATGATCTTGACAAACTGAAGAAATGGTCTGAAATAAATAGAATGAAATTCAATAGGATCAAATGCAAAATACTGCACTTAGGAAGGGGTATCAACTGTACAAATGCAAAATGGGAAATGATTGCTTAGGAACGAGTATTGCAGAAAGGGATCTGAGAGTGATAGTGGATCACAAACTAAATATGAGTTGACAACGTAATACTGTTCCAAAAAAAGCAAACATCATTCTGGGATGTATTAGCAGGACTGATGGAAGCAAGACATAAGAAGTAATTCTTCCACTCTATTCAGCGCTGACAAAGCCTCAATGGGGATACACTGTCCAGTTCCGGGCACCACATTTTGGGAAAGAAGTGGACAAATTGGAGAAAATCCAAAGCAGAGCAACAAAAATGATAAAAGTTCAGAAAATATGTCCTACAAGGAGAATTTGAAAAAGTGGGTTTGTTTAGTCTGGAGAAGAGAAGACTAAGAGGAGACATAACAGTCTTCAAATACATAAAAGGTTGTTATAAAGAGGAGGGTGAAGAATTGTTCTCCTTAGCCACTGAGAACAGAGAACAAGAAGTAATGAGCTTAAATTGCAACAAGGGAGATTTAGATCAGACATTCAGAAAAATTTCCTAACTGTAAGGACAATTAAGCACTGGAACAAATTACCTAGGGAGGTTGTGGAATTTCTGTCACTGGAGGGTTTTAAGAATAGGTTAGACAAACACGTCAGGGATGGTCTAAAAGTCCTGCCTCAGAGCAGGGGACTGGACTAGACGACCTATTGAGATCCCTTCCAGTCCTACATTTCTATGATTCAGTGGTCCCCAAGCTTTTTACCTCACACTCCCCTTACCACTGTCCATGTCTCCCTGCAACCCCAGATGGGCCTGGGAGTGGGGCCAGGATGGGGCCGTGGCTAGGAGCAGGGCCACAGTGGCCAGTATCCTGGAGGCTGAGGCTGGGAGCAGGGCTGCAGCTGGAGGGTGAAGCTGGAAGATGAGGTGGTCAGGGCCAAGCCGGGAGCCAAGGCTGCAGCTGGGCCAGGCCAGGCCAGAGGCTGCACGCGGACCAGAGACTACATCCTGTGGGGTGGAACTGGAAGCTGGGCTGGGTGCTGGGGCCGTGGCTAAGCCAGGAGCCGAGACTGGGAGGCGGGGCTGGGAGCCAAGGCCAGAACTGCAGCTGGGGGATGGGTCCGGAGAAGAGCTCAGGACAAAGGGGTTGGGTGGCACTCCCTCCCTGCCCCCCATGGGAACTGGCCCAGGCCCTGCCGCAGCCCCTGGAACATTCCTCCATGCCTCCCTAGGGGGACATGCCCCACAGTTTGGGGATCCCTCCTATGATTCTGGAGTGATCACATGTGGGATAGTGTTCAGTTTTAGTCACCTCACCACCACAATGGTACTGAGGGATTGGAGGGAGTTCAAAGAACAACAAAGAGAGAGCTGGAGGAGTGACTTATGAAGAAACATTACATGAGCTATTAAAATATTAATAACGTGTGTAAACACCACCTAGGGTGAGGTAGCAACAGTTTTGAAGAGTGTGAACATCAAGGAAGGAGAGGAATATGTGGAGTGTATGATAAAATTAAGAAACTAGGCTGAATATCAAAGGGAAAAATTCCTGATGGGAGATACATTAGCTTGTGGAAAAATCTCCCAAGGCAAACGGTGGAAGCCCCATCAGTTGGACATTCACAGAGGGATTAGATTAAATGCTAGAGAATGTTTAATAGAGAACACTTCCTGTCCTGGCAAACTGTGGGACTGGATGACTTATGCCAATGGGTGTTTTGCTTCTCTGGTCTGTGACTGATATTCTCAGGAAGAAAAGGGATTCCCCTATCTGTACTCCTAGAATTAAGGGACCTACTTTGTTTCTTTTGATTTTGAATCATAGAGATTGCTCTATATAGAGACCCTGAAGCAAGGTAACAGATTTGGTTATTTCTTCCATCCTTCCAAAAAGAAAACTGATTTCTTTTACCTGAATCTGGGAAACATGTTTATATTTGTTCCTCCAGAAATAAGCTCAGGGGATGATGTACATCACATGCATTTAAAAAGAAAATCCAGCAAGCAATCTCTTGAGGATGAAAGCAAATCCAATGAACTTTGAGCACTTTCTCTTGCTTGAGTTAATTTTTGAAAGGACTGGGATCCGTTACTATGTTGAAGGGGATGATGAAGTGTATGATAGACAGAGAGAGAAATCATTGCAGAAACTCCTAACTCTTCCAACTTCCTCGTCTCCAGTTAAGGCAGACAGGAGAGCAAATTCAGATCCCTCCCAGTGACCCACCCACAGTATATGATAAATTATACCATCCAGTTGTGTTTATGTCTTTTGAAGCATAGACAGCATGTACAGCCTGTACATTTACAGTTTTTAAAATCACATTTAGTTTTCTTCTTTTTACAAAGACGTTTTAATAAATAAATTGGCCAGATCCCCATAATAGGTCTACATCAGCTGTGATCTGTAGATGCTGTCTGTACTATCCTTGTGGTTTCTTACTAAGTAATATGCACAATGATCTTATGATTTCTTGCTTCACATTTCTTCTTTAAAAATGCAGTTAATTAATCTATGAATGGAAACAATGGTGAAATCCTGAGGTTTGCATTCTTCTGCTTTTACTCAGGCAAAATGTTAATGTTCGAATGAATGAGAGTACACTAAATGGCAGGTGTTTTGCAAAAGGTCCTCACCTCCAGCTCCAGCATTTCAAACTCCACAAGTTGAACATTCTGCTATATACGATTTTAGGGTAATTTTAAGGAACAGAGTATAATGTTTTCAGCAAAAGCAGTGTGTTTGCCAAGCAGTGCTGTCACACTAGGGGGTGGAGAATGTGTTTGTTTAAATGGAAGACAAATGAGTAGATTTCTAGGGCTGGGTCTACACTGATGGAGGCAAATTCTCAGTTGATCCAACAAGTGACTCAGGAAAACCACCACAGTAAGTGGCGTAGCGCTGCGTCGAAGGGAACGCTGTGGACGGCGCACGGAGGAGACGCTGCAAAGTCGACGGGAGACACGCCAGTGATTTACGTCACTGGCGTATCTCCCTTCGACTGCCACCAAATCGCAAAGGTAAGTGTAGACCGGGGGTAGGTCTCCCACTTCTCTCTACAAGAACATGCAACCAGAGGAATCAGGAATTACTGCAGATGTAGGAAGAGGGAATTTTGTGGAACCCCTTATTAAGATATTGGCAGAACATGACTGCTACTGTACATTGGTTACAATCTACCAAAACAAAAATAGAATCCTCCATCACAAAGACATGCAGTGGTTCACAGAATCTGCTGGAGGTCTTTGTTACTAGAGATAATACAGTTATAATTCAGGAAGAAGCCAATACTCCGTGCTTGGATGCGTCAGGCTATATCATTACTGCAGACAGACTTGAAAGGTCAAAACTTCCTTTTATGAGGCACAAATCAGGCATAGAATTTCTCTTTTCAGTGCCTACACCAAACCAAACTATCCTAATGGCAGCCAGCTGAAGCTAATTAATGTTCCCGGAAGGCTGTGGCCTGAACAATATTAAACTTTAATTCTGCCTCCTGTAAATGTTAACAGTGGATACAACGGTGATTTGTGTACGTAATGGAAAGATTTCTTTCCTCTTCATGACAATATGTCAAAGCTTAGGGAAAAAAGGAAAAGTACACAAGAAGCTGGGAACTTGTTATGAGCATCAGTGATGAGATTCTTTGGTATTATCTCACTTTTCTTTACTCACCCCTCACTCTCATGTTAGCCTCACTTCTCATGTTGCTCCTTTCCTACCACAATGACTGAAATAAGTGTCCCTCTGGCACCCCTAGCTAATAGGAATTTCAAGTGCAGTAGCTGGAATATATAGCAATGTCAAAATATTAGCAAAAAAATAGCCCCGCTTTTATGGTAGGATGCTCTCTGTGTTGGTATGTTGAGATCAAGTAGCTTTTGTGGAAATAGTCATGGTATTGGTATTATTATAAATTATTATTATAGTAATGCCTAGAGGGTCCAACAAGGCACCAGGAGCCCATTGTGCTAGGCACAAGTATAATGAAAAGATGGTTCCTTTCCTGCAGTACTTAGCTTGATCATTCAGCCACCTGGTTACGTAATGACTTCTGGCTGTGATCTTATCACATGTCACAAGCTAATCAGCATTGGGCTTAGTCCATACTCAGATAGGAGACCTCTAACCAAACCACAAGTGACGCAGGAGGTGGCGTTGTTGAATCAACAGCTCACACTTCATCTGAATGAACGCTGACTCAAGACACCAGGCCGTTCAAGAGGCTGACCTTTGGGCTCCAGCCTGCCTGTGGACAGGCTGATCTGGGGAAGACAAAATGAAGAGGAGAAACTTTCATTTAAACAAAATAATCTTCTAATCCTTTCCTTGCAAAAACAGACTTGAAAGTGTGACTTCATGTAAACCTCTGTCGAGGGATAGAGCTATTATTATTATGATTGATTTACCCCATTATGCTAGGAGCTGTACAAACAGAACCAAACCAGAACAGTCCTTGCTTCAAACAGCTTACAATCTAAGTACAAGAGACAACAGATGGATACAGACAGACAGGGAAGTGCAAGGAAACAACACTGATTAGCATGATCACCAGAAGGCTGAGCACACCAACAGCCTAATTCGTTCTTGTCAAGCTTTTTGTAAGTTTCCTGGCAAAGGAGAGAGCTAGGGAGGGTTTTGAAGGAGGAGAATGAGTTAGTTTTCTGGAGGTTTACAGGAAGCTGTTCCCTAAGTGTGAGAGGCAGCCTGGGAGAAAGCATAAAGATGTGTGTGTGAAAATTTAGCAAGTGGATGAGAGAAACTGGTGCTGTGGGCTGACTGGAGATAGGGGCCAACCTTAAGAAATGGTGGATAAGGTGGGCTTAGGCCATGGAAGACCTTGAAAGTAAAGTCAAGCAGCTTACTTTTGCTGCACCAGAGGAGGAGTCAGTGCAGGGATTCAAAGAGAGGAGTGATGTGGTCAAAGTGATGTGCTAGGAAAATGATCCTTGCAGCAGCATTCTGAATGGATACTAGCAGGCCAAAAGTGCACGTATCAAGGCCAGATTAAAATGATATTGTAGTAATTGAGATATGAGATCATGAGAGCCTGGATGAGAGTTTTAGCTGTGTGGATGGAGAGGAGAGGCTGTACCTTAGAGATGTTATGCAGAAAGAATCTACGAGACTTAGATATCACCTGGATGTGAGGCTCTAGACAGAGGGGTTTGGATCAAAGATGATGCCCAGGTTACAGGCCTGAGTGACAGACAGCATGAACGGTGATTGAGAAAAGAGATAGGGAGCACTAAGATGGAAGACTAAGAGCTCTGTTTTAGCCAACTTCAGCTGACTGCTAGACATGCAAAGGAGACGTCATGATTATAGGTTGGGCAGACGGAGTCAGATCTGGAGTACAGAGGAAGATCTGTGAATCAGCTGCATAGAGTTGCTAGCTGAATTTTTGTTTATGAATTAGATTACCCAGAGATAAAGTGTAGAGGGAGAAGAGAAGGTGACTAAGGACAGAGTCATAAATTTATTTCCCCCCCTCCTAATATTAAGAACCATTCTTCTAAATTTGTGAGCATATTCTCAAAATATAAGTGAATTTTGGGGGCTGATACACTGCATGTCAGCATATCTCCAAAAACACAGATGTGCTCACTTGAGAAAGAGAACACGGACTGAAAGAAATCCACTAATCAATGTGCCAATCTAGGGCAATACTCCTTCTAGCTTTTTCTCACTCTGCTCCACTGACATCAAAGACCTGCTCATGAGAGTAAATATTCACAGATTCTCACCCTTATTTCATTCTGTACATCAATATATAATTATTTCCGCAGGGGGTTTTGTTGTTGTTGAACATTACACCAATGAGAATTTGCTATTTCCCCCCCAAAAATTATGCTCTCACATTCACAACTATATTTTCATCATCTTGGAGTTTCTTTTCTACGCTAATGATCTTAATAGCAATTCAATTTTTCAGAGTGGAAGCTCTTTTCTTGGAAAGAATACAGAAAGTCCTACCATACAGTTATCTTTTTGTTGTCCCCTGCAAGAAAGGCATTTAATGGTTTGCAGTGCTTATAATGCACTTTTGTGCCAAAGGGATTCAGTGCATACTAGGTATATTTCACTTCTTGACAGACAGCAAGCAAAGGACCTACATGCCACTTAAGTCCTACTTAAACCCCCTCTTTTGATGATTTACCTGTAAGCAAATCTTAAGTGGTACATACCTTTCCCGTGTCTGAATATCACCACTGAGATATTTTGCCATATTCTGAACTCTCTTAACTGCTGTTAATGAGATGTAAATTCATTAAAGTCAATGCATTTACACAAGAGTAAAAGTGGTGTAAGATCAGAATCAGGAGGTGATTTTGTTTTTTAATTTGGTGTATACAGTGTCTTGATTCTCAATTTCTTTCACATCAGAATCATGTCTGCCCTGTCCCTCTTGATTTTCGAGAAGACCTTAGGTAAGAGTGGAGTGGGGGGAAACACATACATGAGGGTCCCCGTCCATTCGATGAGGAAAGCGTTGGAAATGGAGCCTGGCTCGTGACCCCAGAGCGAGCAAAACCTCAGGCACTTCTTGTTCCAGGACGACGCGAACAGGTCCAGTCGGGGAACACCCCACTCGTGGAAAATGTTGGCCGCTACCTCCGGATTCAACAACCAGTCGTGTTGGGGTAGAAACGACCTGCTGAGGTGGTCCGCCTCATTGTTCCTGACCCCTGGGAGGTGAGAGGCAGTCAAATGAAAGTCATGTCTCACCGCCAAGTCCCAAAGTCGAACTGCTTCCTGGCAAAGGGCCGAGGAGCGCGCTCCCCCTTGTTTGTGGACATAAAACATTGCTGCGATATTGTCCGTTAGCACTTGTACCATCTTGCCCGTTAAAAACCTGTGAAACACTTTGCCCGCCAACCTGACTGCCCCGAGTTTTTTCACACTGATGTGGAGGCCCTTTTCCTCCTCTGACCAGAGCCCTTGCATGCTCAGGTTGACACTGATGTGGGCCTCCCAACCCACGCATCGGAAATCAGGGCAACCGTGGGGGTCAGATCCCTGAAGGGAACCCCTCCCAACACCATCCCAGGGTTCCTCCACCATTGCAGGGATGCCAGTATCACCGGGGGAACTGTAACCACTTTGTCCAACCGGTGCCTACTAGGCACGTACACTGAGGCCAACCATGCCTGGAGTGGCCTGAGCCTGAGGTGGGCCAACCTCACCACATACATGCACGCCACCATGTGTCCCAACAGCTGCAGGCAATGCCTGGCTGTTGTCGTGGGGGACCGCTGCAGCTGCGTTATGATCATGGCCATGGCGTCGAACCTCGATCGCGGGAGGAAGGCCCTGGCCTGTATTGCGTCTAGCGAGGCCCCTATAAACTCTATGCGTTGCACTGGGGTCAATGTTGACTTCTGCTCATTGACGAGCAGCCCCAGCCTGTTGCAAGTGGCACAGGTGAGGGACACGCTGTCCTGTACCTGAGTCCTGGACCTGCCTCTTATCAACCAGTGGTCCAAGTAGGGGAAAATCTGGACCCCCTGCATCTCAGATAGGCCACTACCGCCAAACACTTTGTAAAGACCCTGGGGGAGGACAAAAGGCCAAAGGGCAGGGCCAGAAATTGGTAGTGACCACCAGCTACCGTGAATCTGAGAAAGCGCCTGTGGCTGGGAAGGATGGAAATGTGGAAATATGCATCCTTCAGGTCAAGGGTGGAATATCAATCTCCTGGACCCAGGATTTGAATAATGGATGCTAGGGACAGCATACGGAATCTGAGTTTCTTTATGACCCTATTTAACCTGCACAGGTCCAATATGGGCCTGAGGCCCCCCTTGGCTTTTGGGATGAGGAAACACCTGGAATAAAATCCTCTCCCTATCTCTAGCGGTGGGACCGCTTCTATCGCCCCCTTGTCTAGGAGAGAATAAACCTCTTACATGAGGAGTTGCTCATGAGAGGGGTCCCTGAAGAGGGACGGGAAGGGGGGGAAAGCCGTGAACTGGAGGGCATAACCTCAACTCACTACAGCGAGGACCCAGTGATCTGAAGTAATTCCCTGCCATCGCGTATAAAAATGCCTTATCTTATCTCCAGGAGGGGGAGAATGATGCCACCCTTGGGCACGCTATCAAAATTGTCACTTGCCCTTGGGGGGCCCCTGTTGTGCGGTCGTGGATGACCCAGAGCGGTCGTGCAGTCCAAAGCTCCTGCTCCTTTCTCTGCCCCTCACGGGTGGAAAGGGCCTAGGCGGCAGCCTAGATTGTTGCTGTTGTTGCGGGGGTGGCCGCTGTGGCTGCTGCCGAGACTGTTGTCTCGAGGCCGATGGCGCATACAGGCCCAGAGAGCATAGCGTGGCTCTTGAGTCCTTCAGGGCAGGCAGCTTTTCGTCTGTCTTTTCCAAAAACAGGCCGGCCCCATCAAAGGGCAGGTCCTGAATCAAATGCTGCACCTTCCGCGACAGCCTCGAAGACTGGAGCCACGCTGAGCGCCGCATGGCGACAGCAGAGGCCATAGCCCTGCCTGCAGTGTCCGCTGCATCCAAGACAGTCTGTAGAGGAGCACTAGCCACCGTGACCCCTTCCTCCAGGACAGTGGCAAAGTCCATCGCCTGGTCCTGGGACAAACCCTCTGCGAATCTCCGCATGGAATCCCAGAGGTTTAAGTTATACCTTCCTAAAAGGACCTGGTGGTTCGCTATGTCTACCCCCGTAGAGTAGACCTTTCTCCCAAAGAGGTCCAGTTTCCTACCCTCCTTGTTTTTGGGAGTAGATCCTTGGGACCCCTGCCTGTCCTTTTGATTGGCGGCGTCCACCACCAGAGTCCCCGGCACCGGGTGAGTAAATAGGTATTCGTACCCCTCAGCGGGGACGTAATACTTCTTCTCGGTGCCCTTGGAGGTAGGGGCAACCAAAGAAGGGGTTTGCCAAACTGCCTTGGCTAGCTTCAGCACCCTTTCATGTACAGGCAGGGCCACCCTTGATGGTCCCTGCACTCCCACACGCCCGAAGAGGGGATCCTCCTCCTCTGAGAGCTCTTTAACCTCTAAGTCTAGATTAGAGGGCAACCTCTTCAGGAGCTCCTGGTGATCCCTAAAGTCAATAAGGGGTACCCTCTGGTCCCTATAAGCTGCCTCATCCAGTGAGGAGGATGACGATTGGTGGCAAGGCCCTGTAGAGGGTCCCTCCCCAGAATCTGATTCCTCCCCTGAGGAATGATCCTTTTCTTATACTGGCATGGGCCTGGGAGGCACTTCTTGTGTTACCGAGGCATGGGCCGACAGAGTTCCCTGCCCAACCTGGGCCCCCCATGGACCCCAATATGGCCACTGCCATGGGCCTTGTGGCCAACCTGTGGCCAGCGTCGGTACCGGGTGATGTACCTCACCACAGCGTCAGGAACCCCTATCCTTCCAGGAACCCGAGCTGCTCGAACGGTGCTACCAGTGCCACTTCGATCCACTGCCTTGACTCAGGGACCTGCCACTAGACAACCCCGAGGATGAGGAGTGGTGGTGCCGTCTGGGCCGGTGCCTGTGGGATGACTTGGGCAAAGCCGACAACGAGGAAGATCGGTGCTGCGGTGCCGATGACTTGCGACACCTTTTCCTCTATGCTGGTGAGTGGTGCGGCGACCAGTGCCTCGGTGCCATGTCGGACTCCAAAGCGCAGGAGCGTCCAGCCGGCGACGATGTCTTCAACCGGTGCCATCTTCGGGACCAGCTGTGGTGCCAAGATGATGAGTCTGAGTCCGAGGACGAAGAGGAGCTGTCCAGCTCCACTCTCCACCGACGAGTTTTTCTGTTTTTCTGGTGCCGGTCCTGCCCACCCTTCAGGGACACCCAGCGCGGGTTTGCCCCAGGACACGGGCCCTCTCTCCCTCGGCTGAGGAGGAGGCGGAGGTGTGGGCAAGGCCAACAAGGCTCGAGCTGCCTGAAATGCCTCCGGTGTTGAAGGGCCCTGCAGAGGACCTCCCCCACTCCCTGGAGTTGAGGGAGGCTCCCTCATTGTCGATGCTGGTGCTGGGGGCTGCTCATGCAGTTCCAGTACCTCTGGGTTCAATCCTGGCTGCTCCAGCAGTGCGGGGGAGGGGGAGCGCTACCTGTGCTGATGCCGTCTTTTCTTTGGCACCGGAGACATCTGGTGCCAAGGAGCCTCCGGTGCCGACGGGATGCTCTGCACCGGCGAAATGCTTGGTGCCAAGGAGGAGCGCAGCAGCTTGGGCATAGCACTGCATCCGTAAGTACTGCCTTCAGCCTAATGTCCCTCTCTTTCTAGGTCCTTGGCTTGAAGGCTTTACAAATTCAGCACCTGTCCTTATGATGCTGCTCGCCTAAGCATTTAAGGCAGCGATCGTGCGGGTCACTGACCAGGAAAGCCTTGCCGCAGCCGGTGCAGGACTTGAGCCCAGGATGGCCAGGTCGCCTCAAGCCCTAAGGGCTCCTCTCCTCTCCTAACTTGCTACTACTCTAACTTAACTTTAAAACTAGCTATGTTTTAAACTGTGAACTGTTCACTAACTAGAGAAAGAAGGGAAAGAGTATTTGCAGAAGCAAGCTGTCACTCCAGTCACCGGCACGGGTGGAAAGAAGGAACTGAGGGGCCATGGGGCCAGCGGCGCCCTATGTACCGCAGCATGAGTGCTGTACTCCAGGGGGGGCCAGAGCCCGCCCTATGGGATCTGCTAAGGGAAAAAGTTCCGGGAGCCGTGCACAGGGGCGCACACTCACCTATATTGGAATGGATATGAGCAATCACTCGAAGACAGAACTACTCGATACAATGATTAGAAAAATATATAATGTTCCTTTTTCAAGATTCTGCAATTCTTACATGCACCGGAGCTTAGTCCAGAATAATGGCTGGTCCTGTGTGTACCTTTGTGGGGTGAGACTTTAACCGCCCTGATGAGTTAAAATCAAAGGAAACTGAGCTAAAGGAAACTTGCTGCTGGCTATACCAACTGTACTTGTGACGAGTGGGTCTCCTCTGAAGGCAGTAATGTCCATTACATACGCTATTTCTATATTAACTGGATTGAAGCTTTGAAAACTCAGTCCAGGCTGTACTGGAGGTAAATTGAATAATTCTATTCATATCAGATGACGGAAATACTAGAGTAAGATTAAGTCAGTTTTCAGGGAAAAGCATTCAACTAAAATATAATGCAAGCTTTACGTCTCCAGTTAATGTCCTATTTGCTCCAACCTCATCAGTTTCCATTTTGGAATCTGAGATGCTTCTGCGGCTGTCTCTCCTGTAATGCTTCATAGAAGAACTTGCTGAGTTCACTAAACTTCTCTGTTTGAGTCTATCCATTTTACTGGCTCATTTTCAATCAGTGGGAGGAAAAATGAATGAATCCCTTTACATGTTCTGTGTACCTACCCAGCCATCTGCCTTTCAAATTTCTAGCATTGATTTGTAAATTTCACAAGCTTATGAGCACAGATTCCCCCAGCATCTCCCAGACTGACGATGAAGAATAAAAAGCAAATGGGGCTGATTTTTTCTACATTATAGCCACGTACATGAGACAGAACACCATTAAAGTCTATGGTAAGACTGATGTGAGACGAAAATAAAGCTGTCAGCTTTTTGTTCCTGTTAGCCACAAGGTGGCAGCAGGCAACTGTCTCAGACTTTTGAAGCCAGCTCTGCATGCCAACAAGCAAATAATCAGTTCTTCCAACCAACAACCTTGAAAAGAAAAGTGAATATGAAACTAAAACTCTGTTTTATTACCTTTCTGTACTTAGATTTCTCATTCTTCACCTTGACGGACATGGGCCAAATCGCTGCCTCCAGCTGGAATGCACAGGTGTCTTCTGAAGCATGACAACTGTATGCAATTTGAAGACCAGATTAATTCATTAAAATGTGAAATGGGGGGATTTAATTTATTTGGTTTAAATGCAAATCTCAAAGCAATCTGAACCATGGATTCAATGCCTAACAATGCCTCCACGATATACAGGAATCACTCCACTTGTTACAGAAACACAGCCTCCTCTGCAGTGAAAAGCAACTGTTTAAAAGCTGCCCTGCACAACAGTTTATAGCAAGTGAAAAATACTGGATCCAATCAAAACTAAAAGGGGCATTTGAGGAGGATGAATATAATTACACAAACAGGAATTTGGGCTGGACAGTTAGGCTGCATATAGGAATTACTAGATGAAATTCTCCGGCCTTAGTGGTCAGACTAGATGATCACAAAGGTCCCTTCTGGCCTTATGGATCTGCGGAACCAGAGTTAGCTTTCACTTTGTGGCGTGAATCTTTAATGGCTACAGCTGATCTGCACCTCAGTGGTATACCTCATCTGAAAGACAATACTTGCAGCAGCATGTTGCCCCATAACACTATGCTGTGGAATTAGCCAGCCAGAGCCAGCACTAGGCGTAAGCAGACTAAACAATTGCTTAGGACCTTGAGCAGTTCAAGGGTGCCTCCTATTCACTTTCTGTGTGTTGAGGAAGAGGCAAAAATATTCCTGTTTAAGGCCCCCCATAGGCTAGCATCACCATTGGGTTCGACTCAGAAACAAGAGTGCCCCCCTTGAATCAACATTGCTTACCTGGGTTTAAAAAAAATTGACTTTTTTTGTTTAACCTAGCAAATTTTTGCAGGAATTAGACTCTTACATTTCTCCAGAAAGGAGCAGAGATGGGTTGATTGATTCAAGAGAGAGATATATCACCTCTTGGACAGGATGAGGCAAGGAGAGGTAAGGAGAAGAGAAGATAAGCTACTCCTGGAGAGCAGGGGTGAGAGGTAGGTCTACTAGTTCTGAAGAGGAGGTGTTCCTGTTTTTCAGAAGGCGCTGCCTTCCCCAGGTTTCTGGTCATGCTTCCATCACTGCATTTTCTAACCTCTGCACTGAGCTTTTACTTCAAATCTCTCAGTATCACTGTAGCCTCCGGGCAATTCCTCAGGAGCTAGCAACAGTGGGAGCACAAAGCGTGACCAGCCACCGGTATTTTTACCTCTGTGCCATCACTCTAGAGCTGCTCAGGCTGAAACTTGAGGCTTTAATCTCAGAATCATCATTCTTCCCAAACTTGAAAGTGTTAGCACATTTTCTCTTGTCAACCTGACAGAGGTTGGGACAAACTGAATGAAGAAGATAGTGGGTCCTTGAATTAGTAATAATGCTTAGCATGTTTGTAACACTATTTAATTATAAAATATTGCTTGCTCATAAAATATGGCTGACATTTTATAATGGATTATTGATAAAGTATATTTAAGCAATCCAGAAATAGTCTGCTATTCAATGCATGTAAAAGTGCATCATGGTTGATTTAGGCAGATTATTATCTTTTCTTCTCACAGGAAAAATGTGGCAATGTGTCATATAGGATCAGACTTTTGCCCTGCCTTTGCCGGTGGCCAATACCCAGTGCCTCGGGGGAAAGAGTAACCTCCCCTCTTCTTCCCCATACACCTTGCCAGTTGTGCAAAACTGGACAAGAGGATGGGAAGGGGAGAGGCATATATCCTCTCTTTTGATAATAGAAATACAAATACATTTAGTCATATTCGTAGAATCATAGAAGATTAGGGCTGGAAGGGACCTCAGGAGGTCATCTAGTCCAATCCCCTGCTCAAAGCAGGCCCAACCCCAACTAAACCATCCCAGCCAGGGCTTTATTAAGCTGGGCCTTAAAAACCTCTACAGATGGAGATTCCACCACCTCCTAGGTAACTCATTCCAGTGTTCACCACCCTCCTAGTGAAAAAGTCTTTCCTAATGTCCATCCTCGACTTCCCTCACTGCAGCTTGAGACCACTGCTCCTTGTTCTGCCGTCTGCCACCACTGAGAACAGCCTAGCTCCATCCTCCCCTGCAACCCACACATTATCCAGTCCTTTCCAAATACAGCTCCACGCTATCAACCTCCATACAGCAGGGATCCCCATTTCTTAAAAATAAAATAATAATAAACTCTGGAGGCCAGATTGTGCCTGGCCCGTGTATGCATGTGCAAGAGAGAGGATGACGTGGAGGCTCTCCCAGCACCCTGGCACCACTACAGTGGGTAGAGCACCGCCACAGTCCTTGCATTCCCCTCAGAACTGGTCCTAACAGTACTAACCACTTTATAGTGGGTGATGGAAAGGGAGGAGACTGGGCTGTGCTTTTGCCCACCATCTGCACTGAACAACAGAGCTGGCTGGGCTCAAAGGGGAGTGAACCCTCTGAAAGGCGGCACAATGCGTTCTGAGAGGCATTGCTGCGTCTGCTGCTGGCTGCCTTCTCCCATGCCCCACATACTCTGAAAAATTTACCGAGAGTTCCTGTATAACCTTTCCGTTTGGTTTGGCCGTCCTTCAGCTCAATGGGCAGCCCAAGGTCAGAAAGACAGGCACTGAATACAGTAAACATCATTTAAGTTCAAATAGCTGCAAGTACAACAAAGGAGCATGACGTGCAAAGCCCCGTCCCAGTGCCCTGACACACGCACATGCAACACACGCCCTGGCCCAGCACCAGGAGCCCCAGGGGCAGCTGAGGTTCGAGAGCAGCAAATGGTTCGGAAACGGTTACGAGGAAGGAGCAAGGTCAGGCAACCTGTGCAAGGCCCTTTATGCTGAAGATCACCTATGATAACCGTGCACAAGGAGGCAGGGAAAATTAGGACTCTGCTGGGAGCTGGGCACCACATTGCCTCCAAATATGCTAAAGCAGGATGCCAGAATGAGGGAGATCCCAGGGACCAGAAAACCCTTGCCTAGGAAATTTGATCCATCGATCAATAACAAATAACCCTGCACATTTATCACCATCGCCAGCAAGGGTGCAAGCCTACTCCGTCTCCTAGGTCATCAGTATATACCTTCCTTAAATGCCCAAGAAAGGGACAAATTTCACCACAAGCCAGAATACTCTCAGGCAAAATCTGTAATATAGATCAATTTTATTCAAATCTCTTTCTCCAGCATTCGCCGGGGGGGGCTACACGAGATGGCTCATTTATGGAAAGCTGGAAAATCCCCTGAGTCCCAATGGAAGTTTTACAAAACTCCTTAAACACTGACTCCACTAATAATGCATGTCTTCAATGCAGCTTTATCTTCTTGCATCTCTTAGAATCCTGTGATCTTCCTCTACTAGTATTGTTAGACGATCAAAGCACACAGTATATACGTTTTAGGATAAACTAATAAATATAGATATGAAAACATTACCTGAAGAACTAGCTTACATTTTGGAGATTATACTCTCACATGGACAAGATGTATTTTATTTCCACTCAGGCACCATCTGTATAGTTTTCAAATCTTGGACAGTAGCTGCAAGCAAAGTATTACATTTTTTTAAAAAATCAAAACAGTACTACACTTCAGGAAACTATTTCAAAACATATTTAAACTTACTGGAAATCTCCCTTCGGAGACGCCTGATTTCCCTAATCACTGAGTCACAATAGACATGGAAACCTACAATTCCATTTTTGCAGAGGGTCTTTTCAGTATCCAACTGCATTTTAAAAATAAACACTTAACACACAAACAATTATTCTTATTGGTGAGACTTGAAGAGCTGATAATTCCCAAGAAGCCCGGAGAAGCAAGGGTGAGAGGAATAGGGTTGAAAGGGGTTGAGAAGGCTGGCAGTAGAAAGCAGAACACATTTCACTAGACTAGAGCATCAACAGTGACTGGAGGTTACTTACAACAGAGCTGAGGGAAAAATCAGGGGAAAAGTCAAAAAGTTTCATTTCAAGTCAGTGCAGCGTTAAACCACATCTGCCTGAGCTGCCGCAATGTCTTGTGGGAGCTGTAGCGCAGGTGCTGCATATCTAGAGCTGATCACGAATTTTCAGACAAAGCAGGTTTCTGTCGGAAAATGCTGATTTGACAAAACCAAAATGTTCTGCAGAAACGTATTGGCTGCAGCAAACTTCCAGCAAAACACAGGGAGGATCCTGCTGGAAGCCTGCCTGGTTTCCTGCCAGCTCATCTGGTGAGCTTGGTGTTCCAGGGTCTGCAGCTCCAGGACAGCGCTGCCATGGAGCTGGGAGGCTAGAACCCCTGGGAACCCCACTAACTGTGGCTCGACTTCTGGCCTGATGGCAGGGAGCCTGTGAACTCAGAGAACCTTGGTTCAGGTTAGGGCTCTCCTGGGTTCCAGGGTCACTGCTTCAGAGGTGAGCTGGGAGCCCCACTGCCAAGCCTCTGAGGCGCCTAACTCAGCCATGGCTCCAACAGCTTTTAGGCTTCTGGCTTCCTGTCAGAGAAGACGGCTCTTTGGGTGAGCCACCATGGTTCATCGCAGGAGAAGTAGCGTGGCAGGGAGCCCTGCACAGACAAGGCTCATAGCACCTGAATAGCAACTCATACAGATGTGGATTAAGGTCAAACTGATGTGAAATGGAACACTTTAGTTCAGTTCGACAAATGGAAACATTTTGATTTGGATCAACCCGACCCATAAGCAGGTGTTTCTTTTCCATTTTCCCAATGAAAAAAAAATTGAAAAAAAATCAACATTTTCCTATGGACACAGTTGTTATGTTATTAACAGGAAATACCCCCACATTATTACCTAAATAATCTGCCAATCAGTATATATTAGAATGAATAAAGAATGGCACCTCACATGCATAACAAGATTTCAAATAAATCTGTTTATTTGATGTGTTGAAGTTTAATGAATGTGTTGTAGAACAGATGCCAGTGGCTCTAGGACTACTAACTTTAAATCGTGCAATACAGAGCTCTTGGAAAGACAGAGGCTGTGCTCAACATATTTCAAGGTCTCTCACTCTATTTCTTTATCAACCAAGCCTGTGCTCACTAGACGCTAGGTCATCTGGATAACACTGAAGAACATGCAAAATGACTTACTCTAGGAATTCTAACCATGGATTAGGGATTTGTTAAAATACAATGACAAAGTGCGAGTGAGTTACAACAATCTCCTAGAGTCTCAGAATCATGCTTATTTCAGTGCAATCTGTTTGTTTATAAAGACAAATTAGTTATCTTACAAATGAGCAGTTCTACTTTCCCCCTTTACTTATGTGAGCCCATTGGTCCCTACCTCCTAAGCCAGTTTCAAATGCCAAACCTCAAGGAAGGACTGATTGTCAAATATCTCAAATCTATTGTAAAAGAAAAAAATGCAGCTAGCTCATGGGAAAAAAACTGTTTGGGTGATGCCACAAGGGGGATTTTTCGAGATTTTGCAAAAAAATGGTGGTTGAACAGAGATCAGCCTTTAAAAGGGCCAGGGAACTTGCCAAACAGCAAGGGCTCAAATATTTTATGAAGTTTCCAACACAATTCAGTGTCAAGGTGAGAAAGCAACTGCATCTGTTGCAAAAGCCACAAGTACAAAACTTTTTAAAATAGTGTGGCAAACTGCCAGCTTCCCTCTTGCGGGTCTCACGCTTTACCTCTGCCTCGTGCAGTCAGGGGCCCCCCAGCTACCTCGTCTCCCTTAACTCTAGTGCAGTTGTGTCTCCTAACTGGGAGAGAAGCTTAGAATCATAGAATATTAGAGTTGGAAGAGACCTCAGGAGGTCACCTCGTCCAACCCCCTGCTCAAAGCAGGACTCTCGTCGGCTAAATCATCCCGGTGAGGGTTTTGTCAAGCCACAGCTTAAAAACCTCTAAAGATGGAGATGCCACCACTCCCTAGGTAACCCATTCCAGTGCTTCACCACCCTCCTAGTGAAATCCTTCTCCTGCTGCTGCCCCAGACCTTCTGGCAGCTTTTCCTGCAGGTATTCCCTTTCCTTCCTCTAAGGAAAGCAGGGTTTAAATACCCCTGGCCTGGCCCTTCATTGGGTCCAGGTGTCGCTAATTGCCCCGCTCTGCTCTTCCTTCTGCTTGCCAGGCAGAAGGTTTTTAACCCTTTCAGGCCCTCATACTGGCCCAGATATACTCTTTTATAGCCATCTGGCCTGACTTTACCACAATAGCCTGCAGTGAACTGTGCAGCTGTTCTGATTTACACCAAGTTTACTTCCCTTTTGTTATGTCTGCCCTACCTGCACTTATGAACTTATCCAGTGAGTAGCTTATTTGGGTTCTCACCAAGCTAATACTTTATTAGCTTTTGGGACATGAATATCAGTTCCCATAAGATGGTTGAAAGCGGAGCACTCAGCGGCGAGTTAAGAGGACATCTCATTCCCAATTGATCTCATGGGAATGAACTGAGTGTGACAAAGATTTATTAAATTGTGTATTAGCAATAGTAAGTGCCTTTGGTCCTGTATTTGTGCTGGGGAATTAATGAAACATTTGACCACATTCCTAAATGAATAGATCAACATGAACCGTTTGTTTGTGATTATACAAGGCCTCTGAATTAGTCTGGCACTAACATACACCAGAGCTCACCAGCTCTTTGTTGCTCTGTAGACATTTGAGGGCTCCAATACCACTTTTTTAAATTGGTGCTAGTGGGAGACCCTGTTGTGTCACCACCCCTTACTGGGAGAGAGGGGGTCTTCAAAGCCCAGCAGCTTGATGATCCATGTGCTGGAAATGCAAGAGACAGCTCTCCTCCCTGCAAGACTTCATGGAGAGCTGCACAGGAGCTGAGCTACAAAGTTGTACCCCTTATGGACCAAAGGAGCACTGAAGACCAATTAGGGCTGCTGAGATAGTGATTTCTGCCTATCACCGACTACTTCCTCCCTCTAACCCTGCTCGCCTCTTTCCCCACACCCCATGCCTTCTTTTCTCCCATTCCCTCCCTCCCTACTTCCCCAATCTCTTTCCCCTGAGTGCCCGTTCTCTTACCCTGCCCATCCCCCACCCTAACACCTTCCATAAGCTCAAATTCTAAGTATATAAACATGAAGTACAAAGTTAATATGAAAGAGTCACTTAGAATCATAGAAATATAGGATGGCAAGGGACCTCAATAGGCCCTCTAGCCCAATTGCCTGCACCGAGGCAGAACAAAGTATCTATTTAATGTCTTCTAGATGCACCCAAATGTTTGATGTTCCATATGGACAAAATGGACATATTTTTAGGACCTGCTCCTTTCTTTCCCTTAGTAAGCGCTCTTTCCTTTAAGTTCATTTCACCTTATTGCTGAAACTGGAAATTTGCAAGAACCTTGGCATTCCTTTTAGACTCGCAGTAGCGATTTGATTTTCCTCACATTAAATCCATTACAAGATCTCCTTGCCTTATTTTCTATACCATTTCAAAAACTCATAATTGATTAAATAGTCAGTTCAAAATTAGTTATTAAATGGTTTGATTACTAGAATGAGCTTCTTGTTTGTCTTCCTCATCTTTCTATGGAAAATAGAAACTTGTCAAATGTCTGTTATTATCTTCCTGTTCTTTTTGGCCCTACTCATATTTTGTCACTGTATAACAAGTAAAATCACTCAAAATATTAGGCTATTAAATACTCTTCTGCCACATCAAATCCAATAGAAAACGCACAAAATCTCACAAGCTGTATCCAGGAACCCAGCATTATTTACCTGACAGCACTAACTGTTTTGTTACTCCAACTGTTAAGGTCAGTAGCAACTGTCTCAATTATTTGAATAATCAAACAAAAACTGCTCTTCTTTTTGCATACTCCCATTTTAAAGTTTTTTCCCCATATAATGTCCTTTGAAATTAATGCAAATCAAGACATACCAGATATATCTATGCATTAGGGGTGAAAACTTGGTGCCACTCAGAGAGTTTTGCTATTAACGTCAGTGGGACCAGGATTTAACCCTACATATTTCTGACAGTTGGTTAACAAGGATCGTTAACATCTGTTAATAAGGATGAAGGATGGTGGTGTGCTTAAAAGCACAGTGAGTCAAGATATCTGGGATCTTAAAAATCTAAATTCTAAACCATTATTTCTATGTGTGCTAGTAGAACTGATCATAGTTCTCTTTTTCAAATGCATTGAGTCCTAAGTCTACATCCTTTCTTTTTATTGAAAATAAACCCTAGGTAAAAAGCACATTATGGTCCTGATCTTGCAGAGATTTACACAACTATTGATTTCAGCTGGATTATTCACAATGCACAAAGTGAAGTAAATATCTTTGGAGGATCAGAGCTTTAGGCTGTGAAGTGAAACACTAAAAAGACAGAAATCCTAAAGTTAAGGTTCCCCACACAATCCCTCTGTTTCATTGTACACAATACTGTCTTTTATTACACACATTTTTTTTTCCTGGAGGACCTTTACTTCAATCGGTATGGTGATGTGGAGTGAATGAAACAGGGATATGAAATGAATGAAACTAGTGTCCTACATGTGGCCATGTTAATATAATCAGAGTGTGCACTATAACAACTCTTCAAGTAGGAAGCAGGGAGAAATTCCCCTTCTACTTGTGAAAGGTGGATGGATAATTGACCAAACGCTGCTACAACTTATTCCCTATGAAACCCCATGGACCAGAATGTGCTTTCATGTGCCATAAGGGTAGAATTTGATCCAATCTTTGTAGATTATTTGAAAAAGAAAAAATACAGAACAACAGTTCTCCTTAACGTTATCTGCTTTGATAACAACTATCAGGCTGAATGTATCACAAGCTCTAAAGGTGCTGTTCAAAATGTGTAACTCTGGAGATCTACTGAGGTAGAGAAAGTAGAAGGACATTTGATAGCAGCTAATTTTTCTTTGCCAACTTGAACATTGTACTTTATCAGCAATGTTTATAAAGGACAGTATCTTGCCATTAGGTGGTTTCATTGTTATTGGACGTTATCTGTTCGACCTTCAGAGAAGAAAAGTATAAAAAGCAAAGTATTCTTCTTGGCCAGCTGTTTGGGCATCAGTTGAATTTCTCGGTTTCTGGTGTTCTTTGGATTTGGGGGGGTTGTCTCTTTGTTTGGGATTTTTTATATTTTGAGAAAATGGCAGCTTTAAATGAAAAAAAGACCTGCAGCCAACGGATGGAAAATTTCCGGCGTTTTGTCTGGAATGAAGATACAGGGCAGTTAATGGGAAGGACCTTGATTAACTGGGGTAATGTGGTCATGTACTTCTACAAAAAGAAGGATCTTTTCTTCTTTCTAATACTGATAGAAAGCTGCATGTTTTTGTTTGTCCCTGATTAATTTGACAGGATGAGATGATGAATGTTGCATAGTTTTCACAACATGCTTGAGAGTCCTCCCAGGGCTTGATGAGATATTTTGTTAAAGCACAAATTCATTTCCTGAAATGTTTCTGAGTGTGAAGTTATTGAATGAAGAGATGTGGAATCCCTAAATTGTTTCACATCTTTAAGGATTTTATTGTCCTAATTAAAATTCCTAAATAACCATTAGAATGAAATGTATGGCTTTAAGAATGACTTAAAACAAGTCAGGAAAGCATCGCTTGGAAAAATGGAGGAAGCACAGAGAAGAGCAATCAAAATGATTAAGGTCCTGGCAAGGTTGATTTATGAGGAAAGATGAAAAGAACTCAGGTTTTAATTCTGCTCCCATTGATTTCCGTCGCTAATTCACGGTTCCATGATTTGTGAAATTGAGAAATAATTACTAACAATCATTGGCACGTCGGGTTTTCAGAATTTCTCCCAAAGCCAGACTGCATACAGCTGAGCTGTGTGTAGCTGGGACTTTTAAAATTTCTGACCAGTTTAGAGACACTATACCAAATTCATTGAGACTGCGGATAAATATTAATAATTGCCTGTATAACCATATATGCCATTTTAATGAAGAAAAGCCAATCCAAGTATTTTCTACAAAGTATGAGAATCTTTTAAATCATTCTGGTTCAAGTTATCTCCAAGGATGCAAATTAAGATAACCATTCATTATTAATATATGTGTTATGGTTATAACATGATCCTGACATCAAGATTAACTAAAGGGGGGACTGATCTGCAGTTTTTATGTACCCAAAACGCTTTTTGACTTCAGTTGGTTGTTTTGGATACTCAGGGCTACAAGAACAGGACCTAATAGCTATAAAAATGTCAGGATAACACAGGGGATGGGATCTGTTTTTTCTCTCTTCAGGCCCATCTGGGAAGCAAGGGAAGATAATTTCTGATCCAAGTATCTGGAAATACACTTTGCCTTTCCAAAATTATTTTTCTAATTTCATTTCTGTTTGGTAAATCTGCTGTTTTATCCCCGCACAATGATGCACGTTTCAGTCCAACCCATCTATCCATAACCAACCCCGCCTTTACAACCACGTTTCATGTTCTACACTCAAAGAAGTCATGTTCTGACTCATTTAAAGAAGGTTTCTGTTCTTTCCACAGATACTTATGGTAGCTGCAGGTTCCTCTCTCCCTTCCCTACTCCTTTCCTGAGCTAATAGTTTTGGTTATCAGATGTTTTTCTGAGCTGAAATTTGACATAATGGATTTTAACAGCAATTTTTGAATTTAGAAGAAAATCTACTTAAAAGTAACCTCTCCTAATGTGTGTGTGTGGGGGGGAGGAGCGGCGAGCAGGGGATTATATAATACAAAATTAGTGAGTTTTTTTACTTATTCTGTGTGCATTATTTTATTAGTTATTTATTTAGAACTAACAGCGTGCTAGGCATTTTACAGACATGTCTGAAGGAACGGAGACTGATACTAATCTCACACCAATGTAAACCAGGTGACAGTGAGAAGGGACTTACCGGAGAAAGATTCAGTGATAAAGCCAGTAGAGTGATACATGTGCTAAATGAAATCTGTGACCAAATCATATTTTTAGAAGACTGCTGTTGCCTGTGAAATTCATCAGGACTATTTTATATCCTTCATGTGCAATGAGCAGATAAGTAGTGTAAACATACAAAAACAGTCACCCCAAGAAGCTGCATAGATTTTTCCATTTATGATCTGTGCTGATCACCAGTTATGTAAAAAATCATTAATTTTTGTGTAATTTGTAGCCTTCAGCCACTTCTTTCAAGCTATCCAAATTTTAGGTATGAACTGAAACTATCAGTCAATAAATAATACCCAGTGGTATTATACTCCACAACTTTGCTCTGTTACTTATCGGATTAAACACATTTTCTACATTTTCCAGAAAAAAGGGTTTTTTTAAATCAACAGATAAGATTCAAAACACCAAATTGAGAGCCCAATTCTGGAAGATGCTAAGTACCTTCAACTCCCACTGAAGTCAAGTTCAAACAAAGATTCCACCCATTTGATTACTTTGCTTTTCCACTTTCCTACTCCTTTCAAGCTTTTTAGTCATGACATCTACCAACAACATAGCAGGGAGGGACTTACACATAACATTCACATTAACCTGATATTGTTAATCATACGTTTTCTCCACAGTGTGGATCAGCCTGTACTATGTTGCTTTCTACGTGGTGATGACTGGGCTGTTTTCACTGGCCATATATTCCCTAATGAAGACACTCAATCCATATACTCCGGACTATCAAGACCGATTAAAATCGCCAGGTACTGTCACAAATTCTGTCCATTTCATACAGTACAGCTGACCTACCAAAATCATTCTAATTTATACGACACCAGCTCCTCCGAAGAGGAACAGTCAGGGTGCTGATGACACAAAGCAGGTGCACAGGATCAAGGTCCTGACATCTGGATCTCAGGGGATCTGATGGGTTTGTGAGCACCTTGCCACCTATTTAAACCTGCCCTCAGTGAACAAATCAGAGGAAACTGCAAGAGGAGCTTCAGGGAAATTTCCTTCCTTTAACCCTCTTCTATGGGTTTCCCCAAAGAAGAGGTAAATTGACCCTTATTTCCTAAACAAGACAGAACTAAGCTCTTCACTCATTGATAGCAGCAAGTCTTTTCAGGCACTGTATACTCAGAAAAGGAGAAAAATAGATAGAAGTAATGTGAGATTTATAGGAACAGAGCTATGGAAGTGATCTGATGTGGAAAGGGGGAGAACAAAGAAGATTAAAAAAATGCCAAAAAGAAAAAAAATAAGGCATAAAGTAAAAGTAAAAATAAGGTGGACAAAGAAACATGTAGTTAGCAATAAAAATTAGGACTTGAAAATATGAATAGATGGGGGAGGGGCAGTAAAAATATCTGTTAGATCATTAGACAACATAGCATAATTAGGATTTTTAAACTGGGAAAGGGAAAACACCACTTAGATACGTAACCCTAAAAATGATACTACTTGTCTGTGGTCAAATATCCTCTCTCCACATTTAGCAAGTGTAAAGTTTGCTGATAAAATAATTACTGTAAAACAGTAAATTTGCATTTTGGAAAATCATTTCATAGAGTCATATACTTTGGCTTTTAGAATTGACATGATCGTTATACCCCATTTTTAAACAAGAGCTGGGGGGAAATACAGTATAAATTAAATACAACAGTGGCACTTGCATTTTAGGGCATTCTGAAAATAAGGATGCCAGAGTTTAATAGAAGACAAAAGAAAGCATTTCAAAAGTAACATAGATTTTGAATGCATCCTCTGAAGATTGCTCTGGTTCCTGTGCACAATGATTAAATCACTTCCACAGCAACTGTGGCTCCGTGGAGCTCCACTGACAGCTTTCATTTCAGCATCATATCTGTAGTTAGTTTAAATCAATTGATCAATACTTGAAACACTTCTCTTTTATTCATTTTTTAAATAAAGGGGTGACATTACGACCGGATGTCTATGGTGAAGGAGGATTAGAAATTTACTACAATGTCTCTGACAAAGAGTCCTGGAAGGGATATGTAGCAACTCTTCACAACTTTCTTTCAGGTATAAAAAGAAATAAGATTTATTTAAATGTAAGCATAACATTAGGGAAGCACAAATCACTGCTCCCTAGTAAAGTTTGAGCTGAGTTTTGCATTTAACGTAGAGATTCAGTCTATGGAAAATACATATCTTCCCACAATTACAGCACTGTGAGTATAGAATAGTGTATTATTTGAGCAAAAAATACATTTTCTGAAAATTTACAGTAAATCTGTTAATGAGCTTAAGAGTTAAATTAATGTAAAATGGATGTCTTAAGAAATGTAGCGTCATTATAAATCTAATAATTTATAATCTATTTTCTCCCCTCCCCCCAATGATCTTAATAATATGATGACACCATTGGGGGGGAAAAAAGAAAGAAAAAAATTAATCTCAGATATGACCAAAAACATTAAAATGTCTTAATCATAATCATGTGGTTATTGCCTGATGTCACTACAGGGCATATTTAAGCTTGTTTTGGTGCCCTAATACCTTAATATATGTTGTGATTTTTTTAAAGTTTAACTCTAGCTTTGAATGTCCTGAATTTATAATGATTTTTTTTTTAAGGATAAAATTAACATCCCTATAATGAATGGATTTACCCTAGATTACTAATACAAACTAGGAGATGGAGGAACTAATTCTTTCTTTGTTCGTTACACTGATATAGCGTATAATGCAAGCGCACAACACACCAACATCAACTGCACAAGTGAGAAATACAACTTTCAGAAATCATTTCATTGTTCAAATAACACAAAGTGCTCCTGCAAGTTCACATCAGATATGCTTGAAAGCTGCTCTGGCCTGACAGATTCCACTTTTGGATTTCCAGACGGACAACCATGTTTAATTATAAAAATGAACAGAGTAAGTACCAGTCCTAAAATACTGAAACATAAAAAATGGATGTGTTAAGCAATGTTTGACAGAAGAATAATCAGAATAATTCTCCATTGTAGAGCTTTCTGTATCACCCATTGCTGTTGACTCTAAACTCAATTTTAAATTAGAAATTCAAGTACTGTCTTTTTCCTGGATGATCCTATGGATTACTGAAGAATTAGTAAAATTGTGACATCAACAGTATCAAGTAAACGAAACCTGAGCAATAGAGGAGAAATAATTTTTAGTGAGACTACTTACTATTGTGTTTTTCATTTGTTTTTGTTAACACTTCTTAAACTCAACCACCAGACAATCCAATGGAAGAAATAATCTCTTTGCTGAAATGTCACCACCCTCTCCCTTCAGTGATGGTGCTCAGATCTGACTGTAATGGGAATAGCATAAAAATCCAGATAGCTTGCACAGTCTAGTTCTCCAGATCACCAATGAAACCCGCAACTGAAACCAGAAAGATAAGACTCCATCATTCTTGATATTTCTAAAGTAAAAACAAACAGAAAACATTTTTGGGGGAGAAAATAAAGAAAAGCAAAAAAATGAGCTACTCGTCTTCCCTTACAGGTCACCTATAAAGCTCCTCAGCCTTCTGATTCAGTTTCAGTACAGCATGAGAAGAGTTCATTTTCTAATCAGCTGCTTAAGGACCAAAGTGTGTAGTGTTTGGTTTTGGCTTATGCTGTAGTCATTGGGGACTGCTGCTTCTTAGCATGTTTTATTAAGAAACTTCTGCTTGTTGAACATTAGTCTCCAAATGGACACATGCAATTAAACTAGTTAATTAGTTTAGCCTCACTAAAATAAGCCAGGAAACAATAGTGTTCCACACTGCAAATATGGTACTTCGTGATAAGGTTGTTCGTTTGTTTTTATTGTTGCATACAAGTAAAATGATCTAAGCATCACAGTTGTTACCAAGATCCAGATAAAGCCAGCCAATAATTGTCTCCGAAAAGGCAAATATTTGAGAAGACTATCCTTCAGATACCACCTACCAGCCATTACCAAAGAAATATGCTAATCTAAATACATCATTCTGACAATTTTTACAGTATACATAATTCTGAAGTTACTAATGTGAACACTTATGTTTCAGATTATCAATTTTCTTCCTGGCAATGGCACTGCACCAAGGGTGAACTGTACAGCTCATGTAAGTACAGAGTGTTCACATTTCAAAGGTTCCAAGAACTGCAGCAATCATTGATTTCAACAGTGTTTATGGATGTTCTTGCTCCTTTGAAAAAGCAGGCCAACAGTCATTTTGCTAACCAAACATTTTTCAATTTATAATTATAAATTGTAATATCTAATTCTTCCTTCAGTAGAAGTATTCTGATCTGCACATACCTTTCAGATCTGGGAAACAGTAAGAAAATGGAAATTTAGTTTCTTTATTCTAACCTATTTGAAAATATGTTCACATATTGCTAAACAAATCAGACATTATACTAACCTAACATACTTATCTCAATAAGTTTGAATGTTATCAGTTCTCTACCAGTGCCACGAGCTTTATTACTCATCTATAATTTACTATGGGCAAGAAGTTAGTATACAAGATTTCAAGCTAAAAACAATGTTTGTTTAGTTAGAATTTAAGGGAAAAACCCTCTTCTCATGTCATATCTATACTGGTTTCATTTGTTTGCTTTTTTTTTTTTTTTTTTAAACTGGTGCAATTTACCTAGTAAATTACTTGGGCAAGTCACATCAGAACCAGCTTTGGGTAATACTGACGCAGTGTGCCTCTACGCTAGGTTTGCACCAGGGTAACTATATCAAAGTAGTATCTAACCTGCAGTGATACACGGTTTGATTCACAGCCCACTGATGACAATGAGCTTTGGATCTGACTTGAACATATAAAAATCAATGTGTCCAGAACAGAAAAAAGTTATTTACAAAATTAACTAGTTAATTGCTTCACAATAAAGGGTGGGAACTATGTATTTTATAATGCAGAATATGCAACATGCTGAAAGAATCTTTCCAATTATTGGGACTGTCTCTTTCAGATACCACATAGCAGCATTTCCCAGACTTTTGAAAGATGAGGCTTCCTTCAGGAAAATGAAACCAATCACATACCACATTTAACCCTGATATGTATTGCTCAAGGTCTTCCCATATTTTAGAATTTTAAATAGATTAAGTTAAATTGGATTTTAAAAATGTGCTTATAATTTTTTTTTAAATCAAGAAATGATGTATTTTCAATATTGGATATCAAAGATCTTTATAATGTGATATTTCCTCTCCTTTCTGCAATGCTTTGAGAACCAGTGAAATAGTTAACCTAAGTATCATGAGTATCTGAGATAGCTGACCTTTAAAGTATCAATGGTATCTGAAATAAATAGGGGAGTTCACAACTCAGAGCAAGTTTCAGACTCTCTGAAAACTGAGGCAGATTCCTCTTGAATTGGTTAACTCTTGTCATGCTTTGGAGGTTTCTCTTGACACACAACAGCTAGAGATTAACTTTTTAAAAATGAAAGCTGACACTCTGTAGAATTCATTTCAGTGGGACAAAGTTAGGCATATTCTCAAGTGCTGTGATGATAAAGAGTGGATTGCTAAAGGGAGGCTTCAGTGTATATTATTTAGATTTTAGTAACTATACAAGACTTAGAATCATACCATCATGTAAGGCTAAAAGGTACCTTGAGAGGTCATCTAGTCCAGACCCCTGTCCTGAGGCAGGACTAAGTAAATCTAGGCCCTCCTGACAGATGTTTGTCTGACTTGTTCTTAAAAACCTCCAATGGTGGTGATTCCGCAACCTCCCTTGGAAACCTAATCAAGTACTTAACCATCCTTATAGTTAGAATGTTTTTCCAAATATCTAACCTAACTCTCCCTTAACGCAAATTAAACCCATTACTTTTTGTCCTACCTTCCTTCGGTGGACATGCAGAACAACTGATCACCGGCTTCTTTATAACAGCTCTTGATATATTTGAAGACTGTTATCAGGTACCCCCTTAAGCATTCTTTGCTCAAGATTCAATATGCCCAGGTTTTTTTAACCTTTCCTCATATGTCAGGTTTGCTAAACTTTTATAATTTTTGTTGCTGTCCTCTGGACTCTCTCCTTTTTGTCCATGTCTTCCTAATGTGTGGTGCCCAGAACTGGACACAGTACCCCAGCTGAAGCCTGACATGTGCTGAATAGAGCAGGACAATTACCTCCTATGTCTTACATATGACAATCCTGTTAATACATCCCAAAATGATACTAGCCTTTTTTGATACTTCACTACATTGTTGGCTCATGTTCAGCTTATGGTACACTATAGCCCCCAGATCCTTGTCAGCAGTATTATTGTCTAGCCAGTTATTTCCCATTTTGAATTTGTGTATTTGAATTTTCCTTCTTAAAGTATAGTACTTTCTACTTATCTTTATTGAATTTCCTCTTGTTGATAGCTGAGTGCTGGCTTATAATTTGAGGGCTAACAAATCTTATTTCTTACCTTCAAAAACAGCATGATGATTTCAGCCCACTTGAACTACAATATTATCCAGTCAATGGCACTTTTAACCTTCACTACTTCCCTTACTACGGAAAGAAAGCACAGGTATGTGTTTCTGAACTCTGATTTGTGGGTTTTGTTCCCGTTTTTGTCAGTTTGGCAGTTTGAAGCATCTCTGTGAAATTGTGTGAATTTGATCAGAATTTAATTTAGAAGTTGTATTTCTATACTGACAGTTCAAGTTTTCAAAAGAAGGTTTAAAGATCTTTTTTCCTCCCAGCCCACCTACAGTAATCCTTTGGTAGCAGTGAAATTTCTCAATGTTACAAGGAATGCAGAAGTTATCGTTGTGTGCAGAGTCATTGGAACTGGAATTACCTCAGACAATCCTCATGACCCATATGAAGGAAAAGTGGAGTTCAAAATGAGAATACAAGATTAGACATTTCTGATACAAATGAAGACATTTTAAAAAATGTGTGTGTGGTATGAAAAGTGACATATATCACCATGTTATTTCATATTTATTTTTTCTCTCTGATTTCCATATAAAATTTGCTCAGATTGTGGTTTAACAAGACATTTTGTAAATTCCAGTATTGAAAGATCATCCACTCATCTAAAAATCAACATATAATTTACAACGCATGAAGCAAAAAGGTAGTAATTTTTGTTGCGGTATAGGCAGAATACACAATTTGCTCTTCCATGGCTACTTTGGTGCTTTAGCACAAACATTAGTTGGAAAAGGTTTTCGTCTAAATTGCGGAGGAAATATTATTCATGAGAACCATGGGCACACTACCAAGATGTCGATTTTAGTCACTTTTCTGGCCACAACTAATTATTCTGTAGTTGGCCATTATAGAAGCAATTCAATTGCTGGGAAAACACATTAATACCCTGATGTTCTGAAACACTAGCTTACAATGTAATTTCATTACACAATACTTTTATCTGCCTGGTATAAAATGGATAAATCAAAGTGTATGTATTAAAATCTAACTGTATCATGCATTAACACATTGTATTCTGTAATATTCAGTCAACAGTCATCTTATTTGTTTTATGATGCAACAAATTAATGACTGGAAAATAAGTTACTTGAAAATTAGCTTGTGTAGCTTGTAGTAGCATTTACTATTATACATTTTGCAATTGCTGTACATGTACCATTCAATAAAAACTAATCAGTGAAAATATAGCCTCTAACTACATCCATGAGAGTGGGGTAAAATCACAAAAGAGCAAAGAGTACATTGCTTTTGTAACCAAGTTAAAACCATGGAGTCTTGGCTAGCTAGAATGATTCTGAAAAATAAAGCATGTTTGAAAATGTTAAAAGTAATAGTAATTCATGTAGAGAATTATTTACAAATATGAAAAATCAAACTGTATAACAACTGATGTATAATATGCTTTAAAACTATTTTGGGTAAAATCCCGGATACTTTAAACAAATAACGCACTCTGGAGATTAGATGATTCTGAGAAGATATTTTTGAATCTCCATCTTAATTGGATTGGACATTCCAAAAACCATGAAGACACAGAGAAGGAAAATTCAAAGAAACACAGCAAAAGCCAGACAAATAGTCTGTCTCTTGGAATGACCAGCTTATCACCAGAATGCTTGGGGTGAAGACTCCTTCCTCTCCACAGCCATCAAGAGACTTTGCATGTTCCTTATTAAACACAAATTAAAGAATATTTGAAAATCTCTGCATTTCAGGGAGAAGAAAGAAAATTTATTCTTACCTATGATTTTCCTCTTCTGGACCTTTAATATCTCAGTGTTAACAGTGAGTTTTGCCTCTCTTCTAGGTGATTGGATGCAGATCAACTTTTTGTTCTGGCTGTGGCACAGGACTGTCCCTTCTGCACTTTTCCCAAAATATCATCCAAAGCTATAAAATACTAAACCTTCTTGTTAACAAAAATACTTACTCATGCTCTAAAGAAAACTAATATTATTAGACTCTGCACTTGCCCTTGTTGAACTTCAACGGGTTTTTCTGGGGCCCAAATCCTCCACTTTGTCTCTCTGTATCCTATCCTACCCTCCAATGTATCTACCACTCCTGACAGCTTAGTGTCCTCTGGAAACTTGCTGAGGGTGCAATCCACCACATCCTCCAGATCATTAATGAAGATGTTGAACAAAACTGGCCCCAGGACTGCCAACTAAACATTGAGCTGTTGATCACTAACCTTGTTGGGCCCCATGATCTAGCCAGTTTCTATCCATTATATTCTTATCTTTCAAACCAAGGGTATTTGTCTATTTTCTGTCAAGGTCCTGATACCAGAGGGGGGAAATAAAAGGTAATAAGTAATTAAAAGGTTTCAAGTCCATTAAAAAATATCTGGTGGTCAAGATTTGGCCCATGATCTGCCTATTGACTACCCCTGCTTTAAATCTTTACCTACTGAAACCCAGTATCGGCTTTTCTATTATTTTGCTCAGAACTGATGTCAAGCTAACCAGCCTATGGTTAACCCATGACACTTGCTCCTTTTAAATACTGGAACAACATTAGTACTTTGCAAGTCTTCTGGCACTTCCCTGTGCCACAATAAAAAATTTACCAGCAGTCTAGAGATCTCCTCAGCCAACTCTTTTAGAACTCCTAGGCTCAAGTTATCCAGGCTTGCTGATTTAAAAATATTTATTCCTAGTTTTTTTTGTTAATTTTCATAAAATAAACAAATATGCAAAAAGGCTTACAGCTTTTAAATGTCACAAACAACACACATTTCACAGGAAGGCCAATACAATTACAGAATTACGCAATTTCAGGTTTATCAAAGCTGCAAGACTAGACAACACAAAAATCAGACAATATTACGCAGCTATTAGGGTGGTGATAACAATAAAAAAGAGGCATGCAAAAACAGGCAAAAAAGGGAATGTGGGGATCGGGGAGGGGTGCAGGAAGAAGAGAAAAAGTGGAGAGGTCAGCTGGATCTGAGCCATCTCAGCATTCTTTATTCAAATGTATCAAGAATTGGAGTCCACATTTTTTTGAATTAATCTAATAGCTTATCAATGTAGAGAGAAATTCTTTTCTTTTGTTCTTAACTGAGAGAGATCCAAAAAGCACTACTTTTCCATTTTTGTAAAATCATGTACTTGGTAATCACTGCAGCCATGAAGAATCAAAGTCTTTGTGGTGGAGTTATCAGTGCAGTAGGTACCTAACCAACAATATAATTTTCAGGTAAGGTTTGGCTGATGATGCCAAGAAATATTTTCATGGGGGTCTGCCTCTTTCTACTGCTGCCTGACTGTTGGACAGTCCTACAGCATATGCATTAGGGTTCCTTCTCCTTTATTACAGCACCAACAAATATCAGAAGACAAGACACCACATCAAGCACAAATTCTATGACATCCAAAGCATTTTAAATAGAATCTTTTGCTCAGGTGTTGCTTGAGATCTACAGAAGCATTTTGAACATTCTCTAATGTGATAACTCCCCTTCCCATGCTTTTATAAAGAACTCCAGGCCAATGAAGGTCCTCTTCATTAGTAAAGTATACATTGCGGACATAGGCGTTGGACGTTTATGCAGCATTTAATAGGTTCCTGGCTTTCCCGGGGCATTCAGAGCAAATTTATGCATTACTGAGTGTTTTATTCGTAAGTACTGCCACTCTGCTGGGGGTGGCGGGTGCTACTGTTGCTTTAGTGTTACAAACGAGACAAAGCTCTCATTCTTTATTCTTCTGTAGTTACTAATGGACTGGAAAGTGCTTCATCATCATCCTTCAAAAGGACTTCCAGGTTTGCTCTCCATTGACATGGTGTGCAACAGCAGAAAATATAACTTTGAAACTTTCTAACAGTCCATTCTTGCAGCTGGGTTGGATTGGCATCGCTGTATTGACATTTACACATATGGTGTTGCGCTATGACAAGAATACATAAAGTCTTTGTTACTAGGATTGCACCACAAGCCATTTGGGCATATTGTTCAATTCAGTTCAGTTCAATACAGCAGAAAGCTTTGGGAGGAAAAAGGATGTCAGAAGAAGTGAAAAAGGCATCTGATGAGGCCATTAACGTTGTGAACTTTATTAAAGGCAAGGCTTGTCACCATTTCTAAGAAGAAATGGGCACTCAGCATCTGCAGCTCCTCTTCCACATCAAAATATGTTGTATTTCAAATAGCAAAGACACGAATAACTTCTTTGAGCTCAGAGAAGTTACAAGGGTAACAATGGGTTTTTTAGATCTGTGTCCCTCTGGGTGCTCCGTTGTAGGTGTGTCTGCGTCCCTGTGCTGCTGATTGGAGAACAGGCCTTAATTTCGGAGACCCTACTAGCTGAGGTAACGGCCACCAGGAAGGCTACCTTCCATGAAAGCATGACTGGGGGCATGAAGTCACGGGATCAAAAAGGTGTGCCCCGGGAGTCTCGAGAGGGCGAGGCTGAGATCTCAGGTAGGCACTGGGTTGCGTACCTGCAGATAAAGCCTCTCCACCCCCTTGAGGCACCTGACCGACATGGGGTGGGGGAGAACAGAGATATCCCCTCTAGTGGCTAATGGGAGGCCAAGATGACTGCCAACTGAACCTTTAACAAGGCCAGCGCCAGACCCTGGAGCTTTAGCTGGAGAAGATACTCCAGGATTGCCTGCGCAGGCGAGAGGCTTGGCGGAATGCTCCAGAACTCCACCCAAGAGGAACCATTTCCGCTTAGCCCGTTACACGATCTGTATAGAAGGTTTCCCTCTGCCAGGCAAGACTTGTTGGGCCTGCACCGAGCAGGCTCTCTCTCCCTCCGTCAGCCACAGCGCTTCCAGGCCGTAAGGTGCGGGGAGTCCAGGTCCCGGTGCAACAGGCAACCATGGTCCTGGGAGAGATGATCATGCCGCCTCAGAAGCTACCTGGGCAGGGTGATCGAATGGTCCAGCAGCATGCTGAACAAGTACTGTCTCGGCCAGGCTGGAGCGATGAGTAAGACGTCCTCTCTGTCCCATCTTTACTTCCAAGCAGGACATTAGGCTGGATTAGAATGGGCAGAAACACGTACATGAGGGTGTAACCCGTTCGCGCCCAGGGTAGCCCACTGATAATGCCAGGGTCAGGGCAGGCTGCAAAAGGAGAGCAAATTCTCCCAGCACTGGTGGGTGACACTACAGTCAGACTTCCCAACCAGCCACAAACAGTGCTTCTGATTCCCCCCACACTGGTTATCAAGAAGCCACTGTGCCAACACACACAGCCCCCTTTACTGCATTTCAGTCTCTGGCTCCCAAACTGACACTAGGTCCAGTAAAGAGACCAGTTGCTTTAACTCTATGCTCTTTACTAAAAGATTCCCTCTGATCCCAAAGGATCAGCCACAGTACCAGTTCACTATAAGTTTGGATCTTACCCAAAATACCACGCTGCCAGCCAATCCTTTAGTAACTAAAACTAAAGGTTTATTAATAGAAGAAAAACAAACAGTAAGAGAAGTGTTTAAGGCTTAAAGCAATCAGATACATACAAATGATTTAAAAGTCCATATACATCAGGTTTCTAGAACAATTGTGGAGTTGTATAGTCCCTCTGGTATACATCCAGTACCTGGATGGGTCTAAGTCCTTCAGTTCAGTTGCAAAGTGTGTTGATCCAGAGGTATGTCCACAGCTGGACAGGAACAACGAACAAGACAAAAGACGAAGACAAAATGGTTTCTGTGGTTTGATCTTATATACCCTCTGTTACTGGCCATGTGGCTTGTGGAACTTTACTGGAACCAAAATGAAGTCCATAGTCACATGGGCCAATCCTGGTAACTCTTCAGGTATGCCTTTAGTTTCTTCCCGGGCCTCTGGCTTCTGATAAGGCCTTGAATGGGCTATTAAGCAAGCTATTGTCCTGCCACCTCTCTGTCTGGGGTGTGTCTTCCACAGCACAGTTTGAAATACATGGATATCAAAGATCTCCATAACTTTCCTTACACATGTTACACATGAACACAAATATTACCATCTTATTCAGCATATCATAACCTTTCTAACAGTACCTGACATGGCATGTCTTACATGAATTATTATGATTTTGACATATTAAGGTCAAACAACACCAATGCCCCCCCCTCCTAATGCAGCCCGCGTGACAGAGGGCCCCTGTCCAGTCGATGAGGAATGCTTCGGAAATTGACCCGGTCTTGCAACCCTGGAGCAAACAGAACCTTGGGCACATCACGTTCCAGGCTGACACAAATAGGTCCAGTTGGGAAACACCCCCCTTTTGGGAGACCGTAGTCACTACCTACGGGTGCCATGACCAGTCGAAGCGAGGTAGAAACGACCTACTGAGGCGATTTGCCTCGTCATTCCTCGCTCCCGGGAGGAGAGAGGCAGTTAAGTGGAAATCGTGCCTCACTGTCAGATCTTATGGGTGGACAGATACCTTGCAGGGGGCTGGGGAGTGCACTCCTCCCTGCCTGTTTATGTACAAAATGGCTGCGGTGCTTTCTGTCTGCACCTGCACCAGTCTGCTTGTCAGGAATTGGAGGAACACCCTGCACACCAGGTGACTAGTCCTCAGCTCCTTTGCGTTGATGTGCAGGTGCCTGTACTCCTCCAACCAGGGCCCCTGAGCGCTCAGGTTGGTGCTGATGTGGGCTCCCCAGTCAAGGCGTCGGGAATTAGGGTGACTGACAAGACCACACTGACACCCCTCACACTGCCCTGTGAGAGACCTCCATTAGTGTAGGGAGGTTAAGGTGGGCGGGGGAACTATGACCACCCAATTCAGTGGGTGGCTGCTTGGCACATATACCTAGAAGTGTGGACTTCTGCTTTGTAAATTGGTAGTGGGAGCCAGCCCCCGTGAACTGGAGGAAGCGCCTGAGGCTGGAGACGACGGGCACATGAAGCATGCATCCTTGAGGTCGAGGGCAACATACCAGTCTCCCGGATCCAGAGCAGGGATTATAGAGGTTAAGGAAACCATACAAAACCTGGGTCATTTGACGTATTGTTTAGCCAACGCAGGTTCAGCATGGGTCTCAGATGTCCCCTTGCCTTGGGGGTGGGGGGGCGGTACTTCGAATAGAACCCCTTCCCCCTTGAGGAACCATAACCAGCGCTCCTATGTTGAGGAGGTTGTCCACCTCCTGCAAGAGGAGTTGCTCATGAGAGGGGTCCCTAAAGAGGGACAGAGGTGAAAGGCTTGGGGGACAGCATCATTTGCTGCTTCAGGCACGTGTGAACTAGGGGTGGCTCACACCCATTGAAACTTGAGTCCAACGCCTAAACCGCCTGGCCGTCCTGGTGAACTTCAGGAAAGGGCAGGCAGATCCAGGAGAGCAGTAGGGGAGGGACCCTCGGGTGCGCCACCACCAGGGCAGGCTTGAACCTGCAGCTCCCATAGGCTGGGCAAAGAGGCTAACCACTGGACTACACAGGAAGCCTCCTACGATTTGCCCATCTGGGAGGGCCCTGCTGGGGGCTAAGAATGAGATATGGGGCTTTTATGAGCCATCCCAGCCTGCTGCATGTGGAGCAAGTGAGAGTCACGGTCTCCTGAACTCGAGGCCTGGAGCTGCCCCATATCACTCAATCATCCCAGTAAGGGAATATTTGTGCATCCTTACGTCTCAGGTGGGCAGCCACTACCACCATGCATTTGGTTAACACCCTTGGAGCCGAAGATAGGCCAAAGGGCAGGGTTGATTCCGTGCTCTAAACCCTTATTCCTGTTCCTATTTCTATAAGGTTGGAAGGGCCTAGCGGAGGCCTTGGATGCTGCTGCTGCGCCTGGGCCCATGACTGCCGCCTGGAAAACTGGGGCATATACAGGCCCAGGGAGCGAAGCATGGCCCCAGAGTCCTTCAGAGCGTGCAGCTTCACATCGGTCTGATCGGAAAGGAGGACCAACTCATTGAAGGAGAGGTCCTGGATTGATTGCTGTACCTCGTGGGACATGCCCGAGGATTGCAGCCACGAGCACCTCCTTATGGAAATGGTGGAGGCTATGGCGCTACCTGACGAGTCAGCAGTGTCACTGGGCATCTGGAGAGCTACCCTAGCCATCATGATTCCCTCATCCAGGACAGTGGCGAAGTCTGTGGCCGGGTCCTGGGACAGGGTCTCAGCAAAGCGCCTGAGGGAATCCCAAAAATTAAATTTATATCTCCCCAGGAGGGGACTGATGGTTGGCAATCCTGAACTGCAGGGTTGCCGTGGAATGAATCTTTCTTCTGAACAAATCCAGTTTTTTGTTGTCTTTGTTCTTGGGAGTAGAACCAGGCTGACCTTGCTTGTCCCACTGGTTGGCTGCGTAAGCTGAGAGCACAGCACCAGGGTTCCTGGGGCCGGGTGAGTGAACAAATACTTGAACCCTTCAGCCAAGACATAATACTTCCTCCCGGACACCTTCGACGTAGAGGCAACCAAGGAAGGGGTTTTCCATAGGACCTTAACAATTTTGAGAGCCCTATTGTGGACAAGTAGCGCTACTCTCACTGGGGTAGCCGCCACCAGTAGATTGAAGAGGGTATCATTGGCCTCACTAATTCCTTGACCTCCAGCCCCAAGTTAGAGGCCACCCTCTTGAGCAGCTCCTGGTGCGCCCTGAAATTCTCCAGTGGCGCCATGTGGTCCCAAGAGACTGACTCTCCCGGGAAGGAGGAAGAGGACTGCCAAGGCATGTCCTGCAAGTGTTCCCCTGCTTGCCAAAGGAATGCATCCATAGAGGGTCTCTCCATGGGGTCCGACTCCTCGTCTGAGGAGCACTTCTCCTGTGTTGGGGGCACAGACTACACCCCTGCTGACAGGGTGGATAGGGGCCTCGGTCCGATCTGGATGCCCATGGGGCCAACAAGGGTCCCTGTGGCCAAACCAGGGCTGACTGTGCTACCTGCAGTGACGTTTGTGGGACCCCGAGCCACTAGACCGGTGGTGCCGTGGCCGCCTTCTATCCTAGGTGCTGTGTGCCCTGCCAAGGACCATCCTTTCAACACATCCGACGTGGAGGATGACAAAGACTGCCTCCGCCGCCGCAAGTGGTGCTGATGGATGGAAGAGCGCTCTGAAGAGCTCTTGGTACCGGAGTGCTGTCTCGGTACCGAGGACTTTGCGTTGCCGCTTACCCCTTGGTGATCGGGACCAGTGCTGCTCCGAACTCCGCGGTGCCAAGCCTGGCTCCAGCGACCAGATTCCATGTCAGGGATTGTGCAGTTCAGCATCTTGGTGCGGGCAGACCCCTCAGTGCTGAGTCCTCCGATGGTAACCGGGTTCTGCGCCGCCTCGGTGTGGTGAACTCCTCCATGCCAGGGATATGGAGCAGTAGTTGTCTGAGCAACGCCTGGCGGCCCTTGACCAGTGCCACCTCTTGGAGCCCACTGCCTCCAGTGCCAAGGACTGACATCGGTGCCAAGAGGGGAATTCCACATCCCGAGTCGAAGCAGGCCGGCTCGATGATGCCGACTTGGAGCGACTCCTGGGGGAGCGTCCTTGCTCTACCCCTCGTGACCGTCTGGCGGGAGATCTTTCTCCCTGTACCAGGGGTCTCTACTGCCCTTTGGGGGGACCCAACGCAGGCTTGCCCTGGGACACCAGACCCTTCTCCCTTGGCGGCGGGAGGGGGCGGCAGGAGGTGGCATAAGCAGGCCAACAAGGCTCTTGCTGCCTGAAAAGCCTCCAGTGTCGATGGCATTGACAGGGGCACTCTCCCACTCCTGGGAGTCAGGGGAAGCTCCCTGCTCGGAGATGCAGGCACTGGAGAAGACTTGATGGGCCACGGCCGGTGCATCCCTGCATTCGACCCTGCCTGAACTCACAGGGCCTGTCCACCTTAAGTCTCTCAGGGACTTCTTATCTAACTAAATTAATACTACTTAACAACTACTTAAAACTAACTACAGTACTTTGAATAACAAAGTGTTCAAACAATGGGGAATGGTACTTGTGGAGAGCAAGGCTAGTTCCAGCAACCATCACGGGCGGAAAGAAGGAACTGAGGGGCCGGAGGGTCGGTGGTGCCTCAGATGCTGCGGCATTCTAGGGGGAGCCTGAGCCTACCCTACGGAGTCTGCTAAGGGGAATAAAGTTCTGGGAATCCATGCACGGTGGCATGTACTCACCTATATTGGAATGGATATGAGCAATCACTCGAAGTAGAAAAACCATTTTCATCAATAGGCATGTTAGTGAACAGGGGGCCATAGGTGCAAAGGGTGGCCCTGATCAGTCCTTTCAGTACTAGGTTTACATCCCACGGAGTAAGAAGCAGAGATTGGGGGAAGAGGTTTGTTATTTCCTTAAAGAACCTCTTAATGGTTGGGTGTGACTGTACTGAATATCTCTACAGGTTGGTAAAGCACTGTGATAGCTGCAGGGTGGACCCTGAGAGAGTTCTGATGTAACCACGATTTTTTAAGGGTCAGAGTATATTCCAGAATATATGGAAGAGTTGCTGATACTGGAAAGATTTGTTCGGATGTACACCAAATCTGAAATCTGGATAATTTTTGAAGGTAAGTGCATTGTGTGGAAGACTTTTTATGGTGTAGTAGGACCTCTTGCATGTCCTTTGAGCATGAGCTTCCTAGGTGCTTCAGCCACATAGAAGCTATGCTTTGAGGACAACGATCTCCAAGTTGGGATGTGTGGTATGCCCTTTGTCCTGTGAGAGGAAGAACAAAGTGACCAAAGGGAGATCAGCGGGCACATCGTGAGCTGCATTAGGTAAGGGTACCAGGTCTATCTTGGCCAAGTTAGGAGCAGATGAAGCATAGAGGATGTTGATGAGCTGGTGGTACCTGTCTTTAACCTCCTCCAGTAGTAAGTATGTGGAGGGCGTACACCATTCTTTTAGCCAGCTCCAGGAAACAGCAGAAGTCGTCTGCCATGGAAGATGGGGAAGGCATGATTGCTTTGTTCAATGAAGAGGAGAATATGGCCTAAAGTGTTATCTCCTCCTCTGTGTCCCCTTCTAGTTCTTCTGTTTCTTGAGGCCCTGAGGCCTTGAAGGGTTCTCGGGCAATGCTTGGTACCCCTAAAGCAGGTTGTTGGTGTGTCACCCACAGGCCCCAGTATGGTCACTGCGGTGGCATAGGGCATGGTAGAGGTGCCCACGATTGGCCGTACCAACATGGTGGCGGTGCTACCTGATGGTACATTCCCAGACCCTATCGGTAGTAGGTCCCATATGGAGCTTGGGAGGAGTACTGCAAAACTCCCTCCGGCTCAGTATCTTACCTCTCACTTGACAGTGGAGGGGCATGGTATGATTGTGGAGATATGCCATGGTCGGCCATGGCTCGGTGTCATGATCTCCCTACCAAGGGGCAGAGACTCTGGTGCCTCTAACATGCCTAGTTCACCGGTTTAATGGAATTTCACTAGTACCGAGCTTCCTGGCGTCAGTGGCGGTGCTATGGGAGATTGAGACCTGGCCCATACCAGCACCAGTGGGCCAAACTTGCTGATGGTTCTGATGTCAACACACGTACTGGGAGCCACTTAGGGCATTTTGCCCTTAATTGTTGATACCAAAGATTTGGTTCCCATACCTAAAGGGTCCATGGGCCTATCAACGGTACTGGACACTGATGGTTGCCATGAGACATGGGTGCTGGATGATCTCAGGACCAGCGATGCCAAGGATCCCTGGACTCGCTGAAGGATTTCTCGCTATCTTTTTCAAACTTCCAAGAGGAGTCCCTGGACCGTTTTTTCAACCCATTATCCTTCAAAATTGCAGGTTGAGGGGAAGACTCATACTCACTATAGGGCTGAGGTTGGAGAGCTGCCTCCATAAGGAAGATTTTCTCGCAGAGTGCTCTGTCCTTGTGGGATCTCAGTCAGAGTTGTTGGCAGCAGGAACACTTCTGATTGATTGGCCCTCACTGAGACAGCAGATGCACTGAGAGTGTTTGTCCACAACAGCCACACTTCAAGCATGACACTTCTTGAAGTCTGGAGAGCTGGGTATACCCTTGTCCAGCGGTTTTCTCCCGACCCCCCCCAAAGTCCGTCCATCCGTCCGTCCGTCCTTCCTTCCTTCCTTCCTTTCTTTCAGCACAGCTAAATAAACAGAAGAAAGCAAAGAGGTTTCCAGAGAAGCTAAAATTTAACAAATGCAAGAGTTAATGATCTGCTAATGGACAGCTAAAGGCTCTGTCTCTAGCCAGAGGTGGTTCAGAAGGAACTGAGGACTATTAGCCCACATGCACTGGCTTAGCCTCATGGCACAGCACAAGGAGAGACAGCACTGTGTAGGCCCAACGGACAGTTACCAAAGCTCTCTGATCTTCTTCTCTCTCTTCTTCAGTGCTGGCAATGCTGATCGGTGCCATAAAGGCACCGATGCTGGGGAAGCACTTCTGCTCCATGCTGCCGTACTGGGTGCCTAGTCCGATCACAGCTCCGACACCAATCTGAGTGCTGATTCCATGAGAAGGGCCTTGAGTCTAATATCCCCAGTCCTTCCTGGCTCGAGGGCAAAATCCTTTGCAGATCTTACACTTTCCATGAAGGTGAGCTTCCCCCAGGAACTTCAAACAGCTCTGGTGTGGGTCACTCAATGGCATAGGCTTCTTGCATGAAGCGCAGAGTTTAAAACCAGGGGACTGGGGCAAGCCCTGATCCTGGGTAAACAACTAACTAATTAACTATTATATACCAGAAAATAAACTCTGAAACAACAACTATATATACTCGATAAAACAAAGAGCCACTGGGAATACTGTAGCTTGCAGGAGCAAGTGTGTGTTCCAGCACCGTCACGGGTGGTCAGAAGGAACTGAGAGGGAGGGGGGCCAGCAGTGCCCTATATACGATGCATATGTGTGCCACTGCAGAGGGTGCCAGAGCTGACCCTACGGATACCACTAGGGGGGGAAATTTTCCAGCATTGGTGCTTGCGGTGCGCACACATCTAAATTTCTGAATAGACATGAGCAAGCACTTGAAGAACTGGTAAAACACTTTATTTGCAAAGCCTTTCTGAACTTCTATTATCACAAAGGGAAGGGTGGTGCCTTCTCCAGAAAATGAATCATTTTAGAAAACCAATATGACCAGTAACTATGTTGCCCCATGCACAAATTTAGAAGCAGGCCCTTACTAGATACACATGCTGTAACCTTTACAAAATATTATCCTCCACTTCCATAGTAATGCACAGAACCTGTTACAGAGAAGAGCAGGCAGATGAGGGGAGAAACAGAATATTATTCCCAATCATTGTTTTCTCCCAGTGCCAGATACTGTATTTCTAATCAATTCTTGCCAACCCAACTCCTACTTTCTAATATTTCCTACTCTAAAATCCAAGTTTCAATTTTTGGCTCCCTTCCTTTCTATACTCTCTCCTTTTGCAGGATTTTCTGAATATTGCACTTTGCTCAACTTTTCCTTTCCTTCAATTTATGCTCCTGGGTCCACTTAGCTTCAACATGTATCTGTGGTTCCCAATCTTTTGGGGTCAAAATATCCTCCTCCCTGTGTGTGACAGATCTTCTCCTTTCCCATCCCCCATCTCTCTTTATGCAATGGCTGGCATTGTTGCTGCATTACACTGGTTTTATATATTTTTTCCCCCTCTTCCATCATTCCCCACCTCTTTTATTTTTCCTATTGTCTCTGTTTTCTGTGTATTTTTCGTTTTGCTTCCATTTTTATTTTTTTCTGCCCACTACCTCTCATCAATTCTCCCGTCTCCCTGTGAAATGCCCAGGTTTCAAGCCTCTTTTCCTCCTTCCACTCTCCCATTTCCTTTTCTCTTCTCCTCTCCCCCAAACCCATCCTCTTCCATGCTTTGGCTCTCCCTTTTTGTTTTGTTTTGTTTTACTTCCCTCACATACCAGAGGGATCCACTCTGAGCAGGTGATTACTGGAAGAGAGCATTTAATGAAGTCTCCCAAGTGATTTTAAAAAAGCCAATGGATATTCTCTGCTTCCTAGTTTCCGACTTTGCTAGGAAGTGTTTCTGAAGTGAGGAGAGTGTAAACAGATTAATTTCCTCATCCCCAGCTACAATCCTGTTTCTATTTCAGACCCTCTCCCTTCTGTTTCGTGGAGGTAATCAGAGACAGGAAATGAGGTAGCTTTTGGGACTCAGGTGCTCCATTAATTTTTTTCACTGCCTCAGCTAAATGCAGTTGGAGCAAATGGCTAGGAATCACTGATTTATACCCTTTCCTTTTAAAAATCTTTTTTGTCCCCCACTTTCAGCCTCCTATCTGTCCTCCCTTCCTCAACAGGTCTTGTAGCCCAACCCTAAGGGATGTGCTGGAGCTTTAGAATTCAGGGACACTCGAAAACAGGAGCCATAGCAATCTTTGTGCTGCAACTCAACTCCTATGATAGGCTTTGCAGATAGAGACGTGGCTTCTGCTCTTCCCAACAGAAAGTAGATGGGGCTGCTAAGGAAGGACTGTTGCTCACATCAGTAGCACAAAGGAACACATGAATACTGCGGCAAGATGTCCCAGGACATCTGTTTGGTTACCCATTTAAAAAATGGGTTCCTCTAGACTCTCACCGCTTCACATGATCATGAGGACATCTGCTAAGCCCTGAATAAGATGAAAAGTTCTAAGCAGAATAATCCTAAATTAGAAAAACACAGAGTTTGTTAAAAATGCCCATGCGCGTTTTATTAATAAAAACTAACAGTGCCAAGGTTAAACAAGTCAAACAATTGAAGTCTCTTTATATTTCATAAAATATTACAGAAAAGTTTATTTGTGTTTCAATAAAAAGACTACTGTCTTAGAATAGGCAGCTGACAGTATTTGTGCAGTTAAATGTTTTGTGAATAAATTTTAAAAGACTACCACCTGGCCTGAAATTCCTTTTATAAAAAATGAACTATTAAAAATGATTGACAATTTTGAGTTAAAAAACTTAAAACATTCTCTATATTTAATTTCAACTTTATAATAGATTACAGGAAGATGCTCATGAAACAAATACAAACATTTGTTTCAGTACATGTCTTTATATGATAGACTTATAAGTATGTAAACAACTATATAATAAAAAGTTTCCAAAGTCTGCCTGTAAGAAATCAGGCAATTTTTACCATAAGCAATAACTCATTCTAAACCTTCAAGACATTTTATATAGCTGCATCAGCTGGCTGTAAACATTTGCCAAAAACTTTTTAATTCATATGTCCCAACATACAGTGAAAACAGTATATAAATTTGATGGAATCACATTAGATATTATTTCAGGGAAAATAAATTCACAACAACATTTCTGGAATTTAACATGTAAAAAAGTAGGATGAATCTCGTTTGGTTCTTTGGACACTGCATGATTAACAAAACAAAAATAAAACTATAACATGAGCTTGCCATCCCTCAAAAGGGGGGGGGGGTCATCAAAATACACTCTAAACTTATGGCCACTCGTATACATTTTCCACAGAAAGAAAGCATTTTATTTCTTCATTTATGTGGCTACATTTTCTTTAGTGAACTTAGCAAGAACATATGGGGCAAAATGCATTTTCCTTCAAGTTAAAAAAAAAAAAAAAGTAAATAATAAAGGCTCTGCATTAACACACTGGTATCAAAACACACATCCACACCACATTTAAAAATATCCTACATAAAACAATCCTCATTTGCTTATCAGAGGTGCAATTTCTAAACTCAGAACTGCTTACCAATATCTTCCTCAAGGGACGGGACAAAATATATTTTTTTGGGGAGAGGGAGAGAGAAAGAGAGAGAGGGAGTTCTCTCCCTAGAACAATTTTATTCCTGAAAAGTCTACAATCAAAAAAGATCAGTCGTCGTCATCATTTTCATTAAAGTCATCGTCATCATCATCATCGTCCCCAACATAAGAGACTGGTGTTTCAACTCTGGAGCCACTGTACTGCGATCCATTGGAACTAGTAGCTAACATTCCATCTCCACCATTGGAGAAGTCACTGAAGTAAGAAAATGAAGTTTAAAAAAAAAGTGAGAAATGTTAATTAAACTGTTACTTGTAACTGAGGTCTAAAATTTAATGAAACTTTGAACATTTCAAGGAAAAGTCATCAAGGTTTTATCTACTCCTCTCCACCAACCCCATCCATCTAATTTTGTAACTGGTGCAACACTAATTCATTATTAATCACGTTTTTAAACGGTTTCCTTCCCAACACTGCAAATACACTTTCAAAGGCAAATTACAAGCTAAAAACAGCTTAATAAATTGGAGAGGGGTAGATACGTGCACTTTTTCCTGTAGATTACTGTAATACACGGTAAAATAATTCAAAAAACATTTTAGCAGTTCAAAAGTCAACTTGCCAGATTTCAGTCCAAATAATTTTAGTGTTAAGACTTCAGTTTTAAGGCCAGAAGGGATCATCAAATGATCTAATCTCACTCTTTCTACAATGAAGGCCTTAGAATTCCACCAAAACTAAAGCACATTTTCCAGAATTCATCCAGTCTTGACTCAAAGACTTCAAGAAGTGGAGAATTCACCACTTCCCTTGATAGTTTGTTACAGGAGCTATCATTCTGTTACAAATTTGTTCCTCATTTCTAACTTGAATTTGTCTGGCTTTAACTTTCAGCCATTGGTTCTTGAGATGCCTTTCTTCCATAGATTAAAGAGTTCTTTAATATCTACTATTTTCTCCCTGTGAAGGCACTTATCCAAAATCAAGTCACCTCTTGATCTTCTTTTTTATTATGATAACAGAACTCCAAGTCTCTCACTGTAAGGCATTTTTCTCCATTATGTAGCTACAGTCTACATTATTTACTTCTAGATATATAACCTTCCATTAAGATGTATTAAAACACACTATGTTTGAATAAGCCCAGTTTACCTAATAATCTAGAACTAGTGAGAAAAAACAGTAACTTACCTTCATAACTGTTGTTCTTTAAGATGTGTTGCTCATGTCCATTCTCAAATTAGGTGTGTGTGCGCACCACATGCACTAGTGCCAGAAATTTTTCCTTAGTGGTATCCATAGGGTCAGCTCTAGTACCCTCTGCAGTGGTGCACACATATGCCAGTATATAGGGTGCTACCAGCCCTCCTTCCCCCAGTTCCTTCTTGCCAGAACTCTGACATGTAGGGAAGGAGGGTGGGATGTAGAATGCACATGAGCAACACATCTCAAATAACATTTATGAAGGTAAGTAACCATTCTTTCTTCGAGTGCTTGCTCACATCCATTCTAAAATTAGGTGACTCATCAGCAGTATCCCTGGAGGTGGGCAGGAGTTCACAGATGTGCTGACTGTAACATAGCTCTGCCAACGCTGGCACATCCTGGGCCTGATGTGTAATGGAATAGGAGGTGTACCGAGGACCAGGTAGCTGCTTGACGTATGTCCTGGATAGGAACCTGGAGCAGGAAGGCTGCTGAAGATGCCTGGGCTTGGGTCGAATGAGCCTTGAGCAGCGCTGGAGAAGCAACTCCTGCCTGCTTATAGCAGGAACGGATGCAGGCTGTAATCCAGGATGAAATCCTCTGAAATTATACCAACTGACTGTTCTTTCATCCGATCCGCCACTGTGACAAAGAGCTGAACAGATTTGCAGAAGGCCTTAGTCCTAACAATGTAGAAGGCTAGAGCCCTCCTAACATGGAGGGCGTGAAGCCTCCTTTCCTCATTAGAGCTATGAGGCTTCAAGTAGAAAACTGGAAGGAAGATAGACTGGATCATGTGGAAAGAGGAAATCACCTTTGAGAGGAAAGCTGGATGAGGCTGCAGCTGGACTTCGTTCTTGTGAAAAATCATGAAACGGGGCACAGTGGTCAGGGCCCCGAGTTCCAAAACTCATCTAGCGGATGTGATAGTCACCAGGAATGTCACCTTCCAGGACAGGTGCAGCAGGGAGCAGGAACCTAGGGGCTCAAACAGTGATCCAGTGTGTCTAGACAGGACTAAGTTAAAGTCCCACTATGAAGCTGGGTCCTGCACTGGTGGACAGACACACTCCAGCCTTCTGAGAAACCTGCTCACCATACCATGAGAGAATACCATCCTACCCTGTATAGGTGGGTGGAAGGCTGAGAGAGCTGCCAAGTACACCTTGACTGAAGAGAATGTCAACCCTTCGCGATTTAGATGGGACAAATAATCTAAAATAACTTGGATGAGCGCTTCAGATGAACACTGTGAAGGGCTGCCCAGCAGGAGAAAAAGGCCCAATTTAGCCAGGTAAGACAATCTAGTGGAAGGTTTCCTACTTTCCAACAGGACTTTCTGGACTTGCTCTGAGTAAAAACGTTCCTTCAAGCTTAGCCATGCTGTCAGGTGTAGGGAGGCCAGATCTGGGTGAAGTAACTGGCCCCGATCCTGGGACAGAAGATCCAGCTGTGACAGGAGTGTCCAGGGCTGAGTAACCAACAGATCGAGTACCATCCCGAACCAGTACTGGCGTGGCCATGCTGGTGCCACCAGATTGACCCACACCGTGTCCCTCTTGATTTTCAAGATGACCCTGTTCACACTTCTTGTTCCATCTGCTGGCGAAAAGGTCCACTTGGGGAGTACCCAACCTTTGGAAGATTTCCATGGCCACATCCTGGTGTAAAGACCACTCATGACGAGAGAAGAAGGATCTACTGAGGTGATCCACTAGCAAGTTTCTGACCCCTGGCAAGTGTACAGCCTCCAAGAGAATGTTGTGAGCTAAACAGAAGTTCCACAAATGAATGGCCTCCTGTCAAAGGGTTGGGGATATGACCCCGCAGTTGATGTAGTACACTGAGGTTGTGTTGTCCATCAGAACTTGGAGCACCCTGCTGGATAGCTGTGACAGGAACACTTTGCAGGCTACCCAAACTGCTCTAAGCATCCTGACATGGATGTGCAGTGCTAACCCATCTCTGGATCATAGGCCCTGAGTTTGAAGGCGACTCAAGTGAGCTCCCCACCCAAGATCTGAGGCGTCCGATGCGAACGACAACGTTGGCTGTGGAGCCACAAAGGGCACTACCTCAAGCACATGTTGCGGTATTGTCCACCATGAAAGGGAGGTAAATATCAAAGGGGGGATTGTGAGGGTTATGCCTGGATGGTGAGTACACCATCACCAACCACAGCTGCAGAAGTCTGAGGTGTAATCTGGAGTTCTGAACCACACAGGTGCAGGCTGCCATGTGACCCAGGAGTCTGAGGCATACCTGTGCTGTGGTGATCGGGTGGGCTGACACTTGGGTAACAAGGTCCAACATGGCCTGGAATCTGGCATCTGACAATAGCACTCTAGCCTGGGTACAGTGTAGAATTCCTCCTATGAATTCTATACTCTGGACCAGTATAAGTGTCGACTTCTGCATGTTTACCAACAGGTCCAACATTTTGACAATTGGACTGGATGATCTTGATGCTGCACTGAACTTGCATTTTTGATCAGCCCTTGATGAGCCAGTCATCCATGTAAGGGAAGACCTGTACACCTTGCTTTCTTAGGTGGGCCACAACCACTGCCATGCATTTGGTTAACATCTGTGGTAGAGAGGCCAAAGGGGAGCATCATAAACTGATAGTGTTGATTACCAGCTGTGAAATGCAGAAACTTCCTGTGGCTCTGGAAAATGGAAATAAGGAAACATGCATCCTTTAAATTGAGGGTGGCATACCAGTCGCCTGTATCAAGAGAGGGGATGACGGCGGTTAGCGAGACCATATGGAACTTCAACTTTCTGAGGCATTTGTTGAGGTCTAGAATGGGCGTTAAGTCCCTTTTCACCTTTGGTGTTAGACAGTACCAGGAATAAAACCCTTTCCCCTTACATTCTTGAAGAAGTCTCTACGGCTCCCACCCCTAAAAGGGCTTGGAGCTTCTGGACAAGAAGTTGCTTGTCAGAGGGGTCCCTGAGGAGGGACAGGGAGGGCGGTTGGGAAGGTGGGACTGAAGTAAACTGAAGGGTGTACCCGGTTGCTATTGTGCTGAGAACCCAATGGTCCAATGTTATTGTAGCCCATGCTGGGAAGAAGGGGGCAAGGTGGCATAGAAACAACAGGGAATCTGGATTATGAGGAATGGCTGGTAGGTTGCCCCTTCAAAAAGATTGCTTCCCCTCTTGCTGGTAACAACTTGAGCTCGAGCAGGGGCCCAATGCTGGAGACTGGCCGTGGCGACTCTTAAAACCTGTTTTTCTTTCTGTAAGGGTCTCCAGAACATTCATAGCTGTTGGGGTTTGAAATACTGTCTCACAGGCAACAGGATATACAAGCTCCAAGAAATGCAGTGTGGCTCTAGTGGCTTTCAGTCCATGTAACTGCAAGTCTGTTTGGTCGGCAAACATTGCTGTTCTGTCAAAGGGGAGGTCCTGAATGGATTGCTGGACCTCTGATGAGAGGCTGGATGACTGGAGTCATGATGCCCTTCTCATTGATACTGTGGATGCCATGATCTGAGCCACTGACTCCATTGCATCTGAGGCTGCCTGCAGCGAAGCCTTGGCAACAAGGCATCCCTTCAGCCACAACAGCTTCGAACACCTGCTTGGATGTCCGTGACAGGGGTTCCACAAACTTCTCCAATGACTGTCAGATGTTACAGTCATCCACCTAGCAGCGCCTGCTGGTTTGACATGCATAGTTGTAAGCATGCAGCTGAATAAACTTTGCTCCTGTAAAGATCTAGCTTCGTGGCATCCCCATTTGTTGTGGTAAAACCCATCTGCCCTGCTTCTCCTGCTCGTTGGCTGCTGTCACTATGAGTGATCCGGGTGAGGGGACGGTGTGAAGATATTTGAAACCTTTAGTGGGAATGTAATACTTCTTTTCCGCCTAATTAGAAGTTGGTGGCAAGGATGCTGGAATCTGCCAGTTGCTAGTTTTACCACACCCTCATGGATCAGGAGAGTCACCGTGGAAGGGGCTGCTGCCGCCAAGATGCAAACAGGTCATCTGCAGGGTCTTCTAGTTCCTCCATCTTGAGCCCTAGGTTAGAACCCACCTGTTTAAGGAGATCTTGGTCGGCTCTAAAGTCATCAAGAGGTGCAGCTGTCCAAGATCCTGCTATGGTCTCACTGTATGAGTAGGAGGAAGAGATTGGTAGGGGTTGGGGGTCCCGGTCATCTTTCCTCGTCGGGTAGTCTCGTGCTCTTCTGACAATGGCCCTCCTCCTGTTCTGACTCCACGTCCAAGGACAGTACAGGACAAACCGCTGCTGATGCCCTCAGTACCGAGATCCCAGACCTGGAATGTATGTGTGAACCTGTGAGTGGGTGGAAACCCTACAGGTTCCAGAACTGACCCAGAACGGCCCACTGACCTTGTGGTCATGACCCTGATGGAGGTACTAGGGGGTAACCCGTGGTCATGATGGTAAACAGTCCTTTTGGCAGGACAACCTCTCTTGCCTCTGAATCTGTGCTGATTGTCAGTGACCATGGGTGAACTAAAGTTGATCATCCTTCCATACCAAAATGGGATTCTGAGCTCTCTGGTGACAGAGAATGATACCGGGAGCTTGAGTGCCTCGTCTCTCTTGACCGGCTCTTGTCCTTTGGCTTCCTATAAGAGCTCAGTGATCGGGTTTGGGAAGCCTGGGACCTGTGCCGGGAGCCTGAGCATCAGTGCCAGGTGTCAGGGGATCTCAACAGAACATTGCTGCCATTCTGCATCCCAGTGTCAGGGGATCAGAGGTCGGTGACTAGAAGCCAAATGCTCTCTTTACCGCTCCTTGTATTGGTACTGTTGGTCTGGAGACTGCTGGTGCCTCGGAGACTGGCATCCTAGTGATGGCGAGCACTATAGGGGTTCCTTTGCGATGGTACCAGAGATGAAGGTAGTGCCTGGTCTCATTGCGGTGGCCCTCTATCCTGGGGAGTCTGTGTGATAGCAGAGCCCTATATTCTGGCACATGTGCACACCACTGCAGAGGGTGCTAGAACCAGCCCTATGGATACCACTAAGGGAAAAATTTCCAGCACTGGTGTATGTGGTGAACACACACCCCTAATTTGAGAATGGACATGAGCAAACACTCAAAGAAGAACTAGAGGGAATGAACTGTAGAGTGTGCTAATATGTTGCACTCTCCCTGCCTCATGTACATCCTGCTGGTGTGGGCAAAAAGGTATCTAGTGCATGTTAACATTACTCTTTGGTTTGCACCAGCAAGAACTACATGGGCAGTTAGGGCGTTCTACAATTCACACCCCAGTATTTTGCACAGTACACACAGTTTGCACTGTGGCACAATATAGAAAATACCCTGATTGCTCTGTATGACTGCCCTTGTTATTTACCACTCTGTCCTGTGTCAGGCCCCATACAGATCTCTGCAGAACCACACTAGAAAAACATAGTTACTTACCAGTAACTGTTGTTCTTCGAGATATGTTGCTCATATCCATTCCACTTAGGTGTGTGCGCGCCCTCGTGCACGGCCAATCAGAGAACTTTTACTAGCAGTCCCTGCAGGGGCCGGTCCAGCGACCCCGTAGTGTCGCCGCCATGCGGCGGCACAACCGTCGCTGCCGGCCCCTCCCCTCTTCAGTCCCTTCTTTCTGCCGACTCCGACAGTGGGGACGGAGGGTGGGTGTGGAATGGATATGAGCAACACATCTTGAAGAACAACAGTTACTGGTAAGTAACTATGTTTTCTCCTTCGAGTGGTTGCTCATATGCATTCCACTTAGGTGAATAACGAGCCTTACCTGGAGGCGGGTAGGAGTCAACGTCGGGCTGCCCTCAGCACTGCCCTGCCCACACGCGCATCGTCCCTGGACTGCTGGACGATAGCGTAGTGCGTGGCAAAGGTGTGCACAGAAGACCAAGTGGCAGCCTTGCAGATGTCTTCCAGGGGAACCCTCTCCAGGAAGGCCGCCGACGCGGCCTGGGCCCTTGTTGAGTGCGCTGTCACTGGTCCGGGGAGCTGGACACTCGCACTTTCGTAGCACAGCCGGATACAGGCGGTGATCCACTTGGCGATGCCCTGTGATGACACTGGGGAGCCTCTCATCCTCTCTGCCACTGCGACGAAGAGCTGGGTGGTCTTGCGGAGCGGTTTCGTTCTATCGAGGTAGAACGCCAGTGCCCTCCTCACGTCGAGGGTGTGTAATCTCCTCTCGTCCTCGGAACCGTGCGGTTTGGGGAAAAACACAGGGAGGAAAATATCTTGGTTACAATGGAACCTAGAGACTACCTTAGGTAGAAAAGCTGGGTGAGGCCTAAGCTGTACCTTATCCCGAAAGAACACCGTATAGGGGCGTTCCGAGGTCAGGGCTCTCAGCTCAGAGACCCTCCTGGCGGAAGTGATGGCCACCAGGAAGGCCACCTTCCTGGACAAGATCAGCAGGGGGCAAGTGGCCAAGGGCTCAAAGGGGGGCCCCGTCAGTCTGTCAAGGACTAGGTTCAGGTCCCAGGGAGGCACCGGGTCACGGACCTGTGGATACAGTCTCTCGATTCCCCTGAGAAACCTCACCGACATGGGGTGAGAGAATAGGGACCTCCCCTCCACCGGCTGGTGGAAAGTTGAGATGGCTGCCAGGTGGACCCTTAGGGAAGCCAACGCCAACCCCTGTTTTTTGAGTTGCAGCAGGTAGTCCAGGACCGCCTGCACGGAAGACGTACCGGGGGTTATGCCCCGCGATTCCGACCAGCAGGTGAACCTCCTCCACTTGGCCTTGTATGCGCTCTGGGTGGAGGGCCTCCTGCTTCCCAGGAGCACATGTTGGACCTGCTCCGAGCAGGTTCTCTCCTTCTCCGTTAGCCAGAGAGTCTCCAGGCTGTCAGGTGTAGGGAGTCCAGGTTGGGGTGCAGCAGGTGACCGTTGTCCTGGGAAAGAAGGTCCGGTTTCTTCGGAAGCTCGATCGGGGGAGCGACCGACAGGTCCTGGAGCAGGCAAAACCAGTACTGTCTCGGCCACGCTGGGGCGATCAGGATGATGTCCGTTCTGTCCCTCTTGATCTTCAAGAGGACCCTGGGCAGGAGCGGGAGGGGGGAAAACGCGTACAGGAGGCCCCCCCGTCCATTCGATCAGGAACGCGTCGGAGACGGAGCCCGTGACCCCTGAGCGAGCAAAACCTCGGGCACTTTGCGTTCCAGGCTGACGCGAACAGGTCCAGGTGGGGAACACCCACCTCGCGGAAGATCATGGCGACCACCTCCGGGTGAAGAGACCAGTCGTGTTGGGGAAGAAACGACCTGCTGAGGCGGTCTGCCTCGTCGTTCCTGGCCCCCGGGAGGTGAGAGGCGGTTAAACAGAAGTTGCGTCTCACCGCCAGGTCCCAAAGTCGAAGCGCCTCCTGGCACAGTAGGGAGGAGTGCGCTCCCCCTTGCTTGTTGATGTAGTACATTGCAGTGGTATTGTCTGTCAACACCTGTACCATTCTCCCGAATAAAGCGTGGCGAAACACTTCGCAAGCCAGTCTGACTGCCCTCAGTTCCTTTACATTGATATGGAGGGCAGTCTCCCTCCGGGACCAGAGGCCCTGTGTGGTCAGACCACCAGTGATATGGGCTCCCCACCCCAGGTCTGAGGCGTCCGTGATCAGAGTGATCGAGGGGGTGGGTGCCCTGAAGGGAATTCCCTTCAACACGATTCTGGGGTCCAGCCACCAGTTCAGTGACCCCAGCACCGCAGGGGGGACTGTTACCACCCTGTTCAGGGCATGCCTGCTGGGCATGTACACTTTCTTTAACCAGCTCTGGAGGGGCCTGAGTCTGAGGCGGGCCAGCCCCACTACATAAGTGCAGGAGGCCATGTGGCCTAACAGCCGTAGGCACTGCCTGGCTGTTGTCGTGGGGCACCTCTGGAGTTGCGATATTATCGCTGCCATGGCCTCGAACCTCGAGCGTGGGAGGGAGGCTTTGGCCCGCACCGAGTCCAGGTGGGCCCCTATGAACTCTATGTTCTGTACTGGGTATAATGTTGACTTCTGCTCGTTTATGAGCAGCCCCAGGGTCTGGCAGGTGGTCTGGACGAGGGAGACCGCCTTGCGCACCTGCGACTTGGTCTTGCCCCTTATCAGCCAATCGTCCAGGTATGGGAAGATTTGGACCCCCCTGCGCCTCAGGGAGGCCGCCACCACTGCCATACACTTCGTGAACACCCTGGGGGATGAGGCCAGGCCAAAGGGGAGGACCGTAAATTGGTAGTGGCCACCAGCTACCGTAAACCTTAGGAATTTCCTGTGGGCGGGAAGGATGGAGACGTGAAAGTACGCATCCTTCAGGTCGAGAGCGGCGAACCAGTCCCCTGGGTTCAGTATTGGGATGATGGACGCTAGGGAGACCATGCGGAATTTGAGCTTTTTTATGAACCTGTTGAATTTGCGCAGGTCCAGTATGGGTCTGAGGCCTCCTTTCGCCTTGGGGACGAGGAAATACCTTGAGTAGAATCCCCTCCCCACCTCGAGTGGTGGAACCACTTCTATGGCACCTTTGAGAAGGAGGGTGTGAACCTCCTGGCGGAGTACATGCTCGTGAGATGGGTCCCTGAAAAGGGACGGGGAGGGGGGAGTGGGGGGGGGGGTAGCCAGCAGCTGGAGGGCATAGCCCCAGCGGATGGTGCTGAGGACCCATTGGTCCGAAGTTATCTCCCGCCACAGGCTGATGTACGGTCTTAGCCTGTCCCGGAAAGGTGGGGGGTGGCCCAAGGAATGTAAAGGGATGCCACCCTCGGACGCAATGTCAGAATTGTCTTTTGCCCTTGGGGCCCCGGGAGGGACCTTCGAAGGAAGACGAGGGGGTCGCAGGTTGGTCGCGCCGTCCTGCGCCCCTGTTCCTGTCCCGACCCCTGGGAGGGGGGTAGGGCCTAGGTGGCGGCCTAGTCTGCTGCTGGTGCCGCTGTGGCGGTTGTTGCGGCTGTTGGCATGCTTGCAGTCTTGCCGCCTGGGGTGTGTAAAGGCCCAAGGAGCGTAGCGTCATCCTTGAGTCTTTCAGGGCGTGCAGCTTCTCGTCCGTCCTCTCCGAGAAGAGGGCGGCTCCATTAAACGGCAGGTCTTGAATGGAGTGCTGCACCTCCTGTGACAGATCAGTAGATTGCAGTCACGCTGGCCGTGTCCGCTGCCGTGTCCGCAGCGTCAGACGCAGTTTGTAAGGCTGCACTGGCTACTGTCACCCCTTCCTCCAGGACCATGGCAAAGTCGGCAGCCTGGTCTGGAGGCAGGGACTCCGAGAACCTTTTCAAGGAGTCCCACAGGTTTAGATTATATCTGCCCAGGAGAGCCTGATGGTTGGCTACCCTGAGCTGGAGCGCCCCTGTGGAGTAGACCTTCCTGCCGAAAAGGTCTAGTCTCCTGCCCTCTTTGTTTTTAGGGGAGGCGCTCTGTGCACCCTGCCTGTCTTTCTGGTTGGCAGCCTCTACCACCAAGGTGCCCGCGGCAGGGTGCGCATATAAGTATTCGTGCCCCTTGGCTGGCACATAATACTTCTTCTCGGCGCCCTTAGACGTGGGGGCGACCGAGGCAGGGGTCTGCCATACTGCTTTGGCTAGGCGTAGGACCCTTTCGTGAATGGGGAGGGCTACTCTAGAAGGGCCTTGGGTCCCCACCCGGCCGAAGAGGGGGTCCACCTCTTCCTCTAGAACCTTGACCTGTAAGTCTAGGTTTGTGGCCACCCGTTTCAGGAGTTCTTGGTGGGCCTTAAAGTCAATGAATGGGGCCCCTTGGTCCCTTATGGCCGCCTCGTCTGGGGACAACGAGTACGAGGGGTGGCGGGGTCCTGTGGAGGGGCCCTCCCCAGGGTCCTCCTCCTGGGAGGAAAAGGATTGGTCACCCTCCTGCACCGAGGGTGCCTGTTGGGAATGGGTGACCGAGGCAGGGGCTGGCATAGTTCCCTGCCCCATCTGAGCCGCCCATTGGGCCCACATTGGCCACTGCCAGGGCCCCTGGGTCTAGCTCAGAGGCAGCGTCGGTGCCGAGGGCAACGCCGGCGCTGCTACAGGCGGTGTCAGTGTCGGCGCCGCGGGAAGAGGTACCTGCAGCACCAGGGTCTGCGGTACCGGGGGTTGCGGTGCCGGCTGCGTCGGTGCCGGTTGCGGTACCGGCGAGGGTTCTTGCTCCTGGCGGTGGGTCCGGGATCCCGAGCCAGGGGTGCGGGAAAGGCGCCGGCGGCGCCGGGAGGAGACGCTCCGTGTCTCACTAGAAGAGGAGTCAGAGGAGCGACGTCGTCTGCCTCGTCTGTGGGACGATCCCGAGGACGAAGATGGAGATCTGTGCCGGGGCGAGGAGGCCTCTTCCTCGGTGCCCGGCTGGAGCTGGAACCGGAGCTGGAGCGGCAATGGGAGCGGCGTCGTGAGTCCTCTGACGATGAAGGGGGAGAGGAGCCTCCGGGCTCGGTCCCTCGGCGTCGGGTGATGGTGATGGTGGGCGGCTGGACGTCCGGTGCCGATGCCGCCCACCCTTCGGGGACACCCAGCACGGGTTTGCCCCGGAAAATAGGCTCTGGGCCCCTCATGCGAGGGGGTGCTGGAGGCGTGGGCAAGGTCATCAAGACTCGTGCCGCCTCGAACGCCTCCGGTGTCGAAGGAGCCTGTAAGGTAGGTCCCTCGCTCACGCGAGTCGGGGAGACCTCCTTGGCTGGTGTTGGACCCGGTGCCGGGGTCGGGGACCGGTCCAGGGAACGCACCTCTGCACTCGACCCCGGCCGCTCCTGCGGTGCGGGGGAGCTCACCACAAGCGGGCGGCGCTTCTTCTTCTTCTTCGGCACCGGGCTCCCCGGTGCCGGTGGCGCGCTCCGCACCGAGGACACACTCGGTGCCGTGGTGGACCGCGTGGGCTCAGACGCCGGGCTGAGCGCGGTCTCCATTAGGATCGCCTTCAGCCTCACTTCTCGGTCCTTTTGAGTCCGAGGCTTGAAGGACTTGCATATTTTACATCGGTCTCGCCGATGTTGTTCCCCCAGACATCGTAGGCAACGGTCGTGGGGGTCGCTAGCTGGGAAAGCCTTCCCGCAGCTAGCGCATGGCTTGAAGCCGGACACGCCGGGCATGGCCGCGGGCGTCTGAGCCCGAAGGCTCCCTAACTAAACTACAAAAACCTCTCTAACTGAAAACTAACTTAGTTCGAGGCGAACTTCTAGCTAAATACTCACTTTTAAGGCGAAACAAAAACCTGAGAAGAGCAGGGTTAGTTCTCGACCAACCGTCACGGGCGGAAAGAAGGAACTGAAGAGGGGAGGGGCCGGCAGCGACGGTTGTGCCACCGCATGGCGGCGACACTACGGGGTCGCTGGACCGGCCCCTGCAGGGACTGCTAGTAAAAGTTCTCCGATTGGCCGTGCACGAGGGCGCGCACACACCTAAGTGGAATGCATATGAGCAACCACTCGAAGGAGAACACTCCTATTTGATGATTCTCCACTGACAGCTACTCTGAGACTATTAACTTACTAGTTCTTAGAACATTTAAGATGTGCTTGATATTGTACAGTGCTACTTTATTTTTAAATGAAAGTTATGTGGTACTAAGTCAAACACCTAACAAAAGCCTAAGAATATTAAATTTACAGAATTACTTTTATCAACCAAATTTGTTATAGCTCATCAAAAAATGAAATCAAGTTTATTGGACAAGACCTATTTTCAATAAAACCATATTGACTAACATTAATTATATTCCTATCTTCTAATTCTCTATTTATTGAATACCATATCAGCTTTTCTTTTCTTTTTTCTGGGAATGATGTCAGACTAACTGGCATGTAATTACCCAAGGTCACGCTGCTTGCCCTTTTAAGAATACTGATACAACATTAGCACATTTCCAGCTTTGCGAAATTCCCCTGGCATTCCAACACATGTTAAAATCTAACATCGAGACAAATCTTCTCAGCCAATTCTTCTCAGCCAATTGCACGGGTACAAATCATTGAGACCTGCTAACTTAAAAAGTATTTATCCCTCACAGATGTTATTTATCATCCTCTTTGATCACAAGTAATGAATTACCTACCAATTCATCCTCATGCAATATGAATGAAGGATGCATTATCCCTTAAGTGTGTATGAATATTATTATTATTAAGAGAGTGTTTAAGAACAGAAAGAGTAAAATATAAGAGTGATGCAAATTTAAATGGTATTAAGTAAGAGACTGGAAATGTGGAATACTGGGTTTTTCACCTTAATCACAATATCTAGGACAAATAAAAATGGTACAGAACCATTTCACAGAAGAAATGTGGCTCTCCTATACTTTAAGTAACAGATTTCATATTTAAAATTTAATACTGAAATACTGAAGTTTGGTATTCCTATGCCAAATTAAGACATGCTAGCAGAACAGGTGAGCAAAAAAGTTCTCAACAAACAAAACACTGTATTACAATACAGTATTTGGAGTCAGTTTATTTTTCATTGCTTCCAGAAAATTAAGACATCTCCCATGTTTAAAAGAATGACTGTCTTGTTGTACCACTAACTAATATTACTATTAGTAACACATGAAAACATGTAAGAATTAAAATATCAGTAGCTTTAGAGTTCAATTAACATGGGAACAGTAGCCAGCTCTAATCCCAGCTCTGCCACTAAATCAATGAATAGCAGAGGGGAAGTCATTAACTTTTCAGTTTTTCAGTAAAATAGGTAACACTTATATGAAGCATTGGTGTGATGCGAGGACTGTCTGTAACACGTACAAACAATTTAGTAATATAACTTCCAAACTTGAGGAAACAAAATAGAAATTGAGAAATGACAAATTAACATACAAAGCAACATTTTCTAATGTCTGAAGGAAAACATGTTTGTAAGTAGGGTCACCAGATAGCAAGCGTGAAGAATATAACAGGATTCCCATATAAGAATATAACAGGCACCCATATAAGAAAAGCCCTGAATATCGCGACTATCCCTATAAAATCGGGACATCTAGTCACCCTATTTGTAAGTGATTCGGATCACATTTTCAATTAGCCAAATCATAAGTAGGGATCAGCAAAGCCACAAAGTAAGAACTGACTGCAACTCTGGATCAACCTTTGAACATAATCTCAGGTTCAATAGTTTAGTATAATACTGTGTACTTTAATTTTCACATCACTCTCATATATTTTTGCATGTCTGGAATATGACTGAAGTATCTTATTTGTAGAATTTTTTGACTTTACCAAAACAGGAGACTCTGGAATCTCATAAGAAAAAATGTTCTCATTCAAATAAATTCTAATATTTTCTGTTGCATGCTCTGCAATCTTTTTCAGGGAAGGCCTGAGAAAAGGGAAGAAGTGAAAATGGCATGTGTTCGCAGTTGGAAGGGTGGTGAAGCAGTGGAATGGGTTACCTAGGGAGATGATGGAATCTCCATCTTTAGAGGTTTTTAAGATGCAGCTTGAAAAAACCCTCATTGGGATTATTTAGCTAAAGTTAGTCCTGCTTTGAACAGGGGGTTAGACTAGATGACCTCTTGAGGTCCCTTCCAACTCTAATATTCTGTGATTCTACCCCAAAAAGGACAAATGCAACTGCAGAAGTTTAAAAAATAAAAAGCAGGCAAAACATTTGTTTCTGGTTCCATAAGATAAAAATAAAAAAAACCCCATACAACCTGTTCACCCTCTTGCAATAAAAGGATTTGGGCCAGGAGTTAAACATAAGATGTCTGGGTTTTTGTTTTTTAATTCAGTAATACTGAAAATTCAATTTGTTTGTGAAAGAAGTGAACTTAGACACTAGTAAGTATAGAAAGATGATACAGATTTCCCATGTGGGACTTAAATATACCTTCCCAGTGCTCTTTTGAGAGAATGGAGTACATCTGACAAATGAGTCAGGTATTTGGTTAGCTCATCAGCAAGGCATCCAAGGTGATTGCTGTCCTCTATGTTCCAGTGTGGTTGGTGAGATAGGAAGGGTTCAGATGAACCCTAAAATCCAGGGGTTGTTTGGGATTGGTTTTATGCAACCATATCACATGGTGAAGGGGCATGAGTAGGAAAGATAGGAAATATGGCAAGAGACCACCCGGGCTTAACCAGGAGAGCTTCAATAATCTGAAAATGAAAGAATCCTACAAAAAGTGGAAACTAGGTCAAATTGCAAAGGATGAATATACACAAACAATACATGTATGTAGGCACAACAATAGAAAGACCAAGTCAAAAATGAGATTAAACTAGCTAGAGACATAAAGGATAGACAAGAAAACATTCTAAAGACAAGAGGAAAACCAAGGACGGGGGGGGAAAGGAAAACAATAACAGAAAATACGGAAATGGCAGAAGTGCTAAATGACTTTTTGTTTTAGTTTTGACTGAAAAGGGTAGTAGCAATTGGATTTCTAGTGAATGCCAGTGAAAATGAGGTAGGAAATGAGGCTAAAATAGGGAAAGAACAAGTTAAAAATTAGACAAGTTAGATGTCTTCAAGTCACTAGGGTCTGATGAAATACATCCTAGAATACTCAAAAAGCTGACTGAGGAGGTATCTGAGCCATTAGCAATTATCTTGGAAAAGTCATGGAAGACGGGAGAGAATCCAAAGGACTGAAAAAGGACACATAGCACCAATCTATAAAAATGGAAATAAGGACAATACGGGGAATTACAGACCAATCAACTTAACTTCAGTGCCCGGAAAGATAAAGAAAATAATTAAACAATCAATTTGTAACTACCTAGAAAATAATAAGGTGATAAGTAACAATCAGAAGGGATTTGTCAAGAACAAATTGTGTCAAACCAAGCTGATAGCTTTCTTTGACAGGGTAACAAGACTTGTAGAAAAGGGGGAAAGAGTAGATGCTGTATATCTTGAATTTAGTAAGGCTTTCGATACTGTCTCACATGATCTTCTCATAAACTAGGGAAATACGACCTAGATAGAGCTATTATAAGGTGGGTGCATAACTGGTTGGAAAACCACTCCCAGAGAGTAGTTACCAGTGGTTCAGTCAAGTTGGAAGGGCATGCCAAGTGGGATCCCGCAGGGATCAGTTGTGGGTCCGGTTCTGTTCAATATCTTTATCAATGATTTAGATAATGGCAGAGAGAGAGTACATTTACAAAGTTTGCAGATGATATCAAGCTAGGAGGGGTTGCAAGGGCTTTGGAAGAGAGGATTAAAATTCAAAATTATCTAGACAAACTGGAGAAATTGTGTGAAGTAAACAGGATGAAATTCAATAAGGACAAGTATGAAGTACTCGCTTAGGAAGGTACAATCAGCTGCAAACATACAAAATGGGGAATGACCTCCTAGGAAGGAGTAGAGCAGAAAGGGATCTGGGGATGATAGTAGATCATAAGTGAAATATGAGTCGATAGTGTAACGCTTGCAAAAAAAGCAAACATTATTCTGGGAAGTATTAGCAGGAGTGTTGTAAGCAAGACATGAGACATAATTCTCCCGCTCCACTAGAAAAATCAGATTTATTTTGCTCCTGCCAAAATGATTAGTAACAGCAGCAGTCAGAGGCCACATTTTTGGAAGAACATTTCTAGGAAACTGAGCTCCTGAGGATGAAAATTATTGGATGGAATGAGAAAGGGCAATGTTCTGTGGTGACCCAAATTCTCACGGCATGCCTGAAGGTATAAGGAACTCCCCATCTCAGCAGCTAGGGCTCAGGAGGTTCTACAAATGTACCCAACATAAGCTAATGTGTTACAAAGTTGAGGGGTGCCAGCACACTGAAAGGATAGTGTGCATATTGGAAGTCCAGTACAAAGAAAGGAGCAAAGTTCACTGGTTTTCTCACCAATTTAATGATCCATAGCCACCACCTTAGCATCAGCCTCTGGGTAATAGATTCCTGGTAAAATTTCAAAGCCTATAGTATAGAAGGTTTCCCATTCACTTTGAATTTCCCAGGGGAAATTTACTAACTTTGCAATTTTGTTTCTCTGAAAATATTCTAGAAGTATTCTCACTCCTGAGCTTCAGCTCCCTGGAACAAGATAGGAAGAACTCCCCACCCTTCCTACTACTACTAGTTGTGCATCATCCCAAAGCTTAATCATTTCCCTTGGAACTGTCCAATTAATTCCTGGCTTGAACATGCAGTAAAAGAAAAATCAGACCATCCCACTAACAAAACTTCTTGAAAACTTAGTGCTTCAATGTAACAGAGCAATAAAATCAGGTACCATGTCAACAAACAGTTCCCCTTCCAAACTCCATGGCAAGGTGGCTGAGTGACAGAAAGCTGCCAGAATGGCATCTTCAGAGAAAAAGAATCTCAGATTTAAATTTCCCCTTGTCTAAAGGACTCCTCCCCCCAGTAATATAAGATTTTCCACTAGTGGAAAGCAAGTAGCTTAAGACATGTACTGAAAGAGGAGTTCACAACCTGTGGATTGCAATGATACTGCCCCGTTCCATACTGTTTCCATACTGGAAAAGGCTGAACGGATTATCTTCGAGACAATGGAGGGTAGAAACAACATTCTTTTATAGCTAATTCACTGGCTGGCTAAATTGTTCCTTTTCAACTTTTTTTTTTTAAATTCTGCTTAGTATATTAGTCTTGTATAAGATTAAATGTAAGGCCACCTACAGTTCTTGCACAGGTGTCTTAAATTAAGCATGTTTGCTGCAAAAGGCAGCAAAAACTAAGCCAATATCAATAGCATGAGCAGGAAGTGTTTGATACATGGAAAGAGAAAAAGAGGGAAATGGTCATGCTCAGGGATGGTAGTGGCTACAGTGTCGTATAAAGGGTGTGGCGGCCCACTACTGTTACTGTTTAGAAGCAAAAAAATTCAGTTCTTCCTGCCTTGAGCTAGAGAGCCATGACCAAATGACAATCCTACCCAGATGGTATGTTTGTGACAGGAAAAAAAAATCCTTCTCTTAATTTAAACCCTAAACTAAACTAAACAACTCTATACTAATCCTAATCTAGCTAATTTATTTCTCCATGTTTTGTGACAGGTTATTGCTTAGCTCATCTTGTTATCCAAAATTCACTTATATGAATATGTCAAGAGGAGGTAACTGCCGTACTACTTCAAATGATGGTCCAACTGCTCCTCTAAGAGGTGGACAGCCATTGAGGATACCACCTCTCTCAGAATTACCTTTAAAAAAAAATGCACCAGGTTTACCTGAGGCAGCACAGCATATGGAATATGGGCTAAAGCTAATTTATGCATTAGACTTACCTGGCAGAAAATCTTGTGACATCTGAAGTAGAGCCTGACGAAGATGTTACATATACACTGTTGATTGATCCCTGAGCCATTTCTGTAAAATAGAAAAAGTATGTATTTCTAAACTACATTCAACACCACCACACACAAACAACCTAGAATCTTTCAACCTGATGAACTTGATGGGACCCAACTACAAGTCTTGGGTTCAGGTTGGATTGAAGACAGCTTGACACTCTTGGGCTCAGGTCCAGTATTCTCTGATCACCTATTCCTGCCTGAGGGTTTGATGCAGTAATGGCTGTGTGCCCCACTCCTGCCCAATGCTGGCATCTTGCTGTGTTTGCACACTGCGGAATAAGAGTCACTGACTTGTCAGCATATTCACTCTGCAGCACAGACAGAACAGTGAAGTGATGGTGGCTGGCAGAAATGGCGCATTCAGCTGTCACCATGTCAATCCTGTGGGCAGGAGGCTGCTGGAACAGACGATGGACACAGGGTGTACGGAGCAGAAAGCCTCAACCAGACCAAGCCTCAAGGATGTGGCAGCAGCACTGATGCAGTTTCAGAGCAAGTGGCTCAGGGGGTGGGGAACTAATTGCTCTTTGGGTATACAGAACTGGGCCAGAATAGGGTGTGTAATTAAGCCTGGCAGCTCCATGAAGGAAACTAAGTAAAGAAAATCAAGTCTGGGTTAGTGGATAGACCTTTGCAACTTGACACAAACTTGACAGACCCGACTACAAGTATTTGGATCAGGTATGAAAACAACCCAACACACTCGGGTTTGGGTTGGGATTGGCTCTGGTCAAGTCAAATTCTGGCAGATGTCTAAACTTAATATAATTACATAAACAATCAAATATTCCTTCTGATTGCAGCCTGGAGTGGAAGAAGTCTTCCAACTCTGAAAAATGCATTCACTCACTAAGACACTTCCTCAAGCACCACTCCCAAAATACACCATGTTGGGGGATGAGGGAAAGGAAATCAAAATGCAGTAGAGAACTATCAGACTCCAAAATGCAACAAAATACTTCCAGTTTTAATGTTACACTTCGACTTCTTTATTCTTCTCAGATGGTGGAAGTAACAATCATGACGACAAAAATGAATCAAACAGTAATGACATTTACAGTTATCAGATTTTCACATTTGCAATTGAATCAACTGAATATTGCGTTGTGCTCCTCCATAGCAAAATTATAATGAATAAAACTAAAAGAATGAGTTACCTTGTGGCAACTTGAATTCCTCGAGATGTGTTGTTCATATATGTAGTGCACTTCAGGTTGTGCACCCACTCCATAGACCCAGGACTAGAGATCTTTTTCAGTGTCTGTCTGGTCAGTACATATGTCCTAACTCTCCTTATTGATGGACAGAGGAGGCTGCTGGATCACTGCCATCTTATTTTCTTCTCTACTGCTTCACAAGAGGTAGAAACCAGGCAATAGAGAAGAAGGTTGGGTAGTGCACTACACATAGGGCCAACACATCTTGAAGAACTCAAGTTACTATAAGGTGAGGAACCCATATTTTTGAGCGATTGTCCCTATGCATAGGACACTCCAGCTGATTCACAAGCAGTGCCACTTTCAAAGAGTGTCCCTGGAGCTCTATGACAACAGATTGCAGAACTGCCTGCCCAAAGCAGCAACACTGGTAGTTACTTGCACCAGCGCATAGCGTGTAGCAAAAATGCAGACAGAACTCCAAGTTGCTGCTCTGCAGACATTAGTAATAAGGACGTCTCTAAGGGAAGCTACCAATGCTTTCATAGCGCTAGTCAAATGTGCTTTTACACTGCCTTCAAAGGGGACACTGTTCATCTTGCAGCAGAGTAGGATACATCTTAAAATCCATTTAGACAGCCTTCGGGAGAATATGGCCTCTCCTTTTGTTCATTGCGCAGGTAATATAAAGAACCTAAAAGACTTTCAAAATGATTTAGGCTGGGTCTACACTGATGGCAGCAAATTTGCTGCCGTCACATCAATTGCTCTGGATCAACTGAGCTGTCTGTATAGATGCACTCAGTTGATTCAAGAAGCGACGCAGGAAAACCACCTCGGTAAGGGTAGCGCTGTGTCAAAAGGAGTGCTGTTCCCTTCGACGCAGCGCAGTATGGACGCCGCGCAGAGGAGACTCTGCAAAGTCGACGGGAGATACGCAAGTGATTTATGTCACTTGCCTATCTCCCGTCGACTGCCGTTGAATCGCAAAGGTAAGTGTAGACTGGGCCTTAGTCTTTTACAGAGAAAAGGAAAGAGTCCTATGCACATCCAGTGAATGACACACCATTACCCTTCTAGACTGATGTTTAGGGTAGAACATCAATAGGTCAATACTTTGGTTAATATGAAAGTGCAACACTATCTTCAGGATGACCTTTGGATGCAGTCTCATGGTTACCTTATCTTTGTGGAAAATGGTATAGGGGAGGTCTGTCATGAACATCCTTAACTCCTATGACACACTGTACCTCAAAGTATCACCCTGTACCCCCATATTCATCATTCATATATGGTTGTGATATTTATACAAAGCATGCTAAGTAAGATACCATATGAAAGGTCATGACCTGCTGAAACCTATTGTTCTGCCAAAATATGCATATTGTTATTGTGCATGAGGTAATGAGATTTTGCTGTATGGTTGTTTTTGAAATGTTATGACTTTGGGAGTCACCCACTGCTGGATCTCCAGTGACAAAGGCCGTGACCTACATGCAGGAGGGCATTAATTAAATGACCATTAATCAGCAGGAGAATTGTAAACAAGGGATTTACAATTCTGTAAGAGAGTGGCACAAGACTGCACCGGGGGATTGCTCAACACTGATAAGCAAGGCTCAACAGGACGTCCTCCATCAGCTATACTGAGGGCAACAAGAATGCTGGGAAGATAAAGAATTGATCTGAGGAGACTGGTCCCAGGGTGTGAAGGAAACTGTCTCTGTAATAAGGACTGTAACCGGCCTGCAGCATCCAGTGGGGTGAGAAAAACTTCTTAATCCAAATACTCCTTGGTCTAGTAAGGTTTAGGATTTAGATTGTGTGCTTACTTTTTATTTTCATTGGTAACGATCTCTGACATTTTTGTCAACCACTTCTATTTCCTGAAAATCTCTCTGTAGTGAATAAACTTATTTTAATGTTTTATCCTTACCAGTCAGTTTGCCTAAAGCGTTTGGGAAATCTGCTCAGTTTATGAAGGCTGGTGCATGTCCACTTTCCTTTGACAAAGTGGTGAACTGATTAATAAGCTTGCCCTGTTCAAAAGAAGGTCTTGAGCAGCGTAAAATGATGTATTTCAGGGGTGCAAGGCTGGGGGTTTGGGAGATTTGCTGGTGTTTCTCTGTGTATGGTTCATGAGTGGCTTGGGGAGCCTTCATGCAATTTAGCTGAGTGCACCTCTGTATGCTGGCGACTGAGTCATAACAGCACCTGGAGAGATTTGCTGCTTGTCACTGGCAAAGCATTATGAGAGACTGACCAGGCTGAAGAATTAAGGGAGCCCAGCAGTCTCTCAGTTCCAGGTTGAACTCTGGGGTCCTGTGACAACTCTCAGTTCTTCTGTCCAACATGACAACGACCAAAAATACTAATCTTCATAGAGAGATGTAGCAGAGAGCAAGATGCTAGAGACTCAAACTGTGGTTTAATCAGGATTGATAAAACAAGGTTCAAGTTACAGGCTGGTACAGGTTTAGTAACAAAAGGAAAGACTCTAATCATACTCTTTGAGAAGAGGAAGCGACTGTGTGAGAAAGAACAGGTGTCTTCCAGATGAAAAGTGTTGATGGCTGCCATGTGTATTCTGAGGGCATTTATAGACTGTCCCATGAATTTTTAGAATAGGAAACAGTCCAATATATCCAGAATCTGTGCCCATTATTCCTTGTTGGTCACATCAAAACTTCAGTGTTTTCCACATTGCTTTGTAACATTTCCTGGTAGAGTCATTTCTATTACTGCTCAGGATGGCATGGATGCAAGTCAAACAAGACTTTGCTAACTCCCCAACATCTATTCAAATATCATGCCTTCAGGTGAAGCATGGCTGGGCTGGGGTGATAAGTCATTTGCTTGTCCTGAGTTGAGGTGTCATATCAGGACACTGGATTGACTGGTGTCCTGATATGATGGGACCAGGACTGACAGCTGTAAAAGCACAGGGTCCCAGAATTTATGGACTCAACACACTGCTGTGAGAATCACTTGTGCTTAGTCCTGTCTCTATTTTCCTCAGCACCCACAATAATAAGAGAATTAGGGGGACACATATATTGTATATGGAAAACTTCATCCAAAGAGCCTGGACTGCAACCCCTTCTGGAACAAATTCGTTGCACTTGTTCACATGGAACACAAATATCTGTGGAAGACCCCCACTGCTGAAATATCTCCTGGAGGGACAGATCATGCAGCTCCCAATCTCACTGTGGAGAAATGTCTGCTTAAATAGTAGGTCAGAATATTCTGGATGCCTGGCAAGTGGATGATAGTCGGGGTAATATACATGAGAATGTGCCAGTTCCAAAGGACAACAGTCTCTCCTCTCTGCTTGTTGATATAACAAACTGACATTACGTTGTCCAATAACAGTTGGATTGACTGGCCACGGCTGTGAGGAATTGCTTTGCAGGCCAGTCTGACTGCTCTCAGTTTCAACTCAATATGAAGCATAGACTTTTAAGGAGACACTTCCCTTAAGCAACCAGCCCTTCCACATGTGCTGTTCAACCTAAGAGGGATGGATCCAGGGCCAGCCTTTGTGGGAAGTGGGGAATTGAATGGTGTACCCTGAAGAGATGACTTCTAGCACCCACCTGTCCACTGTGATTTGCATCCAGGAGACAGGGAGTAGGCAAGTCAGCATTCAAAGGGAGAGGAAATACCAGAAGGGTAGACCTGGTGTGGTGAGATCGCTAATGCATAGCTCTTAAAGGTCCCATCAAAATGCTGGCTGGAATTTAACAGAAGATTGTCCCTGGGCACCCTTCTATGCATCCTTTGATGCCTGGGAGGCAGTTCATACTGCTGCTGGTGATAAAAAACTGGTGGGACTGGTCATCTAAACTGCAGCTTACTATGTTTTCTTTTAATTGCAGATGTATAAATACTTCCTTGATCAAAGCGTAGCTTGGAGTCTTTCAATGAGTGGAGAGACTCATCCATCTTCATTCAAAACAGCTGTCAAAGGTTGGTTTAGGCTTATGGAACTAAACATCAACATCAAATGTCAAAGATTGATGGCCAAGTTCCATTTTACCATCAATGAATACAACTAGTTAGTCATAGATGGTAAAATTGTACTTGGTCATCCAACTTTGACAGTTTGAGATGCAAAGCTGCAGGGAGGCCAAGGAATACACCTTTCTCCCAGAGAGGTTAAATCTCTTTGTCACTTTCCCATTCACTGTAGACCTGGCTTCTCTCTGTCTGCTACACTCATGTCTGCTACACTCAGTGGCTGCTGAACACTACCAATGAGTTGGGAGGTGAATGAAGGAATAGGTACTCTAACCTTTTCACAGGTATGAAATACCACTGCTCACCATTTACTAGTGGACCATAGCAGGTGTCTGCCAAAGTATCCTAGTGGATTCAAGGATGGTCTCCTTAATAGAAAGTGCTACTCTCCTTGGACCCAAGCTGTGAAGGACGTCCAGCAGTCTGGATTGGTCTTCCTAAACCTCTTTCAGTGGAGTTCTTAGTGACTGACACCCTCTTACATAACTCCTGGATTTAGGCAGTTGCATATCTTGAGGAGGTTGAGGATGCTCTTCCTCCTCCCTAGATCTTCCAGTCCCCAATACTGCTATTATAGGGTATCATATCTCTTGGCTCAAGGACCCATTGTGCTGGGTACCAGTAGTAGTAGTGAGGGTACTCTCCCAAATGGGAATGATGAGATACCCTGGAGACTCCCAACATTCCATCTAGGTTCAATTCCCTCAAGGAACTCCTTAGCATATAACTCAGGGATGGGTGTTTACCATAATCCTCTTCCAGGTTTTGACACCTGGATCCAATGGGTGAACCCTCGGTGCTGAAGGAAATGGTGATAACCTGCCTCGACTCAATGGTACTGGCAACATTCTGATCCCTATTGAGGACGGGGACAGAGAGAGGTATCACAGGGAGATCAGTACCAGCTGAAGTCTCACTACTGGGCACTGGGGCCTGGAAAGCAATAATGAATCTAGTTCTGGTAGCACAAAGATGTCATGGAGCCAAGACACAAACTGAAGTCAATCGGAATTGTTTCTGTAATCCAAGTCAACAACGAGGGTGTCAAAACTGGCAGCACTGACATCATAGATTTCAGTGCCAAATACCAATCCTAGCACTAGAGGTACAGGGGTTTTGCCCTTCAAAGAAATGCCATTCCAATTCTTCCCAGTACTGGAGTACAAAGCTCCTGATAACTTGTGGGATGGGAACTTCTACCTCTTCTTAGAAGGGTTTGAATCTGGAACGTTCCCTCTGGTCTTTATGGGAAGATTCTCCCTTCCCCTATTTGTCCTAACTTTATTCTCCCAAGTCTTTTGGAGCTAAAGATCATGAAATGACCTGGGACCAAAAAGAGGTGTCACTCCTACCTTCTTCAGGCCGACGTACAGGTGTTCCTGCCTTTGTGAACTCCATGAGGAATGTTGGAGTTGGAACTCCCCTTGACTGTTTGGCCCTATTTAGGAATTTCCTGTGGACACTACCTCTAGAAGGGATGTGGGTTTTTTCCAAGCAGTAGACAAGTGTGGTAGTCTAGGAGCAGGAAGGGTTTGTGGTACTTGATTCAATATTTAAAACTGGGGATCCTTGGCCACACTCCCAGTACCATAGCAAGAACAAGATTTTTGTTTGTTTGTTTTGGGGAGTTATACAGAGATCACTCCCTGCCTGGGCGGAAAGGGGGTGGTCCAAAATGGAACTGAACCCCTAAAATTATCTCCTAACTAAATGGCAAAAGGCATTCAGCTGACATAAATCACTCGGAATCATCTGTGCATGCATTCCAGCTACCTTCACCACATTATGTATAACTGTATCTAATGGTAAAGGAATAAGCTAGAGCAGCTTAGAAGAGCTGTGATTGTGAGATGAGGAGATCTGGGTCTGTGTCCCCACATGTATGTTATCAAACAAAAGAGGTGCAAGTGTACCTTGAGCTTCCAGTCTGCATCATTTCAACAAAGAATTGTGTAGGTTGTATCAGTAGCAGGGCTGCAGGGTCTTCTTGCCATGGTTGTCAGTATCGAAGTGGGTTATGACAGCAATCTGTGGATTTAATGATGGGTAGGGGAAATTAAAGATTTAGGTGGTATTCTGTGTGCAAGTTTGAAGGAGCTATAAAAGGGTATGAAAATATTGTTAAATGTTGTGTGTAGTATTCTGTTGGGGGAGTGAGCTCAGTGTTTGAGTGAAGGACAAGGGCAGAAAACATCTGTCCAAATGCAGTGAAAAGGCAGAGTGAGGAGAGCACATGTGTTATGGGTGTACTGGGGCATCAATCAAGCAGGGCAGGATTAAGGCTGCATGGGCATTTACCTTAATTATTTACTTCCTAGTTTTCAGAAGCTTGAGTTTTGCTGAACCTGTTGCTCTGGAAGGATACAAGCTATCTTTGGGCAACCTTAACTTAGTTAAGTTTTTTGTCATTTATCTCCTAGTTTGTTGGTAGGAGTTTGTGGTTATTTAGACAGTTGTAGTTCTCAGCTAGGTTTGCAGTTGATACATTCCTGGGGATAGGTAATAAAAGACCTTTTTTTATATACTGCTTTTCATCAGTAGATCTCGAAGAACTTCACATCACTATCCCCATCTTACAGATTGGAAACTGAGGCACAGAGAGGTAAAGTGACTTACCCATGATAACCCAGCAGGCCAGTGGCAGAGCTGGGAACAGTCCCAGTCCAGTGGTCTTTCCAACAGTCCATACAGTTGCAATGTGATTCCTCAGTGCTCCTCCACCCCTCCAGTATATTTTGTTACATTGGAATATAGATAATAGTCATGCTTTGAAATGTCTGCAATGTGTAGTTGCTAATGGGCTGGTAAGAGAAATCTTATCCATGGTCTATGTCCTTGAAAGTTTTATTACATGCTTATTACAGTAATGGTGTGAAAGAAAAATACTCTATCTCCACCCCCCTTCTCCACATCCATATTTCACAGCATGTACCCGGTCAACATTTCCAGTTTCCCCTCCTCTTCAAATCCCATTAAGATGTAAGTTGGCATTGCAGAAACCATTCACATGTAAGAAGATGCTCTTTGCTGTCTGCTGCCCTATACTGCTGCGTACACATCACAGGCAGCAGCTTCCTTGAAAGTCACACACTGTCTTGGTTATGTAGCCCGAGCTGCATATTGAGTTGGGAGTGAAGGGACCACTATCCACTCCCAGCTCAACCAGGCTTCTCCAGACACTGCCCAGGTCCACCCAGTCAGCCTCTCCACCAAATGAGGCCCATCCCCAACACACATTGGTCAGCCTCTCACTTCATATAGGGACAATGTGCATCTTCACTATTCGTTTTCTGGATTTCAAATGTTCAAATTTGTATTATTTTCATTCCCTTCACTGCAGATGACTGCTCACATGAAGGGGCAATGAAAAGGGACTCACATATCCCAAGAAGAGCAGGTTCCCCCAGATTCCAAAATACACAGTGGGCAGGGAGAGGGACTCAAACCCCTGAAGAGGGGTGGGGCACCACTGGATCCCAGCACACACATGGGAATGGGAGAAGTTAGGGGCAACATGGCCCTCTCACCCCTAAATGCCCAACTTCCTCTACTACCTTTCACATTCTCTAACCTCTTCCATCTTCTCCACTCCTACTCTCCCTAATCCCTATTCCCTTACCTGAGCTTCCCAACCTCTCTTCCCTCCCGCCAGTACCCATCTTCCATTTACTCTCCTTCCCATAGTACCCACATCCTTCACAGCAGACCCAAAAACCTTTTCCAACCAACTATTTTTGCACCCCAATGACCCCTACCTTCCCAGTGAGCATTTACATGTGTAATTTATTTTTTTAAATAGATTGAGTGTGCAGAAGAGTATTGAGAAGGTTCTGATTATATTTCTCCAAAATAAAACCTTGACAGTTCATTCCCAGACCTCTGCCCCTGGTGGATTTCAACTTCAAAGTTGCTACAATCTGTAATCTTAACAAAATGCTGTTTTTGGGGGGAAAGAAGGGGATGTATCTCAGGAATCCCTGCTCAAATGACCCCACATTCAGATCACTAATCCTATTTCCCTAATCACTCATGACACACAAAAAATTTAACACATTCCATTCAAGACAGATTTTAGAGCATTAAAAAGAGATTCTTTCAACAGGAAGGACTTCACAACCGTAGCTAGAGCAGAACTGTCATCCATTATAAAATTAGAGGGAGAATGGAGCGGAAGGGGGGCTCTACACATACATGAGCAGCATACTGAGCTCAGAGAGGTGTTAAGTGACCTATTCATCTCAGTGAATTCTCAGATGAAGGAGAACACTGCCTGATACAACTGAGGCCTGTTAATTGCTCCATTCATGTAGAATGGACTTTATGTTTCCTTCTCCCCAGTGCTGGAGAATTTCTGATACGCATCAAGCATACCCTTTCTCAGTACCTCAACCCATCTCAGCAGTGTGTTTTTGGTGCCTGCTGCAAGCATGCTTATTGTAAATTCCATCCCACCCTGCCCTCCCCCCGAGGGGAAGGGCTTCCCCAGATCCTGGCTCATATATGGAGGAGGGTGTAGGGGGAAGAGCTCAAAAACTGCTAGAAAGACAAGCCGCCCTAGAACCTGGCTCACATGGGGAGGTCAGTTCATCACAGACATGCAGGGCCCATCCAGAGCCTGGTACACATGATGGAGCAGGGAGCAGGACTAAGACATCCCCAGGGACCAGTAACCTCAGATCTCAGCTCAGATGGGGATAAGGAGAGGGGCTCAGACCCTCCCACCCAGATAGGTAAGCCCCCTCTAGAACCTGGCTCACATAAGGGGGCAGAGAAGCTAGGCTCAGGCACCCAGACTGTGACACACATCTGGAAAGACACTGTGGGGCTGACAGGCACCACATCCCATTCTTCCCTAGTCACTCACCCCAATCCCAATGTCCCACCACTCCCCTCCTTCTCCTCATAGTCCCCTCCCCAAAACCTTATCCCCCAACTCTTCTCCTCTCCTCTTTCCACGTACTGTTCCACTCTTAATCGCCCTGCCTCCCAGCAAGCATTTGCTTGTGTAGTTTTTTTTTTTTTTTAAATAGCTTCAGTGCCTTCTGAATATTGTGCTTTACTCAGATTACATTTCCTCAAAACAAAAAACCCCTTTTGACAAACGAAGATTGAAGCAATATCTCTGCCCCCCACCCCCACCCCTTTTTTTTAAAAAACAAAATTTCTGCCCTGGGTTGGATTTGAACTCTCAGGGCCTACCATGGTGCTCAGATTCAATGACACTATCATTCCTCAGAGCTACCCAAGTCCTATGATGTAAGGGGAAATAAGCAGGAAGAACTAGAAATACTAGTGAATAATTAGTTACAACATAACTGGCATCAGAGACTTGGTGGAATAATTCCCATGACTGGAACATTGATATAGAAGGGTAAAGCTTGTTCAGTAAAGACAAGCATGGGGAAAATAGGGAGATGTAGATTTGTGTATCAAAAATATATACACTTGCACTGAAGTCAAGATAGAAGTGGGAGGCAAACCTGCTGAAAGTCTCTGGGTAAGGATGAAAGAGGTAAAAACCAAGGGTGATGTCACTGGTAGAAGTCCACTACAGACCACCTAACCAAGAAGAAAAGGTGGATAAGGCCTTGATTAAACATGAAGTTTTTGGAGAGTGTTGCACTTCCTGGTCCAAGTGCTTGAGGAATCTACTAGGGGCTGTGATGCTCAAACACAGAAGAATTGATACGTGAAGTAGAAATGGATGGTAACCTGGGCAGCAGTGACCAGGAGATGGTTAAGTTCAGGATTCTGACAAAAAGGAAGAAAGGAGAACAGCAGAATATGGACCCTAGACTTCAGAAAAGCAGGCTGACTCCCTCAGAAAGCTGATGGGCAGAATCCCCTGGGAGGCTAATATGAGGGGGAAAGGAAAGGAGACCAAGAGAGCTGGCTGTATTTTAAAGAAACCTTATCAAAGGTGCAGGAACAAAGTATCCCAATGTATAGAAAGAATAGCAAATATGGCTTAACAAAGAAGCCTTCGGTGACCTTAAGCACAAAAAGGAAGTTTACAGAAAGTGGAAGCTTGGACAGATGACTAGGGAGAAGTATAAGAATACTGCTCAAGCATGCAGGAGTGAAATCAGGAAGGCCAAAGCACAACTGGAGTTACAGCTAGCAAGGGATGTGAAGGGGAACAAGAAGGGTTTTTACAGGTATGTTAGCAACAAAAAGGTCAGGTGAATTGTGGGACCCTTACAGAATGGGGGAGGCAATCTAATGACAGATGACGCGAAAAAAGCTGAAGTACTCAATGCTTATTTTGCCTCTATCTTCACAGACAAGGTCGGCTCCCAGACTACTGCACTAGGCAGCACAGAATGGGGAGGAGATGAGCAGGCCTTAGTGATGAAAGAACAGGTTCAGGACTATTTAGAAAGATTGGACATGCACAAGTCCACGGGGTCGGATGCAAAGCATCCGAGGGTGCTGAGGGAGTTGGCTGATGTGATTGCAGAGCCATTGGCCATTATCTTTGAAAACTTATGGTGATTGGGGGAGATCCCAGCTGACTGGAAAAAGGCAAATATAGTGCCCATCTTCAAAAAAGGGAAATCTCTGGAAAAATCATGGACCAGGTCCTTAAGGATTCCATTTTCAGGCACTTGGAAGAGAGGAAGGTGATCAAGATCAGTCAGCATGGATTCTCCAATGGCAAGACATGTCTGACCAACCTGATTGCCTTCTATGATGAGATGACTGGCTCTGTGGATGTGGGGAAAACAGTGGATGGGATATACCTTGACTTTAGCAAAACTTTTGATACAGTCTCCCACAATATTTTTATCAGCAAGTTAAAGAAGTATGGGTTGGGTGACTGGACTGTAAGATAGATAGAAAGCTAGCTAGATCATCAGGCTCAACAGGTAGTGATCAACAGCTCCATGTCTAGTTGGCAGCTGGTAACAGGCGGAGTGCCAGAGGGGTCGGTGCTGCGGCCGGTTTTGTTCAACATCTTCATTAATGATCTAGAGGATAGGGTGGATTGCACCCTCAGAAAGTTTACAGATGATACTGAACTGGCAGGAGTGGTAGATATGCTGGAGGCCAGGGATAGGACACAGAGTGAGTTAGACAAATTAAAGGATTGAGGCAAAACAATTCTGATGAAGTTCAGCAAGAACAATACAGAATTCTGCATTTAGGACGGAAGAATCCCATGCACTGCTACAGACTGGGGACTGACTGGCTAGAAGCAGTTGATCTGAACAGGACTTGGGGATTATAGTGGACAAGAAGCTGGATATGAGTCAACAGTGTGCCCTTATTGCTAAGAAGGTTAATGGCATATTGGCTGCATTAGTAGAAGCACTGCCAGCAGATTGAAGGAAGAGTTTATTCCCCTCTATTTGGCACTGGTGAGGCCAGAGGCCCAGGTCTACACTTACATTTGTGATTCAGCGGCAGTCGACGGGAGATATGCAAGTGACGTAAATCACCTGTGTATCTCCCGTTGACTTTGCAGCGTCTCCTCTGTGCGGCGTCCATACTGTGCTGCGTTGAAGGGAACAGCGCTCCCTTCGACGCGGCGCTGTTCCACTTACCGAGGTGGTTTTCCTGCGTTGCTTCCTGGATCGACTGAGCGCATCTATACAGACTGCTCAGTCGATCCAGAGCAACTGAGGTGACGGCGGCGAATTTGCCACCATCAGTGTAGACCCAGCCAGAGTATACTTATAAAATTTGCAGATGAAACCAAGCTAGCAGGGATTGCAAATACTTTGGAAGACATAATTAGCATTCAAAATGATCTGGAGAAATGGTCTGAAGGATAAAATTCAATAAGTACAAATGCAAAGTACTACACTTGGGGAGGACTAATCAACTGCACAGATACAAAATGGGAAATGATTGCCTCTAAAGGAGTACTGCAGAAAAGTACTGGGGTTTGTTGTGGATCACAAACTAAACACGAGTCAGCAATGTAATACTGTTTAAAAAAAAATCAAACAAGCAAGGAAGCAAGATACAAATAATTATTTTAGTCTACTGACACAGATAAGACTGCAACTGGAGTATTGTGTCCAATTCTGAACATAACACTTCGAAAAAGATGCAGACAAATTGGAGAAAGTTGAAAGTAGAGCAACAAAAATGATTAAAGGTTTAGAAAACATGAACTATGAGGAAAGTTTGAAAAAAAAATGGGTTTCTTTAGTCAGGAGAGAAGAAGAGTGAGGAGCACCATGATAACTATTGTAACAGAGTGGGGGGGGAGGAACAGATGTACTCCGCCCT
>ML675618.1:6372459-6790332 GCA_007922155.1 Mesoclemmys tuberculata
CCCAGGGAATAAGGCTTTGCTAAGCCTGGGGCTAATATACATGCCTTGTAGCACCCTTGCATAGCCATCTGGCCTGGCCCTGTCACACTATCTTCAAATATGTAATAGGTTGTTATAAAGATAAGGAAGATAAATTGTTCTTCTTATCCACAGAGGACAGGACGAGAGGTAAAGGGCTCAAATTGCAGCAAGGAAGATTTAAATTAGACATTAAGAAAAACTTCCTAACTATAAAGGTAGTTAAACACTCCTAGAGAGGTTGTGGCATCTCCATCACTGGAGGTTTTTAAGAACAGGTTAGGTCAACACCTGTCAGGGATGGTCTAAATAATTCTTAGTCCTGCCTGAGTGCAAGGGACCAGATTAAATGACCTATCGAGGCTCCTTCCAGTCATACATTTCTGTGATTCTATGTAGAGGTAGTTTTCCAGATAGTTAGCCTCTCTTTGTACATGCTCAACATAAGCCATTAGGCATGTGAGCCTTAGCATGCCTAACTGGAGAAGCAAACTTTTTCAAGTAACATTTTAATCTGATTTCCCCCAAAGGGGTGGTGGGTGCGTGCCACGCACTCTGTTGGGGTGGAACCTTTGAGCGCTTGAGTACCTGAGGCAATGATCTGAGTCCCTAGTTCAATCTCTTTTTGTGAGCAAAAAAGTCAATTTTTAGACTGTGTCAACTTTTGAAAAGCTGTTTATCTCTGGTACCCACTGGTCAGATGACCCCAAATTTGAGTACTGACTGTACCCTGCATTTCTATGAGGCACACCAAATTTCAAGGCAATCTGATTAACTCTATGAATTTCAGAACACTTAGAACAGACAGGTTTTAAACAGAAAACTGACTTAATCGTAACTATATAGCAGACTGACAACATTATAGAAAACATTTAAACTATTACTAAGATAAGAACTCAGCACAAAACACTGAAGCTCTGCCCACAATCACCAACAGAAGAAAGAACAAAGGTAGCAGCAGCCTGGCAGCTCCCTTTATCTTCTTGGTGAGGAGAAAGAGAGCAAGGGCACATGTGATGACCAGACAGACCCTGCTAAGGAAAAAAGTCTTCAGATGTGAGCACATACGCATCCTGAAGTGCAGTACACATTAGGACAATCACTTGAAAAAGGGAAAGGTTTCAGTCTTGTTACCGATTACATCCTACTACAACACAAATATACAAATTCAAGAACAAGTTAAAAATCTACACCACTGGCTAACGAAAGTTAGCCAACTTAACATTTTATAGATGGATCAAAGTCACAGTTCTAGTTCTTCAAGTTTTTCCTTAAGTTCTATTTCAAAGAGAAAAGCAGCAGAAGCATCTTACACATTGAGTAACTAACCTGTCACATATGGTTCCAGAGCTTTAGGAACCAAACTCCTTGCAATTTTTAGGTCCTCTGCTGAACAGCTTCCAGATTCTAGCCCACAAGCCATTCCCATTCGCTTGAGTACTTCTATATCATCATGAATTTCAAAAGTATTGTCAAAATTAAATAGATATTCAAACCTGGAGGTGAGAAATTCAATTAGCTTGAATTATTTGCATTAATTTTTCCAAAACTTTTCCAGCAGAAAGTGTGGTACTGAAAGAAACTAAACACGTGGCCATTGCAACATATGTAGCCTTAATATTTTGTTTTAGTGAGCAAATCCAATGTCTCAAAATTCATACCTTTATTAAACTATATAAGATGCTAATAATGAAAATGTCACATAAACCATTAACAGGCTTAATGGGAAGGAGATATAGCTAGACATCCATAAGAACACAAGAATGACCATACTGGGTCAGACCTCTGATCCATCTAGCCTAGTATCCTGTCTTCCAACAGTTGCCAAAGCCAGAATGCTTCACAGAGAATGAACAGAGCAGGGCAATCATCAAGGTATCCATTCCCTATCATCCACTCCCAACATCTTAAAGTGGGAAGCTTAGGGACATCCAGAGCATGGGGGATACCCTTGACCATCTTGACTAATAACCATTGATGGACCTATCATCCATGAATTTATCTAATTCTTTTTTTGAACCCACTTACACTTTTGGCCTTCACAACATCCCCTGGCAACAAGTGCCATAGGTTGACTGTGTGTTATGTGAAGAAGTACTTCCTTTTGTTTGTTTTAAACCTGCTGCCTATTAACTTCATTGGGTGATCCCTGATTCTTGTGTTATGTAAAGGAGTAATATAACACCTCCTTGTTCACTTTCTCCATGCCATTCATGATTTTATGGACCTCTATCATCCCTCCCACTTAGTCATCTCTTTAAAAAGACTGGGACTAGTCTGCTTGGAAATCTCTCTTCATGTGGAAGCTGTTCCATACCCTTAGTCATTTTTCTTGCCTTTCTCTGCACCTTTTCTGTTTCTAATATTTTTTTTGACATGGGATGGCCAGAACTGTGTACAGTATCCAACATGTGGGCACAGCAAAGATTTATAAAGTGGTATGATGATATTTACCATTTTTCTCCCCCTCTTTCCTAACAGTTCCTAACATTGTTAGCTTTTTTGACTGATGCTGCAGACTGAGCTGATATTTTCAGAGAACCATCCATGACTCCAAGATCTCTTACTTGAGTGATAACAGATCATTTAGATCTCATCATTTTTATGCACAGTTTGGATTATGTTTTCCAATATCCATTACTTTGCATTTATCAACATTGAAATTCATCCGCCATTTTGTTCCAAGTCACTATTTTTTAAGGTCCTTTGTAAATCCCTTCAGTCTTGTTTGGACTTAACTATCTTGAGTAGTTTTGTATCATTTGTAAACTTTGCCACTTCAGTGTTTACCCCTTTTTCCAAATCATTTATGAATATATTGAACAATACTGGTCCCAGGACAGATCCCTAGGGGACACCACTATTTACCTCTCTCCATTCTGAATACTGACTATTTATTCCTATCCTTTATTTCCAGTTACTAATCCATGAAAAGTCGTTTCCTCTTATCCTATGACTGCTTAGTTTGCTTAAGAGCTTTTGGTGAAGGACCTAGTCCAAGTATGTTATCCCTACTGGATCACCCTTGTCTGCATGTTTGTTGAACACCCCTCCCTGCCACCAAGAATTTTAGAAGATTGGTGAAGCATGATTTCCCTTTACAAAAGGTGTGCTGACTCCTCCCCAACAAATCATGTTAATCTATTTGCTGGATAATTCTGTTCAGTACCATAGTTTCAACCAATTTGCCTGGTACTGAAGTTAGGCTTGCCAGCCTGTAATTATCAGGATCGCTTCTGGGGCCTTTTTAAAAATTTGATGTCACATTAGCTATCCTCCAGTCATCTGGTACAGAAACTGATTTAAGTGATAGATTACATACCACAGTTAGTAGTTCTGCAACTTCATATTTGAGTTCTTTTAAAACTCTTGGATGAATGCCATCTGGTCCTGGTGACTTATTCCTCTTTAATGCACTAATTTGGCCTAAAACTACCTCTAATGACACCTCAGTCTGGGACAGTTTCTCAGATTTGACACCTAAAACGAATGGCTCAGGGATGGGAATCTCCCTTGCAATCTCTTCAGTGAAGACCAATGAAGAAAATTCATTTAGCTTCTCCGCAATGGCCTTGTTTTCCTTGAGTGCTGCTTTAACACCCTGACCATCCAGTAGTCTCTCTGACTGGCAGGCTTTCTACTTTTTGAGTTTTTTGCTAGTTACTCTTCAAAATCTTTTTTGGCCTGCCTAATTATATTTTTACACTTAACTTGCCAAAAAGTCTATGCTCCTTTCTATTTTCCTTGGTAGGATCTGACCAGGGGCTGGTTGGATTTGACTTTCATTTTTAAGGGATGCCATTTTGCCTCTAACCACTTCTTTGACATTATTGTGTAGCACTGGTGGCATTTTTGGTCCTTTTTTTTTTTTTTTTTAATTTGGGATATACATTTAATTTGAGCTTCTATTATGGTGTTTTCAAAAATTTCCATGCAGCTTGCAGGGATTTCACTCTTGTGACTGTTCCTTTTAATTTCTGTTTAACTAGCTTCCTCGTTTTTGTATAGTTCCCCTTTCTTAAGTTAAATGCTACTGTGGTGGGTATACTTGGGTTAGTTTTTCTTTCTTCAATCTCCACCCTTTCTACCTTTGCTGGTAGCTCTTGACAGTTTACTGCTAAGAAAACAAGAAAACAACAACCAGCAGGAAGAACCAATTGCATTTAGCTTCCTCTGTCAGAAGCAGAAGGCTGGATACTGAACAAAGGCACAGACAGCAATGAACTTTCTAAAATCAAAATCTAGTTGCAAATCTGCTGCATATGCTAGTTGTTCATTTAACATTATCTACTAGGAACAACCTACTTGGTGAAGTAATATATACACAATTTCAGAGCTGTCATTATTTGCTTCCAGCACGAAAGTAATTCTATCTCCAGTTAAAAAAAAGTTAAGTTTTGAAAGTGAGCTCTAAAATCTGAAAGTAACTATTTCTCTCTATTAGTCTAAGAAATTTTTCTTATTAAATATAAATAATTTTAAATTACTCTGGATGAAAAAAAAAACAAAAAAACTTCCTATCAAAAGAAGCCATATGGGTAGATGTACTTCTTTCCCCATCTTTATCAAAATAAGTTCCAACCAATTTGTTTGGTACTGGAAGTTAGGCCTTACCAGCCTGTAATTGCCAGGATCACCTCTGGAGCCTTTTTAAAAAATTGGCATCACATAAACTATCCTCCAGTCATCTGGTACAGAAACGGATTTAAATAATAGGTAACATACCACAATTAATAGTTCTGCAATTTTATAACTCAGTACCTTTAGAACTCTTGGGTGAATAGCATCTGGTCTTGGTGATTTTTTACTGTTAGTTTATCAATATGTTCCAAAACCTCCTCTAATGACACCTCGATCTGGGGCAGTTTCCCAGATCTGTCACCTTAAAAAAATGATCAGGTGTGGGAATCTCCCTCACATCCTTTGCAGAGAAGATTGTTACAAAGAATTCATTTAGTTTCTCTGTAATGGCCTTATCTTCCTCAAGTTCTCCTTTAGCACCACAATTGTCCACTTATTGTTTAGCAGACTTCCTGCTTCTGATATACTTAAAAAATTCAAGAACAACCTACTTGTCATTTGAAATACTGCAATCGATCACGGTCTTCTTGCTTGTGTTCACAATGATAAATGGCAGGTGTATGACAGAATTGGAAGGTGGTGGTCTGTTTGCCTGTTGCTCTGTTTGACGATTTCGTTGAACTAGATTCTTGAAGGCAATTTGCTGCAAAAAGTAATAGTGGCTTACAAAACTACACATATTCAACATTTATTCCTCCTTTGTTATTCTCTTATTAAAACGTGCAAATACATCTCTGAGGAAACTAAAGCAGAACTAGGAACCTCAGTATTTAAAAGAAATACTGACATCCTTTCAGTTTGGCACTGGCGCTTGTTTCCAAACTTGTAAATTACTGTAATATGACATTTGGAATTTACCAGTTTACTTTAATGAAAATACAGCAGAACCTCAGCGTCACAAACATCAGAGTTACAAACTGACAAAAAACCACAAATATAGTACAGTACTGTGTTAAACATGAACTACTAAAATAATAAAAGGAAAATTTAAAAGAAATTTTGAAAGGTAAGGAAACTGTTTCTGTTTTGTTTAATTTAAATTAAGATGGTGATGTGAAAGGACTATCTGTATCTAGTTGAATCGGCCTCTGCGCGGTGGGAGCCATATTTGCTTATGACAATGAATTTTTATATAATAAGGGTTACTATCGTACGTGTGAAAAGAACCTTTCCCTTTGCTGATAAAGAATTTTTCTCTCTGCTAACGAAGCCCTAAGAAGATAAGGAAAGGAGCATGCGGGGGTTGAGATGGGAGCCCTGGCCAGGCTCCTGTCACAGACTCCCTGCATGAGGGCCAGATGCTCCGCACATAGTCACGTAAACTTGTTTATTTCACCCTATAAAGGCTGGACCCGCTTGTGGCGAATTTGGAGACCTCACCTACGGGTGGACGCACCGCGTAGGACTTCCCAATTGCCGGGACAGGCTCTCCAAATCCTCGCTGCAACCAGGGCTCCCCAGCGACTGCGGATCTGGATGATGGTAACGTATTATTAGGGCAATTGGTGATGTAGCTTTCTTAATTACTATAGTTAACTTTAAGTAGTAATGATTAGGTGCATTACCCTGCTTATTCTTTCTACTGTTTAATATTAGAGTATAAGAAATTTATTCTGTCACTTAAATATATTACCTCGTTTTCTGTATTATCTAGAAATAGATAGTAAAGTAAACCTGCTCTTTTTATTGGTGTCTGTGTCCTTTCTGTCGACCCCGTTAATTAGCAAAACAGATGGTTAAAAGCAGCATTTTTCTTCTGCATAGTAAAGTTTCAAGGCTGTATTAAATCAATGTTAAGTTGTTAAAACTTTTGAAAGAACAACCATAACTTTTTTTGTGTTACGAACAACCTCCATTCCCGAGGAGTTTGTAACTGAGGTTCTACTGTATTTTGAAACTAAAGCAGCAGACGTTTATCTAGTAACTATTCCCCCATTTCTTTAATGGTACTAAAAATTGAACACAAGTCAAGGATGCTATAACTCAGTGCTTCTCAATGACTGGTCCATGGACCACCACTGGTCCCTGAGATATTCCTGACGCAGTATAGGAAGCTGGTCCCTAGTATCAAAAAGGTTGAGAAACACTGCTGTAACCCAACAAAAGGGCTGGTTGAAAATTTTCCATTAGAAAATTGGATTTTTGACTAAACAAAATTTTCCGCAGAAAGTTTCTATTTTCTGTGGAAATAAAGCCATTTTCTGATAAGTGGTCACAAGCCCCTGGTCAGCCAAGCACTTATGGCAATACAGTCGTTTTCCTTTCTGAACCTCTAATCTACAGTTAAGTCAACACTATAAAACAGAACTATTGCTGATAATGCTTACTAGCAATAATTGCAGAGAAGGACAAACCATGTTAGCTTTAGCAAAGCTTTTGATACAATCTCCCACAGTATTTTTATCAGCAAATTAAAGTATGGGTTGGATGAATGGACTATAAAATGGATAGAGAACTGGCCAGATCATAGGGATCAATGGCTCTGTGTGTAGCTGGCAGCCGGTAACAAGCAGAGTGCCCCAGGGGTTGGTCCTGAGGCCAGTTTTGTTCAACATCTTCATTAATGACCTGGAAGATGGGGTAGATTGTACCCTCAGCAAGTCCGAAGATGACACTAAGCTACAGAGCGTGGTAGATATCCTGAAAGGTAGGGATAGGATACAGAGTGACCTAGACAAATTGGAGGATTGGGCCAAAAAAATCTGATGAGGTTCAACAAGGACAAGTGCAGAGTCCTGCAATTAGGAAGGAAGAATCCCATACAGACTGGGGACCGACAAGCTAGGCAGCAAGTCTGCAGAAAAAGACCTGGGGGTTACGGTGGATAAGAAGCTGGATATGAGTCAGTAGTGTGCCCTTTTGCAAAGAAGGCTAATAGCATATTGGGCTGCATTAGTAGGAGTATTGCCTGCAGATTGAGGGAAGTGATTATTCCCCTCTATTGGGTATTGGTGAGGCTGCATTTGGAGCATTGTGTCCAGTTTTAGGCCCCCCACTACAAAAAGGATGTGAAGAAGTTGGAGAGTCCAACGGAGGATAACAAAATGATTAAGAGGCTGGAGCACAAGACTTATGAGAGGCTGAGGAAACTAGGCTTGTTTAGTCTGCAAATGAGAATAAGAGGGGATTTGATAGCAGCCTTTAACTACCTGAAAGGGGGTTACAGGGAAGATGGAGCTAGGCTGTTCTCAATGGTAGTAGATGACAAAACAAGGAGCAATAGTCTCAAGTTGTAGTGGGGGAGGTCTAGGTTGGATATTAGGAAAAAGTTTTTCACTAGCAGGGTGGTGAAGCAATGTCATGGGTTACCTAGAGAGGTGGTGGAATCTCCATCTTTAGAGGTTTTTAAGCTATGGTTTGACAAAGCCATGGCTGGGATGATTTAGCTAAAGTTAATTCTGCTTTGTGTAGGGGGTTGGACTAGATGACCTCCTGAGGTCCCTTCCAACTCTAAAATCTTCTATGATTCTATGTTTAACATGCCCTTAGATTTTAATTTGTAAAAGGTGTCACAGAATAATGTACTTAAAAATGCATAACACTGTAGATGTTCAGGGAAAACTGGAGGTTTTAATAACTACTGAGGGGCAGTTGTGGCTTCTGACAACCTCAGTGGAGTGGTGGTAAAACTTCTTTAAAAAAAGTTTACTTAAACTCCCAATTCCTGACATACCAGACTCCTCCATTCTATCTCCTCCTCCTTGCCACTCACAACAACAAACAGAAGAACATTAGCTAGATATTTCTGCTAACGTGATCAGAAATGAAAGCATTAAAATTTATCATTTAAATTCCTCTAATTACATTTCAGAGTTACTCTACTGAAATGAACAGGGATCTCTCTCACATCTCTTCGAGCTAGTGTTTCAGCATGGAACTGATTCACATAAGAAAGTTATTTTTCCAAATGTGAGGACTCAGAACTTAATTTTCCAGTGTAAAATATTCTGCAGCCAAATTTTGTGGCACAGCTGTATTCTCAGGTCACAGAATCAGAAAACAAAATGTCTGTGCTCCCTACAAATAAAATATACGAATTTGGGAGCAGTGTAAATTAAACAAACATTCCAAATCTGAAATCTGAATTTAATGTCAAAATTCAAGGAATAAAAGTACACATTGTATTATCATTGTCAACAAAGTCTTTGTTTAAATTCACTTGAAGCTGCCACAGAATTTAGCACAGAACACTGCGAGCTTGTCAACTTTTCCTACAGCACAACAGTGTCTTGGCTACAATGATAAATTCACACTATTCTTTTAGAGTTCAATTTCAATCTCCTACTAGGGTCTTTTGTTTTTTATAGGTATAAGAAAACTGGTATACAAACACAAGTTACCTTGCCCTACAGACAAGAGTACCTTGACTGTACCTGTAGAATAAGTTCTTGTAGTTGAGACTGTTTTTGCTTTATTCTTTCAAGTCTTCTCTGTCTCTCCACCTTCAGAAAGAAAAGGGGTTTTATTTTAACAGTATTTCATATTCAAATATATTTTATTATGAAAATGTTTGGTATTAAAATGCCTAAAAATGCCATCTACTGAATTTTAATAAATCATAATTTTTATACTGCTTTTTTAGTACATGATCTCAAAAAACAAAGTTTTAATATCAATTTGAAAACTAGAGAGTTGGCATTACATAAAATCACATACAAAAATGACCTCAGGCTCAAAACTTAAATTTATGGAATATACCATCTAAGCTAGTGAAAATAAAAGATCTCATATGTGGTGTGATTTGACAAAACAGTTTAATTCAGATATTTTCATGCTAATACAATTAAACTAATACTATTTGGAAGATTCAAGCTGAAGGTCTTACTCCTTACAGCAAATTTTGTGCTATGAAAGCATAGGTGTCAATACAACTGAACCTCCACTGAGCATACACACTATAGATAATTTCAAAAGCACCTAGCAGTCAACAGGATTTAACTTAAGGACCAGATTTTTAGAAGTATTTAGGAATTGCTGCATTTAATGTTGCAATACCTGATTTAGAAGCCTAATCTCATCTTCAAAAGAAATGTAGGCATTTACAAGACACAACCTCATTGACAGGGATGTGGGCCTAAGAGAGTAAGATGATTCAGAAAATGGGTTTTATAAAATTTTCAGAAACACCTATAGCCACATATACAATACTTGGCCTGTTTGGAAACATTTATTTTAAAGGGTGAAGCAACACTCTTTCCGTTGCTACAGGACAGCATTTTTTGTGCATTAGGCAGTGCAATTTTACTAGTTTACAAAAAAACCCACGTAATTTATTAGAAGTACCTGGGTAACCTCAGTTATAACTAAAATTACAACAGAACGTGAATTATAATCCCCATTTTCAATTATTCAAAACTTCCTGAAAAGCCTACTCTTGGGCTGAAGTTTTCCACAGCTAGATTCAGCATAAAGGCAAGTTGGTGTTTTGTTTGGAAGTTAAAAAAATTTCTTTCCCCTTTCCACATTATGAAACAACAAGGAAGAAGGGTTACGTACCTCGTAACAGATGTTCTTTGAGAAGTGTTGCTCATGTCCATTCCCAGTTAGGTGTGTGAACGCCACATGAATCAGTGCCGCAAATTTTTTTCCTTAGTGGTACCCAGAGGGCTGGCTCTAGCGCCCTCTGCTGAAGCAGACATATGTGCCCATATACAAGGCACTGCTGGCCCTCCTCCCAGTTCTTCTTGCTGGAACTCTGACTGAGGGGAAGAAGGATGGGTGTAGAATGGAGATGAGCAACACATTTCGAAGAACAAACAGTTACGATGTAAGGAACTGTTCTTTCTTCTTCGAGTGCTTGCTCATCTCCATTTGCAATTAGGAGACTTACCAGTAGTATCCCTGGAGGCACGCAGCAGTTCATGGATGTGATGTTTGTAGCACCGTTCTGCTAATGCAGAGTCATCCCAAGATTACTGCGTTATGGCATAGTGGGATGCAAAGTTATGTACTGATCATCAGGTAGCAGCTTTGCTGATGTCCTTTATTGGGATACGTGCCTGGAAGGCCACTGGGGATGCCTGGGGCCCTTGTTGAGTGGGCCATCAGGGATGTTGGAGGTGCGACTCCTGCCTGTTCATAGCAAGCTCCAATACAGGCTGTGATCCATGCAGAGATTCGCTGTGATGACACCGGAAGCCCCTTCATTCACTTGGTGATCGCAATGAAAAGCTGCGTGGAACAACGGAAGGGTTTTGTTCTCTCAAAAGCTAGGGCTCTCCTGACTCAAGAGGGTGCAGATGCCTCTCCTCACCGGAGTTGTGAGGTTTGGGAAAGACGACTTGTAGAAAGGTGTCCTGGTTAACATGGTAGTAGGAAATCACCTTAAGCAGGAATGCTGGATGTGGATGTAATTGAATCTTGTCCTTATAGAAGATAGTATAGGGAGGCTCTGAGCTCAATGCCTTAATTTCCAAGACCCGTCTCCCTGATGTAATGGCCACTACGAATGCAACCTTCCAGGACAGGTGTATGATGGAACACAAAGCCAGGGCCTCAAATAGAGGCTCAGTGAGTTTAGAGAGGATCAGATTCAGATCCCACTGTGGATTCGGGTCTCGTATCAGCGGGAAGAGCCTTTCCAGGCTTTTGAGAAATCTTGCAGTCATCTCACATGAAAAGATCATTTTACCTTTAACAGGAGGGTGAAAAGCCAACATGACCGCTAAGTGCACCTGGACTGACAAGAAGGCCAACCCTTTGTGCTTCAAATGGCGCAAGTCTAAGATCATCTGAACTGGGGTCTCCATCAGAGAGGTACCATGATCACTTGGCCAGGTAAGACATCCTGGTGGACAGTTTTCTACTCTCTAGTAGAATCTGCCAGATTTGAGCTGAGCAGGTTTGTTCTTCTCAGCTTAGCCATGAAGCATCCAGGCAGTCAGATGCAGAGAGGTCAGGTTTGGGTGAAGCAGATTACCATAACCCTGGGAGAGAATATCCAGGTGCAATGGGAGTGTCCATGGGCAGGTCGCTGATAGTTCAAGTAACATCCTGAATCAATGCGATTGCAGCAACACAGAGGTCACCAAGATAACCTGTGCTCAGTCTCTTTTCAATTTGAAGAGGACCTTGTAGATCAGCGGTATTAGTGGGAAGGCTTACATAAAACACGATGCCCCCACCCAACCAAGGTAGGTAAAAGGCATCAGTCAGTGAGCTGCCAAGAGCAGAACAGCTTGCATTTCCCATTCTCCCTGGTGGTGAAGAGATCCACTTGGGGATTGCGCCGCCTCTGGAAGATACAACTGGTCACTTCCGTGTGTACCATTTATGGTAAGAGCAAAAGGATCTACTGAGGTGGTCTGCTAACCCCCAGGAGATGCACCACTTCCAGGTGAATGTTGTGATTCACACAAAAGTCCCATAGATGCATGGCCTCCCAACACAGGGCTGAGGACCCCCCTCCCCCCGCCTGCTCCTATAGTACATCAAGGCCATGTTGTCTGTGAGTACCTGAACCACCTTGTTGGAGATCTCGGGCAAAAACACCACAAAAGCCAGGAGGATTGCCCTGAGCTCTCTGATGTTGACATCTAACGCTAATTCTTCTGTGGTCAAAATGCCCTGGGTCTTGAGGGGCCAAGATGAGCTCCCAATCCTAGATCTGAAACCAGCGATAACATCAGTTGCAGAGCTTCGAAAAGTACTCTGTGAGCACCTGCTGCGACCTTGCCCACCACAACAGAAATGAGGGACTGTGCGTATCAAGTCCAGTTGGTGTCTAGCCAAGGAATACATGGATGACAGCCACAACTGAAGAGGTCTGAGGTGTAGTCTGGCATGCTGTACCACGTAAGTACAGGCTGACATGTGACCCAGTAGGCTGAGACATACCCTGGTGTAGTGAGTGGATGGGTTAATATTCAAGCTATAAGCTCCAACATTGCTAGGAACCTTTCTTCCGATAGGAGTGCTCTGGCACGGGTAGAGTCCAGGACCGCTCCAATAAACTCTATCTGTTGAACTGGAACAAGTATTGACTTCTGTTTGTTTATTAGAAGGCCCAGTGCTTGGCAGGTGGATCAGACAATCGCGATGCTGTCCTGGACTTGCATCTTCAACCAGCCTGATGAGCCAACTGTCCAGGTAGGGGAAGACCTGCAAGCCTCTGCAACCACCATGATACATTGATGAACATGCACAGTGTGGTTGAAAGGGCGAAGATGAGCACCATGAATTGACAATGGTGCACTCCCACTATTAACCTTAGGAACCTCTTGTGTCTCGGGAAGATAGAAATGTGAAAACAGGCATCTTTTATGTCAAGGGTGGTATACCAGTCACCTGGATCCAGCAAGGGAATAATGGTGGCTAAGGAGACCATATGAAACTTCAACTTCTTGAGGTATTTGTTGAGGCCTCTTTAGTCCAGGATAGGTCTCAACCCTCCTTTCACATTTGGAATTAGAAAGTAACAGGAGTAAAAACCTCTTCCCCATGGTTTTCGAGGGACCTTTTCCACCACACACACCCACCTCCTGGATGAGAAGTTGCTCATGAGATGGATCTCTGAAGAGGGACAAGGAAGGCTGGTGAGAGGGTGGGAGTGAGGAAAACTGCAGGGTTTATCCGGCAGCTACTGTACTGAGCACCCAGCAATCTGATGTTACGATAGCCCAGACTGGGACGAAAGGAGGTAGGCGGGAAGAAAATAATTGGATCCCAGGTAATAACTGGTAAATCACCCTCGGACACACCTTCAAAAGATCTGTTTGCCACCTTGGTGGTGTCGGCTCGAACCTGGCTGGGGGCCGCAGATGACAAGTGGCCTTGGTGCCTCTTGTAACCCCTATTCCTTTTCCTATAGGGACCTCCACAGGATTGCCCCCAAAACTCTGTGCTTTTCAGGGCCTGAAATGTCATCTGGCTGATGACGGGGTGTACAGGCCAAGAGAACACAGAGTTGCCCTTGGATCCTTCATCCCATCTAGAGCCTAGAGTCCATATACGCTGCAAACAGGCCATACCGTCAAAGGGGAGGGCCTGGATGGATTGTTGACCCTCCAATGAAAGGCAGATACAATGCCCTTCTCATTAACACCACAGAAGCCATAGTCCTGGCTGTAGAATCTACTGTATCTGAGGCTGCTTGCAGGGATGCCCTAGTTACTCTCCTGCTTTCCTCCAGGATGGCCTCGAACTCTTGCCTGGAGATCTGTTTTAGGGAGTCCGCAATTTATCCAGCAAATGGCAGATATTAAAGTGGTATGTACCCAACAATGCTTGCTGGTTAGATACACACAATTGCAGCCTAGCACTAGAATAAATCTTGTGTCCGAATAAATCCAGCTTTTTGGCCTCCTTATTTTTTGTCATGGAACCCACCTGGCTCTTTCTGTCCCTCTCGTTGGCAGCTGTGACTACCAACGATCCTGGGAAGGGGTGGGCTGGCACATAGTACTTCTTCTCTGCCTGCTTTGACTTGGGGGGCAAGGAGGCTGGAGTTTGCCACAGTGCTTTGGCAAGTTTTACCAACCCTTCATGTACGGGAAGAGCCACCCTGGATAGGGCTGCCGTCACCAGGATCCCAAAGAGGTAGTCTAAAGGCTCATTAAGCTCTTCTATTTTGAGGCCCAGATTGGAGGCTACTCTTTTAAACAGCTCCTGATGTGATCTGAAATCATCCAGTGGGGCTGCAGTGGAGGGGCCCACTACCTCCTTCATCCTCACCTGATGAGAAGAGGCTGGTAGCTGCGGAGGATTGGTATCCTCTTCCCTGGCCAGGGTGGTTTCTCCTGGGCTTGAGGTGCATGACCTTTCCTGGTACAACTGCATATCTAAGTGCGGTGCTGTACTCTGGGGCACTTAGGATCTTGGGACTGAGGTACCTGTCACTGAGCAGCCTATGGAACTCCTGGGGGGGAACCCCCATGAGTTCAAGTATTGCCACAGTCCAGGCCACTGGCCCTGAGGCCATGCCCCCATCAGTGGCATCACAGAGAAGCCAGTTACCGGGGTTGAGGACTGCTGGACCACCTCCTCTCTGTCCAAGAACAAGGAAGAGCTGTCCAGAGACCATGGTGGTGCCAATTCTGACTGTCCCTCAGCATCGTAACGTGCACACCAGCATTTCGGCACCAGGGATTCTGTGTGTCGGGAGAGTCTGTGTGTCGGGTATCCCAGGACCGGCTTTTGTCCTTAGGTTTTCTGTAAGGATTAGGAGAACAGAGTCAAGGCTCCTGGGATCCACACCAAGAATTTGAGGACTGACGACATTTCAGGGACGAGTGCTGCTGTTCTGCCAACTGGTGCCAACTCACTGCATCATTCCGGTGAGCGGAGCTTCACGTCCGCAGACTGTCTATGCATCGGTGAGCAGTGCCTGGGAGACAGGCTTGGTTTCAATGCCGGTTTTCCCTTTGATATACTCCCTACTGGCACCAGGGCCGAGTCCCAGTGCAGAGGTCTTCCTTCCCTAGGTGGTACGGGCATCACCAGGAGCTCCTTCATTGCCTGGAAGGCCTCCAGAGTAGTCGGCACTGCCAGATGATTTACCGCTGCCTGGAGTCGGTGGCTGGCCTATTACAGGGCTCGAGGGGCCCGTAGAGGGGGTTGTGAAGATTGGCAGCCCGACGAGGACCTCATCTGATCCCCCACACCCTTCTTTTTTGCCAGCAAACGCCCCTGCTCAGCATGCATTTTCTTCAGCCTCTTCCTCAGCATCAGGGATGTCAATTGGTGCCATAAGAAAGATGGTGCCTAGGGGCACTCCGCACCAAGGCCCAGGTGCTCAGGGTCAAGCATGAATGACCCGGCTCTGTCGTCAGTCAGAATGCCAACTGCATTAGAATAGCCTTCAGCCAAATATCACAGTCCTTTTTAAGCTGGGGGTGAAAACTTTTTCAAATCTTACATTTCTCATGTATGTGAGTCTCCCCCAAACACTTCAGACAACTCTGATGTGGACTGTTCTTCAGCATAGGCTTCCTACACGAAGCACAGGATTTAAAACCTTGGGACTGAGGCATGCCCTGTCCTTGGGTTGCTATCTAACAACCAATTCTACAACTAACTGAAAACTAATAGGCAACTATATGTATGTATAGAGAAAGAAAAAAACCACTAGGTTCAGAAGGCTTGTGGGAGCAAGAGACGTTCTAGCACTGTCACAAATGGTAAGAGGGAACTGAGAGGGAGGAAGGCCAGCAGCACCCTGTATACGAGTACATACACGCACCACTACAGAGGGCCCTAGAGCTGGCCCTAAGTATACCACTAGGAGAAAAAATTTCCAGCACCGATGCATGTGGCGCCCACACACCTAATTGGGAATGGATATGAACAAGCTGTTGAAAAAGAATACACACTTTCTCCATTTAGAAAGAAACTGAAGTCATTTTTTCTTATGTAAAAATCAAATGGCTGAGAACTTGAAAGTTTGAAATTCAGACTGGGTCTTGACTTGCACAGAAAAAAGAACAAAAGTAACTTTTGCTAATTTTGGCTGTACAATTTGAACTGCGGTACCAGATTTCAATGCAGACAACTGACAACCTTTTGTACATTTTATAAGTTTTGCAGGCAGTAGCTGATGAACCACTACAAGAACAAATAGGAGGACTTTCATGTTCTTCTAATTAAGTCAGCAGATATTGTACACTCTGCAAACAAACAAAGAGATGTGTGTCCCGCTCTGTTTGCAGAGTGTTCCTCTTCAGAAGCATGCAGATTGGATTGGAGACTTTCAGTAGCAGTGCCTGTTCAGCTTGCACATGTGCTCTACACGGCATCATGCCCTACACTGAGGTTGCAAAGGGCTGTGCAGGTGAGCTACATTCAGGTCCTTCTCCACCACAAAGTCCCATAAAGGAAACCCTAAAGCGGGGTAGTAGAGCACCCACAGGGGGAGACATCTCGAAAAACTAGTTACCGCACACAGTGAGCAATCTCTCCTCTCGGAGCAGTGTCCTTATAGATGCTCAAAATTCACTGCTCAAAGATGCATGCGCATCTGACGTGGAGCACCCATCAGGACACTACTTGATGAAGAACTAACAGTTCAGTTTCAAGATGTTTACAAGCACCAAAGATAAAACATGATACCTCTGTATTTTCCTTCCCTGTGAAGGAGGTAGATTCAACTACATAATTTGACTTTCATGTAATGTTATCGTTACAAATGGAAATGCTCTACAGTTAGAAAATTAATAAACTACCGTACTCAGAAGTGTTTCATCTCCTCTGTTGTTTTTTAAATGTATACATTAATGGGCATGTTAACTACATATACCATAAAATAACCAGAAGCAGTATGTGGTTGATTTGTTACTATAAGTAATAACTTTTCAGTTTCCTGACTTTTGTACATTAAATTATGGTAAAGTTATTAATTACATTTTTGCATTTCAATTACCTTCAAATAACTATTTTGTGCATATTTCAGTTGCAAGTTTTAATTAAATGAGATTCATACATTTTTAATATAGAAAAAGAGGAGATAATTTTAAAACCATTTAGGTAGAAGACATGCAACGATTTTGTACGGTTAGCTCAGAACATCATATTCAGATAGAAATTAGAGCATATTAAAAATCTATAACACTTATTCAAGTACAAAAATACCAACTACTGACTTCCCCACATATATACCTCTAAATTCTGACATTCCTGAGCTGAGTTAGTCGGTAGACCAATCCATTTTATTTCCTTCTTCTCCTTAGAGATAATGTTCATGGCCATAAGGACATTTAAGGCATCATAGACACGTCGTCTAATATTCTTCTGGTCATAAGCCTGCTGTAGACATAATGCATTAATCAAAAGCATACCTGTGACAAAAACGTTTGAAAATATATTACAATAGATGAGCAAACTCAAGTATCTCAATAGTTTCATTTAGCGTTAAGAAAAACAAAAGTGACAAAAGGAAACCATCAAGACCCCACTCAAGTGGCATTTAATCCAACCACATACTTACTGATTCATTTGGTGAAATGTGATTATCAGTGGTACTGAACTCTGCAACCAATTCATCTGCCACCTCATTGTATGAGGTGGTTCCTTTTCTCTGTACCTTCTCACAAACCTTCATAGAGAAGTGTCGCAAACCCTTGCCATTCTTCTCTCCTTTTTTGTTCCGCTTCCTAGAAAATATATTTTAAAGTAAGTGATCAATATTCCAAAGTTTTCTAGCTTGCCAGTTAAACACATATTGTTCTGAAATATAACCCTTCTATTTTTACATAAGCAAAAAGGGCATGTACTCCTAAAACAAGACAATGGAAGTTATATGACAAGACAACAGAAATTATATGCCAGAATCATGGGTATGATTAAATTTAAAGTGAATTGTTGGTATCTTGATCATGAAACACATCAAGCTCAATTTATCGCTGCTGTAACTTTGCTAGTTTCAATACCAAGGATAAATTTGGCTCATTACATTTAGAGGATGTAAATTAGTGGTAAAGAAGTTTCTTTTGAAAGGGAAGAGAATAAATAAAAAAGGTTCCAATTACACATTAACGTCTTCAAGATTGGAGGGGGAGGAGGGAAAAGAGGACTAAAACCAGAAACCCCGAACAATAATGTGGTTGTGAACCACAGAAGCCAAAATTTATTTTAATAGTCAAATATGTCAGACTCAAAATCTGATATAGTATTCAACATTACAGAATAATCAAATTATGGATTTTAACTGTTATGAAATACAACATTACTATGAATGCTTCAAACCTAGGGTAGATGCTTCTTATGGCATTTGCAGTGTTATTGCACATGCATTTAGAAGAAAATAATAGTTAAGTTCTCAACATACATTTCAAATGAAAAATTGTCTGAGTAACTATAAGACAAATATTTTGTTATAATTAACTGTAATATGAAACTCAGCAAATGAAACAGCTTTCAATGTCTGTGTTTATCATTGCTTAAATGCTTCAGGAACAACACAACTCCATAATCCCCTTATATAAATATTTTCAACAAAAAAAAATAGACACCAATAAATGTTAACTTTCCAGCAACTATGTTCATCAATGGGTCCTTCAAAACAATCTTGTGTGTAAAAAGCTCTCAAAGCATGCTTATGTTAAATCTGAAAATGAAGTTTTCTTCAAGTTGAGCTATGATTTTATTCTTCTCATTAAAATTGTCTACAGAATAATGCTTGTTTGGTTTGAAACAATTATAGTGCATTTATATTTTATTTATGTACAAGTACAAGAGGATGAAAAATCTCAGTTAACACTGCTGATCTGAAGTCAGCTTGATTTCACTTATTCTTTTAAGAGCTGATATCTCAGTGTAAACATGACATCAGAACACTACTTGTTAGTTGGTTTCCTCAGAAATCTGACTTTTGTTACATGAAGTGAAAAGGTGTTCTTATTTATAGCTCTACTCTAGGTATTAATAAAAAACTTAGATATTTAAGATCTCTTAAACTAAATCTAACCTGAAACCCACCTTCACATCAGTGTCCCTACAGAGCACATTAATCCAAAAACACAGAACTTTAGGACAGCATTTCCAAACAATTCTATTAATCCCTTGTAACTTAACAGAATTTTGCTCACCCAGCAGACCAAGGCGAAGAGTCTGCAGTCTGGTTCTGTGATACAAAGTGTGAATTAGGTGTATGTGGACTTCCTACTAGGATAGTATTTGTCGCTGAAGGTCTCTGAGGTGTACCAATAACCTACAGTTAAAACAAAATAATTTGGAATACAATCAGATGACGCCCACATTATTCAGATGCATTTCCCCCACCTATCTGGAGCCACTTTGTTTCAATTTATCTCTATGAGAGCAATAAAATGCTGACAAAAGTCAAAACAAGCGTCAGCAACTTAACACTAGTAAGAAAGCAAGCAAAATTTGAGGAAAGGATAAGATATAAGCTTATAACAGAAAATAAAACAAAGAGGAATTCTGAAGCCAATAACTCCTTTGTTAAATGGGCATAAAAAGTAGTGACAACTGCAAAGAACATAATCTCTTCTGATTCTCTCTATTTCCTGCTATTTCATGAAACACAAAACCAACACAGAAAGCTTTGGACTTGGGTAAAAGTAAAAATCACTTTTCCAATCCACTTCCGATTAATCAGGTTTACCATGAAGAGAGCCAAACTGTTTTCAAAGTATGCACAGAACCCTGTTTTCTCTACAGTTGTAGAACTGGATGATGCACCAACCCTTGTCTCTGCTGTAGGATTGTGCTCCACATCATAACAATAACTTACTAGAGCAGGGGTCAGCAACCTGTGGCATGCGTGCCACGATGATTTGAATGGCACTCACACTGCTAGTCCAACTAATGCAGGGCTCCTGGCCCCGCCCCTCTCTCACGAAGACCAAGAGGCACCCTGGCCAGAGCCGCGCCGCTCCCTGCCCAAAGCAGCACTGCATGGTGGCCATTCCCCCCTCCCAGCCCAGACTATCAAATTCACTGGAGTAGTCCTGCTCTCCAAAGCAGCAAGAGCATTTCTTCCTTCAGAATGGTTTTTCAACATCTGCCAACTAATTTCAGAACTGAAAATTTATCCTCTAAATTTGATAAGAGTCTTTCTAAAACAGCTAGGTCACACGGCCTCTCTTGTATTTATGTAACTCTCTTCACCAGGCTCAGAATGAGGCCCCTTCAGTCTTGGATCAAAGTGGCGTACACACCCAGTACCCACTTTAAGGAAAAAAAGAGTATGGATTCCTCATCAAATACAACTGCTCCAGCAGTGGTTGGGGCTAAGAGGCTCATCTAAATAGTTAGCAGCCACATGATGTATGGTCAAAAAAATTCACTGGAACAAGAATCCCTTAGAGTTAAGAATGACTAGCTTAGCATACAAGTCTTTTCTTTCAATAATAAAAGGTCTATCAACTGAGCTATTCACATGATAATTCCACAATGATGTATTAGATAAACAGATGGGGTACCAAGATGAAGCGCTCTTTGTCAGGAAGCATTTCTATTATAAGAATGGTCCATCCTGAATCATGTTAACTTCATAGCACTGCACTTATCAAGACAGATCAATATTCTAGCAGCTCAATTAAGCAGAAAGAACTTTGTCCCATAAATAGTTATTGAGGAATACAATTCTTCATCAGGTGTTCCAAGAGTTGAGAGTTCCACAAACAGACCTATTTGCAGTCAAGATCAACAGAAAGTGCCCCACACCCTCTGTTCTCAGGAGGTTATGGGGAGGGTGTCAAGGCTCTCTGAGCGATGTCTTCTGACACCCTGGACATTGTGACTAATGTATGCCTTCCCCCCTCTGTTTCTCTCTAATCCTGAGAGTATTAAAGAAAGTGAAGCAAAACAGAACTCAAATCACCCTCACAGTTCTGGCATGGCCTTGCCAATTCTGGTTTTCTGATATTCTCAGGCTTTGAAAGGAATAGACATATAACCCTTTTGCTACAAAAGGGCATTACTTCTCAAAACTCAGGTCTAATTCTTCCTCTGGACCCAGTGTACCTGCACTTGACAACAGATTTTTGGCTAATGCCAATGGACAAAGAATGCTCTTTAGAAGTACAATCAGTATTGCTACAGAGTAGAAAACTCTGAACCAGGAAAACATAAATGGCAAAATGAAAGAGATTTTCAATTTGTGCAAAAGCAAAAGGATGTGTTCCTATTTCTTCTTTTTCACTTAACTTAAATTATCTCTCACCTTTGAAACACTCAGGCTCATCTTTAAACTCTTTTAAAGTTCATTAGGCAAAAACTTGGGCTTGGTAGCTTTTTTAGATTTTTTTCCCCATGAGGTAAGATTTTTAAAACTCACATTTCCCCCAGTTTGAAAAATTCCACCTTCATGTGACTTAATTTAGTACTTTCAGTTCTGATGGAACCAGCCTTTGAACTGTTATAATCTTGCTCTATTCACCAATTATCAACAAAGCCTGCACTTTTAGTGGCTATTATTTCTGCCCATGTGGGTAAGTTTCAAGTTTTCACATCTAATCCTCTATACAGTTTTTCATGCTGATAGTCACATTAAGACCACATCCTGAATTCACCCTTAAGGTGGTTTAAGATTTTCATATTAACCAGAATTTCCACCTACTAGTTTTCTTCACTAGACCCCAAATGTCTCTGGCAGAATCAAAACTTCATACCTTGGACATTAAAAGAACCCTTTTATTATTACTTGAACAGAACAAGACCTTTTAGGAAACTTCTTTGATTGATTGTAGGACATGGTGGCAACTCTAAGGGAAAATCTATTTTGTCTCAAAGGCCGACTAAGTGGATTGTGAGCTTTATTATAACAGTTTATGAGATTAATAAAATAAGATCGCATTCTACCAGGAGACTGGCCTTGTAACTGCATGTTTCAAGCAAGGTCCCTCTGATAGAACTATCTAGAGAAGCTTCATGGTTTTCAGTTCATACGTTTACTAGGCATTACTATTTACATGCTTCATGAAGAGCAGAAGCTCAAACTGGAAGGGCAGTCTTACAATCTTTGTTCCAATAAATTCCTTGCTCCCATCTCAGGGAGTCGAACTGTTTGCTAGTTACAAGGAGTGGGATCCACATGTACGGGAGCTTGAAAACGAAACAACTCGCCTTACAGCAATTGTGATTCTTTGAAATGGACTATGCATGTGGATCCCACAGCCTGCCCTCCATCCCTGCATTTTGGATTCTTATTATTAATGTTTTAGATGACTAAGAACCTAGTCAGCAGTTGGGGTTGCTCTACCCTTTACGCTCTTGGAAGAGTGAGGGCATGAAGGATGCACATGAGACCCTTGAGGACACTGCTACAGGAAAAAAAAATCTGGACTCCTATGCAGGGGCACCGGCACATCACAAGTGGAATCCACGTGCAAAGATCATCTCGAATAATCACAATTACTGTAAGGTAGGTAACAGTTTATTTCCAGTGCCTTGGGAAACCAATTAATTCTTCAAATCCATGGCTGCCCAAACAGTTGCTGCTACCCTAAAGAAGGGTGTAAGTGGTAGAAAATCCTGCTAAATTAGGAACTCTACAGGGTAGCAAGAGCTAAGAAAATTATTCAAGTTACCTGAGGAGCTCTTCAGAGAAAAAAGTTACCTATCCTTCCATAACTGTTGTTCTTTGAGCCTTGCTGCACATATCCATACCATTGTAGATGTATGCGTGCCTCATGAATAGCTCTCAGAGATTTTTCCCTCAGCATTCCCACTGGGGCAGCATAAGTGCCTTCTGATGCCTCAAACCACTGCATGCAGGTATAAAGGGCCAGACTTCCCCCAATCCCGCTCAGTACCTTCCTACAGACTGACAGAGAGGAAGGAAGACAGATTGTGGAATAGACACGTGCAACACATCTCAAAGAGCAGTAGTTACGGAAACGTAGGTAACCATTTTTTCTTTGAGTAATTGCACATGTCCACCAGGTGACTCCCAAACAGTTCAAACCAGAGGTGGGCTCACAGTCTACTTGAACAAGGATTATAGGAGCTGTGGCAAACTGCCAACTCCCCCCTCGTGGGTCTTGCGCTTTATCTCCACTTCACACGATCAGGACGGCCCCAGCTACCTCATCTCCTCTGACTGTAGCAGAGCTCTGTCCCATGACTGGGAGAGAACCTTCTCCTGCTTCTGCCCCAGACCTCCTGGCAGCTTTTGCTGCAGGTGTTCCCTCCCCTTCCTTTAGGGAAGGCAGGGCTTAAATACCCCTGGCCTGGCCCTTCATTGGGCCCAGGTGCTGCTAATTGCCCTGCTGTGTCTTTCCCACTGCCTGTCAGGCAGAGGGCTTTTAACCCTTTTGGGCCCTCATTCTGGCCCAGGTATACTCTTTTAGAGCCATCTGACCTTATCACAGAGCCCTCATCCAAATCTAATATGATATGTTTGATAACAGAGCCAAACATATGGTTTGATGACCAGGTTGCCACCCTACAAATATCCAGAATGGGAACACGAGCGAGAAAGGCTGTGGAAGCTACCGGAGATCTGGTCAACTGAGCCATCACTTTATTTAGAGGTGTATTATTAGCCAATTGGTGGCATAAATGAATACAGCTGGACTTCCAGGCAGAGATCCTCTGGGTGGAGAGTAGGTGGCCTTTTACTCTGTCTAAAACTGCAATGAAGAGTTGAGTGAAAGACTGGAATGGTCTAGTCCAAACCTGGTAAAAAAAGCCAAAGCTCTTCTAACATCTAAGGTATGGAGCTTTTCTTCGCCTTTAGTCGAATGAGGTTTTGGGGAAAAAAAAATGTTGGTAAATAAATTGTTTGATTCACATGAAATTCACAGATCACATTAGATAGGAATTTAGGATGAGATGAAAGGAAAATCTTGTCCTAAGGAAAACTGTGCCGGGAAGCATGGATACAAAAGCTCACAGCTCCTCTACTCTCCTGGCCTAGGTAATAGCAACCAGGAAGGCCACATTCACAGACAAAAAGCCACTTTCACCAAGAAAGAGAGGCTAGCAGCTCAAAGAAGGGACCCATCAACTTTGCTGGCACTACATTTAAAGTCCACTGTAGAACTAGGCTATGAACCTGTGGTTATAATCTGAGCAAGCCCTTTAGAAATCTTATGAATGTGGGGTTTGAAAAAACTCAGTGGTTATCCACAAGAGGATGGAATTAGAATAAAAGTGGAATCTTGATTGACTTTGGATAAGACTTTGGGCAGCCGCAGAACTACAGGGAAGGCATACATCAGGCCTTTTGACCAGAGTGGGAGAAAAGCATCAGTCAGTGAACCCAGGCTGTGACCTGCTTGTGAACAAAATGTTTTGAGTTTTTTTGTTTTCTTTTGTTTCGAACGGTTCCACTTGGGGAGATTCCCCATGCTGGAAAATGGACCTGGACACATCTGATTGAAAAGACCACTCGTGATGACCTGCTCAGGTGGTCTGCCAGTGTATTTTGAGCTCTTGGAAGGTAAGCAGCTTTTGGATTATGGAACTGGTAACACAGAAACTCCAAAGAGGATTTCCTCCTGGCATAACCTTATTGATTGGAATGTCAGCTCCCCTCTGCTTGTTTACACAGAACATAGCTGCTGTGCTGTCTGTGAGTACCAACAAATTCTGCCTCCTGGTATGTGGAAGGAACACTATGCAAGCCAGATGGATGGCCTAGAGCACCTTGATATTTATATGGAGACTTAAGATACTGGAGAGACCAAATGTAAGCGGTGCTGATGTAAGTGAGCCCCTTTGACTTCAGGACTAGGAAATAATGGGAATAAAATCTCTTCCCTCAGAGCAATATGGGAACTTCCTATATGGCCTCCACAAAGAGGAGAGACTGAACCTCCTGAAGTAGCACACCCTCATGAAGGTGGTCCCTGAAGAGGATGAGGAAGCAGGGACAGAAATAAACTGAAGGGTGTATCCCAGTTCCACCATGCCTAAAACCCACTGAATTGGTGAGAGTCCAAGCACTTAGGAAGTGGAATAGGTGGCTGGCAAAAGTTGGGGTGAGAAAAGATAGTACTGTGAGGAGAGATACTGAGCTCACCCAACAAGTCAAAATGATGGTTTAAATGACCCAGTTTCTCTAGAAAAACTGGCAGCTGCAAAGGAGGGTGGAGGACAACAATGCAGGAAGGCACCCCACTGGGGCTGCTGGACATACTCTGGTCAGGTCACAGGAGATCTGACTTCAGAGTCTGATAAGGAGTGTTTCCTCATACCATGGGAGAAGCTGACTCCCATCAGAACCAAGGAAACTAGCTCTAAGTCCAGAGAAAGGAGTATCACTGAAATCTCTTCCCCTTTTTTTGAGCAGGTCCTGGGACAGCAACAAGAAGAGCTGAAACTACTGGGAATGCTGTGGGAGGAATGATTTTCTTTTTGCCATTGGTGTACAAATCCCCAGAAACTTAAGGATTGCTGTTGAATCATTAAGACTACGAAGCCTCTCATGTTTTATTGGAAACAGAAAGAGGCCTTCAAATGGGAGGTCTTAAATTATATGTTGCACCTCTGGGAGAAGGCTTGATGCCTGCAGCCAGCTGCAGAATAACGGTAGGAGCCATAGCTCAAACCACAGAGTCCACAACATTCAGGCTCACCTGCAATGCCATTCTAGCAACTAATTTGGTCTCCTACACCATAGTAGAGAGCTCCTGCTTTGAATCATCAAGAAGCTTGTCTTTGAACTTCACACTATTATCCCACTGGCTGAAATCATACAAACTCAGCAAAGCTTGCTGGTTCATGATCCTAACTGTAAACCTCTTGTGGAACTGAGCAGGTCTAGCTTTTTCACTTCCTTTCCCTTCGGAGTAGAGGCCTGGTATCCCTACATCTCTTTTTTGTTGGCAGTAGTGACCACCAGCGACCCTGAAAGAAGATGGCTGTAGAAATGCTCGAATCCCTATGAAAGGACAAAATCCCTCATCTCAATCCTTTTAGCAGTAGGAGGCAGGGAAGACGGGGTCTGCCATAAAATCTTAACAGGTTTCAGAATAGCCTCATTAATAGGCAAAGCTACCTTAGAGGGTCCTGCAGAGATTAAAATGTCCATAAGCCTATGTCACCTTTCCTATACCTTTTCAGGCTGGATATCCAGAGCTGTAGCCACCCTCATCCACAAGCCTTGAGATCCGATATCGTCCAAAGGGGGAGAGGTTGACTCGGTCACTACAGCCTCATGAGGTGACAGAAAAAGAGAATAAGGGTTTTTGAGGAGCTGCTGCCTCTAATTCCTCTATGGGAAAGTTCAGCGCACACGACTCCACCTGCACGATGCTGGGGGAGAGAAGATGGTGACCTTTTTGGTCCCAAGAGACTGGAGGCTCTCAGCTGCAGAGGGAAGCCCAAGGGGTCCAAAAATGGTATGGAGTTGGGACCCAGCTCTGTGCAGGCCAATGACCCTTAGAATGCTGAGGGTGTGGTTGGTCCCATGGAAGGCAGGTACCCCACTGGGGCTGCTGGACATGCTCTGGTCAGGAGTCAAGAGATCTAACTTCAAAGTGGGATAAGGAGTGTTCTTCCTCACACTATGGGGGAGCTGACCCCCATCAATGCCAGGGAGACTGGCTCCGAGCCGAATCTAAAGAAGGGGGTACCGATGAAATCATCATAGGATTCCATCTAGAAACAAGCCAATGTAGATGTGCAGCAAGGGTAGAAGTGGCAGGTACCGAATGGTGCTCTGGGGCTGGAGTCAGTACCGGAGAAGCATGCAGTTCCAATACAGTACCATGTGAACTGGGAATTGTGGGAGAAGCCAACATTACATGGCAGGCAACTCCCTGGCTGCCTCAAAAGCCTCAGGTGTAGACGGCAACAAAAAAGGGCCCCTGAGCCTGTGGCACCAAGAAGTGCACCTATCCTTCAGAGACTGGTCTCCACAGGCCCTTCCTGGATTCTGGACTCAGCACTCCCATGTGGCTCACAGATTACTCCTGGGGACGCAACTTCTTTGAGTGCCCCTCCAAGTGTGTGTGTCTACTCAGTGCCTTCATAGTAGGCTTGTAATGACCCAGTACCAAGTCTGTAGGAGACTTACACAGTTTCTCCTTAGGCACCAGTAACATGGATCTGCCTATGGACTCAGAACAGGGGAAGCATTCCTAACTGACTTGGATGTGCTTGATATCTGTTCATAGCAGGAGGGTTCCAATGACAAAGTGCAGCCTCCATAAGCATTTAGTTGAGGTTGGCCCTTGCTCACATAGACCAGTTACATGAACAACAGACCTTGAAGCCAGGAGACTGATGCATTAATCTGGTACACAGCCTGGTACCCAAACAGGCACCAGTAACTCCACACTAAAAAAAATACTATTCTAAATTTATTCCTATAACTATTTAAAGATATACAAGACTAAAAACTGACACTACAGATACTACATTCATTAATGGTGTGAAGATATGTTTGTACAAAGACCACAGTTCCAACCGTCACTGGTGGTAGGAAAGAACAGAGGGGAACTGGGCACAGTGCAACCCTTTATACTTGCATGCAGTGGTGCAAGGCACCAGAGAATGCTCACATTGCATCAACAGGTACAGTTGAGGGAAAAATATCTAACCACTGTGCACCAGGCATGCACATACCTACAGTGGAATGGACATGCGCAATCACTCAAAGAAGAAATGGGAGTTAAGGATGGACATGGACTCTATTCAACTCCTTTGACCCTGCCTATACAAATGGTAAATCCAAGGTCTATTGCCTGCTAACACACAGTTAAATACCTATCTATATTGGTAACATTGTACCAGTGTGGCCAGTACAAACATCTTCAGTATAGGTCTTCTGTTTTGTCTTGGGGGAGACCAAGGCCTGGTCTACACTTACCCGGCGATTCAGTGGCAGTCAACGGGAGTTACGCAAGCTACGCAGAGTAGGTTGTGTAACTCTCATTGACTGCTGTGCTTCCCCTTCTGCACGGCGTCTTCACTGCACTGCGTACGCCACTTGAGGTGGTTTTACAGTGTTGACTTCTGGATCAACTGACCAGGTCTTCACTGACTGCTCAATTGATCCAGAAAGGTTGATGGTGGCGACTTTGCCGCTGTCAGTGTAGACATACCCCTAGACTTACAGATTAACAAATTCCTCTGCATTTAAAACTCTTTAAGATCTTTAGCATTCAGTCTTTTAATCACAAAAGACAATATATAGATCTTTGAATGGTAGCTTTGCTAACAGTGATCCAGTCAAATGAGAAATATCGCAGTTACCTATTTTTTAAAAACATTTTGAACAAATTACTATATATAACTGTGTTTGGAGATTTACTTATGTGAAAATTTTTGGATTTGGAAATTGCTCCATTTGTGAGGGAAGGCAACTGAAAAATTATTAAACTTTACTGGAAGTTTTAAAATGGAATAATTTTTGTCATTTCAATATTTGATTATGCAGTTTTGAAACTTTAGTAAAAGTTCTTAACCTATAATCATAAAAAAAAATTAAAAGAAATAGCATATTTCTTTCAAAAGCTAGACTGAAGTGTGTCAAAGTCATAGTTCCACCAAGCCAATGGCTCAGTGGAGGCTTGTGTACTCAAAATTTGGCTAATAACGGACTCCTGGTCACCTTATCTATGAAGTTATGACCACTGCATTGATAACAATACTCCTGAAAGTAGTTCCATCACTGGAGTTAAACTTAATAGAGCTAACATAAGGGCTGCACAACCTTGAATTTCCTTGTCCAAGAACATAAAGATAAAATGCCCCCTACAAAGGAGCAATTTTACTCAGTCATTACCTCATACTACTACACTGTGACTTCAAATCAATTGCTGATTTAATGCAAAACAGGAACTGCAATGCAATGAAGTAATTTTCAGTCCTATAAACATGCCATTAGGTAGTAGTCTACAGTTTCAGAGGGAACTCTTGAGAACTGCCTGAAGCTGAAGTCCTAGGTCTAATCTACACAAAGACTTTGAATCTGTATAACTATTTCAGTAAAATAAATAAGTAAATAAATCATACTCCTAAGTGACATTTATACAAATGCAACTTCTATGGATTACTGTGACCCTATTGTGGATGTAGCCAAATCAGTTTAGTCTACTATTACCTATATTTATATAGTTGTACCTATATGAGGAGAAGATTTTGGATCCAAGCAGTACAGCGTGAGCACGTGGATAACTATTTAGCTTCTTGAATTCCCTCAGAAATACCACCACTTCTTAACTCAACTCCCCTACCCCTCAATTCTCTTAGCACTGTGTTTGTATACCAAAAAGCAATCCACACAGAGCAGGCGCACGCACGCACGCACAGAAAAAAAATCAAACATTTTTATACTATGGCACCTATTATTTCTTTTATAAAATGAAATACTTATGAAAGGTGCTAGATTGAAACACTCTTTTCCCCCAGAGAACAAGTACAGTGAAGGCAGCAGCTGTGCCCTCACTGTCTGCAAATACAACAACCTTGGCCACTTTTATAGATGAGAATATAATTCAGTCTCTACGCAAATTAAAAACCTTGGCAAAATTTAGTCTCTGCAGAGAAGCCAACTATAATGCCTCTCCCTAGGTAACAAAATAAGAATACCAGTTCATTTCACATAGTTCACCAAATGAATAGTTTTGATTGCTATTAATAGGGATTGCATTTGGAACTTGCATTCTAGAGACAGTCATGTTATCTCATGTTATGTCATCCAGCCACTACACAATTGGCTTTTTTAAAAGCCACAATATGCTTTTCAGCAAACATTTCCAGCAATGTTTACTAACCGTTTTTAAAAATACGGATAACAAAATCCTATAAAAATCTTTTGCTTTTCCAATTTTGATCTCTTAAATACATATTTGCAAAGGGGCTTTTGGATAAAGTTTCAGATTGGTGTATTTTGAAAGAATAATGGATTTCGCACTGCAATATTGCAGACAATAGGGGAATTTTAATATTCAGTAGTCTGAATTCAAGGGTTGATTTAGTTTATGTCAACAACTTGCACCATTAGCCTAACACATATTCCCTCTCCCCACAAGAATATTGTTAACAAGACTAGTATTCTGAGTATAATTTAAAGTCATACTAAACAGCCTTTCCCATAAAGAAAAGTTAAGACAGAAAATTCAATTAAGACAGTATGTTGTATGTAGAACTAGTAACAGCTGAAACTGAAACAGCTAGACAGATTCGTAATTTTGTGCAAAGGTAAAAAGCAAAAATTCAAAGTCTTCTTACCACTTGTTGTGCAATGTTGACATTAGACTGTCCAAACGTTTTTGGCAGGAGCTGTTTTCCAAGTGTATTTACCGTAGAAGGATGAACAGCCACTAATGAAACAACTCCTAAAACAAATATATATATATATATATAAAGTTTCAGGTCAACTTTGTTTCTTTCAGTAAATATAAATTCATATTAATATCAAAGCACATAACTCAGTGAAAACTAGTTTTCAACAGACATTTAAACAAACATCAAAAACAAATTTCTGAAGATGTGTGTGAAGACACCCTGTATACGAAAGCACATACAAGTATATTAGGGTAGCATGCGTGTGTTTGGAAGGCAGGAAGGAAAAACCAATAAGATTCCCAGTATGCTCCCCCAATCTATGCTCTGCTGTAGGCACAGTTGGTGGCCCATGAGATCCACTAAATCTTCCAAGTTCTTAAAGAACAAAACCCTCCAAACCCAAAACAACACAATGTAGTAGTTCAGAGAAATGACTGTCTCTCAACACTGCAGTGTCTCACTTCTAAGAGAAACAGAAGGTTCTTCTAAGACTCTCTTCTTTCTCCAGTGTGACAGGGTCAGACTAGATGGCTACCAGAGAGTGCTAGAAGGCCAATATATCAACCGCAGGCTCAGCAAGTCCCTTGTCCCCTGGTAGCTGAGCAGGGATTAACACACCTGGAGCCTAGGACTTGTTAAAAGCCTCCCCTTCCAGAGAAAGAGAGTGGCTGGAGTTGTGAGAGTGAGCGCGAGTGCTACCAGAGTCTGTGAGCAGGCAAGATGCCATCAAGAGCCAGGAGGGTTTAAGAGAAGGAACAGAACATTGGCAAAAGAGAACCTTGCAGGTACAAAGACTGCAGGAGGGAAAAACCCTGTCTGAACAGGCCAAAGGACCTTTCCCAGGCCTGGACGCTTAAAGGAAGAGATCCTGCCAGAAGAGAAAGATTGAACTGGTGATATGAAAGGACTATCTGTATCTAGTTGAATCGGCCTCTGTGCGGTGGGAGCCATATTTGCTTATGACAATGAATTTTTATATAATAAGGGTTACTATCGTACATGTGAAAAGAACCTTTCCCTTTGCTGATAAAGAATTTTTCTCTCTGCTAACGAAGCCCTAAGAAGATAAGGAAAGGACCATGCGGGGGTTGGGACGGGAGCCCTGGCCAGGTTCCCATCACAGACCCCTTGCATGAGGACCAGGTGTTCACCAGATGTTCCGCACATAATCACGTACATTTGTTTATTTCACCCTATAAAAGCTGGACCCGCTTGTGCCGAATTTGGAGACCTCACCTACGGGTGGACGCACCGCGTAGGACTTCCCAATTGCTGGGACAGGCTCTCCAAATCCTCGCTGCAACCAGGGCTCCCCAGCGACTGCGGATCTGGATGATGGTAACATCACCAATTGCCCTAATAATATGTATCTTTCTTAATCACTATAGTTGATTTTATGTAGTAATGATTAGGTGCATTACTCTGCTTATTCTTTCTATTGTTTAATATTAGAGTATAATAAGTTTATCCTCTCACTTAAATACCTCATTTTCTGTATCATCTAGAAATAGATAGTAAAGTGACCTTGCTCTTTCTATTGGTGTCTGTGTCCTTTCTGTCGACTCCGTCAATTAGCAAAACAACTGGATGTTTGGTTTGGGCACTACCATGCCCAGTGGGGCTCTCAGGGGTCAAGAGCCTTCCCTGGCAAGGAGGCCAGGAAAGACCCCTGTCCGAGCAGGGTACGGACTTTAATTCAGGGGGCACAAGGAAGTAACCTAGGGAAGTTAGCAGCTTTCCTGAAGCCACAGTGCGAGGCTGCTACTTGTAGGGTCCATAGGGGCCTGGAGTCGAGTGTGGGACCGGTCCCGCACCAGCCATTCACTTGAAGGGCAAGAGCCCCAGCAAAGATGAAAGGGCCTGTGAGAACCAGAGACAGGACTGGGAGCCAGCAAAAATAGCTGGCTCAGAGAGGCTGTATTAACCTCCACCACCACTAGAGGGTGGAAGATCCCTACAGGGTGAAGCAGTTCCCTGACGTACTGCTAGAAGGAAGCACTGGACTCACTGAGGTAGAGGAAGACCTTTGTCACACCAAGCAGAAGTTTTTAAGAACTAGAGCCCGTAGGACATTGGTATTTGAAGAGAAAAAACACAGTAGTGTAGCAGGCCCAGCTAAAAATCAAAGGGGCTCCCTCTTGCTCAGTTATGCAATACTGCAGTGCCTCCCCCGCTCCACAGAAAGGTAGATCCCACTTTTAGCTATTTAGGGCAGAAACTCAGCAGCAGGATCTGGTTTTGCAATCTCCAAACCATATATCCCTAGCTATTCAGTGCTTTAGACCAAGGCGAAAAATGGCAGCAATGGCCGATTTCAACAGCAACAACATGGTAGACAATGTGCTTCAAGTGCTTAAGGCTTTCAGTAGACACCTAGCATTTTGGAAGCACCAAGCCAGAGGTTCTTGACTGTTATTTTTTACCAAGCTGACTGGGGTGAAATATGCTGACTATCTTCAAGAGATTGATAAGTCAGAAAGGCAGGAAAAAACTATGGGAAGGATACACTCCTCACCCAAACCCTTTCAGGCTATGTAAACATTACGGGGATTATATCGGCATAATTACAGTGCTGAAGCTATGCTAGAATAACCCTAGATGCAGTCTAGGGCGATAGAAGGTTTTTTTCGGTTGCTGTACGAACACTGCCTCACCAAACATTGCTATCTAGATCGATTAACACATTCTTCCATCAACTTAGCTGCGTCTACGCTGGGGGTTAGGTCAAACATACCTACCATGCTCAAAGATGTGAAATTTTCCTGCCCCCTGAACAATGTAGCTAAGTCAACCTAAATTTTAACTGTAGACCAGGCCTAACTGCCACAACCACCAGGTTTTTGTTTGATTTTTGGTCTCAACTGTTCCAAGATGTGCCTTAGCCAGTCCTTGTTGTGGCTGGTATCTTAAACTCCTGCCCTCTCACTGGCTCTGTCAATCCCTTTCTCTCTGAAGGCAGTTCTGATTCTCACAACCTCTTAAACCAAAACAACTGTTTAGACCAAAACACACTCAAATGGCTCAGATTCCCCAGATTAGAGACCAGTTACCATCATATCCAGGCACCTTAAGGGTTGATACATTGATTCTGTTCTCTCCGCTTCCTCAGATACAGGTTTGTGCAGCATAGCTTAACTTGCCATTTTCCCACTTATTAGTGCTCCTTCCACTGTTCTCCCCCTTCCCCATAGTGACCCAGCAAATTGGTCTCATCCATGTTGCAGCCTGATGCACACCATTTTGCTGAAAACTACTTCAATAAGGCTTTAAAAGCTCACAAAACATTAGAGTACAAACTAAGGGTTTCAAACATCACTGCTCATGCCAAGCCCCTTTCTGGTACGAAATAGACAAATACAGGTTTCACTCACTACTGGTACTGTCTCCACTGATTAACAGTATGTTCCATTTTTGCATGGAGTCCAGGCCTTTCTAATAAGACAATGAAAATCCTGAGGAGAAGTTTCTACAAGGAAACCGTGAGCATGTGCAATTTTGCCTGTATCCACAGAGCTACCTATACTTTCTGGCATTGCACACCTGACATTAGCAGGAATTTAGTGGTCCAGAAAAAAAACAATTAACCTTTTGTAACTTGTTCTTCGAGATGTGTTGCTCATGTCCATTCCATTCTAGGTGTGTGTAAGCCATGTGCACTGTTGCCAGAGATTCTGCCCTTAGAGGTAGCCATTGGGCCAGCTTTAGCACCTTCTGGAGTCACATGCACATGCGGAAGTATAAGGGCTCTGCCGGCACCGCATCTTCTCAGTTCCTTCTTGCCAATAACTCCAACAGAGGGGTAGGATGAGGGGGTCATGGAATAGACATAAGCAACACATCTTGAAGAACAATGATTACAAAAGGTTAGTATCAGTTTTTCCTTCGAGTGCTTGCTCATGTGCATTTCATGCTAGGTGACTCACAGGCAGTATCCCAGGAGGTGGGTTTGGAGTTCTGGACGTACTGACTTGCAACACTGCTCTCCTGAAACTGGCATCCGTTGGGTGATGGCATAGTGGGACACAAAGGAACGAACCACTGACCAGGTTGCAGCTCTGCAGATGTCCTGGAACAGTATCCTGTGCAAGGAATGCTGCTGACAAAGCTTGGGCTCTTGTGGAATGAGTGATCACAATGGCCGGCGGCAGAACGTTCACCTGCTTGTAGTAAGCTCAAATCCAGAAAAAGATTCTTTGGGTTGACACAGGTAGCCTTCTCATCCTTTCCACTATTGTTACAAAGAGTTGTGTGTATTTGTGGAAGGACTTAATTCTCTTCAATATAAAAGGCAAATGCCCCCCTAACATCCAATGTATGAAGCCGATGTTCTTTGTTTTCAGAATTTTTGTGAGACTTTGCGAAGACAGGTAGAAAAATGACCTGGTTGTTATGGAAACGTGAGAACATCTTTGGCAGGAAGGCTGGATTTTTTTGGGGGGGGGGGGAGGGGGGGCGCGGCAGCACAATTGGACCTTGTCCTTGAAGAAAACCATGTAAAGGGCCTTGATCTCCAAAACCCTTCTGGCCAAGATGATCGCCATCTGGAAGGCACTTTACAAGACAGAAGTAGTAGGGGCACAATGATAACGGCTCAAAGGAGGGCCTCTTAAGCCTCAACAAGACCAGGTTTAAGTCACATGTTCTTGTGAAATCAGGTCCAGATGGAGAGGGAGTGAGAGCAAAGGTGCCACCTGAGAGAATGCTGAACCAATGCTGGAGCTATTTATTACTAGAGAAATTCTCCAGTCTCCACTTTGTATTTCTAATCTCTATTCTGAATAAGCAAAAAACATTCCACCCTGAAATGAATGCTGCAGATCCTAAGCATGCTCAGTGAAAATCTAGGATTTCTAAAATGGTGCCTGGCAAAGAGCCAAGTGTGTGTGTGGCTCTGCAGAATCAGCTCTGAGGTAAAACAACAGAGAATATGTGCAAGGATTGGTGGCTACTGAGCATGTGCAGTAAGAGGTAACAGAGAGGTCACTTAGCTGAGCAGCTAGCTGGTCAGAGCCCACTCATATCAGTCATAATTTGTTTTAAAGGTCAGAATTGTCAATCAGAATTCTGAGGTAATACTGGGCATGTGCCTGTGATGAAGTGAGAATGTTCTTAATGAATACTGTGGGTGCCTCAGTTTCCCCTATGTATTATTCAAGTATTTAGGTGTTGGGTTAAGGGTGTGTGATCTTTGTAGTGACCACAAGAGGGCAGGTATGGCTGACAACAGCTGTCTGTACAGACAATGATCAGCACCCATCCCCTTGAAAAGCGTCAGAGAATGGGGGATTGGTCAGGTGACCTCCTTGCCAGGGAAAACAAATAAAGGCAAGGATGGGGGGAGAGGCATGCCTGCTGCTGGGCAGCAGAGAGAGTTCTGTCTCCAGAGGGGGGCGGAGGGGGAGGAGGTACCCAGGAGCCCAGGGATGGGGGCACTGGCACGCCTCAAGATGGGTTTCGTTGTAACTTCTTGATTCATCTGCTAACAAGTTATGTTCTACACTGTGTTCCTGAGGACTAATAAACCCTGTTGTTTCGAACTTGGCTAAGAACCACTTCTGATTCTGCAAGATGGGGTGCATGGCCCTTTGGGGCTGTGTAAGTCTTCTCCAGACGTCCCCTTCACAGAGACTCACTGAGGAACAGGGATGCTGAATGCTCCAAGGCCAGACTCAGGAAGCAGCTACACTGGTGAGAGGGACCTTGAGGGGAAACCCACTCCACTAGAGTCCTGACTGGCTTCACCCAGAGTGATTCAAGAGTAGTCCTGTAGGACTCCGTCACAGTGCCAATGAGGTAATTGCTTCTAAGATGAGAAAGATATATTAATAGAAAACTTCAATGTAGCATAAAAGGCCAGCTGCCAGCATCAGTTTTGGTGTGAAAGAGAGGGGCAGGTGTTTGGGAAAAGCCGAGAGGCCAGAAAGAGAAACCAAAGAGAAAACTGGAGCAGAGAAGAGCTAAGAGAAAAGCTGACTGATCAGGAACTGAGCAGCAGTAGTGATTTTTAAAAAGAAACATCAATGGATTTATAGAGTAAGCCTGTCATTACAGTCAATGTATTAATTAGTTTAATTAATTTAGTGTAATTAATTAGTGTAAGATAGTATATAGGATTAGTGTGTGTGTGCGCGTGCGCTTATTGATAAGAATGTATAAAATTCTGTTAACTGCAACATATCTATGTAAACTTTAAAGAACTTTAAAATCTGCTGTCAGCAATTTGCTGCAAATTGGCCACTTGAAATGATTCTAAATGAAGGAAGTTGTTGTAACTATAGGCTATTGTAGTTTGAATGCTCTTAAACTTGAAGTAAGGGAGTGGTGTCTCAGGGATTTTGTGCCCTTTTTAGGATTTTTAGATCATATTGCAACAGGCATTATTAGTTACTGTTGCAGGAAGTGAAAAGAACGGTTACTTACCTCCTAACTGTTGTTCTTCGAGATGTTACTCACATCTATTCCCAATTAGATGTGCGTGCGCCATATGCAATGGTGCCAGAAACCTTTCCCCTAGTGGTACCCATAGGGCTAGCTTTAGCTAGGCAAGAAAACCACAAAAACAAAAAACAAAAAACCAGGGAGTCTGGATCCCAGGTTTAAACTGGTAGGTCATCTTGGGTCATCTTGGAACCGGACATGCCCCATCCCTAGGCCACTATCTACAACAAGCTCTACAACTAACTGAAAGCTAACAATCAACTATGTACACTTATGAACAAAGAAACCACTAGGTTTGAAAAAAGACGTGTGAGAGCAAGAGATGTTCCAACACTGTCACTGGCAGTAAGAAGGAACTGGAGAGGGGAAGGGGGGGAGGACTGGCAGCACCTATATGCGAGTGCATATGCACACTGCTGCATGGGGCGATAGAGCTGGCCCTACAGGTACCACTAAGGGGAAAATTTCTGCCATCGGTGCATGTGGTACATACACATCTAATTGGGAATGGACATGAGCAAGCACTCAAAGAAGAACCTGATATTATAGGGATAATGGAAACATGGTGGAATAGTAGTCATGATTGAAATACAAGTATTGATGGTTATATACTGTTCAGAAAAGACCAAAATACAAGTAGAGGTGGAGCAACATTGTATATTGATGAGGTAAACTATAAAGAAATTAGATGTGATGGAATGGATAAAATGGAATCTGAGTCAAAATCAATTTGGGAAAGAAAGGGTAATGAATGCTCCACTGCAACCGTAGCAAGCCCCAACCACTGACCACCAAGATCCTATTTGGATATGAATAGAGAATTCTTTAATATTTTTAATGAAATAAGTACTATTGGAAATTGTGTAATTATGGGAGACTAATTTCCCAGATATAGATTGGAGGAGAACTGCTACTAATAATGGTAAGCCACAAATATTCCTGGATGTGATAGCCAACCGATTTCTTAACCAGTCACCAAAACAAGAGGTGATGCCATTTTATATTTAGTACTGGTAAGCAGCAAGGCGCTCACAGAAGAACTGATTATAGAGGACAACCTTGGTTCAAGTGATCATGAGTTAGTTCAGTTTAAACTAAATGGAATGATCAACAAAAACAGGTCTGGCAAATAGCATCTTTGATTTCAAAAAGGCAAACTTTAAAAAGTTAAGAGAATCAATTAAGGAAATGTACTGAAGAACTCAAGGATCGATGTGGAGGAGGTTTGGAAATACTTTATGTAAAAGTGGCAGAAACCATCTAAAGCCTGCATCCCAAGCAAGGGGGAAAAAATTCACAAGGAAGGGTTGCACATCAAACTGGATGAAACAAGCATCTTAAATATGTTATTAAGTGAAAGCTGAAAGCCTACAAGGAATGGAAGAAGGGATGGATCAGCAAGGAAAGATACCTCCCCTCTTAGAGATCAAAGTCTAGGGAAAAGTGGGAACTGCCAAAAGACAAGCAGAGTTAGAATTTCCAAAGGAAATTAAAAACCAACAGTAAAAGGTCTTTAGCCATATTAAAAAAAAAAAAAAGAAAACAAGGAAAGAAGCACCAATGATGGGGTGGAGATTAAAGATAGTCTAGATATGGCCCAACACCTCAAAAAATACCTTACCTCAGTTTTTAAACATGGATAATGGGGAGCTTGGGTGCAGTGACAAGGTGGCTAATGGGAACAAGGATATACAAGTAGAAATTCTCACATGCCAGGTGGAAGCCAAACTCAAAACAGCTTAATGGAACAAGATGGGGGTGGGGGAGATAATCTCCATCCAAGAATATTAAAACAACCAGCACATGAAATTGTGAGACCAATAGAAAGGGTTTTTAATGAATCCATAAATTCAGAGGGTGGCGGGGGAATATGCTTGTGACTGGAGAACTGCAAATATAGTACCAATATTTAAGAAAGGAAAACACAATCCCAGAAACTAAATGCCTGTTAGTTTGACCTCAATTGCATGCAAGATCTTGGAACAAATTTTTAAAGAGAGTAGTTAAGAACAGAGACAAACAGGAATTTAGATAAAATGCAACAATGGTTTTACAAAAGATAGATCATGCCAGAACCACCTGATATTTTCCTCTGAGAAGATAATGGATTCTTTAGAGAAAGGTAATCCAGTAGATCTAATCTACATGGATTTTAGTAACACGTTTGATACAGTTCCACATGAGAAATTATTAGTTAAATTGGAAAAGATAGGGATTAATATGAGAACTGAAAGGTGGATAAGGAATTCATTAAAGGGGAGACTATGACAAGTAAAAATGAAAGGTGAACTGCAAGGCTGGATGGAGGCTACTAGTGGAGTCCCCCAAGGATTGGTTTAGGGACCAATCTTATTTAACATTTTCATTAAATGACCTTGGCACAAGAAGTGGGAGTGCGCTAATAAAATGTATGGATGACACAAAGTTAGGTGGTACTGACATTACAGAGGAGGATCAGAATATCATACAAGAAGACATAGATGATCTTGAAAACTGGAATAGAAGAAATGGGATGAAATTTAATATTGCAAAGTGCAAGGTGTCATGCATTTAGGGACTAAAAAAAATTTTTGCTACAAAATGGGGATATATCAGTTTGAATCAACAGAAGAAGGAAAGACCTGGGTGAACTGGTTGATCACAGGACGACTTCAAGCTGCCAAGTAACCATGAAAAAAGCTAATGTACTCCTAGGACATATCAGGCTAGGTATTTCTAGTGAGATAGGGAAGTGTTATTACTATTACACAAGGCTCTGATGAGACGACCATTTGGAATATGGTGTGCAACTCTGGTATGTTTAAGAAACATACATTTTAAATGGAAAAGGTGCAGAGGAGGGTTACTGGGATGATCAGAGGAATGAAGAACCTATCTTACGAGAGGAGACTTAAGGAGCTTGTTTTATTTTGCCTAACACAAAATGGATATGGGGAGATATGACTGATCTTTATAAATACATTAGAGAGGGAGAGGATTTGTTTCACTTAAGGACCAAACTTAGGCACAAGAACAAATGGGTATAAACTGGCCATCAAAATTTGGGCTTGAAATTAAACAAAGGTTTCTAACCATCAGGGGAGCAAAGGACTAATCTACTCAAGGTATGGTAGTGAGACACTTATAAACAGGAGAATGGTGAGCATTCCCTTCCAGAAATCACAGGAAAAGAGGAAAATGACAGCCACAAAAATGGCTGATGCTGCAAGGTAGAAGATACACAAAAATGAGGTGGCATCAAGGAACATCCTCAGTCATGATGATCATAGGCACCTAAAACCAAGGAACAGGATGACAGATGACCAAGTTTTGATGCAAGAGGTTCCAGGCATCAAAAAGGGAGGCCCTTGACTCTAAAGTCACCATGGCAAAGCATCTTGCTGTGTGGTAGAGTCATCAGACTTGTAGTTCCAGTTCTTCTCCCTCAGCTCCAAGACTGATCACAGTGACAAGGATAATTGCATCTTGAAGTAATCTCAAGCATGCCAAGTGGACTTGGTGCAGTGGTCTATGCAGTGTTTGACAGTAATCCCTTTCAAGCTCCAACCCTGGACGTAAGGCAAGTAGGAATGATAGTTCCCCAAAGACTGCTGGCAATTACCTTCAGCAGAGTTTACCTGATGAGACAACCTTCTACTCCTTCAACACTAAAACTTCCAGTGGAAGTTTTTCCTGTAAGTTTTCTCAACAAGCCTCACCTGAAATTCCAGCATAACAGCAGAGGGTGGTTGGAGTTGGCAGAACCAGCTGAAGGAAAGTGGGTGCTGGAAGAGCAGATGGGAGGCTCGAGATTAAATGAGATTCTGTGCGAGTTAGGGAGCCAATCTAGATGGGTAAAGGAGCAGTAAGGGAGAGGTGGTCCAAATGAGGGAACTGCAGAAACAAAAGCAGAAAGATGGCTGAGAAGAGAGACAGATTACACCTCTAACAGCGCCAAGTAGGGTTGACCATCTCTCATATGGCCAAATTTGGCACTCCTTACATCAGTACCTTCACTGAAATTAATGTGGCTACTCATGTACGGCAAGAAAGTTTCAGACAAGAGAGTGGACCTGAGGGTCTGATATTTACTGAGGTGCACGCTGCTGTACATTTAATAGATTCAACTATTCTCTGTATATGTACAAATTTAGCAACTGACCTTCCAAAGGAAGCTGCTGATATATAAAAATAGATAACCTTAGGTTATAGCCACAAGATAGGATTGTGAAACAAGTCCACAACCAGTTTAAAGATTGTGTAAGAGAGGATTTCCTGCAATATCCAGTATGAACTTTAATAAAGCCTTGTCTACACTGAAAAAATAAGTCGACATAATATACGTTAACTTCGAGCCATCTCAGTAATTACTGCATTGGCTGACGACCATACTAAGTGCGTCTGCACCACGAGCACTTCCACCGACCTAAGAGGGGCAATGTGGGGAGCAGACAGACTTGTCTCTCAGCTCCCTGCCAGGAACCTCACAGGCTGGCTTCCGGTGGGCTGCCCTCCCCCACTCCCTGGCCGTTCCCCACCAGGAGTTAGCACTGGGCTTCTCCCTCCCTGTTCCCCACTGGGAGCCAGGGGAAGTCGCCAGGGGCTTCCTCCCTCCCCGTTCCCAGAGAGACAACCCAGCACTTCTCATCCCTGAGGAGTGGGGTCCAGTTGCCTCAGCTTCTCAACCTCCCCTTCGCTCCCCTCTGCTCCTTGCCAGGAGCAGGCAGCCTTGTCAATTTCACAGCTCAGCCATGAAACTGACAAGGCTACCTGGCCGCTCCCTAACAGGGAGTGGGCATAGAAGCTACCCAGGGCTTCTCCCCTTCCAAATGGGATCCAGTCCCTGCTCCATGTCAGGATCCAGCAGCCAGGATCCAGCTACCTGCTGGATCCAGCTACCTGCCCCATCCTGGATTGCAACTGGGAGCCAGGATCAAGCCGTTTGGGCTTGCAGCACCCCAGGCTTCTCGCCCTGCTCCCAACCAAGAGTGGAAACTAGCTGCCCAGACTTGTACTTTTTATCAATTTCACCACTCCAGTTTAGCGGTGAAATTAACAAGAATGGTGTCCCCACCACTGAAGTAATGGGACAGTGTCTACATTGACACTGCATTTCCCTAATTAAGAGTAAGGCTACACTGCCAGAGCTGTGCTGGTGCTGCAGGATTGATTCCACAGGATCGATTGAGTGGGTAGTGGAGACCCGTTCAATCGATCCCAGAAGTGCTCGCCGATTGACACCATAAATCCACCCCCGTTAAAAGCGTAAGGCTGCATCAACTGGAGGACATTTCCCATTGGCACAGTGCAATGGAGATGTCACAGTACAAAAACCCAAACACCTTTTGTCAAGGTGGTTTTATTTTGTTGAAAAAACACAGCAGTTTTGTCAGCGGGGGGGTGTGAGGGAAGGGGGATTGTAGGAGTACACCAGCACTATTTTATCAACGCATTAATTGCAGACCTCTGGGTGGGGAGGAATGTGATAATGCTTCATTACCTCCTTATCTTTGTGGAAGATAACACAAGGTGCACTGACCATCAAAGTCTGTAACTCAGACACCCTCCTGGCAGAAGTGGGGACTACCAGGAAAGTAACTTCCAGTGAGAAATGGAAGACTGCAAGATGTCAAAGTAAGTTCAATGTAAACCAAATTTTAAGTTTTAAGAGTCAGCCTCCTTGATCAGAGGGTACAAGTTTTTAAAAGATCTGATCCATTGCTTCAAATAAAAAGGGCCGCTAAACATACCATCAGTTGCCAAAGAGAGCTTCACAATGAAGAGCAGAGATTCCAGAAGAGTTGGAACCACATAAAAGAAGGGATCCAGCCCATTTGAACAAACCTTTTGAATTAATTTCACTGGGCAACATTGTTTCCTTGGTGAGGGCTTACTGAATTTCAAAAGAAGTGTCTTGATCTCATCCAAGAAGCATTAGTCACTCTACCTTAAAAATCCATGAGCCACTTTGCCACACTGCTGCAACAGGTCCCGACAACAGAAGATAAAAGAACCCGCAGATATGAGCACAAGATATGTTGCCTCTAAGCTAGTGTAATCAATCATGCTGGCAGTCTTAATAAGTCTTCCCAGTGACACTGAGGATCAGAGGGAAGACTTCATCCCAGTTCAAGAGAAATGTCAGACTGTGTCACTTGATGCTCTCAAGCGGAATATTCGATACAGTGTTCTGACTTGTGGCAAACAAGTCCACATCTAGTTTACCCCAATAGGCAAAAATCAAACATGCACATAAAAGTTTTTAATGACCGCTCATGTTGATCAGCAGCTTCCCAGCTGAGGATGTCAGCCTTTTTTCTCTTTTTTAAATTTACCATCTATTAGGTGAATGGCCAAAAGAATCAGTTCTAGATGTTCCACGTCTACCAATGGATGAACAAGGTAGACTGGGCTTTCTCCTACCTGTTCGCGTAATACATGGTAACCATTTTGCCTGTAAGAATTTGACCCAAGTTCTCACCAACCTGAGGGAAAAAGGTTTTGGGGGCCAGTTTTATGGCCCTCAGTTCAATATATTTACTCAGATGTTTGCCTTCCTAAGGATTACAGGTAAACAGTAATTTTTCCTCCATTTGAATAAACGTGAACGCACCTTTTCTTAGAAAATGTATTTCCTTTTATATTAACTAGTCAGCACTCCTAAGTGGTTCCCCATACTAAATTTGAGCATCCTTTCCTATCATGACCCAAGGGAATGGTTAAACAAATGGGATCCCCTCTCAGGATGTTTTCTGAACAAGGAGAGACCAAAGAATCTTAAACATGTTGGCAGGTGGAGATAATGGGGGATATATGGTCTGTAATCCTGATTTATTCACTCTTGCAAGAGTCTCATCTTCACGCAAATGCTAAAGATGACAAGTGTTCTCATCTTTAGAGGCATTATCTTCTGGTCAGGGCTGAGGCACACTGTCTTGCCAATGTGACAAAGCCTAAACTTCTGCCATGTGATTTTTCAATTATTATAGAGAGGAACTTTATTCTCAATAGCTGCCAAACACACACCATTTATGAATACTAAAGAAAAATAAAAGACCAAAAAAAGTATTTAAAAGCTTATGGATATTAGCAGAATATCTTGTTTTGATTAAATGAAGGTTTCAACCTTCTGTTACTGCATCCATGTTTCCCCTTTCCCCTCAATGAAAGAATTGTTTAAAAAAAGGGGGGGGTATTTTTAGGGAAAAAAATTCTCCCAGAGAATGTGTATATTCACCAGGGAGGGGCGGGGGGGAGAGTTGTAGGAAGATTACAGTTAAATCATTCCATGCATTAAAAATTGCTTTTTTATTTAGTAATTGACCTTTTCTGTTCTAAATTTACTAAATCAAAGCAAAATAATATTTTGTGGCTCACAGACAGGATTTAAACACCAAGATGACCCTGGTTATAGTGTCGCCAGAAATATAAATTTTGTTCTATTTAAAATAAATGTTAAGGATCTTCCTGTTTATATGGTCAAGTATTTTCTAGTTGTATACCATTAATGCCACCTACTGGTACAGCAGGTGCAAGTACCTGTCTCAAATCTTAAGAGCTACATTCCCTTTACAGATTAATTCAAGAAATTTTATTTTACCACAATGAAATAGAGTGATTAGTTCTTTTCCTTTTCATCCATCTGAAACAAACTGATTCTATGGTCATTCCAAACCCTCAAAGGGTAGGAGGGGAAGGATTATAATTAAATGCATTTAAATATGCCTCCAGAATTTAACGTGATTTTTTTCTGAATGTAATAATGAAGACAAGAATGAAGCAGTTTTCTTCAAAGTTGACACCTCCAAACAGCAAAGCTGTGTGATATTGTATTTGCCAATTCTCTTGTGATGAGATGGCTTCTCAGTCCAACAGGTTGGAGGATATCCTTGAGAAAGTTCAGTTTTTTCCACTGTCCCTTTCTAGTAGACTCTTCCCCTCCCTTTCTCCTGGCATACTGAAACATTGCCAAAGCTGAAAACTGAACTCTGATTACTATTCAAATACAACCCCTCCTCCTCTCACTATGTTAAGACTCCAAGTAGGGAGATCAGAAACTTTGGGATTTAAAAAAAAAAAAAATTACAGGAATGTCATAGTTATTACCAAGACAAGCATTATAAATCCAAAAAATTCAGAGTTAAGTTTACACTTAAAAGAAATTCAAACCAATTAAAGAAAGAGTACAATTCAGGTACCAAAACATGTTTAGCTCAACCCCACAATAACATCACTGTAAAGCATTTTAGTGTCTGTGGTACAAGATTTAACGGATTTTTTATAAAAGATAGATTTTGTTTCCCCCTCATGACATTACTAGAGAGCAGACTTAAGGTGCATTTCTTATCTTAACATGTCTGGGTTTCTTTTAAATGCAACCTTAATTCTCAGTTTCTGGGTTTATAATGTTTGGTATGGGATAATTACAGTATTCCTCTGATTTTTTTTAATTCTTAAATTATTGATACATATTCTCAACCTTAACTCCATTTTAACTGCTTGAGTCTCTGGGAATTTCTTTTTTTTTAAATTACAATTTCATATATGAACACGAAACAAGAAACCCAATGAATTCTACCATGTAATATTTCTGATAAGGTGTTTTTTTTTTAGTTTTAACTTTCAAGGGCAGATACCACACACCAAATCAGTACAAACCTGTAAGAGCATACCAGCAAGTTAAGCATGGTTTACATATGCTTTTCATTGCCAGAGCAACATAAAGCAGGTGAAAAACTACTAGTGAAGCTACCATGTTATTGGCAACTGAATTACTGGTTTAGAAAGCTGTTATTGAGCCTCGTGTTATGGGAAGGTGCAACATAGAATGCCTAGTCCCCAAGTCCCAATGTCTCTCTGCTTCAAGGGCTTCCCTGCACTCTTGCCCAAATTACTCTGCCAATGCTCTCAATGCACAGTGAAAACAAGGCATAAGTGCCATGGGAAGCCTCTCTTCCACTGATGCCTAAGATACCTCTCTCCTGGGTCCTCTCTCACCTCAGGTCCTTTTGTCTAGGCTCCTACTCACTTGTCCAATAAATGCCAGCTGCCTCCTCTTCTCCACTGTGGGTGTGTATGGAGTGAAGTATGTGTGTGTGTTTGTACATTTAAGTAGCAGCAGTTTGTGCACTGACTGTTGGGATTTTGAATTTTCCCTCCCCCATCCCAGAAGCTGTCATGGTGATGGCAGTTCTTCCCTCACTTCTCTCTTCCTGTGAGGCTGCCCCAGCAGCTCTTATGCTGTTCTCCTCTGTAATGGGACTTGCAAAAGTTGGGAGGCAATCTGGGTGTCTTTCGAGCTTCTCCCCATCTCCCCCCATGTGGGGATGTCCATGTGGAAAGCACTAGCGAAGCACCACAGCACTTATCACCCTTATCTACGGCTGTGCATCTGCAGGGGAGTCCATCAATGCCCAGCCATACTGGGCTGCTGCTGGATGGATACCTGTGACTGGAGCCAGCTCCTAGGTGCAGGCAGGGGATTTGTTCTGTTGCTTGGTAAACATATAAGATAGAGAATAATGACTTTACCTGCCCTTTTCCGTCTCCTTCCCCATGTATTAAAAGCTCTATTTCAGTGTTTTTCAACTACCACCAGTCCATGGACCAGCGCAAGTCCTTGACATCTTCATAACACAGTTTAGGAAGGCAGCAAGCTGGTCCCTAGTATCAAAAAGGTTGACAAACACTGCTCTATTATATCTTTTTTTTATTGTCACCTTGCATGTTGATGAATATTTAGAGACGGGGAGAGGTGCTCAGCCAAATCTGAGTAGTGTTGCTACTGGAGACACAATGCTAAAAAACTGCACCTTTTTAATACAACGTTGGCAATCTTACACTCCTCAAACTTCATACAGTTACCCCTCCAGCTAGAAGGATGGAGGGCCTGCCTCGGCAAATGTGAGTGAATGGCATTGTGATCTGGAGCTCCTTTCCATCATGACTGCCTCCGAGGATCAAGCAAGACACACAGAGTCTCTTCTGTGTTGCTGTCCTTTTTTTGGAAGGTGGGCAATCTTTCCATTGGAGGGGGGAGGAATACTTGAATTGGCCACACCAACACAACTTTAACAAACTTTAACAAAAGCTGGTCTGGCCACTGAATCTGAGATTTCAAACTGTCCACATGGCTAATGTCCTCCCTTCAGCAAACAAGTTCTTTGAGCTTCCCTTTGCTCCTCACACAATGAGTCCAGAATGGGATTAATGGAGTCCCTTATGGCACAGCTGTATAAAGACACAACAGACTGGTAGTTTGCCTTGCAGAAACCTAGGGAATGGAGGAATAGCTTTCTTCCAAATGCATCCAAAATATGCTCTTCCCTATCTGAGAGAGCTGACAGGATGCTCTGTTACCTTTAGACATTTCCTGAGCTGCAGAGATCAGCATGGAACCAGCTGACAGATGCTGAAGCAAATACTAATGTCTTTCTAAGAGTACAGGGTACATTACATTAGCCCTCTTGGAAACAGGTGGGGGAGAAAGCAGGAAATAACCAAAGGCTCTTCATTCCGTTAAAAAATCCTGAAAGGATGCAGAATGCAACTCTGACATTATGAAATGAGAGATAAAAGAAACTGTGTTCTAAATGAAATTACTATAATGGTGGTTGCACAACTGGTTAAAAGACCACACTCAAAGAATAGCTACCAAATATTCACTGTTACACTGGGAGGTCAGTCCTAGGTCCACCACAACTCATTTTCATTAGTGGCTTGGATAATGGAGTGGACAGCACGTTTATAAAATTGGCAGATGACACCAAGCTCAGAGAGGGTTGCTAGCACTTTGGAGGATAGTATTAGAATTCAAAACAACCATCAAGATGAAATTCAATAAAGGAAAGTGCAAAGTACATCACGTACAAAAGAAAAATTAAATGCACAACTACAAAACAGGGAATAACTGGCTAGATGGTAGTACAATACGGGGGTTACAGTACAATCACAAATTGAATACAAATCAACAATATGATGCAGTTGCAAAAAAGGTTAATATCATTCTGAGGTGTATTAACAGGACTATCATAAAACATGACAGATGACTGTCCCAATCTATTCAGCACTGGTGAGGCCTCAACTGAAGTACTATGTCCAATTCTGGGGGCCATACTTCAGGAAAGATGTGGATAAATTGGAGTATGTCCAGAGTAGAGCAACAAAAATAACAAAACATTTAAAAAAACAGACCTATGAGAAAAGGTTAAAAAAACTAGGTATATTTAGTCTTGAGAAAAGAAGACTAAGCAGACACCTGATAGTCTTCTGCTCCAAAGAGGACTGTGATAGATTATCCTCCATATTCACTGAAGGTAGGGTAAGAAGTAATGGGCTTAATCTGGAGCAAGGAAGATTTAGGACAGATATTAAGAAAACCTTTCTAACTATAACGGTAGTTAAGCTCTGAAATAGGCTTCCAAGGGAAGAGTCTGAAGATGTAGAGTCTCCATCATCAGAGGTTTTCAAGAACAGGTTACATAAACTCCTGTTAGCAATGGTCTAGGTTTACTTGGTCCTGCCTCAATGCAGAGGACTGGATTCAAGGTTCCTTCAAGCCATACTTTTCTATTATTCTAGACTGTCAAATGAATCAACTTCTGAAAGACCAGCCTGTAGTTAGATAGCACTGGCCATCCTCTCAGTCAGCTCTTGGAATTATGTTTGTTCACCCAGAAAACAGAGAGGAAACCCTCATCTGGCCCTCAGGTAAGGTACTATTGGTCTCCTCCACAATCAATGGAGGGAGTTTCCTTCCAATCATCATATCTGCTACTCTTACTGCAGAAACAGAGCCTCTGGTACTAATGACTCCACTGACAGTGCTGGGCTTATCTGGAACACAGGTGCTCTCAAAGAAATGGCAATTAGAATAGGCTGTGTGCCAGGAAAATTTTCCGTGCTGGCACCTCTGGTGCCAGGAGGGGTATCAATGCTGATGTTAACAGCAGCACCATGCTGGGTTGGGCAGAATCTAAGACAGCCTTCGTGGACTTCTCTATGTAGGACCACATGAGTAACTGAGGAGGAGCCTGTGTCTCTTTCCATGCCAATGGATTCTTTGGCAAAAGAAAGCGACTGAGCTCTCTCTGCAGTGGGCTGGAAGAACATGCATAGCTGGTACTGAGGAAATTCAGGATGTTCAGGGTGACCAGAATGTTCCGGACTGAAGCTGGTGGCAAATACCAATACACAGAAACAAGCAGCTGAAACACAACCAACAGCTTTGATAAGGATTCCTCAAAGGGGATGAGGGGGGCGTCACATTCCAGGGTGCAATTCAGACCAGTGAGAGGTTGTGTGACCGCCTGCCCCACAATACTTTGCTGTTATAGCTCCCCACCTGGACTACTCACAAAACATCCTGCCAGCATGCTAGTCACACCCTGAGTGTCTAGGTATATAGCTGTAGCCCTGGCCCAGTAACTCTGACCCCAACAGCCTGTCAGCAACACTCCAGTCATACAGTGGCTTCCGCCAGCCTAGGTTACTACTTGCAGGGTGACCCCAACACACACCCAGTACTGAATTTTCGCAAAATGTGTGTTCCGCACTATCTAGCCCTCTTCTGGACAGTTCAGACATTAAAAGGTCTGTTGTCTCTGTAAAGGGTCAATATTCAATAGTTTGCCACTTTAAGTGGAGTTATCAACAGTTCAGTTTCAAACACCACACTGGATTAGTTTAGACCAAAAATAAAAAAAGTTTAACCAAAGAGATAGATTTTAAGTGAGTACAAGAATAAGGATTAACACTTTATGTTTGGGGGACAAGGACATGGCAGGATAGTCTCACCTCCCCAGAAAAAGACTGCTCTTTTCACTTCCTGTCAACAACCCAGCATACACTCTGCTGGCAATTATCACATCTATCATGGAAAGCCAGTAGGACCCAGCTCTGCATAATAGGATTACACTGGGGGGAGGGTTTGGTTTTTTTTTAAAATCAAAAACATGCCCTTGTTTTGTTTTCCAGAGTATAAAAATAAGGGGGAAAAAAGCATGGAACTGTATGTTACAACTGATGATGCTCAACAGCTACACTCACTAGTATAGCTTTATACACCTGCTGACAAGTAGAGTACAAACTAAAGGGTTACAAACAGAGAGAATGTTTGCTATATTATGGTTTGCTAGAGTATAAAAATAATCTATAAGAAAAGCTTTATAAAAAACAGTGCTAAGGAAGCAGTTGTCAAGGCCTTTTATTTCCCATAATACATTTAAGTATATCCAAGACCAAAACAAAAGGTATCTTTCTGAAAATTATTTTCTTACCTTTTCCAGGACTAAGGTTTTGATCTATAAAAACCTTAAGCTCTCCATTGGCTTCAATTAGTCCAGCCTAGTAAAGAAAGTAAAAGGTTTGTTTACATTTACATTATCTACAGACAGCTATAAATTCTATACTATCTATTTTAAAAGATCTAATGTAATTCATTCTAAGACGCTCCCACCCGAGATTTCCAAATTAAAATTGCTACTAAATAACCATCATATCTCCACCACAAAATGGCTAATAAAGTATGAAAACTGTAGTAAATAAAGTTTTTGGTAAAAAAGGTCTGTTATTTAAAACAAAAACAAATATTAACCCGTCTTCCATTGACCTAATAACGTATGTATCTACACAATTAGGACCCTTCCGCCAACCTAGCTCGCATGTAACGTCAACTTAATTACTCCACCTCCACAAGAGGCGTAGCAGTTAAAATCAATGTTGATGGGTTGACAGAGTGTAGAGCAGTGTTGTGTAAATCGACTGAATTAACCTCCAGGAGATGTCCCACAATGCTCTGATGTGACCGCTCTGGAGATCATTTTCAACTCCGCTGCACAGCAGATACACAGGAAACAGTCCTCCCCTCTTAAAGTCCCAGGAAATTCTGAATTCCCACTTCCTATTTGATCAGTGTGGGGAACTCGCCAGCCCAGCTGAACATGGCAACTCAATGCCCCAAACATGTTCCAGCCTGGAGTACACAAGAAATGGTAGATCTTATCAGTCTATGGGGAGAAAAGTCTGTACAAGCACAGCTCCAATCCAGCTGAACAAATGTACCCATCTACAAAAACGTCCTGCAGATCACGGTGTACAAGGGCTACACCAGGAATCGCAGCAGTGTAACATAAAAAGAAATCAAAGAACTTCATTAGGTGTACCAGAAGACAAGGGAGACAAATAGTCGTTCAGATTCTGCACCACAGACATGCCACTTCTACATGAGCTGCATGCGATTCTCAGCGGCAGCCATACAACTATCCCCAAACGCAGTGTGGATACCTCTCAGGAGTCTGAGTCCCAGGCCACTACAGGCAACGATGAGAAGGACATCCTGGACAATGAAGAGGAGGAGAATGGGAGACAGGCAAGCGGGGAATTCATTCTTTCCTAGAGCCAGAGGCTATTTTTAACCCCAGAGCGTTCCATACAGTTGCAAGACAGCATGGTGGCTGAGCATGAGGCCAGGGAACGCTCCACTGGTATGCAATTACAATTCCAGAATATGTAGGGGTTACATGCTCTTATATTTTATATGTAATATGAAGAAAAAGTGGGGTGCAGTGGACGTATGCTTCCTAATGGCCACTCCAGCTACACAGAAGATGCCACACGGAGAAGTCTGTTTATGTGCACAGGGATGGCATGGGAATCCTCCATGGAGATCTCCAGGAAATTTTCTTGTGGATACTCAGCAACCCTTTGCAGAAGCTTTCTGGGGTGGGCTGCCTTATTTCTTCCACTATGGCAGGACACTTTTCCACACCACTGCCGTGCTGACATCATTGCAGTACATAGCATAGCTCTATAAAGACCAGGTCTGTACGCAGACGCTTGCAACATCTGTTTCCCTGCCACCTGTGTTACACTTGGTAGACAATATTACATAGGGCCACCTCGGGAAAACTGTGAAAGTTTTCATTACTAGTGTTTGTACTGCAAACATTAGAGCATGTGGTCCCCTCACTTCCCATAGTGATTTCCGGATCTCTCAACTACAGTTTCCCTAACATGCCGGTGATTTGATTAGCAGGGATCAGCACTGACCTCAGAGTCTGCAAGTCCAGGGCAATTACTACCAACAGCGTTAAGGAAAGAGGGGAGAGGGCTTCTTGTGGCCACAAACTCCCTCTTTCCAAAGCTGCCTTGGATAAAAACTACTATTTGGGAGGCTTAACACTGGTCCCAAAACAATATTAAAGTTGCTGGAGGGGAGGAGGGGGCAGACATTGTCCACCTGCCCACCTATGCTCCTAATGCAGGTTTCCCACACACTGCAGCACATATCTTGTCGCCCATGCCCCTGGGCCACGTTCACCATGACTGGAACAGCAAACTTGTTCATTGAATAGCTGGGGATTCTGATTATGTTCTGGCTTGCACTTGAGTGTAATAAGGGAAGCGCTTTTTAAATAGTAACCTTGCACTAGACCCAGAGTATGCACTGACAATAGTTGCCTTGTGCTTTGCATGTTTTAGAGTGGAAAGCTTGGTCTTCAGTGCATCCTCCAAACCAACGGAGAGGTTTTTCACAGATTAGAAGGTGTGGCAAACAGCTGGTTTCTCCCTAGTGGGTCTGACACTTCTGCCTCCTGTAGGGGGCCAGGGTGTCACCAGTTACCCCATCTCCCCAGGGAGGGGGATAGGGACGCGGGGCCCTATGAGCAGCAGCTATGTGCTGCTGGCACCGTACTCACAGCTGCTGACTTTTCCTGAGCTAATTTCCCCCCTCAGTCCTTCTGGCTCCTCCAGCCCTGCTTCCTTGCTGCCCGCACTGCGCTTCCTTACCTAGGCCTCTGTGCGTGAGGGCGATGGGAGGGGAAGTATCTCAGTCCTGCCAGGGCAGGTTTCCCTGCTCCTGGGCCCACTACCTCTCTCAAGACTCCTCTGCTCTTCCATACAACACTGTACTCGTTTCTGCTTCTCCACACAACTCTACGCACCTCTCTGCTCCTTAGCACAGCACACCTACGCCTCCAGCTTGTGCACTCTCTCTCCGGAGCAGGGGGTTTTTAATCAGGCACCTGGCAGGGCCTTAATTGGCCTCAGCTGCTCCTAATTGCCCTCTAATTACTCTGGCTAGTCTACAGAGAATAAAGCCCGGATCATTCTGGAACTTACATACCTCCCTTCTATCACTCTCCTATTGCCCTCTGCCCTTGCAATATCACAAAGACGAGCAAAAGAGAATGTGTGATGACATGTTCAATGAGATAATGAATGCCTTTGGAAAAGCTGACATGGCACTAAGAGCCTGTTTTTTTTCTCTGAATGAGTTTTTCATTGTCTGTAATTCTGGACAAAGACATGGACAGCATGAGAGCATCCCAGGAGCATGAGTGTGCCATGCAGGATGAGATGCTGTAGATTATGAAGGACCATCACACATTTTGAGGCTTCTGGTTGAATTTCAAGAAAAGCAGCTTGAGGCTAGAGACCCTCTGTAGCCCCTGCAAAACAGTCTGCAAACACCACTCTGTTCCCAATCCCTTTCCCCAAATATTCCAGGAGGCAGGAAGGGGGAACATGCAGTATCCCTTCCACTCAAGACCAAAGGAGAATATTAAGAACAGAACAAGGCCATTTGAAGACCTTTGATGGGTAAGACTTCTGTGCTTTCACAGACAACCTGCATTTGTTTCTCCCCTCCTAATTTTATCAAACAGATTGCCCATGGTTAAATTTTCCTGTTCTTTCAGATTCTTTACGTTTGTGCAATAAAAGTCAATGTTTTTTGGACAGGGAGGAGACGGTACAAGGAAACTGATGCAGTGAAGGGGAAGGCATACTGTGCCTCATTACTGAAATGGGTTTTCAAAGCCTCCCGGCAACACAGAGCTCCTTGCTGGGCTCTTTTTATTGCCCTAGTAGCCTGGCTGCTCAAAATTAGCTACCAACCTATCCACCTCCACACGTACCCTGCAGAAACTTCTCTCCCTTTGCCTCACAGATATTATGCAGCACACAACAGGCAGTGATAATGTAGATACTGCTTTCACTGAGATCTAACCTAGTAAGTAAACTGCACCAGCAACATTTTAGATGTCCAAAGGCACATTCCAGCACCATTCTGCACTTCCTCTGGCTACTGTTGAACTGCTGTCCAGATTTATGGCCTCGTGAGCCATGGGAACAAAGGTGTAGGTTTGTTCTCCCAGGATCATCATTGGCATTTCAACATCCTCAATGGTTATTTTGCAATCTGGAAAGAAATTCTCCGACTGCAGATTTCTTAACCTGTGTTCTTAATTTTTTTTTTTTTTGCATCCCTGTTCACATCCTGGCTAGTAGCTATTGACGGACCTATTCTTCATGAACCTACCTAGTTCTTTTTTTCACCCTGTTATGAATCTTGGTCTTCACAACCTCCTCTGGTAGGAGTTCTGCAGGTTGACTGTGCATTTCCTTTTGTTAGTTTTAACCTGCTGCCTCTTAATTTCATATGCTGACCCCTTAGCTCTTGTGTTATGGGTAAACAACACTTTATTTACTTTCTCCACACCAGTCATTATATCCCCCCCCCCCCGGTCATTTCTTTTCCAAGTGGAGAAGTCCCAGTCTTATTAACTCTCCTCACATGGAAGCGGGCTCCATACTTTAACCATTTTGTTGTCTTCTCTGTACCTTTTCCAATTCCAATATATCTTTTCTGAGAAGGGGCAGCTAGATCTACATGCAATATTCCAGATGTGGTAGTACCATGGATTTATAAAGAGACAATATATTTTCTGTCTTATTATCTATCCCTTTCCTATTCCCAACATTATGTAAGCTGACTGTTGCTGCACACTGAGTTGAATTTTTCAGAGAACTAAGATGAGTGCATCATGCGCTTTTCTGAGCATCCCACGTCGATGTCAGTGAAACAACCCCTCTGATCTACCAGAGCTTGCACCACCATTGAGAAGTATCCCTTTCAGTTTATGTATTTTTTTAGCAAGGTGATCTGGTGCCAAGATAGGGATGTGTGTGACATATGTTGCCCCATCACAGTTATAGAACCACATGCCGGCAAAACCATCCACTATGTCCTGAACGTTGCCCAGAGTCAATGCCCTTCTTAGCAGAAGTCGATTAATAGCTCTGCATAGTTGAATCACAACAGCTTCCATACTGGATTTACCACTTCCAAATTGACTTCCCACTGACCAGTAGCAGTCTAGCATTGCAAGCTTCCAAAAAGCGATCGCCATTTGCTTCTCCACTGTCACAACGGGTCTCATTTTAGTGTTCCTGTGCTTCAGGGCTGGGAAAGCTCTACACAAAGTTTTTGGAAAGTGGCCTTCTGTATTCAAATGTTCTGCAGCCACAGCTCATCATCTCAGTGATGCATATCAATGGGATCTTTCCAGTCAGTGCTTGTTTCCCAGGACCAGAAACGGCACTCTGCCATGTTCAGCTGCTGCCAGACTGCCAGCGGCAACCAGGAATTGTTTCATTCTATGGCTTTAATGACATGGTAATGTTCCACTCAGCAGCTCCTGTCTCAGCTCTGGAAATACTGCAAGATAAGGTGCAAGGTATATGTAATATTCACAGCAATAGTGCACAGCTGAGCAGGTGCCATGCTTATCAGGCTATGGCACACGCATGGCTAAGAAAGGCTTTTGAAAAAAGGCATGAAAAGATATGGGTTGTCTGTCATTGATATCAGGGAAGGAAGGGAGTAAATGCATCATGGGAGTCCTAAACCACATTCCCATTCCCTCCTGTGACAATGTTTTGGTCCCAACTAGCCCATCCCCAAACCTCCGTGGCTAGTTGCATTGTGGAATAGCTACCCATGGTACGCTGCTCTATGCATCTATGCAAGCACTACCAGTGAGGACACACTCCGCCAACACAATGAGGGTGATGTGGACACACCCAACCAATTTAATTACTGAGGTGACTGGACACTGACTTAATTCAAGTCTACTTAACTTCGTAGTGTGGAAATACCCTTAAATATGCCCATTTCTCTCTGCCATGAACAACATTACCAATATTTAAATATTAAGGGATTGCAAGTCTAATCATGGCTTAGCTTGGGTCCCATCACCGCTGGCCCTGATGCTAAGGGCCTGTTGACTAATGCCCCCAGCTTTGGCTCCAGGAGGAAGGGGGTGATGAACAGGCCCTCCCTGGCTTTCCAATCCATTAACCTCCAAGTTAATGTAGTACATGTGGGTCTCCCTTCTCTGCCCTGTTAGCCAGACCTCGTAGTCCATGCGTCTCATCTGTCTTGTGAACTTAAAGGGCGTTTGCCATTTGACCATCAGCTTGGATTCCGTGAAAGGTAGCAGGAGTAGGATAGAGTCCCCTAGCTCGAAACTGTGGGGCCTGGCTACTTTGTAGAACTGCTGTTCTTGGGTGCAACTGGTTCTGCTGCACAAAAGTTCCCAGGGCACAGAGTCGCTCGCTCAGCTGCAGAATGTAGTGGACTGTGCTTATAACCTGGATCTTCTGCTCCTCCCACTTATCTCACAAGAGGTCAAGGATACCTTGGGGTTACCTACCATAGAGGACTTCAAATGGGGATAAGTCCGTCAATGCCGGGAGGTGTGGTGAACAGCAGGGCTGGAAGCAAAGCATCCCAATGTCATAGGTCATTCTCCACAAAACTTTCAACCAAATGCTGAAAACAATGTTATGCAATGCTCCACCAGCTTGTCAGTTTGGAAGTGGTAGACAGAGGTCTGGAGCATCCAAAATATAACAAGCACCATAGCTCAGCCATAAAGTGGGACATAACATTGGTGCCTTGATCAATCAAGATCTCTCAAGGAATCCCTACACTGGCAAAGACCTTCACTAGTTTGGCAGTGATTTTGGGGTTGTCCACAAGGGCACAGCCTAGGGGTACCCGATGGCTTAATTGATGATCACCAGGATATAGCAGTTTCCCACCCTGCTCTTTTCTAGTGGCCCCATCAGGTTTAGGATGATGGGCTGAAAGGGGATCTCCATCACAGGCAGGGGGATAAGGGGTGTTTTGGGTACCCCTTTTGGCCCAGTCTTTTAGCACTCAGGACAAGAGGCACAGTAGTTCTAACTTCTTGGTGGATGCCTGGCCAAAACAACTGCTGGAACACGCTCTGGAGGGTCTTTTCCCTTCCATGGTGTCCTGCCCAGGACACCATGTGAGCCAAATACAGGAGCCCACATCGCAGCCTTCGCAGAACCAGCAAATGTAGGAAATCCTCCTGCATCTGACCACATGATAGAGGTGGTCTCCCCGGATTTCAAAGCAAACACAGAGCAGGAGCTGGGCATCATCTCCCATCCCTCAGCTGGGGTTGTTTCTTGATCCCAGGCATGGCTGAGGGTAGTCTGGGGTGGTCGTTGAGCCCCTCTCTTCTGGGTTCCAACTAAGGGCCAGGGCATTGTCGTGGTCTCCTAGGCCTATCAGCAGGGGATCCCTTGCGCTGCTGCCTCCTTCTCCCTCGGGGTGTCCGACTTGCGGGGCTCAGTCAGTCTCTGTCACCAACTAATCCTCCATTAATGTGACAGCATAGACAAGGGTCACCAACCGATGCCACTGACTTGGGCCCCCAATCGTTCTTCTGATTCCAATCCCCGAGAGGCTGGGCTACCACCCATGGCCTTTTCCCAGGGGATACTGTTCTCTGCAAAAATCTTGGTGGTAGGACTCAGGACCGATGCCTGCCTGATCCAGGATCGCAGTCCTCACCTTTCCCCACCCATGGGCCTCCCATAGGTCTAAGTTCCAACATGAAAGCTGGGCTGACCCCGTCAGGTAGGGGGCCATGAGGGTGGGCCAAAGTTTGGGCAGCCACTGAGCAACAGTGGCTACTCCCTCAAAAGTCACCAGAAAGGCTTCTGGGTTCTCCCAGGGCCCATCTTTGAGAGTCATACTGGGAAGTGGGTAGATAGGGCTCTCAGCTCTGCCCTCACCAGGTCAAGGAAGATGGTCCTCCAGGCCATAGCAATCACATCAGCTGCTCCTGCTGAGACTAGTGCTGGTCACCCAGCTCGGCCATCAGCTGTTGTTGGGCTGTGATCTGCTTCACCATTTGCATCTGACACTGTTGTTACTATGTCGCCTGTAGTTGTTAGTTCTCTAGTAACCAATTCAGCAGTTTGTCTGTCTCCCTCTTATTCTGCAGCAGTTAACGTGCGCGACGACGACAACGACGGACAACCCAATGCTTCCTTCAGGTGGTTTCCCCTTGGCTCTGACCCCTCTTAGCAGGTACTGACTGCTGCCTGCATTCTTCACCATGTGTCGCAGGGCCCATAGACCAGCAGTTCCCAAATGTTTCCCTGTATGACCCCATTTTCAGATGTATTTCCCACTACCCGAGACAGCATGGAAGTTGCAGTTTACAAATGTTGTCTTCCCTGCAGTGTGACCTCACATGCACTGTACATACTAAGTTACGCTGCAAGGAGGATACCATTTTGTATCCTCTGGACTGCATGATCTTATATACATACGGCACGTGTGAGGTCATGCTGCATGGAGGGTGCTGTTTTGTAGAGCAAAATAGCTTCCCCTGTGCGATGTGACCTCTTGCATATGGCGCATGTGATGTCACACTGTGGAGACCATTTTGTAAAATGGTGTCCTCTGCATGCTCAGGATTGTCGTGACCCCATCTGCTGATGAAGCAATCTTACTTGGGGTCACAACCCAGTTTGGGAACTGTTGGCAAAGACTCCTCCACCGAAAAGGGGGGGTAGGGGAGGAGCCTCATGGCCAGAGCCACCAGTGGCCCTTGGGTCCAGGGCCAGACGGCCAGTAAAAAGAGGGGGGCCCACTAGGGGAAGGATGATGGCTGGGGTAGGAGGATCCAAACCCTCCCTGCTCTACTGGGTCCCAGCCCAGAGCCCTGGCAGTGATTCAAGGTTGTCATTATGACAATGGGAATCCAGTGGAAACATGCTGTCTCTTTAAAAGCCATTCAAGTAGCCTTCCCCTGGGCCACTTCCTACCCCAATTCCTGAAGCCTCGGTCCAGGCATCTCCCAGATCCCCAACTCCAGCAGCGGGCACAGCAGCCTGCGGGCCTCATTTTCGTGAAGCATCAAAAAGGACCTTTCTAGCTCCCTGGCTGGAGACTCTAGCATCTGTCCTTCCTGCTTGGCACCCTGTCCTGAGTATGTTGGGCTGCTCCCTTTTATACTGCAGCAGCAGCTAGAGCATGCCCAGCAGAGGCGAAGGGGTGTGGCTTCTGCTACCAAGATTATTGGCTTACCCCCTTCATCTCCAGTGCAAGGCGAGTACACCCTGTCACAGTCAGGTTTTCTAAACCTTTTATTATTCTTGTTGCTCTTCTCAGGACTCTGTTCAATTTGTCCATATCTTTCCTAAACTGTGGTGTCTAGAATTGGACACAATACTCCAGCTGGGACTTTCCCAGTGCCGAGTAAAGCAGGACAATTACTTCCAGTGTTTTACATATAAACACTTCTGTTAATACACAAGAATATTAAGTCTTTTTTGCAGCTACTTCACACTGATGACTCATTCAGTTTATGATCCACTGCAACTCCCAGTTCCTTTTTGAATAGTATTACCACCTTATTCCCCATTTTTGTAGTTGTGCATTTGATTTTTCCTTCTTAAGTGAAGTACTTTGCACTTGTCTTTATTGAATGTCATCTTATTAAATTCAGACCAATTCTCCAATTTTTCAAGGTCATTTTGATTTTTAAGTCTCTCTTCCAAAGTGCTTGCAACCCACCCCTCCCAACTTGGTGTTATCTGCAAATTTTATAGGTATATTCTCTACTCCATTATCAAAGCCATTAATAAAAATATTGAATGGTATCAGACCCAGTACTGCCCACTGCAGAACCCCACTAGATACACCTTCCCAATTTAACAGCAAACCATTGATAACTACTCTTTGAGTACGGTCTTTCACCCAATTGTGCACCCACCTTATAGTAATTTCATGTAGACCACATTTCCCTTGTTTGTTTATAAGACTGTCAGGTAGAACTGTATCAAGATCCTTACTAAAATCAAGGTACATCACATCTACTTGCTTCCCCCACATCCACTAGATCAACAATTCTATCAAAGCAGGAAATCAAGTTGTTTTAACATAATTTGTTCTTGACAAATCCATGCTGACTATTCCTTATAACCCTATTATCCTCCAGGCTGTGACAAACTGTTTGATAATTTGCTCTATTATCTTTCCAGAGCAACTTACCAGCATAAATCAAAACAAAAAAAAAAAGCTGACTTCATTCTAAGGTAGGCGTAACAGAATGTATCCATGTCCACACTGTTGTAATTATCTTTGTACAAAAAATGCCTTTTGAAGTTTCATCTGAAAACTCAATTTGCTGGTCAATTTTGTCCTCATAAAAGGTGTGTGGCAACACTGATGAAATTATAAGATTTCCCTGTAGAATGTTATTAACCTGTTCCAAATCACAGCGGAAGTTGGCATACAGGTCTGTCTCAAACAAAGGAAAGTGTGCTCTGCTTAATTTGCATTTAAGCAGGAAACAGAGTCATCAAACAGGAAGATAGACAAAGAAGCCTTAAGCATTTGAGCAAAAACAGCAGGGAACATTCTTCTCCATTGACTTTTTGCTTCCAGAATCTCAGCTAGAAAGCTTTTCCGAGGAGACTGACACTATCAAAGGAGGGATAAACACCCTAACGGACCCCTCTTTCTCTCTGTCCATCGATTCACTACACCGGAAGGAACTAAGGAAGTAGCCACTGAACTGGAGAAGGGGTCCTGGCTTAAGAATTCTGGTCAGTAAGACTGCTGAGAGCATGTGGAAAGGGGAAACAAAACAAAACACAAAACAACAACACTGCTTTGAATGTAACACAATTTGTTAAGTTAGGGACAAGTGGCATTTTACCTATTTTCCCTGTAACCATTTCTGACTTTTATGATTTATAGTCATTTAAAAATCTCTTTCTTTGTAGTTAAACAAACCTGTTTTAGTTTTAGCAATAGTGTGTTTAAATCAAAGTGTCTGGGAAACTTCATTTCAGGTAACAAGATGTTTGCATATCAATTCTATTAATAAAATGACAGACTTTATATAAAGTTTGTATGGTCCAGGAGAGGGCTGGGCACTACAGGACACACATTACAGGGGGACGGAGGGAATCTAGGACTGAAGGTATGTTTGGATCACCCTGCAATATAAACCAGCTGGTAAGAGCCAAGAAATGGTTGACTGACTGCAGCACAAACACACAGAGCTGGGAGTGACTTGCATGCTGGAGGCTGTTTGTGAGTAGTCCAGACTGGAGGCTACAGCAGCAAAGAAGTGTAAAAGGCACCCCAGGATAGAGGGTAGTGGAGACACAGCTACTTGTTAGTCTGGATATGTCACAGTAGGGATTCAAACTTACCACTTAAAGATGAGAGTTTTACTGCCTTATCCCTAGCTTCCAGAACTTTTACTAGTCTGCTCCCCCTCACACAGCAGTTGACCACACATGCTACTAGCTGGCAGGTACATGCAAGGAAGGCAGGGAGACATTAAAAAAAATGCAGATAAGAGCAACGTGATATCGAAGTAAACTTAGCCTCTTGGGTATGTGGTAAAGGGGGCCACTAGGAAGAAAATCTTGGATTGTCTCCATATTGCCTCCCTTATTCTGGTTTTCTACAAAAAATAATTGTTTTATTTTTAGTAGTATATAGAGTAGGTTTAATTTTGCATACCAAACTTCTGTGCCCCTTTAAAATGGCAGTTCTAGTGGTAAACCAAACAGTATTAACATTTATATACACTTTGCTGACAATCAGCACTACAAATTCAAGTAAGTATCATAATAAATTTAATTTATATGACCCATCTGTGCCTAAGGTAGCCCACCTGAAAATGCCAGGGTCAGGGCAGGCTGCAAAAGGAGACAGATTCTCCCAGAACTGGTGGGTAACAGTGAAATTAGATTCCCCAACCAGTCACAAATATTGACCTGATTTCCCACACTGGTTATCAAGAAGTTATAACAAGAAATACACAGTCCCCTTTAATGCACTTCAGTCTCTGGCTCCCACTCAGCAATTGGGTCCAGTAAGAGAAGTTATTTAAATTTTATTCCCTTTACCAAAATGTTCTCCTGACCCCCAAAGGGTCAGTCACATTGCCAGATCAATATAACTTTGGATCTCACCCGAAATACCACTGCCAACCAATCCTTTAGTAACTAAAACTAAAGGTTTATTATATAAAAGGAAAGAAACACATGAGAAGAGATGTTAAATGATCAAAGCAATCAGAGAAAAACAAATGACTGTAAAGTACATATGTATCATTCTCAGCAGAATTGTGGGGTTTGCAGGCTTGTACAGTTCCACTGACATACATCCATTACCTGGATGGGTTTCAGTCCTTTGTTTCACAGCTTCAGTTGTAGATGAGTTGATCCAAGGTAGGAAGCAGGAACGAAGACCAGATGGAGATGCTGCAGCTGCATTTTATAGTTTCTGCCATGAGGCTTGTACTTTCTTTGTCCCAAACACAACCAAACAGCACATGGCATGGAAAAGCCTCAGTCTCCTGTCCATAGGCATGTCCTGGTGACTCAGAAGGTGCAGCCCCTGGGCTCTTTCAGTGGATTCATTGTACATTTTAGTTCCCTTGATGGGCCATTAAGCAGGCTTAGTGTTGCCATCATCCTGTCCGGGGGGTGTCACCCAGAAACCCAGCCCAAGTTTGAAACATGAATATACTATACATAGTTAGAACTGGTAACACAAAAATGACACACACACAAACAATGCATGGGGCTGGGGGGGGGAAGAGGGGGGAAGAGGGAGGACACTGCATTTTATTCCGCAATAAAAATGCATTCATCAGGAAAGATAACTTAGAGGATGATGATTGCTCAACAATTAGAACACCTTCCTTCTCAGTAGCCAGAAAGCTGGTTAGGAGTAGAAAAAATGAAGAGTCTCTTACTTACTCTTGCTGCCGCAAGCAGAATTAGGATGGGTGGGGAGAACAAAAAACAAAAAAAGACTACTCCTTTTTAGTAGCCAAAGGTGTCAGATTTAAAAAAAAAAAAAAAGATGTACAGACACCTACTAGTGAGGCTAATCTAAAAAATGGAATCCTTGCATCTCCCTAGGATGCACACACCCACACACACACGTGCAAGGTTCAAGAGCACTAACCATGTAAGGATTGCAGCACCTTCTACTTTCCCAATTTCAGGGACAAGGTTAGATTGTCACCTGGGCATTTTATCTAAATAGTTAAGGCTCCATCATTTTTTGTATCTTTTTTTTTGGGGGGGGGGGACTAGTAGGTTTAGTCTTCTGGTTATTACTATGTGACTAGTAAGTTTCCAACCACATATGCAGTAGGGGGCAAGAGACGGAGGATGAAGTTATTGGGATAAATTAGAAAAAAGCAAACCACCAAGGAGAGAGATTTTGGTGGGAGAAAAAGTACAGGGGAGGAAGTGCGGAACACAGAGCAAAGAAAGCAATTCTCTTCCTACTGTGTTTTTCTCTATGATCTATTACAAGAAAGCAGACCGAAACCAAGAAGGGCAACAGACTGCTGGGAGGCAGACTTTAATAGAGCTGAATGTTTCAATTGCAACAAGTAGTCAAAGATCTTCGGTATGGTAACCTATATTAAGTCCAGGCTATTATGGGCTGTCCAGAATCTTTTCCAATTTGATGGATAAGTCTTTCTGGTTGATGTTTTCCAGCTCCGTATCAGGATCTCTTACATCTACAAGAAGCAATTTCTGTCTTTGGTATTCAACCAGCCAACACACGCCATCAGATGCAGTGCCACTTCAGGTCTGGATGGAATACTAGCCGCACTGTTTTGAAATCAGATCTGGATAGTGTGGGAACTGAACAGGTTTCTCAATGAACGTGTTAGCAAGTCTGTCAGCAGAAATGGCTTTGGTCAATTGGAAGTTATGACGAGGATTGTGATTCTGTCTTGCTTTATATGGACTACTATCCTGGGAAATAACAGAATTGGCAGAAAAGAATACAGGAGGCCTTGATTCCACTGCAGAAGGAAAGGTTCTAGTAACAATCCCAGGTTCACGCACTGACTAGAACAAAAGTTCTGATGCTTAGATCTGTCTTTGATGGCAAACGGGTCTATCAGTGAAATCCTTTAACAAAGAAATATGATGGACCTCCCCAGCAACCACTCATGGCTTGCACTGGATTGTCTACTCAAGTCCACCAGATAGTTGCTGAATTCCAAGAAATGAAGAGCCACCTGGGTATCCCATGCTGATGGCACCATGTACCGAGTTTGAAAGCTTCCAGACTGAGGGGTGATGAGCAGGTGCCTCTTTGCTTATTTATGTATTGCATCACAGACATATTGTTTGTCAGGTTCTGTGCTATGGGATTCTGGAGAACAGGGAAGGATTTCATACAGACTAAACTGATCGCTCATACTCCTCGGATGTTTATGTTTTTATATATTTATCCCATATCTTCTGGAGACCAAATTCCCTTTGCAGCTGTAAATAGTCCATTGGGGGCCCCAAAAACCTGTCTCTGACATGTCTATAATTAAGGTCATTGACAGGGAAAGGCTGTCGACAGTATGTCTTGGACCATACGTTTGTGGATTCTAGCCATCATCTCAATTCTGTGATGATATGAGATAGCACTATGACCCTCTTGTTTACCGGTGGGTTTGGTCATCTGGTGTCATACAAAGGAAAAGAGTGAACTGAGCTGAGTTGTAGGGACTACAAGTGAAGTCTGGCAAGTGGCATCATATACATGTATGCATAGACGTATGGCCTAAAAGCCACAGGCTGTCAAACCAACTACAACAGCATGGACTTATCTTGATTAACAGCAACTGCAGCACCAGAAACTTGTCCTCAGGTAGGCATGCCCTCACTGACCTGGACTCAATCACAGTTCTTATAAATTCTTACCATATGTGATGTATAAGGGATTATTTTCCAAAGCTCATCAGGAGGTCTCGCTGTGCCAACTGAGAAAGAGAGCATATTCCAGGTTTTCTGCATTTTCTACTGGGATCCAACTCTGATCAGTCATCCAAGTAAGGGTAAGCATGTGTCTTTCACCAGTAAATATTCTGTGAATGCTCTTGGTGCCTTACAGTCTGAAGAACAGTACCATGTACTGATAATGATTTGGCCCCACTGTGAATTTCAGGTTCTTCCTGTAAGTTAGGTGGATGGCTAAGTGGAAGTACACACTCTACAAGTCAAAAGCCATGAACCAGTTCCTGAGCCTGAGGATATGGAATGATGGAGGTAAGACATCCTGCATCTGAGGTAGCATATGCATTTTTCAATCTCTTTAGATCTAGGATAGAATGAAAATCCCTTTTCTTCTTCAGGAAAACGAAATATCAAGTGCAGAAGACTCTTCCCCTGTACTCCAGAGATACTTCCTCTACAGCTCTTAGCCAAAGCAACAAGGCCTCTTTTTTCTGTAACAGACTGATAAGAAAGGTCCCTACAGAGGGATGGAAATGAATGGCTGTAGCAATGTTTAGCACCCATTTGCCAACTCATGACAGACCAAGACTGGTGAACAGGGACATAGCAGCTCCCAATGGTGACAGGCTTTGGATTGGCTCTGATGTGACTCCTAACATTTCTATCAACCCTGCAGCCTCTGACAGGGTGACAGAAGCTGATAGGCATCATCTGGAGTACTGGGGTCTTTCTTGGCAAGTATTCAGATTGTCAATCCTGTGACTAAAACTGTTCCCTCTGCCGGATTGGTATTTATAGCTTCCAGTAGGGAGATATGTAGCTCCCCAAGGGCTGCAGAATGCCCTTTGAGTCTTCAACTGAATGGAGCGCTTTATCCTTTCTGCTGCTAAAAAGCTGCATTCCTTCAAAGGCTAGTTCCTCTACAGTACGCAGTTCTTCTTTTGGTATGCCAGATGCTGGTAGTCATGAGACCAGTCTCATCTTGATGGCCCTGGCTACTGACATCATGGCCATGCTGGACACAGCCTTGTCCCTTTGCCAGCTCCAATATATGCTTGTTGATAGGGACAGTGCTCCTGGTAGGGGTTCTGTTGAGTTGGAGGTTGCTGCTATCCTGCCACTGTTGAAGAAGAATCAAATTTAGTAGCTCCTGATAGCAGAACGTTTGTCTGAGGAAAGAAAAGATGCAAGCTGGATGCACACCCTGCTCTGACCAAGAAGCCTGAAGTCACCTCTCATAAGTCCAGAGAATGGACTGGGTTGGCCTGAGGAGCAGCTTGATCACAGCACACAAAATATTGAATCACCCCTTCTTCCATGCAGCCTCTGCTAGTAACATGCCAATGGAGCCCAAATGTAAGTTAAAACTACCTCCATCTGTGGCATTTTCAGGGACTGAAGCAGTGCAAACAGCCCTTTTTCAGGCATAAATTCTCTTATCCAAACATAGCTGCTCCAGCTGGTGCTGAGAGGCTCCAATTAAAACTCCCATACATCATCAGGAGTTAGTGAGGCTCAATAAGATAAACTGTCAGTCAGGTCTCCTTTGCACATGTAGTTTCCTGACTAAAATTTATTTATTTTAATCAGGATAACTCAAATCAATCAACTTTTTTTTAAAAAAAAAAAAAAAAAGCAAATTCACACTTCCTAGTTTTTTATAGCTGGGTTGACTGAAGCTCAACCTCTAGAAGATCACAAAAATGAGTCAAAATTTCTCTAAGAACCTAGGATCAGGATGCCTCCTAGAACTTTGGTCTTTTAGACTGTTCTTGAAACAATACTCAGCTATACTGATAGTTTAGATCTGCAGAAAGGTAAGCTTATTGCTTTGAATACATCTTGCTTCTCCATTCCCTCCCTTTGAACCATACTTGTTCCGAAATTTACTTTTGTCTCCACTCTGCTCTGTTCAGCAACAGCAAAGATTACACTGTCCATAGCCCCATTCATAAGTTAAATCACTCCCTTTCTGCTCTCTTCCACTAAAGAAAACTTCTAAGACTACATAGCTATGCATTAAAGCAAGTAATATTTTTAAGTCAATGATATGCTAGTGAACATAAAAATATCTTCACAAAGTACATGTGGTACAGTGGCCAATAACAGATCTCTCCGCTGGACACATTGTCAATACCAATGATTTTCTTCTCTTACAGGGAGCAGCCATATAAGCATAGAATCTCCTGAGTTCACCGAAGACTACATACAAAACTCAAAATCCTGCAAGTGACTCAAGCACTTGGTCTAGTCTAAGCAGGTATGAAGAACAGAAGTGGAAAGAATTTCATTAACTCATTATACTGGACCACTTCTCCCAAACCTCACTCCTTTACCACAACTACTCTGTGAAGTTGATAGTCTCAGGACTTATTGCTGGAACCAATAGCATCCTCCAAAAGTAACTGCAAGACTGCTTTTCAAGTAGAGAGCAACTCAAGTCATGCTCATCCCAGATACTTCACATATACAGAGCACTGTCTAGTCAACTTTACCAGGCACGCTAGTGTAAAGAGAAAGTTATCAAGTGTCTTCTCCTGCCCCAGAACTCCCATATAGTAAGTAGTACACTATGCCAATGGACAAACCAGCAGGGCAGCAGTGGCAACAACCATCTCCAATAAAAAATTCTTGGTACTTGCTGCCTTAAACCTGAACACCACAGATTTTCCTTCTTTCAGCCAAATTATTGGAAGTTTGTTTAACTGTACCTGTTCTAATACAATAATTTACCAGTTAGCGTTGAACATTATTAATTTAAAAGCCATTTATTTCACCTATCACCTTATCAACATATCCTTTAAATGCCTACATGATTATAAAATATTATTTTTAAATAATCATGTGACTATCAATGTGGTATCTGGGCATATGACAAATTTAATGCAACACATTAAACTGCTTACAAAAGAGCAGCAAACAATCTAAAATTAGCACTGCATTAACATGACTATTGTAACTAGCCATTAAAAGCTGTTATCTTGTTTAGCACGCCAGTAAATACAGCTATGTACCTAACACCAGTAAAACTGAAAATACATCAGAAGTTCACCACTATACACAAATATGGTATTATTAATGCAGAAGATACACATTTTAAAGAACCGAGACTATGGTAAAAAGACTGCAACTACCCAGATAAATTCCAGAACTAGCAAGGGACTTTTTTAGATGTTATTCTTCCTCGGTCCTTTACAGGTGACTTCCAAAAGTGAAAATAATTCAGATTTTGACTGTTTCTTCATTAAGATAATGAAAGGTTATTGCTCTCCTGCCGCCATCCAAAAAGAATGGACAGGCAATGTTTTACCTTTATTTTTTTTTTACATTAGAAATTTTAAGTTTTGTATACTCTTTGCTGAAAAACTTAATGAACAAGCAGTAGGATATCAAATACCAAGCTAGTGAAAAATGATTTGGGGGTGACTGATTTTTATTCAGACTATTTAAAAAAATTATTTGAGCCAAGTAAGCGTTAATAAAAATGTGTCCATAAACAAGATCTATTTGTTAAAGACTGAATTCTTCCAGTTTCTTCAATTAAAGCTCCAAATATGTATTGGAAATCTCCAGTGATTATTCCAACTAGAAAGGATAAAACATCAGACTAGGTGTTCCTGATATGTAAAGAAAAAAAAAAGGCAGGAAAAAACATACAAAAGTGCTTTTAGGCCCTCTTTGTGCACGATAAAAAGCATATACAGCCCTCGTCTCCATCACCTTTAGCGTCATTTTGACTTTTTAAATTTTAGTCCAGATATAACCTTTGGATTCAGATAGCACATACAAATTCTAAATTAATTTAGTAGTATCAAGTGGAAAACTATCAAAATATAGACTTCACATTATATTAGTTTAATTACAGATCAATTCATTAGAAACCAATTAAACTTGAAGATAGTCCAGTAAATCTAGTTTTTACAGATAGAAATATTCAAGGTATTCATAATGAAGTTTTTGTTCAGAAACGGAAACTGTTGCACAAGCATGTGTTTCACAGATCTTATATGACATGGCAATCTGCATAAAACAGTGAAGTTGTTATTGAATGTATTTCTTTACCAGTAGGCTTAATCAAATAGGTCTGTGAGTGGTGTATAGAATACAAGTTCTTCTAAACAAGCTCACCAACCTTGTTTCAGGTATTTTCCAGCACTGTCTATCCATGGAATGATGTTATAATGCATGGCAACCAATTCTCAAATATTAGACGCTATTTACTTTATACCTAGGGCTGCATGATTATATCAGTTACCATCACAACTGGCCCAAGCTTTTCTACAAAGAAAACAGACAAATCTGAGTTCTCACTTGCAGATCTTGCTGTCTGTAAAAAGACAACGTCTTCGCTCAAAGAGTACCACAGGCCTTGACACTACAGTTGGATTTGTGCATGTGAGCTTTCGCCCTGCAGTACCCTACTGACTTCAGTGGTTCCCTGCAGAGGTGCAAAGGTCCACTCACACTGATCTTATCACAGGATTAAAGCCTTCAACTGCAATGCAAGAAACCATTCCTCAGCATCTCATTTTGAAGTGTACATTTTAAAATATTGCTTTGGCTAACATTTTTTACAATATTATCTGTAAATATAAGTATTGGAATGAAATAATTTATTTGAGCTTTTTTTTTTTTTTTTTAATACCTCTGTTAGAAGTGAGACAATATATTACTTTCACCTCTACATCTTTATCTATCTGGGGAAGTAATATCAGACATTGATTCTACAATGAGCTCCAGGGGCGGAACCCTATACATGGAATTAATAAGGCTCCGCACGGGCACAAGGACCAACTATTCAGAGTCAGGTGTAGGGTCAGTCTCATTTGGTAAGTAGTGACATAAAACACCAGAATACTGTTAATTAAAATACTTCAGAGGTATCTGAAGAATTTTATATTTATTCTAGATAGGCAATCTAGAGATCAAGAGAGTAATTTTGCCAAAATATTTTCAAGAAAAAAAATAAAATGTTGGTAAAACACACAACGTAATGCAGAACTTTGAGAAATCAATTAGTCCAAGGTTTTGCAAATTCCCTCATAGCATGGACAGAGTTTTACTAAAGAGTGTGTCTGGAAAGAGTTGGTCCATGTGAGAGTTATAGAGCCTCCCTCTAACTATAGCAATAGCCTCCAGGAAAGCTGATATGCAGTTATGCACATTTGACTTTTTAATGCAGTAAGTGTTTTGTCCCCATACATGAATTTCTTCTACCTGGTTGCCTTCTCCTCTGGACTCATTGCATGGCTGTATTATTCCCCTCTCCTTTGAACATTCCTTTCCAACTAATGGTTCTAATTCCTGACAGCAGCTCCTGTTTCTTCTCTTCCTCCTATGTAGCAGTTACTCCCTGCAGACAGACAGCCACAAACCACCTATTTTCAGCTGCTTTTACAGGCCTCCAGAGTTTTCTCTGCAATTAAGGTAACTGAAAAGAGGGAGCACTAGCACCATTCAGCCAGTTGGCTCTCCACCAGTTTCAGAACTGCTACGTTATTGATTAGAATTTTTTGAACCATTTATGATGAATAGCATTTCCTTCTCTATTTTCAGATATCAATTCCAATATACAAGTGACCAACACCTTTTCCGAGTATCATATTAGAGATGGTAAATATTAACGAGTGACCTAATTGCTATCTCCCCACCATCGCAAAATTATTCCTGATGCCCCATATTAGTGTTGTGTCCAGACTAGTTTTAAGTGTCCCAAGAGATGGAAATTTCACCACTTCTCTTGGAAGACTTTGACTGCTTGATAGTGCCCACAGTAAGTTTCTTCAAGACCAAAAGGTTCTTAAGTGTTCCCCTTTCTTAACTGCACACTATTAATCTTGCTAGATCTCACTGTATTGTGATGAATCTGACAGGTAATAGGTGAGAGGACATAGAGTGTTATATCTGCTAAGAGTGAATCTGCTGCAGCTCTTATGGCTCCTGAATGAAGAGTGATAGGTCAATCAAGAGAGGAAGATCCTCATGGCAGTTGAGAGGACAGTTGGAAACCTAAAGTGACAGCAACAAAGGCAGCCAGCCATCAGAAATAAGAGTGATAGGGTTTCTGAGATTCCCCAAGTATGGCTTAGCCTAATTTGGTTTAAGAGCAACGGGACTCATGGTAGTGTAGATGAGAACATGTACATAGCGTAAAAAACACTATACCATACCCAATACCACGCCCAACTCTGGGACCTCAATTCCTCTCATCAGAAACTGACCTGCTGCAAGACCCTCAGAACCGATCACTGCTAAGGTAAAGGGAAATCATATTATCCTATCCCCAAGACACAAAACACCCTTCAAATACTAGGTCTTTGTTCCCACTCTATTGTCAATGAGCCAGGCTACACTTTCAAGCAAGTTATTCCTTCCTTAAATAACTTTGTCATCATTTATTTGAATTCAATCAAAGTCTTTCAGTAATGAGTTCCGTTAGGTAATCAGCAGAATTATACAGAGACTATCCACTCTATCATGTGATACCTCTGCATTTTTAGCCAAAAGTGACACTGGCCATTTCTGCTGACAGATCATACTGGAATTTTATAACTGAACTGCTATCTTTACCTCTATGTCTCTTTAAGCCTTATAGCATTCCAGGTTTCTCCCTCCCATCAAATATTTATGTTGATTTATTTTCCTCATAAATATTAGCCTGTGTTTTCCAAAAAAATCTCATTTGGATTCACCCACCTATGTTTTTAGGTCTCTCTACATCCTTTTGCATTATTTCTCTATCCTCCCTGGATTTTTCAACTCGTCTATATTAAATATTATCTGTGATATACTCTTTACTGCCGCTTCCTCGATGAAGATGTTATTTATGACTGAAGCTACCACAGACTTTGCAATAGCTTCCGCGCTTATCCAAGTGAAAAAAACAAAACATTAGTACTTTCACCAAACTCAACACTTTGCCATTTATCAGTTGGTCACAATCCTCTGGCCAGTTTTCAGTCTACATGACACTTATCTATATCATTTTAAAATTTTCAAATAAAGATTTTGAAAGATATATCAAATGTTTTAGTAAAATCCAAATGTTCTCTTTCCTTAGTACCCTGGTTTAGCTATTAATTTTGTAATATTTTTAAAAAGGCAATAGGTTTTGTTTGGAAAGAAATATTCTTTATACATTCATGCTGCTTACTGTTCACAGTGCAGTTATCCAGTAAGGTCCCACTCCTGCAGAATTATGCAAATATTTAATTTTTTAAGAACATGAACAGTTCTTCTGAAGTCTATGGGATTATGCACACATTTCAAGCTAACCATGTGCAAATCTTTCCAGGAGCAGGGCCTAAAAATTTAGCGATGCTTTTCCTTCTGTGCGGTTTCATTATTTCACTAAGGAGAGAAGTTAGGCTTTGAACTGTAATTATCAGGTTCACGCTTCTTTCCCTTTTTAAAAAAATTAGTACCACAGTAGTTTTCTATCACAAAACTATAAACTAAATTTGCAAATTATCATGGTATCTTATGGTCCATATCATCTGAACTGGATGAGTGATGGCCACTTAAGTTCTCCAAGTACTCTCCTTACATGCTCTTCAAGTTCTTCCTCATCTCCTAGTTTTCTAAAATTCTCACAAACACTTTAGGAGAGATTTAAACAAAAGGACTTCAGTATCTCAGTCATTTTTAACCATCTTTTATTTCATCCTCATTTATGGGCCTAGTTCCTTCCCTCCTGCCCATAAGACCTTTAGCTATCTAACAATTCCCTTTTCTTGTCTTTTCCTGGCAAGCCTTGACTAACTGGGTTAGTTGCCTCCCCACTCATTATATGGTTTCTTTAGTTGTTTTTAAACCACATCACTTCTCTACAATATTGATTCATTAAATCAACATTACTGAAGTTCCATCTGTGTCTCAGTATGTAGAAGGTTGCAAAAACTTCTCACATAATCATTACAGCATAATCTAAAATCTTTTAAAATGCTGTTTTCCTTAGTATTTTTTTGAAATTTGCAAAAAACATATCAATATGGAAATTAAAATATTAAAGTACTTTATTAGAAACGTAATAAGTAAGTATGAAAGCCAAATGATATTAAATGAGGACTGAAGTGAGTGAACAGATATATTTAAATATTTTAAATGTAAACTAACTTAAGACAGTAATTTTTCTGATAGTTAAAGAGGTATTAAAAATAGGAATTATAAGAATAGATGGCTCAAGAGATAGACCCTCTTTTATTACCACTCACCCCTAGGAATACTAGCCTGAATTTGGTGGACTATATGGAAAACAATAATTACCTCAGCCCATTTCCTATTGACATTTACCAGGTTCATATTGGTTGTCAGAAGGGAGATGAAAGAAAGAATGGGCACTGAATTGCCCTCTGACTCCTAAACATGTGGTACTTCCTGTACAGGGTTGAATTGTAACACTGACAATGGTGCTCCTGGTATACCTGTTTTGTCAAGAAACAGGTAACAATGTAAGGTACTTCACTGACACCCCTCCTATTGAACAATAAGCTCATTGTTTTGGTGTTTGTTTTTTTTAAAAGCCTAGCACAACAGTGAAAAGCAAGTTTTACAATTTCTACTACAAGTACACAAAATGCCTGCATCACAAATGCTTTTCAGCAAGATGGTGGCTTTTTGTTATGTTGCACAGAACAAATGGCTGCAGTCTCTCAAATCTTAAACCTTTTTGTAGTACTAAAGCTAATAATTCCATTCTAAACTTTCTAGGTGAAAACAGTGACAGATGCACGGCAAACCTATTTTAAATAAGATACAAAAAGCAGGTCTTCATAATGCCATCTGTGGTATGTGTGTCCTGTTTTGTTTCTACCAGCAAGAACAAGGCATTGAAATATTCTATTATCCATACTTCCACATATAACATGAAACAAATATACTTACATCTTTTGCCATGTTACCAGTGCCTAGAAATCAAGTCTCTTAAATGCTTGATGCCCACAGAAGGAAACTGGTACAGTGATGTTATTTTCTAAAAAGAAAGTCAAGACACCACCAGCTGTAACAGTGAAGTGCAGAACTCTGCAAAACCCAATGTATTAACCACCAGCAGATATTTCTCTGCTTCTGGCAATATTTAAACAAAGTTTTCTGGCACCATCAACTTACTCCCCGAGATCTGCCTCACAACCCACATAAGGAGAATGACCCTCCCTGCAGCCCGGGGAAGCGCTCACCATTCGCACCCAAGCCCGAGGGGCGCCCGCAGCCCCCGACACACCGGGAGGAACCCAGCAGGGCGGCAGGCGGCCTGCGCTGGCAGCCTAAGCCCGCGCTGGGCCGCTCAGGTCCAGCTGTGCCCTCTGCCACACCGCAGAGCGGGTGCGGGGTGAGAGGACTACCCCGGGCCAGGCCTCTGCATGGGGTCCGGGCGGGGGGGCGAGCTCTATGCCTGACCTGTCAGCTTCGCCACAGACGTTAGGCCTCGGGGCAGCCCCTGGCAGCCCCCCGCACCCGGCCCGGCGGCGGCCTCAGGCGGACGGGCCGCAGCTGAGACAGGAGGCGCGGGAGGACGCGGCGCCTCTGACAGGCTGGCAGCCCCAGCACGGCCTCGTAACCCCACCCCGGCGGGCGAGGGGCCGCGCGAGGCACTGGGCTCAGCTGACACAGGGGCCGGCGAGAGCCACTGTTCCCCCGCCACAGCTCAGCAGGGGGTGACACCCCCCGCCGCGGCACCTCCCACGTGTCAAAGGTGCCTGCACCTGAGCGGTCGCCGGCGGAGGAGAGCGCCCCCCCACAGCGCCCGCTCTGCCGAGTCGTGGGGGGGCGACTGCCCATGTGCAACGCGCGGGCCTCCACTGTGGGGGAGGGGCTGCCGGGCTGTCATCGCCCCCTGCCCCAATCGGGGGGGTCCCGCTCTCCCCGTGTCATTCTCACTGAGCCCCGGCTCCGCGTCTCTCCCCCGCTCCCCATCGGCCCCCCCGCACGCCCCTCTCCTGCCCCCCGTTCCCCGCACACCTGCGCAGGCTCCCCCCTTGCCCTCGGAGGGCTCCCTGTGTGGGGGCGGGGGGCGCAGCCGCCCCTCCCCAGCTCCCGCACGCGGACGCGGCCCTAGGAAAATTTTTTCCGTTGGCAGGATTGGGAAAAAAAAATTGAAACTTACACTTTTGTGCGTCCCACCGGCGTGACGCTGCGCGCTGACGTAACGAGGTGTAACGTGCCTCGCACAGGGCCCGCGCGGAAAGACGAGTGCCCCTCCGCCTCCTCGACTGGGCAAAGCGCATGCGCGGGCTTTTTCGCGCCCTTGAAGTCCCCGCCCTCCCCTAGGAGCGCGGGCGCGCGGGAAGCCTGGGCGCGAGAGAGCTCAGCTGACTGTTGGTCCGGAGCATGAGAGGCGGCCGTTGCGCTGTGGTGGCACGTGGGCTCCCTCGAGGGGGTGGCTGCGTAAGCACCGGTGAGCCGTGGCACGCGCACAGCGAGGGAAGCAGGGTTCAGGTTGCGGCGTGCTCTGCCTCTGCTGATCATGGCACTGGGGCAACTGAGCTCGCGTCCGCTTCACCTCACCCTGCAGGGGGCAGCCTGGTTCTGGGTCCCTTAGCAGAGCCTTTCCTTTCTGTGGGCTTAATGAATGCTGGGCACGCTAATGGCGCAGCTCACTGTCAAAACAAATCATGAGGGTGTTGGTTTCATGGCCCGCGACTGCACCTGTTTGCTAACCAGTCTCTGAGTAATGCTTGCATTTCCTCATCGCTCACTGCCCCACCATTATCGGCAGGAGCACTTATAATGCTCCGTCTTAAACATGAAATTTTAAAATAGTTTAATTAGAGGGCAAATTGGCACCTCTCGGAGCTCTGCTGGTTGACGCAGACACTGAGGTACTGCACTGAGAGCTATGACCGAATGGTACTTCATAGTTACTTCTATAGCATCTAGATGGTTTGTGGTCTTTTTACCTTTTTTTTTTCTTCTCCATACTAGGTTTTTAAAATGTAGAGGGCTGTGATTCCATCAGGGCCAGCACATACTGCCCTGACCTTTTTGCTAAATGGTGCATCCTTCAAATGATTGCCTTACCCAGAAGGATGAAGCTGTGATTGTAAAAAAGTGAGTTTGTACTCAAAACTGCTTTGAAAAATGTAAAACTCAAGGTGTTAGGTGCAAAGACTTTCTTTGAAAAGTGTTTTAGGTTTTTGTGCAAGAGGGAGACAGCTATTATTTAAACGCATGTGACAGCTTGAAAAGGAAAGAGGAAAAATATGCTAGAGATTATTTTTGTACTGAAAAAAAATGGTGACTGATTTATCCCCTTACAAAGAAAGAAAAGGTAAGGAAAAAATATTTGGAGATAGCATCTGTACGGACTGGGGCCTGGTCTATACTACAAACTTAGATTCATGGAAGCCACCTTACATAAACCTAATAATGTATCAGGACACACTGCCTTGACCTTTTTGCTAAATGGAGGATCCTTCAAATCAGTGCCTTACCCAGAAAGATGAAGCTGTGACTGGAAAAAAGACACTACCAGGTCCCTTCTGCTGACCTAACTCACCTGTAAGGGTGACTTATTTACTCCACCTAGGGCCCGGTCTACACTTACCTTCCAGATTCAGTGGCAGTCGACGGGAGATACGCAGGTGACGTAAATCACTTGCATATCTCCCGTGGACTTCACAACATCCCCTCTGCGTGCCATCCGCACTGCACTGTGTCAAAGGGAACACAGCGTTCCTTTCGACACAGCACTACGCCACTTACCGGGGTGGTTTCCCTGCGTCGCTTGCTGGATCGACTGAGCAGGTCTACACAGACCACTCAGTCAATCCAGAGCAATCGATCTGACAGTGGCGAATTTGCTGCTGTCAGTGTAGACCCAGCCTCAGTGAGTAACGTAGCACTTAAATTGATGTTGATAGGTTGACAGAGAGGCAGTGTAGATGCAGCGTTGTGTACGTTGACTGAACTGGACTCCAGGAGGTGTCCCACAATGCTCCACAGTGGCCACTCAAGATCATTTTCAACTCTGCTGCACAGCAGCCAGGTACACAGGAAACAGCCCCTTCCCTGTTAAAGCCCCAGGAAATGTTGAATTCCCATTTCCTGTTTGATCAGCATGGAGAGCTCACCAGCCCAGTTCGTCATGGTAATTCAACATGCCAAATATACTGCAGCCTGGAGTACACAGGAGGTGGGATCTTATCCGTCTATGGGGAGAAGAGTCTGTGCAGGCACAGCTCCAGTCCAGATGAAGAAACATAGACATCTATGAAAAAACTTCATGGGGCATGGTGGAGAATGGCTACACCAGGGACATGCAGCAGTGCTGTGTGGAAATCAGAGAACTTTGGCAGGCGTACAAGAAGACAAGGGTGGCGAACAACTGTTCTGGTTCTGCACCAGAGACATGCTATTTCTACGATGAGCTGCATGTTCTTCTCAGCAACAATCTGACCACAACCCCCGAACACAGTGTGGATACCATCCAGGAATCTGAGTCCCAGGCCTCCTCAGACAACTAGGAGGACATTCTGGATGAGGAAGAGGAGGAGGAGAATTGGAGACAGATGAGAAGGAGATCCATTCTCTCAGAGCAAGAAGCCAATTTTAACCCCAGAGCAATCCATCTGGTTCCAGGACAGCATGATGGCTAAGCATGATACAGGAGAAGGCATCTTTTGTGACTATGCAATTCCAATCAAACTGTAGAGATTACATGTGCTTATTGTTTTGTTAATATGATGAAAAAGTGAGCTGCAGAGGTATCTGTTCCCTATTGGCCGTTCCAGCTATGCAGAGGGAGTCACCCTAGTAAAGACTGTTTATGTGCACTGGGATGGTCTGAGAATCCTCTACGGAGGTCTCCAGGAAAGTTTCCTGGAGGTACTCTGCAGTCATTTGCAGACACTATCTTGGGAGGTCTGCCTTTTCCATGACAGTCCAATATTAATTCTGCTGGCAACATTGCGGTACCCAGCATAGCAGCATAGAGACTAGGTTTGTACCCAGACACTTGCAGCATCTGCTACCTTGCCACCTCTGTTAACTTCAGGAGACTAATATCACAAGGGCCCTACCAAATTCACAGCCATAGAAAATGTGTCAGGCTGGGTCTACACTGAGGGTGGCAAATTTGCCGCCATCAGATTGATTGCTCTGGATTGACTGAGCCGTCTGTGTAGATCCGCTCAGTCGACACAGGAAAACCACCCTGGTAAGTGGCGCAGTGCGGTGTGGACGGCACGCGGAGCAGACGCAGCGAAGTCGATGGGAGATATGCAAGTGATTTATATCACTTGCATATCTCCTGTCGACTGCCGCCGAATCCTTAAGGTAAGTATAGACTGGGCCTCAGAGATTGTGAAATAAGGTCTTTCCTGTGAAATCTGATCTTTTGTCTACTTTTACCCTATAGTAGGTGTAAAAGCATACAAAAGTGTACAGCATTTTTCAAACTGGGGACTAAAAAGGGAGTTGCAAGGCTATTGTGGGGGGTCGTGTTATTGCCACCTTTACCTTTGTGTTGCCTTCAGAGCTGGGCGCCTGGCCAGCAGCTGCTGCTCTCTGCTCACCCAGCCAAAGGCAGCACAGAAGTAAGGGTGGCAATATCACAACCCCTCCTACAACAGCCTTTCAACCCTTTTTGGATTTGGATCCCCAGTTTGAGAAACGCTGAGTCTTAAGGGGTTTACATGTTTATATTTTGCCATTTTACAATACATATTCATGCTTTGTTAAAAACTGAAATTTAAGATTTTTAGACACTGAAATTTACAAAAATGGACTGGAATTTGGTAGGGCCCTAAATACCAGATAGGGTCACCTATGGGAGATGGTGGAAGTTTTCATTACAAGTGCTCATATGGCAAACAATGGCACTTGTGATCCCCCACCCATGACGATTTCCAGATCTCTCAACCGTGGTGCCCCTAACATGCCAGTAGTTTGTTTGGCAGGGATCAGCACTGACCTCAGAATCTGTAAATCGAAGGTGACTACTACTAGCAGCATTAAGGGAAGGGGGGATGGACTTCCTGTGTTTTCTCATGACCACAAACTAGCACTCCTGCTCCCGCCCTGGAGCTGCTTTGGACAAAGACCGCAATTTGGAAGGTTTAACTGTGGTCCCTGGTCTCAAAGCAACATCCATGTTGCTGGGAGAGAGGGCATTGTCCATTTGCCTGCCTGTGTTCCCACAGTTTTCAGAGCAGGTCCTGTTGCCCACACTGCTGAGCCATACTCACCATGGCTGGAACAACAAATTGGTTCATTGAATAGCTAGGGATTCTGGTTATGTTTTGGCTTGCACTTAAGTATAATAAGGTGAGTGATTTGTAAATAGTAACCTTTCACTAGAAGACCCAGGGTATGCACTGACAATGGGACAATGGTTGCCTTGTGCTTTGCATGCCGTACAGTGGAAAGCTTGGCCTTCAGTGCATCCTCCACACTAGTGGAGAGGTTTTTGCAGATTAGAAAGCGGAAAAAGAAAACAAATGATGGAAATATTTACAGAGATCATGAACACTTTTGGGACAGCTGACATGGAGCTAGGAGGATTTCATTTTCTGAAAAACTGGATTGGGACAGCAGGAGAGTATCCCAGGAGCATAAGTGTTCCACATAGGATGAGATGATGTGGATTACGAAAGACCAGTCAGACATGTTGAAGCATCTGGTTGAGCTTCAAGATAAGTAGCTTGAGGCTAGAGTCCCACTGCAGCCCCTCCAGAATAACCTGCAAGCATCAACGTGTTTCTAATCCCCCTTCCCTAATGTTGCATGAAGCAGGAGGAGGTGGAGTATCCCTTCCACTCAATGCCAGGGGAGGATACTAAGAACAGAAGGCAGTCATTAAAAGACCTTTGATGGGCAAGACATCTATGCTTTCACAGACAAGCCGCATTTATTTATTCCTTCAAAATTTTATCACATTGATTGCCCATAGTTAAATTATTTTTCTGTTCTTTCAGATTCTTTATGTTTGTGCAATAAAAGTGAAAATTTCGCAAATGAAATATTCTTTATTCCACTAATGGGGGTTTGGGGCAGGAAGGGGAGGCACGAGGAAACTGATGCAACGGAGGGGAAGGTATGGGAATGCACAATGCAGATAAGTGGTGCACATTACTGTGGCTTATTACTGAAACGGGTTTTCAAAGCCGGAGTGCAGAGCTCCTTGCTGGGCCCTTATTGGGTTGGTATATAGCTGCTCCAAGTCAGCTGCCAACCTATCTACCTCCATATCCCAACCTTATGGAAACGTCTTTCTCTTTGCCTCACAGATATTATGGAGCACACAAGAGGAAGTGGTAGCAGTGGAGATACTGCTTTCACTAATCTAGTAAGCAAACTGCACCAGCAACACTTTGGATGTCCTAAGGCACATTCCACCACCATTCCGTACTTGCTCAGCCTAATTTTGCTCCTTACCACTATCCAGGTGGCCACTGTACGGCTTCATGAGCCATGGGAGCAAGGGGTAGGCTGGGTCTCCCACAATCAGTATTGGCATTTCAACATCATCAGTACATCTTTGAGTGCTTGTTCATGTCCATTCAGAATTAGATGTGTGTGCGGCACATGCACCAGTGCTGGAAATTTCCCCCCTAGTGTATCTGTAGGGCTGGCTGTAGCGCCCTCTGCAGTGGCACGCATATGCACTTATATATAGGGCACTGCTGGCCCCTGTCCCTCGCAGTTCCTTCTTACCCCCCATGATGGTGCTGGAAAACTCTCTTGCTCCTGCAAACTACAGTATTCCTAGTGATTCTTCATTTTATATAGTATATATAGTTACTGTTTTAGAGTTTGTTAGTAGTTAGTGGCTGGTTAGTTAGTTGTTTACCCAGGGTTAGGGCATGCCCTGGTTCCCGGGTTTTAAACTTTGCACCTCATGCAAGAAGCCTACGTCTTTGAGTGACCCGCACCAGTGCTGTTTGAACTGCATGGGGGAAGCTCATCTTCATGAGAAGTGTAAGATCTGTAAGGGGTCTCGCCCTTGAACTGAGAAGGACTGAGACATTAGGATCATGGCCCTTCTCATGGAATTGACTCTCTGACCGATGTCGGAGCCACGGTCGGACTCGGCACCAAGTATAGTGGCATCAACCAGAAGCGCTCCCCAGATGCCTGCACGGCACCGATCAACATTGCCAGCACTGAGAAAGAAAAAGGCACATGCCAAGAAAGAGACGAAGTCCGCTAAGAATAGCTCGGGCACTACGAGGAAAACTGGTTTGGCCCCAAGAACACCTCTGCCCATGAAGGTGTGGAGCCTAACTAAGGTATCACTGCCAACTCCAGGGAGTGGCGCCACTTACTGGTTCCTTCTACACCTGAGCTATTCCAGGCAATGAAAGGACCTGTTGGCCTTGCAGGTGCAGCCTACACCTACAGGTGCAGGAGGGTAGAACAGGGCACTGAAGTTCAGATGCCCAGACTGGGAGCCAATTGAAGGGAAAACCAACACTGGTTCCGCCACTGCCCCTCCCTTCCACGCTGCGGTCGCCAGAGTCCCAGAACCACTCCTCAGTACCACATCAGCAAAGGTTGGGATTGAGTCTTCAGTCTCCGGGTGCCAGACGCCGGTCACGAGATCAGTGATACTGAACCAAAGAATGCTGGTGTCGGTCTCCAGAATGGCAGCACTCGCAAAGCTCCCAGCACTGCCTTGTGAGCCACCATGGAGAATCTCCGGAGCTCCAGCACTGGGAGAGCCTCTGCAAGAAACCCAAAGACAAGTTGAGGTTTACGCATGAGCAGCGCTCAGGTTCTCAGCACTGTTTCTCGTCTCTGGAGTCCGGGCACTTAAGAAGCAGTGTGGCAAAACATGGAGCATCAACACCCCCATGGTCGCCAACGCTCAGCTACTTGGGAGAGGAACTAGTCATCCCCCCAAAAGGACAAGTCCTCAAGCAGTCCATTGGTTTCCCCATGCCACTGCAGATGGCAGGGTGGCCACAGGGACAATGGCCAGGTCCCTGGCAATTTTGGAATCCATTGGGGTTCCCTCAGACAGCATTGACATATGCACAGTTATCTGCAGGCACCTTGGTACTGCAACCCTGTAGGGACCCTGGAAGTGTATGTTGAGTTGGACTGAGAGGACTCTCATTTGAGTAGTCCCTAGGTTGCCCAGGGAGGTAGATCCAGTTCCTCCTCAGGTTCCTGCCTCCTCATCTTCCTTGCCAGACACGGCTGTCATGGGCTTCTCCCACGCCGCCCCTCTGGATGCACGCCAAGACCTGTTGAAATAGGCAGCAGCTAACCTGGGCCTCAAAATAAAGGAACTTTCTGAGCCAGTAGATGAACTCTTTGGAGTCCTGGCATCCACAGCTCCTTCCAGAGTGACAACACAGCAACCCTGTATTATATCAACAGGCATGGAAGAGCCGGGTCTTCAGCCCTATGTCACGAGGCCTTGCATCTGTGGGAGTTCTGCGTGAGCCACAACATCTGTCTTGAGGCAGTCCATCTACCGGGTTTAAAAAATATGCTGGACGATCGTCTGAGCATGTCCTTTTACTCTCACCAGGAGTCATGAGGAGGTAGCCGACAGCATTTTCCAGAGGTGTGGAACTCCTCAAGTAGACCTCTTTGCTACCAGGGAGAACAAGAAATGCATCCAATACTGCTCCCTCTTGGGGGCAGAGGGCACCTATCAGACACCTTTATCCTGTTAGGGCAAAGGAGTCTCCTGTACGCTTTCCCCCCAATACCTCTCATACATGGAGTCCTCGTAAAGATTAAGAAGGATGGAGTACGGTGTGACCTGTCCATGCCCAGGGTAGCCACCTAATAATGCCAAGGTCAGGCCAGGCTGTAAAAGGAGAGCAGATTCTCCCAACACTGCTGGGTGACACTGAAGTCAGACTTCCCAACCAGCCACAAACAGTGCTTCTGACTCCCTCACACTAGTTATCAAGAAGCCACTGTGCAAATACGCACAGCCCCCTTTACTGCATTTCAGTCTCTGGCTCCCAAACTGCCACTAGGTCCACTAAAGAGACAGTTATTTAAACTCTATGCTCTTTACTAAAAGGATTCCCTCTGATCCCAAAGGACCAGCCACAGTACCAGATCACTATAAGTTTAGATCTTATCCAAAATACCACACTGCCAGCCAATCCTTTAGTAACTAAAACTAAAGGTTTATTATAAAAAGAAAAACAAACAATAAGAGATGTTATTGGATTAAAGCAATCAGATACATAAAAATGATTGGAAAGTCCATATATATCAGGTTTCTAGAAGAATTGTGGAGTTGTAGGCTTGTACAGTTCTTCTGGTATACATCCAATATCTGGATGGGTCTAAGTCCTTCAATTCAGTTGCAAAATGAATTGATCCACAGGTGGGCAGGTATGTGTGTCTGCAGGTGGACAGGAACAAAGACAAAATGGCTTTTGTGGTTTGATCTTATGTACCCTCTGCCTCTGGTCATGCTGCTTGTTGAATTTTACAGTAACCAAAATGGAGTCCAGAGTCATATGGGCCAATCCTGGTAACTTTTTAGGTATGCCCTTAGTTCCTTCCTAGGCCTTTTGCTTCTGTAAAGGTCTTGATGGGCCATTAAGCAGGCTATTGTCCTGCCACCTCTCTGTCTGGCGTGTGTCTTATACAGCATAGTTTGAAATACAGGTATATCAAAGATATCCATAACTTCCCCAACACACATAACACATGAACACAAATATTATCTTCTTATTCAGCACATTATAGCTTTTCTAACAGTACCTGACATGGCATATCTCACATAGATTACTATGATTTTGACATACGCATGTCAAATAACACAAATGCCCCACACTCAATCCAGTCAGCATGACACACGGGTCATCCTGATAGCCCTGGCATGGCCCAGACAGCATTAGTTTGGGATGCTGTCGGAGCTTTTGGTGGTCTGACCACGGTTGCTCCCAATGAGGCTGGATCTTCTGTATCGAGTTCAGGACTGGTTTCTCCACCCGGATCTGGCCACTCTGTGTCTGAAAGCATGGATGCTCCATGGTTGAGCAGGGATAAGTGCCACTGCTCGGCCCAAGTCCTGAGGATCCTGTTGAAAAGCAGAAAGCCTTCTATGAGAGCATCTTATTTAGCCAAATGGAAGCGCTTCACCTGCTGGGTGGTGAGTCAAAACATCTCACCAACTGAATCCCCTATTCAGGTTATCCTGGATTATCTGCTACATCTGAAGCAGGAGGGCCTGGCCTTCACGTTTATTAAGGTACACCTGGTGGTGATTTCAGCTTTACACCCTCCGATCCAAGGCAGGTTGGTTTTCTTCCACAAAATGGCATCCAGATTCCTCAAGGGCCTAGAGAGACTTTTTCTGCAGATATGGGACCCAGTCCCTCAGTGGAATCTAAACCTAGTCCTCTCATATACCGGCCCTGATATACCCTTTGGTAGGCATCTGGCCTGACTTTACCACACAGAGTAATATGGGTCAGGATTCCGTTTTGGGAGAATAGGTAGGTGACCCATCTCCCCTAATATCTGGGGCAAAAGAAAAGTATGAATATTATTGAGGAGGAGGAGCAGATCTGATTGGAGATTTCTTATTGGTGCTGAGGATGATCCTAGTATCAAAGCTTGTGGTAGCAGCTCAGTGATCTTCACTGAGAAATAAATCAATTGTGTTTCAGGCAGGGTCAATATAACCAGATCACCCAACATTGCAAATCTGTTAAAAGCAGACTCAACATAGCCAACACCAGGCTGGGCTTTGCCAATGTGATTGGTACCGGAAGCATCAGTACTGAGGCCAATAGTCCCATCAGTGATATGGAAAGCACATGGAGAAACACCGTAGACCCCAGGCCTAAGTCAGATATAGAGTGATGCTTAGTTGGTACAGGATATTTAATATCAGTTTCCCTGTGGGCACTAGAGGGGCCTTGGTCAGGCCTTCAGCTATCCTGTTTTAAAGTAGAAAGAGGAGATTTCTTTTGGCAAGCAGTTTAGGTGGAGACCCACATCCATGCTCCCTAGAGTAGCAGTGCTGAGACCATTATTCCACATAGACTACACGGCCATGTAACAAACTTGTATATACCACATAGGTCAGAAACCATGTCACTCATGTCTCTGTGCTGTCCCAGCAGGGACATAGTATGACCTTAAGAACCTGCTCTGCTTGATATCTCCCTGCCCCGTCCTGACAGGTCATGTGCACCCCCATCTTGCTGCAGGAGGAGTGGAAGTGCTTCCAGGCCCCAGGACTTGCTTGGCTCAGCTGTAAGATGGCAGTTGCCTTAAGACACCCCTTGCGCATGAGTGCAGGTAAGGGCCTGATCAGGCTTTGTGGTGCTGGGCCAGGTCTGCAGAGGTTCTGGAGTTGTGGCCCGGTGGGGCCAAAGCACCCCCATTCTTTGGCAGTTTGGTTCCAGGGGCGTGATTGCTGCTGCTGAGAAGTGGTGCAGGAGAGACTTGCGGTCTGGGCCTCTTCTGGGAAAACCTGGCAGAGGTATGGGCGTGTCTGAAATCTAAATATGAAATCCCTGGCCCAGGGTGGTGCATCCTACCTCACTCACTCACTCCTCTCCCCCCAGCCGAGCTCCAGTGGATACTGTTGTAAAAAGAATTGTTTCCCTCTGGACACCTGCAAATGTTGGAGACAGGGACTTGTGTGTGATAATGGGGAAGAGCCACCTGGGGGTGTTACGGGGGATTTCTTTTACCCTGATCTCTGGATCTATCACTGGGAGATGGACTACAAAGCACACCACTGGTGTTTTAATCAAAGGGACAATATATTGTGGTGACAACATATAAACCACTGAAAGTTAAGAAAACAAAATGGGGGTAAACCCTGGACCCCAAAACCAGTAACTTAACCCCTGGATCCCCAAGGTCTCTCACAATCAGTTCTTCGCTCCACCCAAGGAGTGCTGTTATCGATCTGGTCTACCCGTCTGCTTCGGCTCAGGTCCGCAGTGAGGTCCCTGGCAGCAGCTCCACGGCCAGGCAACAGGTCAACCACACTATCCCTAGGATGGGTCTCTCCCCCGCCTGCCCCAACTGCCTCCCTTTGCTGTAACTGCCTGCCCTAAGTATGAGCCAATCACAGCTTAGCGTTTTTCCCGCTCTTTGGGGCTGTGCACCCAGCACTCTACCATGCACCTGATACACTAGTTTAGTGCACACGGCTCTTAATCCCAGGCTTCCTGCTTTTTCTGCCTTATCTCCAGGCAGATCTTTTCCTTCTGGCACCCTGCCAAGCATCTGTGTCTTGCTGCCTCGGTAACTGACTCCATCTTGGATTTAGGATCCAATATAGAGTCTGGCCTGGTTGCCATTTTGTCTATTAACAGGGGATCATTTAAACCTATTTACAGTATATAAACAATTTTCCAACAATTCTCCTCCTTGCTACCTCCTTGAGGGTGGAGGTATATCACAGATATCCTTCACTCTCTGGTGTAGTACATTCAATTCCTCATTTTCCATCTTATAATCAAATATAACGATAACCATAGCATAAACATAATTAGCTGTGACACGAGCATGATTACAATGGGGTGGATTAGGTATTTCCAGTAGGCCACAGAGGACGCTCCTAGATAAAATACCTCTCTCCACCAGTTAGAAACTGTGCCCTGCTTCACTCGCCGGAAGATGCCCTCGATCTTCACTGCCGAGTGGTGAATTGTGAGAGCCACTCACTCACTTTCATTAGCCAACGCCTTCAAATGAGCTTCTAGGTCAGGGTGATGCAAATTTGTCACAGGACCAACAAATCCGCACCCAGGTGCACCGGTTCAGTGTTCTCGTACATACATACATTACAGTACTGTAATGCTGTGCCATCTCTACCACTCTTGCTCTTGGATACTTGAACTGAATATCACAACCGTCAATAGCGTATGCCTTACATATGCATATATTCTTGCCCTGGATTGGATACACTTTATATATACTATTTACAGTTAGCGTTGGGCAGGTAGTTCGAATGCAAATACAAGATACATTCACAATCACTAGAGCTGAACGAGACAAATTTGCATTCAGCAGTCTGTAATGACATCTGCCACTTTCAGGATTCAGACATGCATGTTCAGTTTCGGTGAATCCTGATTTGCACGCTGTAACCCGTCCGTGCCCAGGGTAGCCCACTGATAATGCCAGGGTCAGGGCAGGCTGCAAAAGGAGAGCAAATTCTCCCAGCACTGGTGGGTGACACCACAGTCAGACTTCCCAACCAGCCACAAACAGTGCTTCTGATTCCCCCACACTGGTTATCAAGAAGCTACTGTGCAAATACACACAGCCCCCTTTACTGCATTTCAGTCTCTGGCTCCCAAAACCGACACTAGGTCCAGTAAAGAGACCAGTTGCTTTAACTCTATGCTCTTTACTAAAAGATTCCCTCTGATCCCAAAGGATCAGCCACAGTACCAGTTCACTATAAGTTTGGATCTTACCCAAAATACCACGCTGCCAGCCAATCCTTTAGTAACTAAAACTAAAGGTTTATTAGTAAAAGAAAAACGAACAATAAGAGAAGTGTTAAAGGCTTAAAGCAATCAGATACATATAGATGATTTAAAAGTCCATATACATCAGGTTTCTAGAACAATTGTGGAGTTGCAGGCTTGTATAGTTCCTCTGGTGTACATCCAGTACCTGGATGGGTCTAAGTCCTTTCAGTTCAGTTGCAAAGTGTGTTAATCCAGAGGTGTGTCCGCAGCTGGACAGGAACAAGGACACAAGGCCAAGACGAAGACAAAATGGTTTCTGTGGTTTGATCTTATATACCCTCTGTTTCTGGCCATGGGGCTTGTGGAACTTTACTGGAACCAAAATGAAGTCCATAGTCACATGGGCCAATCCTGGTAACTCTTCAGGTATGCCTTTAGTTTCTTCCCGGGCCTCTGGCTTCTGATAAGGCCTTGAATGGGCTATTAAGCAAGCTATTGTCCTGCCGCCTCTCTGTCTGGGGTGTGTCTTCCACAGCACAGTTTGAAATACAGGGATATCAAAGATCTCCATAACTTTCCTTACACATATTACACATGAACACAAATATTATCATCTTATTCAGCATATCATAACCTTTCTAACAGTACCTGACATGGCATGTCTTACATGAATTATTATGATTTTGACATATTAAGGTCAAACAACACCAATGCCCCCCCCTCCTAATGCAGCCCACGTGACACACGCGTACCCGAGTTTTGCCTCGCCAGTACATGCCTACAAATTTACTACCTCCCACCGGTCTCCATTTTCCCTTACCCATCTGAGTAGGTTTTCTGACCATAGCAGAGATGTGTTGATTATCAGCCCTAGAAGGACTAGCGGATAAACCCATGCTTGTGTCGTCTTCCTGATGGTAAGCACAAAGACCTCCGCCATCATGTTATCAGGGTTGATGGTGAATTGATTAAGTGCCACCACTCTTGATGGACTCTTTCAAACTCCTCAGTCATATTGGCTGTCATTATTTCCCTGACTTCTATGGGAATTCTTCCCTCTAATCCGGATCGAATCATAGCTTGCCCCACTCATTGCATCCACCCTTGGGCCTGCACACATGCTAGGCCTCTTGATACCCCTGGTATGACTCCTAGCACTGACACCATGCCTAGGTTGTCCCTTGTCTGCATTTGTAACCAATCAGGCAGAATGCTGGCTACCTTCACTTGTACATCAACTATCTGGGTTAGTGAGGATGTCAAAGGCTGAGACATGGAATGAAGATCCCTCCCCAGGGATCCCAGTTTGGAGGCCAGCACCTCCTGATCGACAGCATTGAGTACCCCCAATCCTGTCCCTACTCCTCCTAACACTGAGGCCCGGTCTACACTTACCTTTGCGATTTGGCTGCAGTTGACGGGGGATACGCAAGTGATATACATCACTTGCGGATCTCCCATCAACTTCGCAGCGTCTCCTCTGTGCGGTGTCCATACTGCGCTGCGTCGAAGGGAACAGACCGCTTAGTCGATCCAGAGCAATCGATGTGACAGCAGCGAATTTGCCGCCATCAGTGTAAACCCAGCCACAGCCTACAATGTCTCTTTTTGTCCTCTTGTAGCCAGAAATCAACCTCACCCACGTCCTCCAACCCTGAAGCAGTGTTCTCATGTGGGGTGAACCCGTGCAATCCCACTCTGGATCATATTTCCATCAACAGGAGGAGCAACTTCAAGTCCCAGTCTTTTCCTGACATACAGATCATTTTCCTCAGGGCTGTTTTTAGGGTCCAATTGGATTGTTCTACCAACCCCAAGGATTGGGGGTGGCCTGCGATATGCAGCTTCTGATTTATCCCCAAAGCCTGGCACAACTGCCTTGTTACTTCTCCAATGAACTGAGGGCCCTGGTGAGAGTCGATACAGTCTGGCATGCTTTATCTTGCAAAGGCTTCATCGAGAAGGATCTGGGCTGTAGTCATCACGGTGTTGTTCGCCATGGCTGTTACCAGATTTGCCCGTCACTTTGAGGTATGCTTATTTATTAGGGTTACCTTCCTGGAAGAGGGGGTGTGATTCTATTAATGTGCTGCATGTGTTACTTGTGTGTTCATATGGCTACAAGTCCCCTCCCAATGGAGCTATCCTGCACGACCTAAGGTTTTCAGATTCAGATAAACCCCCACAGATACACACAACCATTCCAGATTAACTGAGTGCATCTGAGCAGACCGGGCTATCAGCACTCTCACTGACCCCTTATACGTCCCTGAACTCAGCAGGCTGGGTGACACAGCACTGTCAGCTCTCACCCTCATGTGCCCGTTGCACTGCACCAGAATGGAGCACACTTATGACCAGGCTGGGTCCAAACAGCACTTTTCAGCTTTTCCTTTATATGCCCCCTTGACTCAATCAGGCTGGGTCAAGCAGCACTTTCAGCTGTCACCCTTATGTGCCTCTGGACTCTGTAGGCTAGGCAGAGCAGCACTTCTCAGGCCCGATCCACACTTACCTTTGCGATTCGGTGGCAGTCGATGGGAGATACGCAAGTGATGCAAATCACTTGCATATCTCCCGTCGACTTTGCAGCATCTCCTCTGCGCGCCGTCCACACTGCGCTGCATCAAAGGGAACAGCATTCCCTTGGACTCAGCACTATGCCACTTACCGGGGTGGTTTTCCTGCGTCACTTGCTGGATCGACTGAGCGCGTCTATACAGACAGCTCAGTCGATCCAGAGCAATCAATCTGACGGCAGCGAATTTGCCGCCATCAGTGTAGACCCAGCCTCAGCTACCCCCTTTATATGCCTCTTTGCAACACAATTGTTCTAGCAGTAACCCCCTTGATAAGCAAACCCCATAGGATTTTGAGCACTCCAGGGATCTTTGGCTTAGGTAAAAGAAGCGTTCTACAGAGCAAGATAGGGAAGCCAAGAACACAAAGGAGTAAATGCATTTGGAGAGAGAGAAACTGGTAACCAGCTTGATTACAATAGTTATTTTACTGCCAGGTGTATAAAACTTATGATACTAATAGTGATGCCATACAAGGAGAGAAAAACAATCTAATACAACAAAATTATAGTAGGGGTATTGGAGAAGGCTAGCCCAGGTTTGATTACAAAAGTAGAAAGTTATACCTGGATTAGAGAGAGAGAGAGAGAGAGAATTGGGGAAAGATGGGGGGGGGAAATCTCACCACTCCTTGCAGTTCAGAAGTTCCCAGGAGACAGGCTGTTCAGCTTAGGGTCAGGAGCGCCTGAGAGAGAGGCAAAACCCACAACAGGATCAGTCAGGAAATGGGGAAGCATGCAGCATTTGGGTCCAGGCATCAGAAGAAGAGAGGTTTGAACTTGGGTAGGGGTTTTTTGTAGAACCAGGTTTATTGTGGGTAAACAATGTCTCAATGAAGTACCCCAGTGTGGTTTTCTCTATGCTGGACAATAGGAGCTGATCACACCCAGCTATGGTCAATGTTCTTTGGGGAGCTTACAATGCAACCAGGCAGATTCATTGTTTTGCATATCAATACTAGAATGGTCTGATAACTGTGGAGCTGGATGGGTGTAGGTGTGCGTTCATTTACATCAAGAGCAGAGATCTCCCATCATGCAATGTGTCCCTGCCTTGCCAATCTCAGAGTTCAGTGCGGTTCCTGCTTTGGAGCTTGGCTCTCCATTCTTCATGCTAATTCTTGTTCCATCTTCAATGTAAATGAGGCTCCAGTTCTCCATTCAATGTGCTAATTGAGATGCCTCTTTTTACATCTTCTCTGTAGATGAGGCATGGGGAGTTGTCTCAATCCTATCACCCTTGTTTGGAGGGTTTTAGGTGTGTTTCACAGCCTTTTCATTGCTTTTGTTTCTGGTTCAAGCTGGCGGGGGGTGAGGGGAGGAGAGATTCAGGTGAGCCAGATAGAGAGTAGGGGTTTTGCGCCTTGGTTCCTCAAGAACACTGAGCTGCCAAGTAACAGTGGCGTAGGCCTCGACCCATTTACTGAACGAGTCTACGGCCACTAAGACATACTTTTTGCCTCGACCCATCTGTGGCAACGGCCCTGTAAAGTCACTCTGGACCCTCTTCCATGGTCCCACCACAGCTTGGTGTCTGAATGGTCCTTTTATCACCTTGCCATCTACATTGTTGGCCACACAGTTGAGACACTTACTTATGAATCTCACCACCTGTTCTGTCATATTGGGCCACCAGGCCACATCCTGCAATCATTGCAGCATCTTGTCTCATCCAAAGTGGCCCTGGTGGTGCGCCAACTCTATAAGCTCCTCCCTCAGGCATCTTGGCAGAACCAGAACTGGTAATTCATCTCTTGCTATTAGCTTGGTTGCTAAGACCAAATCCTCCTTGGACTGGAATACCTTCCATCCTCAGTGATCTTGCTTCTGGAGCAGCTCCTGGACATCTACATCCTTCTTTTGAAGCTCCATTATGTCAATTTCACTTGCTTCTGTTCTGGGCTTTTGTGGACATACAGGTATCTGTGCCCCGTTTGATTCTGTCCACTCCCTCTCAAGACCCATCAATGCAGCTTCTTTGGCTAATTGGTCTGCCTCCTGATTCAGGCTAGAGAGGGGGGTGTTTTTCTTGTTATGCGCCTTCACTTTGCACAGGTATGTCACAGCGGTGTGCCTCTGTGCCAACTCCCAGGCATATAGGAGATGTTGAGCATGGGCAACCGGCTTGCCATCTCCTGTTGTTACTCCTTCTTTCCATCCAGATGGGCATCCAATCCACTAGTGCCCGCATGGTCCAGTTTGAGTCAGTACCAATTATCTATACTGCATCTGTCAGCTTCTTTTAGCGTGGCCGCTATTGCCACCACCTCTGCTGCTTGGGCTGAGGCTGGCCTCACTGTGCCTTGCAGGGTCTTGTGATCTGATTTTCGAAGAGCTGCATATCCCACTACCAACTTTCCTTGTACATAATAGCAACTTCCATCTGTGGCCCATATTTCTACTGTGGGATCCTCCCCGACTTTGCTCTCCTTCATCCTGAAGGGAGACTCATTGCCTGGGTTCTCTCCTGCAGGTAACTGGCAGTCGTGCTCTTCTCCCTGACAAAGCAAGGCGTATGGAGCCATTGTCATTGTTTTGGTTTTATCCATACTAATCTCTCTATTTATTAGTGTGAGGGTCCACCCCACGATTCTTGGGTTAGATACCCTTCCCTGATTAATTCTTCCTGATACTCCGTTGAAATATGTGCTATCGGATGTCTGCAGAATTATGGGGGATAAACCAATAAGGTACTCCCAGTGAGTGATCGCCCAGATTAATGCCAGCACCTCTCTTTCACATGGGGAATACCTTTTCTCTATTTCTGACAAGTTCTTGGACCCATAGGCAATGGGCTTTTCTCCAGCCCCATTGTCTTGTGCCAGAACCGCACTTATGCCTTCTGGGTTGCAGCAATCTGTAAGGAGAACGGGACTCCCTCCTTTGGGTATGCCAGGGCTGGTACCTTCATCAAGGCTTCCTTCAACTTTAAGAAGGCTTCTCGCTATGCCTCTCCCCATATCCAATCTTCATTCCTTTTCAATAATTGATATCGGGGCTTTGCAATAATGGCATATTTTACTATAAAGTCCTCAGAAAAAATCATTAGTCCCAAGAAGGATCTTAAGGCACTAACGTCTTGTGGTGAAGGCAGTTTTGCAATCAGTTTGACCCTCTGTCGGTCTGGACATTGTCCGTCCAAGCCTAGGCTTACTCCCAGGTACATCGCCTGCTGTTTCACCATCTGCACCTTGCTTGGATTCACTATAAATCCGGGTTCTCTTATCTTCCCTAAGATTTCATCCAGGGCTTTCAAATTCTCGCTCTTGGCTTTAGTGGCGATCAAGATATCATCAACATATGATAAAATGGCTTTCTTATCACCTATACTTCTCCACCTCTTAGTTACCTTTTGATGGCAGATGAATGGTGCGTTGTGGAGCCCCTCTGGTAATCTGGTGAATGTTGGCTGATGGTTTCCGAAAGTGAATGCTAACTTGTGCCAGTCTCTCTCATCAATGGGGATTGAGAAGAAGGCATTATTCAGATCCAGGACTGTGAACCACTGTGCACCAGCCGCAATTGTCGCAATTGGAACTTGGCCACTACATATGGCTAACCTGGGTGTTACGCAGTTTAGCTCCCTGTAGACCACGGTGAGTCTCCATGTCTTACCATCCACTTTCTTTACTGGCCAGATCAGTGAATTACACAGGCTTTGAGTCTCAGTAAGCACCCCTTGCTACATCAGCATGTCGATGCTTTCTTGCAGACTTTCTTCTGCTTGCTGTGGGTACTTATATTGCTTTAGTGGTCACGGATCAGGTCCTATGATCCTTGCCACCCAGGCTGTTTTTCTGCACTGTAACTTATTGGTCGCAAAGACAGGGAGATGCTTGAGGGCTATATCGGCCACCTCTTGCTCCCAATCCGGGAGGGAAAACTCCGTAGGTGCCTTTCTAGCTGCCATTATGGAAGGATGTTGCCACCTCATATGGCTCTTCGTCTTCTCCCTGTGTCAGGATCACCTGGTTGGGGACTTCCACCACCACTCCCATCTTTTTGAGTACGCATCCATCCAGTTTCTGTGGTTCGAAGCTGGCTTGGCACATCATTTCTCCAACTTGGCATGGTACTGGAGTGGTAAATGTCATGATGCTACTTTTCCCGTTAAATCCTTCCAGTCTCCTACGCTCCTGGATGGGCCATGGTCTTAACTTCACATCCTCCTGGGTGCTAATCATGGATGTCACAGCTCCAGTGTCAATCAGCATCCATTGATTCAAGGTCCCTAACTTCCCGTGAAAGGTTGCTATGACAACCAGTCGTCCCCATTGGTCTTGTTTTACTGAAGCTACAATGGTTAGGGACACCTGGGAAGCTCAGCCTCTTCACTGGAGGTTTGGCTGACGACCTTCTCTGGGCGGGTTGCCTTCTTCATGTGCTGCCAACTGACTCATCAGTTCAGCAGTCTCCAGCCCATCAATCTGCTGTGGATTCTCGTATTTAATGAGCCGTCTCCATATGATGCCTTGCAACTTCTTTTCCTCGTAATGATCCTGTTCTTCCCAAGACTGGTGCTGCGGTTTTTGAGCTCAGGGTGAGGCTGATTTCTCCAGGGCCCTTACTGGCTTTCCTTTTTCTGATTCACTTATGGCTGCCACTCTGACAGGCCTTTTCTTAAATCCATCATCCTTCAACTGGTGTCCTCTTCCATGGTCTTGAGGATGGGGATTTCTAGCTGGGAATGCCTCCCTATGAAGCTCATACGCTGCCCTGATCTGGGTTTCAATCTCTGCCAGCATATGCAGCTGGGAATCTACAGCACCCATCATGATTCTTAGAATTGGTAATAAGCCTTTTACCAACTTCTCCTTAAATTCCAGAGTGTCCAAGTAATTTGCACCTGCCATCCTAAAGAGGGCCTTTTTCCTTAGGATGTATCACTCCGGCCTCTCGCTGGGCATCTGCTTCTCCATATAGTATCTGCCAGTCAAGGTGGAACTGGGCCAGTAGAAACTATATAGTCACTTAAAGATCTCTTCCAGGTCTCTGAGTGGCTAGCTGTACCTCCCCAGGCAAGGCCCCAAAATCTTCTGGGCTCATACCTTCCCACGCCAAGGCCACCACATCATTGGCACTTATGCCAGCCAATTCACCCACCTGGGCGATCCAATCTATAATCGTATCTCAGCTCAAAGGGCTCACTGTTTTCCCCATGGCCTAAACCTCGTCCGGCGTGTATGTCCGGTACTCTTGCCTCACTTCATTAGGCCTATCCATCCCTATGTGTTGGATGACAGTGGTGGTCACTGGGTTCATTGGCACCACTACCTTAGGACTCCCAGATCATACTATGCCCTTATCACCCTCTTTCCCGGGGCTCTCCCTCGGTGCAGAGGGTTTTACCCGGTTGCGGCCCCTTGCTATGGGGGTTCCCTCCCCCAAGCTGGAACTGCATTCTGTGCTCAACCATGAGCTAGAGGATGACCTTGGGTGCCGCCACTTGCTCCGAGCAATTCCCTTAGCCTCCTTAAGCTCTAGGGCTAGGGCTGCGAGTTTCTTATTGCAGGCGGAGTGATCGGCTCCTTTCCTGCGCCCCTCCTTGATCTCTCAGAGCAGGTGCTTTACAGTGGCTCCTGACTCTGAGATCTGTAGTCAGCCGTCTAACTTCTTTCTTGTTGTGAGAGGCATCGTTAGATCAGTGACCTGCGCTTCCAATCGATTCAGTTGGTTTGTCTGCGCTAGGTCCTTTACAGAGAACCCATTTTTCCCTTTTTGCCTTCTCGGCTACCAGCAGCTCCCATTCCCTGAGCAGCTCTGCAATTCGAGCGTCTTTTCCACTGACCTCCCCCATGAGCTGGTCTATGTGACCCTTTAGCTCGACAGCTGCTGTGGTCAGCTCTTGGGCGACTATGCTCAGGCCATACCACAATGCTTGTTTTCTTTCTTTCTTGGAAGGCCGTGGCTTCCCTGCCACAAACTCTTCCCATAACCATTTTAAATCAGTGTACACTGACATTCCCTTAAATAACCCTGCCTCCCATGGATTTTTCCCCTTCCCAAACACATCAAGGCAGGATTCCAAACAATCTTTATTGGTGGGCTGCGTCCAGCCATTGGCTCCGAATCCCTGAGCTGTAATCATTATCCCAGTGGGTCTTTGGCGGGATAAGGTCTCCGCTTTCTTCTCTGCACTACCTAGCAGCTGGCTAGTGTAGGCCTGGAGCACTCTGCTCCTGGAGCTTCCCCACTCTACACGCTGCTGCAGCTGCCTTCAGTGCATCTCCCTCTCAGCAGTGGGCTGACCCAAGCAGTGGCTGGTGTCAGAGGCCAATGTGCGGCCTGCTTTTCAACGTGGCCTGCGGGCTTCCGTCCCAGGGTGCAGCACCCCTCCTTGAAGTCTGCGATACTGCAGTGCTGTACCCCTCCTCGATCAGTGCTGATCTCTCAGCTCAGTAATCGCTTAAGGCTTGCCTACCTTCGGCTGCTGAGCCACTGGCCTTGCCTTTTTAAGGGGCCCACCCTCGCAGCTACTGGCCGCTCTTAACCTTTCAGTGGAACACAATAAATTTCCCAAAATCCTGACCAGCATCCACCCAACTCCTGTCAGGGTCCCTTTGTGGTCGCCAAATTCTGTTACAGAGGATTTCTTTTACCCTGATCTCCGGATCTATCACTGGGGGATGGACTACAAAGCACACCACTGGTGTTTTAATCAAAGGGACAATTTATTGTGGTGACAACACAAACACAGAAACCACTGAAAGTTAAGAATACAAAATGGGGGTAAACCCCAGACCCCAAAATCAGTAACTTAACCCCTGGATCCCCAAGGTCTCTCACAATCAGTAATTTGCTCCACCCATCTGGTCTACCCGTCTGCTTCGGCTCAGGTATGCAGTCAGCTGCTTCTCATCCTGGTCCGCAGTCAGGTCCCTGGCAGCAGCTCCACGGCCAGGCAATAGGTCAGCCACACTATCCCTAGGATGGGTCGCGCCCTGCCCCCCTTGTTGTTACTGCTTTAAGTATTAGCCAATCACAGCCTAGCATTTTTCCTGCTCTTTGGGCTGTGCACCCGGCACACAAGTTTAGTGCACACGGCACTGAACCCCAGGCTTCCCACTTTTTCTGCCTTATCTCCAGGCAGATCTTTTCCTGCTGGCACCCTGCCAAGCATCTGTGTCTTGCTGCCTTGGTAACTGACTCTATCTTGGATTTAGGATCCAATATGGAGTCTGGCCTAGTCGACATTTTGTCCATTAACGGGATCATTTAAACCTATTGTGGTATAGCAAGGACAGAGGGCAGTAGGAAAGTTCTGGAAGGGCGCTATATAAGTGCTAGAATGATCCGGGCTTTATACCCTATAGACTAGCCAGAGGCCATAGAAGGTAATTAGTGTCAGCTGACACCAATTAAGGCCCCACCCAAGTGCCTATAAAAACCCTCTACTCCTGAGAGACAATGTGGAGTTGAAGGAGTAGGTGTGTGGTGAACAGAGGAGTATGTGAAGCGGAGAAGAACAGAACGGAGTATGGTGGTGTGTGGAGAAGTGGAGGAGAACAGAACGGAGTACAGCAGTGTGTGGGAGAGAGGTGGAGTCCTGAAGCAGGTACTGGGCTCAAGAAGCCAGACAGACAGAGGGGGGAGAGTGGCCCAGGAGAAAAGTCTGCAGCTGCAAGTAAGGTGCCAGCAGCACATAGCTGCTACTCAGAGGGCCCCTGGGTTGGGACCCGGAGGAGCGGGGGGGCCCGGGTCCCTACTCCCCTCCCTGGGGGGACAGGGTTACCAGCGACACCCTGGCCCACAGCGAGAGGCAAAAGTGCAAGACCCAATAGGGAGAAGCCAGCTGTTTGCCACACTATTTATAGTATATAAACAATTCCCCCCCCACACCGCACCCCCATTCTACTCCTCACCCCTTCCAAAAAATATAGTACTCAGTGGAGTTTGTAGCCCATGCAGTACAAAAAAAATTGAGAGGGAATTTTGGCTGAAACTTTTCAGGAAGGAATGACAGCAGGAGCAGGAGATGAATGCTTAAGTAAAAAAAGCAGGAGCCCTAGAACTTGAGTCTCCAGGGCACTTTTTGCAGAGAACTGCTTAGAGTCAGATGAATTCTGCCTATCTTGGTCTCAGGAAAGCCTAAAAGATTTATTTAAGAGAAAAGCCTTTATGCAAGTAGAAAGTCTGTTTTGAAAACAAAATGATAAAGTACATTTCTTGGTGATATGCTGCTCACCAAGACAAAAATAAACATTGAGTGTCCGTCATTGAAAGGAACAGCTGCCTCACATGAACTGTATTTAAAAATGGGGGATTTTTGATCAGCCATGAGGCTGAAGATCCAGTACCACGTAAACAAAAGTTCAAAAAAAAACTATTCATGCAACTAAAAGCTCACAAAAATATTCCCATATCGATTAACCCAAACTAAAGATAACTATACAATTTGATAACTATACACATGACTTAGGAGAGGCTGTGGGAACTGGTTTTTTTTAGCTTACAGAAGAGGAGAATGAGGGGGGATTTGATAGCAGTGTTTAACTATCTGAAAGGGAGTTCCAGGGAGGATGGAACTAGGCTATTTTCAGTAGTAGAAGATGGCAGAACTAGGAGCAATGGTCTCAAGTTGCAGTGGGGAAAGTCTAGTTTGGATATTGGGAAAATCTTTTTCACTAGAGGGTGGTGAAGCACTTGAATAGGTTACCTAGGGTGGTGATCCTTAGAGGTTTTTAAGATGCAGCTTGACAAAGCCCTGGCTGGGATGATTTAGTTAGGGTTGGTCCTGCTTTGAGCAGGGGGTTGGACTAGATGACCTCCTAAGGTCCCTTCCAACCCTAATCTATGATTCTATGAATTTCTCCTGAAGAAGCACAAGTGCAAGAGAGAGGGCAACTGCTCTCTTTCCATCTAGCAGCAACTGTGTTAAGGAACTAATGGCTATTTGGCCTTGTTCCAATCTTTTTGCCTAGAGATTAATGAGGTAGTATAGGTGAGGCCCAATGGACATTGCTAGCCAAAAGATTTCAAGCACATGCACACCAGGAGTGAAATACATATAGACAAGCACTCAAAGAATGGTAAATTATTTTAAACAAATGTACTGTAATATTGCCAGTCTATTTTAATTTTTTCATTAATTTCAGCTATAGTTTTCAGTTGTAAATCAGCATTTGGCATTTAAATTACAAAAGTAATTGAAATAAAGAGCCTTTGAAAAAGTGCTTCAGATTTAATTGGCAAGTTAAGAAATTCTACAATAAATTCTGTAATGTGAATTTTTCTATTTTTGACTCACAAAATGGTATTTCATATGACAGTGTAATACTGGATCTAAAATAACTTTTTTTAACAGTTTAAAAAAAAATCTCTCAAGCTAAATCTTATAGTTTATCAGAGTAAATTACATTCTGTTAGCCAACTCATTCTATGACATGGGCTTTCACAAGGTTTACTCTTTTATACAGACTAAATTATAAGAATTTGTTAAAATAGCAGCACATACATACAACATCACAAATTGAAAACATTAATATTTTTATATTTATCTCACTTTGACACTTGCATTTTACTCAGTATAAATGTGAAGTTTTGAGTTATGCATGTTCTCAAAGCATATCCAAAAATATTCCTCCTTTTGTGCAACATAATTTACACAAAATCATTTTTAATGTAGAATAAGTTAACTACAGCCATCCTAAAGAACTTCCAGAGATTCGCTGAAATGTTTTCATGTCTATTTTCAGTTCTGAAATATTTAAGCTCTCTTTTTGTACAATTTTATTTTGGTTTCAATTAATTAAAAAAGTGTAAACAATCAGTATAACAATATACAGGAAATGTTGATAATGGTATTAGTCTTAAAACAATTTAAAAGTCAGGACACCACATGATCACAGTTAATTTTTAGTCAGAAAAGTAGACAATAAATATGAGAACAAATTAAAGTGAATCAAAATTACAACTCTAACCCTATCTATTTTAAAATGTATAACAAAACTCAACAGAGTACAGTATCATACAATACTGGCTGCATCATTTTGGGATATGTATTTTAATGCTTAAAAGAGCTGAAAGCTACTGTGGTTAAACCTCATCTTTGCCTTAAAGGGCTAGAGTTTACATACCACTGGAAATATGTTTTGTGGCTGATGACAAACTAGCATATTAACTCTTAAATATTACAATTAAATTTCTCAAGGTTATTTTAAGAATGTACCATGGTACCATAAAATAACTTGATTTTTTTTCCTTTACTCTTTTTTTGTTTATTAACAAAACTTTGATGAATGAACAGTACAGGATGAAAATCAATATAATAAAAAGGCACATTCAGGCAAAATATTCAAGGCGATTTGCATGATGTAATATTTTAAAAAATAATTTCTACTGTACATAATTGATTGGATGAAAATCAAAAGTTATTCTGGCAGATTCTAATATGTGACAAAGTTTTTTGTAAAAGCTGTGCAATCATTAAAATATCAAACCTGTTTTATGTAGTGTTTTGTTTCTTAAAATCAGTATAAGGCTCAGAACCAAGTGCATGTTTAGAGGGATATAAAAACCTCCTGTTTTCTAGCTGCATAGAAATGCAATGAGGAGATTCTTTCCAAAGAAATTTATTATTTCCATACAAGTCTTGTCAGATACTTGATCGTCTTTCTGGTCTTGGTACACATTTCATAATTGCCGCTCTCCACAGTGCTGGGGCAAGCAAAAGGCTTAGAGTAGTTACACTCAAAATAAGGAGGTAGACCTGAAAATTGAAGATCAAAAAGCCATTACACTTCTCTACAGTTCATATTCATAGTTATACAATAAACTAAGGAAGGGTTGGGAAGGTTAATGAGATATGCCAATTAGGGACTGTCTGGATCACTTTTCATAGAGGCCTCAGCCTGGCCTCCAGCTCTATGCCTGTAATTGCACATGCAAATGTATACACAAATTAGATAATGAAATCCAAATAATTATTTATATATATATCTACAGAACAATTTTAAAAACGCAACCCACAGGATGTATTTAGGGACAAGGCCAAAGACCAAGTACCAAATAAAGATACAGAATTTTTTAGTGTAACAGCAAAGCATGCTAGCCATTTTACAGATAAAAATCAAGCCATAATCCATACCCTGTGTGCTTACATTCATTTTAAAGGCATAACTATATGCCTGTACATCCTGAAGAGTTAACATTATAAAATAGCCAGTTACTTTTCATCCAAAAATTGGACAATTTATTTTTGGAAATATTAAATGCTATATCTTGACTTTACTAAGGCTTTTGATACCGTTTTGCATGACCATCTCATAAAGAAACTATGGAAATATAGCCTAGATGGAACGACTATAAAAGTGAGTGCATAACTGGTTGAAAAACTATTCTCAGAGAGCAGATATCACTGGTTCACAGTCAAGCTGGAATATTAAGTAGGGTCCCACAGGGATCAGTCCTGGGTCCAGTTCTGTTTAATATCTTCATAAATGATTTAGATAATTGCATGGAGAGTACATTTATAAAGCTTGTAGATGATACCAAGCTGGGAGGGTTGATCTAGACAAACCGGAGAAATGGTCTGAAATAAATAGGATGAAATTCAATAAGGACAAATGCAAAGTACTATACTTAGGAAGGAACAATCAGTAGCACACATACCGAATGGGAAATGACTGTCTAGGAAGGAGTACTGTAGAAAGGGATCTGACGGTTATAGTGGATCACAAGCTAAATATGAGTCAATAGTGTAACACTTGCAAAAAAAGCAAACAGCATTCTGGAATGTATCAGCAGGAGTGTTGCAAGCAAGACACGAGAAGTATTCCTCCATTCTATTCCACGCTGATAAGGCCTCAACTGGAGTATTATGTCTAGTTCTGGGCAACACATTTCAAGAAAGATGTGGACAAACTGGAGAAAGTCCAGAGAAGACCAACAAAAATGAGAAAATCTAGAACACGTGATTTATGAGGAAAGATTGAAGAAAATTAGGTTTGTTTAGTCTGGAGAAGAGAAGATGGGGGGGCATGATAACAGTTATATCAAACATTTACAAGGTTGTTACAAGGAAGAGGGTGAAAAATCATTCTCCTTAACCTCTGAGGATAGGACAAGCAGCAACGGCCTTACATTTCAGCAAGAGAGATTGAGATTGGACATTAGGAAAACTTATCATCTGTCAGGGTAGTAAAGCACTGGAATAAATTACCTGGGAGGTTGTGGAATTTCCCTCATTGGAGGATTTTAAGAACAAATGAGACAAACACCTGTCAGGAATGGTTTAGTTATTACTTAGTCCTGCCTTGAGTGCAGGAGACTGGACTAGATGACCTACTGAGGTCCTTTCCAGTCCTAGACTTCTGTGATTCTATGTAAAAATTATCTGGAGAACAAAGATAGGAAACATGCCATAATTCTTGGTCTCAGCTCTCAAAAATAAGCAATAAGAACTCAATGCACAGACAAGCAAGCCCCAAACTTTCATTGCAATCTGTTTGCACAGCCTGCAACTATTTTACAAAAGTGTAGTTTTTATAACTCTTTATTGCATGGAGGGGAGCACAGGGCAATTAGTTGCCTGAGGTTATAGTAATTGTCTGAATGCCTATGTAATACACTACTTTTTTTGTCTCCCTTATGTATAACCAGTCCCAACAACTATATACCCTACTGCTATCACAGAATAAAGGAGTTCCTTAGCTCAATTAGTAGATTTATTTATTTTGGTTTTTTGGTGCTGAGACTGGGGGCTCAATTTCCATTGACAAACCTCTTACATGTCTGCAGCCACATTTCATTACAATTCATACAACAGGCTTTCCCTTTAGAGAAGAAGGTTCTAATAAGTTTGAAAATTAAAATAAGTCTGATGGTCTCACTGTAGTGTATGTTTTCATAATTTATGAAAAAGCTGGCTATTTCTACTTAAAAGGATTTAAGTCAACAGGTTTTGCAGGTCAGGATTAAGGTATCCTGAAAGATAAGTTTGGGAAGCTAGTGCGTCTCCTGTCCGCATCCTCTGTAGTTGTAAGCCACTGTTATTTCATTTGTCCTTTTAAATAATTATCAATTACATATATATCTATGATATTTGAAAGAAAAAGACCTTCAATCTTAGCTTTAATTATCCGGACATCATCAGAAATTCTCAACCAAATACAAAACCTTATAGTTTTATTTCTTTATAGAATTCAAGACTGTTATATTAAGACAAGTTACCTGAAAGGGAAAGCTGCGTTTTCAAAATATTGAAGCCCAACATGAAATGATATGAACAATAAATAAATATTTGATAAAATTATATTTATGAAAGACTTGCATGCATCAAATATCTTCTGATTTATGCAGGCCTATTCCATTTAGTTAGCATGTGCAAGATGACTGCAAAAGATTACCAAATTAGACAGTATGTTTCAGATACAATATAGTATTCAAAAGCCAATGAACTACTACTCAGTTGTTAAAAATGAACTGGATATCTATAAATAGCTCACCTCTCGAGATATGATCCCTGCTCTGCGTGCTCTACTTCCCAGAACAAAAGAAAACTCACTGACTTGTGCCAGCCCTGCTGAGACAATCCATTTGATATACTGGCTGCTCTTTGGAAGAATCAGAGAAAGGACAAGCACTGCCAAAACAAACTTTAAAAAACAGTTTGTTTTTAGAAGCATGGTAGATAAAACAGCATGCTCTCTGTAATCAATACAATAACAGTTGCACCAGGTATTCTATTACTGTGCATCTAACAGCACAATGGTCTTCTGAACCAACAGTTACTGTGCACTTAAAATCAGACTGTTCACTAGCAGCTGTCATTTATACAGTATAACAGTAATACAGTATTTGGTATGGTGAAAATATTTGATAATGCTGGCATCCATCCAGCAGAATCTACACAAATGGATATCAGTTTAAATTTCATGGCCCCCTTTAATGTTAAAAAGTCCCATTAAATATTGGGAATCTCACCTTAAAATATAATACTAAGTAAAAATCACAAAATATATAGCAAATACTGACATTAAATATGTTCTTCAGTAATAACACTTTATATATTTCTCTAGCTCACAGGGTTGTTGTGAGGATAAATACATGAAATAATATACAGTGCTTTGAGATCTACTGATGAAAAGTGTTAGATATATTATGATATAAAAACATTTACTCCGCACACACACAAAATTCAGTAGAAATCTTTGCCACAATGACAATTCTATATTTAAGTATTTCTGTTTAACTATTACACATATTATATGGCATGCAGCACTTGAAATACCTATGTTATCAAGGGATAAAGAAAAAGATACCTTCATTATTACCACGGATAATGTAAGAAACAGCAAGACTGTGAGTTCATATATTACAAAGGTGGGGAAAACGTGAAGCCCTGTAAGGAAAACCGACAATGAGTTACAAGTGTTGTTTTACCATATAATTTTCCAGTAATAGTGAATATAAACACAAGAACCTTTACATGTACATTTCTAAACAAACATAGAATGATGAAATCCTGACTGGTTTTCTTTTTAATAGTTTTTCTTAAATACATCTGTGGAAATTACTGGAACAACATTGTCATGTTACAAGATAATTGTGGCTTCTTTTATATTTGCTTGTTCTGAGGGGAAAGCTACAAGATAAGGAGAAATCTCTCACCTTGTACTGTAACTGGAGTTCTTCAGATGTTTGTCCCTATGAATGCTTCACTTTAGGTGCGCATGTGTCCCATGCCTCTTTGATCGGAGATTTTTGGTAGATGAAACCAGACCATATTTGATCCACGCATGCACCCTACCTATCCTCATGCCTCATACCAAGGGTATACAAGGCTGTGATGGACAAACCACACTTAGTTCCTTGTCAGTCCCATGTAAATAAGATTCAGAAGCAGGGGGGTGGGAAGAAGGGTAGGTAGTGGAGCACCCATATGGAAAAACATCTTGAGGAACTCCGGTTACTGTACAAGTTAAGTAAACTTTCCTTGTTTGAGTAATGTCCTTACAGGTCCTCCACTTCAGGTGCCTCCCGAGCTGTATTCCTCAAAAGGAGGTAGAAGCAGGGTCTATGACCATCTGAAAGGCAGCAATTCCAAAGGCAGCATCTGCCTGAGACGCATCCACTCAGGCATAGTACCTTGAGAAAGTGTGGATGGAGGCCCGTGTGTATGGAGGCCTACCTGGCAGCTTTGCAAATTTTTACAATAGGTACTTTTCTTTAATAGAAGTAAAGAAGTGAACTGAGATCTGGTAAAATGGGCTACAATCCCAGGAAGGCAGTGGATGTTAGTTAGCAGCTTTGTAGCAGGAGAGAATACAACCAGAAACCCATTTGGAATGTCTTTGAGTGAAGACAGGCATCCCTTTAAATCTGTCCATGAAAGAGACAATCTGGGAAACGCATGAAAGGATCTAGTCCTGTCCAAATAGAAGACTAACAAACTCCTGCCATCCAAGATGTAAAGGGTGACTTCCTCCCTAAGCCAATGATGTTTAGGATGAAAAACTGGTAGACTGATATGAAAATTTAAGGTAAGAACTGGGGATGTGGTCAAAGAGATACTCTGTCTTTAAAGAAAACTCTGTAGGGAGGATCAGCCATCAACCCTCTTGCTCATCAGCTATGCAAGCAGCGATGGATCGCCACCAAGAAAGTTATTTTCATGGATAACTATAAAAGCAAGCAAGAAGCCATTGACTGAAAGGGAGGTTTCACCTGGACTGAGGATCAAGTTTAAATCCCACACTGTGGTGGGCTCCCTGATCTGTGGGAACAGATTTGATAACCCTTTGAGAAGCATTGAAGTTGCAGAGCGAAAAGTTGCAGGGTAAGCTAACACCGAACACCCTTCCACAAGAGAATGGAACACACTGATGGCTGTTATGTGAACTTTAACAGAACTCAGAGAAAGGCCTGTGTTCTTTAAACTGAAAAGGTTCTCTAAAATCTCCAAGAGGGGCCAGTTGGCAGGAGATCGTTATTGTTGCATATATCCATGGTAAAATCTCTTACACTTCTACAAGTAAGCTTTTCTAGTTGAGTCTTTTCTAGTATTCAACAGTACCTACTGCACCTCTCTAGAGAACAGGAGAGTTCTATTCCCAAAAGCCAACCAGGAACTAAGCTTTGATTCATAGAGTGTTCAGGTTGGGGAGAACAATATTCCCAAGTCCTGAATGAGAAGATGGTGCGTTAACTGAAAATTGATAACAGGGTGAGATGAGAACCAAAATCAGGTATGGAAACCATGCATGTCTCAGCTAAGTCAACACAATCATAGTATCTTTGGCTCTGTCCTGTTTGATCTTGAGTAAGTCTCTGAGGATGAGAGGTGTTGGAAGGTAGACATAGAACAGGTTCTTTAACCAGGAAATGTGAAAGGCATCTCCAAAGGAAGGATAACGTAGACTTCCCTTCAAGTAGAACTTTATTTTGGTAGGGCGGCAAAAAGATCTATTTCTGGGAAGCACAAGGTGAGAAATATCTATTTTAGTATGGAGTAATCGAGGTCCCATCAGCTATGGCGTTCTGGAGGCCAGGTATGTAAACAATTGAAATAAGGATGTGATGGGCTACACACCAGTTCCATAGCTTTATTGCTTCTGCACAAAGGGAAGGGGAACTTGCTCTCTCAGAGAAAGTAAGTAACACATACTGATCCTGTTGTCTGTCATTCTGACTGATTGTCCTTTGAATCATAGGAAGGAAGGCATCCCTGATAGCCCTGAGCACCAGAAGGTTTATATGAAGTGTAGGTTACTGGGAGGTTCACCTGTCCTGAATAGTGTGCCCTTGAAGACGAGCTCCCCATCCTACAAGGGATGGGTCAGAAACAATGGTCATGGTGGGGGGTGGATGGGTGAACGGGACTCCTCAAGCATACTTTGCTGAGGTTCTTCCAGCAGTCAAGGGACACTAGTACATGAGGAGGAAAGGAGAGCAACTTGTTCAGTCTGTGTCTGTTAGGGATATAAACTGTCTTGAACCAGGCCTGGAAGCAGTAGAGTTGTAACCTGGCATGTGATGTGAGGAAGGAGCTGAAGAAAAGTACTGGCAGTTATCTGAGGACTCAGCTGTGCTTGCATAACCAAATTTGTTAATATAGTAAATCTGACCTTTGGTAGGTAAGCTCTGGATTTGTAACATCCAGAATGGTCCCTACAAATTCTATTCACTCAGCTGGGGAGAGAGAGGACTTCTCAGTATTGAGATGAAGCCTTAGCATGCTGAACGGAGTCATAGCTTTCTTGATGGTGACTTGAACCTTGGTGTCAGAATGTCCTTTGAGTCGCCAAATCATCAAGGTAGGGGAAGACAACTCCCCATTGAAGACATCTGGTGGCAAATACCACTGTAACCTTTTAAAAAAGCCTGGAGGCAGTAAGAAGCCTAAAGAGGAGCCCTGAAAATTTAAAGTGCTCTTGACTTATGATAACATAGAAACATCTAATGAGAATGATGTACAATATTGTGATATGAAAGTACATCTTGTAGATTGAAAGTTCTAACCCAGTCACTCGCACAGGCCCAGAAGTTTTACTTCAGCCTAACAAATTCCCCCTCCCCCTAAAAAAGAGATTCATTTAAAAAGTCACCTATTCAGCAACCTGACTGATTAACATAAATTACTTTTAGTATAACAAATATCCAAGACAGGGAATAAACACAGAAGAAGTAACGTGTGGGTTTTTGGTTGGTTTGTTTTTTTATAAAACTGTTTTAACTGAAAGCATTTTAAGCCGTGTGTAAAAACAGCTCCAACTCAATTGAGAGATTTAACAATTATTCAAGAATTTGCATTTTTTTTAAATGCCAATAAGAGACCAGAGTTAACATTACAGATTTAATTTACAGGTCCATAAAATATTTCAATACTGTATTTAAAAATCAAACATTAGCAAGTTCATGTAGTTCATGATTATTTTTCTTAATATTTTCACAAAATAAAAATCCACCACTCCACACACACTTCAGGGAAAACTTGCAGTCTGATACTTTTAACAAATTTTCTCAGAAAGTTACCTATAGATGCAAAGAAAATGATGGCAAGAAAGTCACGTATTGGTTCAATACAGGACATTATCTCTTCAGTAACCATGTGACCCTGAGAAGAGATCAGTGCTCCAGCTAAGAAGCATCCTAATTCCATTGAAACATCCAACAGCTCTGTGATCTGTTAAAGAAGAATGGAAAGTTTATTGCTATTCTCTGGCTGTCATAAATTTTTATGACAGTTTATAGAGATTTCAAAAATACTTATTTGGGGTTTAACGTATTACTGAATCGCAAATACAATTTCAACAATGAGATACATTTGTAAGATTTATTTCAATGCATTATTCTACAGGAATGTATTAATTGTGTTAAATCTAGATGATTAATAAACCAGAGACACCCTCTAGAAACATAAATGTACATTTTCCATCCCATACTTTAAGACTTCTTGTGTCATGTTCCAGGGATAAAATCTAGCCCCACTGACTCCCACTGAGTTCAACAGAGACAGGATTTCATCTAACAAAACTAACTAAAACCATCAGATTTCTTGTCAATTGTTAAACAAGGATAATACTCTGAATTTACAATCTGAGATGAGATTATGGTCTTGATTTAACAAAGCATTTAAGCATGTATTTAAATTCTATTGTTACTGAGATTTAAGAACATACTTAAGTGCTTTGCTGAGTAGGGATTAATTTAAGCATGTACACGTAAGTATCTGCTGAAGTGGAGCCTAATATATTTGAAAGATGTTATATTGCTCTATTATTGATGCTTGTTTATTTATGATCCATGGCATTAAAAGGAAAGTAGAATGTATGTATGTCCAATTTAAGCCTACAAAAACAAGGACATTGTCTTCATTTTGCATACTGCAATGTTCTGAGTATTCAAATTGTGAGCAGCTCTTATTACATATAAAGGTATTCAAAAATAAAATTTATAAATAAAGCTGCAGGCAGACATCTTACTGAAAAGGGACAATGTCATAAGTATTGAGGGAATGCATTAAACTGACAATCAATTTCCATCCTAATTTAGATTAAGCAATAGCATGTTACTCAGTACATTTGTGCCTTGGATGGTGTTGCAGTATAATGTAAGAGAGGCCTAAGACCAAGAAACTATAATCAATGGTATAATCAATAATCCCTTAAACAGGCACTGCCTAGAATGTCTTATTTATTATGAACTGGAATCCACAAAAAGAAAACCAGAGCTGGGTATTTGAAAGTATTAACGAATGACTGCTGATCAAACAATTCCATTTGCATTTACAGTTTTGAAACAATTCCAAAACATTTAATCTTATGGATTGGTCTGTCAAACAATATAGTTACCAATAATCAAACTAAAAAAAGAAAACTATAGCCCATATAGGCTGCCATAACACAGCTGGACATCCCATGTTTTAAGAACTTAATTTTAGCGTCAAAATACAGACTGCTCTTACCAAGGAATTTGAAATTGTGAGAAAAGTTTTAAAGCTTCAAACTTTTGATGCAGAGAAAAAAATACAAGATGGTGGATATGACAGAATAGATGAGAAAGTAATTTTACAGAAATTATTTTTTAAATTTTATTTTAAAAGAAACAGCACTGTAGGGCATAATTAAACTTCAAAAACAACATTTTCAGCACACATCTGAAGCATGCCTTTGCTACTATGACATAACACATGCTCATTTGTCAAGTTGTTAAAAGAGCTGTGTGTCAAATAATTATTGCTTACATTTTAAATATTTACTTTTGTGTTGGTTGTTAATTCAGTTTTTAAGAAAGAATTTACAATCTCCACAACTGGATTTTCATGCTACTGCAGTGTAATGAGAAATCATTATTCAGCAAGGTGACAACATACAATAAAGTATGAGTGAGACATACTGTTCACAAGTCAACAGTGCATAAACACAATAACCAACTAGAAATTACACACCAAACAATACCCTATTTTCCCCCCCAACATAAAATCCTCAATCTATCCACTTCTTGTAGGAGAAGGTAAATCAGAGCAAAAACGTAATCAGAGCAGCTGAAAATGCTAGCTTTGTCATTCTCGTCTACTTCCCAGACTGAAAGCAATATTATAAAATTCCCAGCCCTACAAAACATTTACTACTATTCCATCTGGGGAAAACCCACAGTATTAGTATCACACACACACAGCAGCTAACACTGCAGGAAGAAATACAAAATATCAGGAATGGGATTTAACTAGACCACAACTTTATTAAGTAATACATCTGGGATCTCTCTCATAATGACTGAACCACTGCAGATTATCCTTCCTTTATTGTCCATAGCACCTGCTGAAGAGCTGCCCATTAACCAGATCCCAGCAATGCTGCTGGGACCCCATCATCCTCTTCTGCTCCGCACTCCCCCCCAATCAGAGGATTAAGGGGGTAGTAAAGAGGACATTGTCTCCTAACTTTATCAGTCATTAGGAGTCCCAACCCCATTTCCCACCTTCTCTAGATGCTTTTTCCTAATCTGCTTCCAATTCCAGTTCATCAGGAAACTAGACCCGCACTGACAAATCACCTGAACTTAGTGCCTGCCAAACTGTGACAAAATTAATTTTACAACCTATTCTACGGTTGCTGAGAGGAAAGTGACAAAAACACACACTGCCCAGGCCAATTTTAGGGAATTTTTCTTCCTACCCTCAAAAAGGCAACCAGCATTATTCTCACAAGGCCCAAAAAACCTGGTGCTACATTATTCCCAAATGGGGGTGGATAAGGGGGATCTTTTATTCCTGTCATCCCAGACAACCCCCCTCTGCTCTGAAGCTGCAGTGGGATGGTGAGGGTGGGAGGAGTGAGGGTGCCTTCTAGATGGTTCTGTTCTGCTTTGCAAATGGGTCCCAAGAGCTTGTAGTCACAACTGTGGCACTTGTAACTTGAGTGTTTTCTGCAATGCTAACCTCCTTCTATCAAGAATTGCTACACAGAACCAAACCCTTTCAAAGTTTTTCGTTTTAGGGGAGGGGGGGAGAACAACAAAAAACATATCACAAACAGGGTTTAAGTTTTGAACTTCTGATAAGAATCTATTTAAAAAAACTAAAATTCACCAGAATGCCAATACAACTCTGTGGTAGATGGAGGCATGGCAGCTTCAGACTCTTAGCTTATTTGGTGATTTGCCCCTGGAAAAGTTTTCAAACATTGACAATTGTGGCCATTTCACAAAACAACCTTATAAAACCATAATAAACAAGGATTTTTCATTTGAGCAAACTACCCTAATTAAAAGTGTTTCTATTAAAGCACTCAATTCACTCTGATACCTTCAGACAAAAACATGCAGCTGTCAAATATGAAATAAACCAGTGTCCCAATCTGGATGGCCGGGGAAAGGCAGCAAAGAGAGGAAATAAAATTAAAGGCAAGAATGAGGATTATTTAAAGATCAATGTTAGATTCCTAGCCAGAATCCCTGTAATCTTCTTTATTCAACTGTGCCAATCAATTCTTTTATATCCCTAAATATTACTAATAAGGTAATGAGTTTCTTCAATTAAATTTACTGCTTAAATAAGTTTCCACATCCATCTTAATAAAAGGCTTGTATAGACAGCTTGTAGACCTTCTCAGCAAAATTACTTATATAAATAAGAACTGAAAAATATTTGGCAGTTAGCAGAGTTTCCCTGTTTGAATGCTGCTTTTTACATTTTGTCCTTATCTCAGATCCAGAACTCTAATAATTATGGTGTGCAATCCTTTTCTTTACTTTTATTTGGCCTTGGGAATCCTTAAAGTTTTACAGCAACCTCACAGAGTGACAATATTGGAGAAAAATATTGTTGGCTTAGCCCCTTCTACTTTTCACTTGTTTTAAAGTTTCCAGATAGTTCCACTGGACGGTTACTCTGGAGAGGTTTGTTTGTTTTCACTAGTGTCTGATGATGCTGGGTTTTCACTCTGTTTTCAACTGCAGCAATAACTTTGTGCTATATAGTTTTTACCATTTGAACTTCAACCACCTACCCTGCAACTGTTTTTGGTTTATCTCCTCTAATAGTGACGTTCTTATTTGTATCCTAAAACATACTATCACAGAGGCCTGCTAAGTAGGAGACTAATATGGTTAAACAAATTCCTGGCTTTAAAAATAATAGTAATAATTAATAGAATTTCAGGTACACCTAACCAAAACCGAACACTGAAGAATTGGTAGAATGATGTCAGTGGCTAAAGAAAGCAAAACCTTACTGGAAAAGGAAGTGATTTTTATTGAGCCTGTTTACAACTCCATTTTAACTGTCTCTTGTTAATACCCATTTAATTAAAATATCTGAGATGAAAGCTCTTTCTTAATCCTTTTAATTCAAGAGTTGAGAAAGATCCCAAATACAGTCATTCAAGAAGTCCTATAAGCAAAAAAAGTGTTGGCAAGATTTGACAATTCCAACATTTCTAATCCAATTTCCAATCCAGTTGATGCTGCTTCCTGTTCTACCTCTGATGTAAGGGCAATCCCTTCAGTTCCACATCATATTTGGTAAAGTAATGTCATTGGCAAATGTAAGATTGTGGAAAACAGTTACTTACCAGTAACTGTTGTTCTTCAAGATGTGTTGCTCATATCCATTCCACTTAGGTGTGTACGCACCCTCGTGCACGGCCCTCGGAGAACTTTTTCCCTAGCAGCCCCCTGTAGGGGCCAGCTCCGGCACCCCCTGGAGTGCTGCCCTCATGCGGCGGCATATAGGGCGCTGCCGGCCCCTCCCCTCCTCAGTCCCTTCTTTCTGCCGACTCCGACAGCGGGGATGGAGGGTGGGTGAGGAATGGATATGAGCAACACATCTCGTAGAACAACAGTTACTGGTAAGTAACTATGTTTTCTCCTTCGAGTGATTGTTCATATGCATTCCACTTAGGTGATTAACGAGCCATACCTGGAGGTGGGTAGGAATCATTGGTAAGCTGCCCTCAGCACGGCTCTGCCAACTCACGCGTCCTCCCTCGGCTGCTGGACGACAGCATAGTGCGCGGCAAAGGTGTGCATTGAAGACCAGGTGGCAGCCCTGCAGATGTCATCCAAGGGGACCCTTTCCAGGAAGGCCGCCTGCGTGGCCTGGGCCCTTGTCGAGTGCGCCGTCACCACTCCGGGAAGCTGGACGCCTGCACGCTCGTAGCAGAGCCGGATGCAGGCGGTGATCCACTTGGCGATGGAGACCGGGGATCCCTTCATCCTGTCCGCCACCACGACGAAGAGCTGCGTGGTCTTCCGGAATGGCCTCGTCCTCTCGAGGCAGAACACCAGTGCCCTCCTTACCTCGAGGGTGTGTAGTCTCCTCTCGTCCTCGGACCCATGCGGTTTAGGAAAAAACACGGGGAGGAAAATGTCTTGATTACAATGAAACCAGGAGACTACCTTAGGCAGGAACACTGGGTGAGGCCTCAGCTGTACCTTATCCTGAAAGAACACAGTATAGGGGGGCTCCAAGGTCAAAGCTCTTAGCTCAGAGACCCTCCTAGCCGAAGTAATGGCCACGAGGAAGGCCACCTTCCAGGACAGGATCAGCAGGGGACAGGTGGCCAAGGGCTCAAAGGGGGGCCCCCCATCAGTCTATCGAGGACCAGGTTCAGACCCCACGGAGGCACCGGGTCACGAACCTTCGGGTAAAGCCTCTCGATCCCCCCTGAGGAACCTCACCGACATGGGGTGGGAGAACAGGGACCGCCCCCCCATCGGCTGATGGAAAGCTGAGATGGCCACTAGGTGCACCCTGAGGGAGGCTAACGCTAGACCCTGCAGCCTAAGCTGCAGCAGATAGTCTAGGACAGCTTGCACGGGGGACGTACTGGGGGTTACGCCCCGCGACTCCGCCCAGCAGGTGAACCTCCTCCACTTGGCTCTGTAGGCGATCTGCGTGGAGGGCTTCCCGCGTCCCAGCAGCACGCATTGGACCTGCTCCGAGCAGGTTCTCTCCTCCTCCGTCAGCCAGAGAGTCTCCAGGCCGTCAGGTGCAGGGAGTCCAGGCTGGGATGCAGCAGGCGACCGTGGTCCTGGGAGAGCAGGTCCGGTCTCCTCGGGAGCTCGATCGGCACGGTGACAGAGAGGTCCTGCAGCAGGCTGTACCAGTACTGCCTCGGCCACGCTGGGGCAATCAGTATCACGTTCGCTCTGTCCTTCTTGATCTTGATCTTCTTCTTCTTGATCTTGATCTTCTTGATCACGTACATGAGGGTCCCCATCCATTCTATGAGGAACGCGTTGGAAAGGGAGCCCAGCTCACGACCCCAGAGCGAGCAAAACCTCGGGCACTTCCTGTTCCAGGACGATGCGAACAGGTCCAGTCGGGGAACACCCCACTCCTGGAAAATGCTGGCCGCTACCTCCGGGTGCAACGACCAGTCGTGTTGGGGTAGAAACGACCTGCTGAGGCGGTCCGCCTCGTCGTTCCTGACCCCGGGAGGTCAGAGGCGGTTAAACAGAAATCGTACCTCACCGCCAAGTCCCAAAGACGAAGCGACTCCTGACACAGGGCCAAGGAGCGCTCCCCCCTGCTTGTTGATGTAGAACATCGCTGCGGTATTGTCCGTCAGCACCTGCACCATTTTCCCAATAAAGCATGGCGAAACACTCTGCATGCCAGTCTGACTGCCCTCAGTTCCTTGACATTGATGTGGAGGGCAATCTCTCCCTGGGACCAGCGTCCGTGCGTGGTCAGACCACCGGTGATGTGAGCCCCCGACCCGAGGTCCGAAGCGTCCATGATCAGAGTGACCGAGGGGGTGAGGGCTCTGAAGGGAACCCCTTCGAGCACTCTCCCGGGGTCCAACCACCAGTTCAGTGACCCCAGCACCGTGCGGAACACTGTAATCACCCTGTCCAGAGTGTGCCTGCTGGGCACATATACTGTGGACAACCAACCCTGGAGGGGCCTGAGCCTGAGGCAGGCCAACCTCACCACGTAGGTGCACGAGGCCATGTGGCCCAACAGCTGAAGGCACTGGCTGGCTGTCGTCGTGGGGCACCTCTGAAGTTGTGATATAATCCCTGCCATTGCCTCGAACCTCGAGTGTGGGAGGGAGGCTCTGGCCCACACCGAGTCTAGGGATGCCCCTATGAACTTTATGCACTGTACTGGTGCCAGCGTCGATTTCTGCTCGTTGATGAGCAGCCCCAGAGCGTGGCAAGTGGCCTGAATGAAGGAGACCGTCTCGCGCACCTGCCCCTTGGTCTTGCCCCTTATGAGCCAGTCGTCCAGGTAGGGGAATATCTGGACCTCCCTGCGCCTCAGGAAGGCCGCCGCTACCGCCATACATTTGGTAAACACTCTGGGGGAGGAAAACAGGCCAAAGGGCAAGGCCGTAAATTGGTAGTGGGCACCAGCTACCATAAACCTTAGATGGCGCCTGTGGGCGGGAAGGATGGAGACGTGGAAGTACGCATCCTTCAGGTCGAGGGCGGCAAACCAATCCCCTGGGTTCAGGACAGGAATGATGGACGCTGGGGACACCATGCAAAACTTCAGTTTCCTTATGAACCTGTTTAACCTGCGCAGGTCCAGTATAGGCCTGAGGCCTCCCTTGGCTTTGGGAACGAGGAAGTACCTTGAGTAGAACCCCTTCCCCACCTTGAGTGGCGGAACCGCTTCTATGGCTCCCTTGAGCAGGAGGGAGCGGACCTCCTGAAGGAGTAATTGCTCGTGAGAGGGGTCCCTGAAGAGGGACCGGGGGGGGGAGGCCCCCGGGGCGGCGAAGCCACAAGCTGGAGGGCGTAACCCCGGCGCACGGTTTCGAGGACCCAGCGGTCCGAAGTGATAACCCGCCACAGGCCAAGGTAGGGCCTTAGCCTGTCCCGAAAAGGCAGGGGGGAACCCAGGGAACAGGAGACGGTGCCACCCTTGGGTGCACCGTCAAAAGTTGCGCTTCCCTTTGGAGACCTGGGAGGGTCCTTTCTGGGAAGAAGTGGACGACGCGGTGCGGTTGCGCCGTCCAGAACCCCTGTTCCTATCCCTACCCCTCGTGGGGGGAAAGGCCTAGGCGGTGGCCTAGGTTGCTGCTGCTGCCGCTGTGGCGGCTGCTGCGGCTGCTGGCGAGCTTGTAACCTTGCCACCTGAGGGGTATAGAGACCCAAGGAGCGCAGCGTTGCCCTTGAGTCCTTCAGGGCGTGCGTGCAGCTTATCATCTGTCCTCTCCGAGAAGAGGGCGGCTCCATCAAATGGCAGGTCCTGGATGGAGTGCTGCACCTCCTGGGACAAGTCCGTGGATTGTAACCACGCTGCACGGCGATGGCGGAGGCTATCACCCTACTGGCCGTGTCCGGAGCGTCAGAGGCAGTCTGAAGGGCTGAACTGGCCACAGTCACTCCTTCCTCCAGGACTGTGGTGAAGTCCGCAGCCTGGTCCTGGGGCAGGGACTCTGCGAACCTTCGCAGCGAGTCCCAAAGGTTCAGATTATATCTGCCCAAGAGGGCCTGGTGGTTCGCCACCCTGCATTGGAGCGCCCCCGTGGAGTAGACCTTCCTGCCAAAAAGGTCTAGTCTCCTACCCTCCTTGTTCTTGGGGGAGGCGCTCTGAGCCCTTTGCCTGTCCTTCTGGTTGGCAGCGTCCACAACCAGAGTCCCTGGGGCAGGGTGCATATACAAGTACTCGTGCCCTTCGGCTGGCACGTAGTACTTCTTCTCAGTGCCCTTTGACATGGGGGCGACCGAAGAAGGGGTCTGCCAAACGGCCTTAGCCAGGCGCAGGACCATCTCATGAATGGGGAGGGCTACCCTAGACGGTCCTTGCATCCCCACACACCCGAAGAGGGGGTTCACCTCTTCCTCCAGAACCTTGACCTCCAGGCCAAGGTTCGAGGCTACCTGCTTCAGGAGCTCCTGGTGAGCCCTGAAGTCAATAAGAGGGGCCCCCTGGTCCTGACTGCCGCCTCGTCCAGCGACGATGAAGAGGACAGGTGGCGGGGTCCAGTAGAGGGGCCCTCCCCGGGGTCCTCCTCCTCTGAGGAGTGGTCCCCCTCCTGCACTGAAGGTGCCTGTTGGGGGGGGGGAGGGGAGGAAGTGGGTCACAGAGGCAGGGGCCGATGATGTTCCCTGCCCCATCTGGGCCGCCCACGGATCCCAAAATGGCCACTGCCAAGGGGGCTAGGGCCAACCCAAAGGCGGTACCGGTGCCGAGGGCAACGCCGGTGCCGGTGCCAGTAGGAGTACCTCCTCCTGGCGTCGGGTCCGGGATCCTGAGCCAGGAGATCGATGCCGGCGATGACACCAGGAAGAGCCGCTCCGGGACCTGCTGCCGGACAATCCCGAAGAGCGACGACGTCTGCGGTGCTGACAGTGGGGCGACGCTGACGAGGATGATGATTGGTGCCGGGAGAGGGACGACTTGCGACGCCTCTTCCCGGTTACTGGGGAACGGTGCCGAGAGCGCCGTCTCGGTGCCGGGCTGGAGCTCGATGCCGACAATGAGCGGCGCCACCTGGGCGATCTGGAGCGGTGCCGCGATACCTCGTCAGATGACGAAGAGGGAGAGGAGCTGTCGAGCTCGACTCTTCAGCGTCGAGTGGTGGGTGGCCAATCCTCCGGTGCCGGGTGCGCCCAGCCTTCGGGGACACCCATCGCGGGTTTGCCCCGGGACACAGGCCCTGACTCTCTCAGCCGAGAGAGGGCTGGAGGCATGGGCAGGGCCAGCAAGGCTCGAGCAGCTTAAATGCCTCCGGCGTGGAAGGGTCCTGTACAGGGGGTCCCCCACTCCCAGGAGTCAGGGGAGGTTCCCGGATCGGTGCCGGGACAGGCGGCACATCGGAGAGCCGAAGTACCTCTGGGCTCGACCCCGGCCGCTCCTGCAGTGCGGGGGAGCATTGCAAGTGCGGGCGGCGCTTCTTCTTTTTCGGCACCGGAGACGATCGGTGCCAAGACGCCTGCGGTGCCGGCGGTGCACTCTGCACCGAGGATACACTCGGTGCCGAGGGAGTCCACGTCAGCTCGGACGCCGGACGCAGGGTGGACTCCATCAATATGGCCTTAAGCCTCACTTCCCTCTCTCTCTCTCTGGGCGCGAGGTTTGAAGGCCTTGCATATGCGGCACCCGTCTTTACGGTGCTGCTTCCCCAAGCATTTCAGACAGCGGTAATGGGGGTCGTTGACGGGAAAAGCCTTCCTACAGGCAGCACAGGGTTTAAACCCTGGTGAGCCCGGCATAGCCGGGTCGCCTAGAGCCTGAAGGCTCTTCCTTTCCTAACTAACTAGGTACCTAACTAACTAGAAACTAACTAAGTTCGGGGCGAACTGCTAGCTGACTACTTACATACAAGGAAAAAGCTTGCAAAGAGCAAGAGCTGTTCCCAACTGGCCGTCACGGGCGGAAAGAAGGAACTGAGGGGGGGGGGGGGCCGGCAGCACCCTATATGCCGCCGCATGAGGGTGGCACTCCAGGGGGTGCCGGAGCCAGCCCCTACAGGGGGCTGCTAGGGAAAAAGTTCTCCGAGGGCCGTGCATGAGGGTGCGTACACACCTAAGTGGAATGCATATGAGCAATCACTCAAAGGAGAACTCATGTTCACTAACTCATTTTTTATCTGCAATGCTTTTTGTTGCCTGCATCATCATCTTCCAATGTATTGCTAATGCAGAGTATTATTGATAACATACACCTTTGTCTAACACCAGCCACGATATTGAATCATTCACCCAAGTCTATAGCCAATCTTACTGTGCATCCACCTCCATCATACAAACTTATTATTTTAATCAGCTTGTCTGGCATTCCATAGCTTCTAGCAATATTCCATGGGGTCACTCTGTGGACACTATCAATCGCTTTCTTAAAGTCGATAAAGTTGATTAAGATGGGTTTTTGCCAAGCAATAGCTATTTTTGAAGATCTGGCAAAGAATGAATATGAATGAATGCCCACAATAGATCTACCTGCGTGAAACCCAGCCTGTTCTTGTCATATTTCATTCCCTGCCTTCTTCATTCTATTCATCATAATAATAGCCAATACTTTGCCCAGGAATGACAGCAATACAATATCTTCCCCATTTGTGCACTAAGTACCATCTTTCCAGTCTTGTGGCACTGGTTCTTTCTTACTAGTGGTGATAACATGCATGGTAGGAAAGATTCCAAACTGATTCTCAGAATCCAGGCTGAGATTGCGAGGCTGTCAATTACAAGTAAAGAGATGCTCTTCTTCTAAATTGAACACGTTTAGTGGGGAAATAATTAAGAAACAATAAAGACAGATACCCACACAATGCCATTTTCACTGCATTTTTCAGACTAGACTTGCATTTTGAGGTATATCCTGTCATTTTCCTCCAGCCTCAAACCTGATATGTCAATATGCTCCATCTGATATATTTCTGTAATGACTTTTTTTTTGACACAGTAATAAAAATATCTGAAATAAAACTATCAATTTTCATTCAAAAGTACTCAAGGCAATAGTTTACTTTTGCCTGCTTCAATTTAAGTGTTCAAAAAGGACTCCACTTTCTTTTATGGCTTAAATCCACTAATACATATACAACAGGATGTTTAAGAACCACTCCTCTTTTACCAATACTTCAGATATGCACAGTTGATGTTAATGTTTCTAATGGAGGCACCTTTCAAATAAAATATGACTCCTTATTATATAAATCAACTTATTTGTGTGTGATTAAGCAGATTTCTAAAGATTTCTACACTTAAGTTTTAAATTCCTCTATTGTCTTTCCATTAAGGGTGCTTCACAGAAATTATGTCAGCTTGTTAATGGAAATCTACAAGAAACTATGATTATGTTGTTTCTTCTCTTACTTATATGACCTAACAATCTGTGGCACTTGTTTAAAAAAGGATTGGAATCTCAAGCACTTCTACAGGAATGGTATTTTTCTAAATTACACAGTTGAAGTCTGAATTGTGAAATGGTTCTCCTATTAACTTCTTCCATGACCTAAATTATAAAGATTAAAAGACGGCATGCACACTTAAGTCCTCTCTCAAGGTATGTCTACACTTAGGGTGTAGTGTACACCCAGATAGCATGGGTATAATCAGCAGCATAGATGATGAGATATGGTTAGGCGAGTACAGTACCCTACGTGCCTGAATCCTAGGCTATGTACCCTACATGGCTCTCTATGTGACAAGCAGTGCCTCCCATATCTGCTCCCACTGCTATATTTGGCAGTGTACAGTACTGCTGCCTCCACCATGCTGGAACTTTTCCGCACCACAGTGAAGACCCTGGTAGTAGGGAGCTGCTAGAGAGACCTTCACTGCTACTTCTAGTTACACACACTAGTTACAAACGTGGACACAGCCCACGCTTCACTGAGGTGTGTAGCTACATGTATCCTACATGGTGCTGCAAGTGTAGACAAAGTCCTAGTGACAAGATTTTCTCAGGATGTATCTGTAAGCCGCTGGGCACATTTTGCGGATTTTACTTGTTTTCATTACTGCTGCGTCTGCTCCCATTAAAATGTTTTAGTGCCAACCTTTTGCTTTAAAAAGCTCACTTTATTTGGTAAATTAATAAAAATAGCACATCCACATGCTCCTCTCACTTTTATCATCAGTTTCATGCTCTGCACTATTGTCCTGAAGCATAAATTTGGAGAACTGAAACAATGGTCTTTAGCATGGTAATACCAGTGGAAATTCAAAAAGCATAAACAGATTCTGCAAATCCACATCAGTGCTACTTCAAACTGAGACTTTGTAAAAGATTATGGGGGAGAGCTACTTTCTGTTCTCAAACAGAGCGCTCTATAGGATGAGTAGAATAGGAAGCTTTACACTGGCACAAGAGAAATATACCCCAAAGGTCTCTCAGGAACTTATTATTTGGCGTGTGGTACGTGTCCTGAAAAACTACAGTGGCTTCAACGATCCATTATAGCCTTTAAAGAAAAACATCTGGTTAAAAAAAGGCCCCATGCAAAAAGAAACAAATAATTTGTAATAAAAACTATTGATTTACCAAATGTAACGTTAAAACAAATGTAACAGAAAAAAGTTTAGTTTACTTTATTTCAGTAACTCAAAACCCATCCTCAAATTATTTTTCAAACTTGTTATTTAAAAAAAAAAAAAAAAAGCCCCAAACAAACAAAAGCAGTTTTCTGCACTCGGAAATAGGATTTTAAACTTTCAGAAAACTGAGGCATGCAATGAGGACGAACAAACTTTTAATTACACCACATAGTAATGTGATAATTTACACAAACAATTTTACTTTTAAATTATTTGTTGGAATTCAATCTGATTTTGTCTAGGTTAAATACAATTAAAATTACTGACCTTTAACTTCTAATCAATTACTACTTCTCAGTTATATTGAAGTAGAACTTAACATGTGCTAGATGTTTTGATCCTCCATGCATTTGAGTTTGGGTTTTATTTTTTTTGGTTTTAAAATGTCAAAATACAGAACTGTGGAAATATATAATACAGGTTAAATGTGACAGCTTTTTTGGTATTGCTGTCATATTAAACTGTACATCAAACATATATAAAAATGCTTTATTGGTTTAAAAGATTACCGTTAACATAAGAAAGATGAAAGCGGATATTCCTAGAACAAGGATTTCTTTGTTCCCTTTACTCTCCGCATGCAACTTGCGATAATATGGTCCTATGAGGTAAGTCTTTATAATAAGACATATCAGAAAAACAGCAGCCAGAGAAAAGAGAATTTGGCCAATCAGTATCAGTATTCTCAGTATTTCCATGACAATGCTAGGAAAGAAAAAAGAAAGCATGTTATTCTACCTGGTCTCTTGCCTTTAACCAGTTTCCCCCAAGTGAAAAATCTAATGGCAAAGATTTTCAAAAACAGGTTGCTAGAGTTAGCTTCCAAAATTCATATTTAGGCATCTCAACACATGTCCTGATTATCAAAAATGCAGAGCACCCAGTAATTCCTGCTGCAGTCTAGAATCTACTCCCTTTGTGGTGTAACACAGCCTGTATTGGCTGACCCTCAGGGCACAGCATATGGCTCAATAATTTACTCAGGTTTATACTTCATTAGAATGATTGTGGGATATAATGAGATGGTATGAAAGGAGTTCAATTTTATGGCAATGAATAACTTTTCCCCAATCATTTGTTTTTACCTGAAACATTGGAATGAGGCAGGATGAGTTTTCTGATTTAATATTGTACATATAAAAAATGTAAAGGATGCACATAGCACTGGATGACCACCTTTTAAGAAACCAACATTAAAAATTCTAAACATAGCTTTGTCATAATTATACATGGATACCTAGGCTTACGGGTGGGCAAAAATTTTTAAGCTACAAAACAGTGAGGTCCTCTTCAGAGACAAATAAAATACATTTTTAAAACCTCTTTACCTGGAGTATGTGCTGGCTCCTGCTTGAATAAGGGTTGGCATAACAGCTATAAATAAACCAAGCTGTACATCCTGCATTACCAGCATGCCAAGGAGTACACTGCTGTAGTCAAGATCACCTGTTTGTCAGAAAAAGAAGCTAATAAAAATGTAGCTTGATTCAGATGGAACATATAATGGCATCTGCAACAATGTTAGTAGTAACCATTTATCTAGAGATTCTTCACTGACTGAAAGGACAGTTAGGTACTCCAGTAAGATACAGAACAGTGTTATACTTCATACTTTTTTTTAAATCAATCAGTTATGGTAATCTAAACATGGAAAGAATAATAAGAATTTATCATGGATTAAAAATAAGATTTTGCTAAAGCCATCTGATAACTGTTTGATATATCATTTCTATTTTGTAAACTAACCAGGAAACTGTAGACACAGTATAGCCTGATGAATAGATATAGCATGAATGAAGTATTTAAGTTTGATGCAACGGGGTGTGAATAATCTAAATCAGTATCCATTAAGGAGACATGCAGTTTTTTTCTTAGTGACTACAGAACTTTTGCGGGAAGAAGAAAGGAGCTGAGCAAAAAGCTTCTGAGGGGAAAAATTTGTGAACTATTTGAAAAAGTAAAAAGCCGTTACATAAGGTGCATTTCTCCTCTGAAATGTGTGTAAGTAAAACTCTTCTGTCTTTCTGTATCTATTCCATGTGTGCATTCAGAACTATATCTGCTTCTTTAGTGATAAAAATAAGTATGCTTTTCAGTCCTGTTAGCACTGTGGAGCCCCTACAACTAAGAGATTGAGCTGGATTCTATTATTTCTTATGTATCAGAATTGTTTGTTAATTTCTTATCAGTTACACCTAAACAAGTCCATTAATAACAACAAGGTTACACAGTTGTCAGTGAGGTTATCATTTGACCTGAAGAATCTTTATTACTATTAATGATAAATGAGAAGTATAAAAAAAAAAACCCACGACAACACACAACAACAACTTTTGACTCCTAGAACCCAGGCTGACATGCAGAGCTAGCTGACTGAAAACAAAACCCAAAAAAATCTTTTCACTTGTAAACTAAGCAAATAATTAATGGAAATAATTAATATGGAATTCCCACATTGGCATTTTTACAGTCACTTTTCAGAGTAGAATTAAACTATGAAGTAAAAACAGGAGTGGATTTCTTCTGAAAGGAAAAATGTAGAATTAGTGCATAATTTAAAGAAAACTTTCAGGCTCAGAGCCTTGAAATTCTCAATTAATAATCTTCTTAGATATTCACAACCAAAAACTAATAACTATTCACTGAGAATACTGTATTATCTTTCCTGTAGCAAATCCATCTATATGAAGCTAAACGTATTTGGGGGAGACTACACTAGCTGGCCTCAAACTGCAGAAAGAAGGTGCAAGTTATTGTATCAGGCCTCCCTGCCCTCATGGCAGATTGGTAGTGGCAGTCGTAATCTGGTGATTTAGCATAAGCATTAAAATCAGCTGGTGGTTGAAAGGGTTAAAATCAGTGTGCGACTCCATTTCAGAGGGATGTCATAAAAGAGAACATGACACTTTATAACTACACAATGTTATTATCTATTAAGATACTTTTATAGATCTTTTAGAGCAAGTGGACCTGTGCATACCACACAAAAACGAGCAAGCACCAATGCCTGGTATTCCAGGCTCCCCATCAAGTTAGTACATTACATAGTAATGGCAATGCTCTTTTTCTATTTTGCATTAGGTCACCAGTACGATGCTCAACCATTCTGAGAATTTATTACAGACATTTTTAATCAGTGCTGTCATTGGGACAATCCATATCTAAATTGCACTTACCTTCTTTATCTCCTCGAGCACTCCCTACAAGGAATCTGGATACTAAGGGCGTGCTTGATAAGGATAAACAAGTAGAAATGAAGACGCTCTGTGTTGGTCTAATCTGTAGTAAGTGTCCCCATAGTAAGCCAAAAGCAATCATCAGAAGTGTCATGTAACAGGGTCCTTGCAAAGATATCTTCCACACCTTGAGGATAACACACATTTAGAGATTTGTATTGTATAACTTGAGGGCTACTCTCTCATTGGATGCATGGTACATTGCTTTTCAATGCAAGTGAGTAGTAAAAAGAAATCAAAGTGCTTTTGGGCTGCAGAGCCATGTCACAAAAGTAATAGCCCCTCATTACACAACTCTGCTGAGACTGCACTTGGCAGACTATGTCCAGTGCTGGGTACTTCATTAGATGTATTAGACAAACAGAAGGGAGTTCGGAGAAGAGAAATAAAAATGATTAAAGGGCTAGAAGGCCTGACATGATAACTGTTGACAAATTGAACTACACAAACACCAAACAGGCAAAGGAATTATTTAACAGGATGCCAGCAGTATAACTAGAATGGGATAAAATTAAGAAAAGGAAAATAGTTAAATATCAGGAAAACCCTCCCAATTATGAGAACTATCATGCTATGAAATAGTTTTTAAGACAAACTCCATCACCAAAGTCATTTAAAACTAGACAAGACAAAGCACTAGAAAATATATTGTAGCAAGTATGGATTAATCCAGCAATGGCAAGGTATGGACTAGTATATAGTTTAATAGGTCTTCATCTTTAACATCTGTAATTTATGAGTGATTGGTGAATATCATTTAACTGAGATACCAGTATAATTGTGCACATATCAGTAAAACAGACTTACTTTTATGTGATCTCACTGACTATCATCAATCTAACACAAACATAAAAGACATCTTGCATGGCTTAACTATTAATGTAATTTGTATTATTGTACCGTTTTAATAATTTATTTTGCAACAATGTTTTCAATTATTAAAAATAACATATCTTAACCTTACCAGCTGCAGTTCCTGATTCTCTATATTAACAGATCAATTTTTCTTTAACATATTTGTCCCTTTTTGCTGAAGTCTGACAGTATATAAATTAGTTTATATTATGGTACGTGTCTAATCAAGGGCTAGCAGGCTCTAACAACATCTTTCATCCAGCACGCTATGTTGTAAATCCATCATATCGGGTTTAATACATTAACTCTGTCTTGCAGGACACATGCCTGCATCATAACAAGGTGATGTCTGCACCTCAAGAACTAGATTCAACATCACAATATAATACAGTTGGATTGCCCTGCAGTAAGTGTGTCTTAATTTCCTGGAAATTTCCATGAACTATTCTGGAAAAATCAAGAGAAATATTAAAATAGGCACTAGGATAACATTTCTTTGCATTCGTTCTCCTCCACCTGTCTCCTCCTTCACTTCCAGAAGAGAACCTGAGATATTTCTCTTACTTGTAAAAATCTTGGTCAAACTACATTAAGATATACTGGAAACAGGTGTTTAAATGCTGAAATATAATTGAGAACTTCATAATCACCAATCAAATCCTGAAATGCAGAAGTTTTATTAAAAAAAATACCTTTCTTAGCTTTTCAGGGGAAAACTCCAGACCAACTAGAAACAGTGTGAAGAATACACCAAACTCTCCTAATGTCTCCACTTGTACAATAGACTGCAAAAGAAGAATACAAAATGTTCAGTGTGCTAGTCTGTTTACTATAATACAATTACATCTGCATAACGATTTTAGCTTTGCAATACTATGGGACATAGGACGATACATGTACCAGTTTCTGCACCAGCAGTACCCAAACTGTGGTCTGTGGAGAACTTACTGGTTGTCATATGGTGCTGGCTCTCTTTGTTCACAACTACTTCTACAGGTAACCAGGCTCTTCTTGGCAAAGATGACCCTAAAGCCTGTAAAAGCACTTACAAACAAGAAGGAACCATCCTAGCTATCTCTTTCTAGGGGTTGCTGCTACATAAGGAGTGGTGACAAGGAAACAAGAGCTGCCCTCAGGTACTGGAGCCATCAACCACCAATAAGGGAGGAATGTCCTGAGGAATGGAAAAAATAATGAAGCTGCTGGCAACATCTCCAGAGAAGGAAACCAACCAGTAGTTAAGCAAGTGCAGGACAAAGACAAGTGGACTAAGTGGCAGGGAGCATGTGCAGGATGCATCAAAGGGAGAGACGAATAGAACAGATGGTAGGAAGAGATTAAATGAAGGGCAAAAGTAGGCAGTATGATTTTTTCCACAAGTGATTGAACATTTCACATTAGACAATTAAAAATACATAAATACTTCCTTTGGCAATTACAGCAGTTACTTAGAAAAGTGATATTGGGATGTTATATGACTGGGAACAACAGGAGTAATGGTCTGTACAATTGCAAATAGGTGGTGCTCTACAAGATAACCTCTCTATTTTCATGTGGTGTACACTATGAAAATTATAGAGAACCCTAATCTGTTCTAAATGATCTTTAATCACTAAACAGTCACATTTTTAAGTGTGTTTCTATTGTAAGTACAAATATATTATCTTTTTTTTTTTTTACAAAAAGTTACATATTCATTTACTTACCTCCTCGCCAATTTTCAATCCCTCATAGATTTGGCAAAAATCTCTCTTGGAAACTGAAACTTGGCATGCTTGGTCTGCAAGTGGAGTTTTGCTAAGATTGGGTGAAATGACTTTCGTCATTTTTGTTTGTAATCTTATAGGCATGCATGAAGGAAGATGAGAACTTGAGTTTAAGACAAGTTTGTTGTTCCTCCAACAGACCACTTTATCGATAGTTTGGTAGGACTTAAAACAATCTTCTGTTTCCTGCTATTGCTATAGTGGTCCCTAAACTCCCTCTCCAGCTTTGTCCTCACAGGTCACTTCAGTTTACAGATTACCTGAGACAGATGAAGCAAGGGGGAGATAACTAGACAGTCAGTGACACATTTTATGCCGAGTTTGATTACAGAACACAGATTTTTTTAAAAGGTTTTATTCAGTGGCTGTGCAGGAAGCAAAGAAAGGTTTCAAAGCACTGAGGTTTGCAGAGGCCAATGTTGAGCATTGCTGAAAATCCCACCCATAACATTATTATTATCCTTCTGCATCTGAAGGTTATAACATATTATAATCTGATGATAAAGAAATGCACTGATATAATTTTGTTAGAACCTGACAAGTGTATGACTAATTTAATTAAAAATGAGTTTAAAGGTAAAGAGGCCACTGCCATTAGTTAGTGGACACATTATGTTCTGAAAATGTAAATGTTCACTGAAGTCAATGGGAGCTGAGTTAAGCCAATGCCAAGTACTTTTGAAAACACCACCCTAACTTTATTTTCATCTATAAAGATTTGAATTCTAAAAATGTTCAATATATTTTGTCTATAAAAGGAATTCATAACAATCTTCATGTGGTTTGCACTAAATACTTTCACTGTTTGTAAAACATTTGAGATCTTTTGATTACAGTTTCACAGATCAATATTTACTCAGCTTATTTCCCCCATTTTATAGCTGGGGAAACAGGCCTAGAACTCCTGTTTACACAGGCAAGAATTTCACATTGTGTGGATTTCTCTTGTGTTTTTTGTAAATAAAAGTAGGGTGTTTTTGGTAAAATAATTTTGAAAAGAATTACTTTTATATTAGAGATTCTAAAAGTGCTGAACTTGGTAAATTGTAAATCAATACTTATTAGTTGCACTTGTTGAATATGGATTGATGTCTTCTGAACTAAATGTACATGAAGCCAGAGGCAGTCCTAAACTACACCACAGGATACAACATATCTCCGATGTCTTCATAAGGGAGGTATCCTCTGTGTAGCTACTATAATATTACTTTGCAGAGCTGAATATTTTCTCCGCCTGTAATTCCTTCTGCTAGACTCTAGTTGGTGCTCTTCTGCCTGCTATTCAGAAGCCCTCTGGCTGTATCTCTGTGATCACTCTGCCACCTCTGCCTTTCACAGCAGGGAGAATGTGACAGCAAAGCGGAGAAGACAGATGCCTCTCTTTCCACAGTAACTGCACCACTATCTAATACTACTCAACAAGAATAAGGTTCACAGCAAGAGAGGTGGATAGAAAATAGGGAATAGAGAACACCACTCACTATGGGGAACTGAGAGATGTTCTCTCTGCCCCCTCAGACTGGAATTTGGTCTTCCTTTCCCTTCCTCCTACAGTCCACTCACAGGAGATAGTATGAAACAATTTTTAGGTTAGTGAATTTTTGTTTATTTATGCTCAGGAGAAACATGACAGACCACAGGAGAAGACCTGAAGAAGAGCTCTGTGTAAGATCAAAAGCTTGTCTCTCTCACCAAAACGTTGGTCCAATAAAAGATATTACCTCACCTGCCTTATCTTTCTAATATCCTGGGACTAACATGACTATGACAACACTGCATAGATCACAAGAGAACTCCTGAGTTGGAGCACCTATAATATAGAAAAGATGAGTTTTATTCCAGCTCCACAGGGAACCAATTTCTTACTGTAAAGAAAACACCCTTTTTCCTTCGTTTGAAAAAAGTACGTTTCTTTCCTTCCTGAGGCGAAGAAAAACTTGAAAACATGAATTAATGCTAAAGGAGCTGAAATGAGAAGGCAAATAAAAAGAAAACCAGATTTATTCTCTTTAAAATTCTATGATTTTCTGGAGCCTCGTGGTTTTTGAGCAACGGAGACTGGCAATACTGTAAGTCTTAAAAAATTATTAAAGCACCCCTAAAAATCAAAGCAGGTATAAAAATATATAAGAATCTCACTCTCTTTCTCACCTTAATCCTGTTTAGTCCTGATGGTCCCAAGAGTACTCCACAAATGATGTATCCAAACATGGTTGGCAATCCTATCATTGTGCACAGCCAACCGCATGGCAAAGATAACATTCCTATAGTCACAATATCCTAGTGTATAAAATTGATTAATTTATTAATATAAAAGTCATGAGGAAGTTGTGGTGAAATTAAGGACTATTCCTGATCATTAAAGTTTAGTGACAATGTACAAATAAATTTATACAATATCTTCCATCTGCAGAGTTCAAGGCACATTACAGACATTAATGAACTGAGCGTCAAAATTCTTATGTGATAAGCATCATCAACGCCACTTACAGATTAAGAAACTGAGGAATAGATTTCCGTATTGTAAAATTTAACAGACCTTGACTGTTTTTGCAATTGAGGTGATTAAAAAACTAGATTTTTTTAAACCTATAATTAATGTTTCTGTATATTAGACACACAACTCTGGAAAGCTGATCTCAGCACACAAAAGTCTGACAGAAAGATCTGACACGCAGATCAACCAGTCCTATTATGCCAAAAGTTTTGGCTCTGAGGACTTTTAATCCTGCCATGTCTCTCTTGACCTTCCCAAAAGAAGCTTCAATCAGAGAAAAATAGAAACATTAAGGGAAGTATCCATAATAATAAATAATAAACCCATAATAATAAAAAGTATCAGCCAGAAGTAACTCGTATTTCCAAATAAAAAACAAACCAACTGTGGCAAAAAAAGTTCAAAATGAATAGTAAGAATGCTAAAGAGCCATGTATATCAAAGCAATAATATCTGCAATACTAATGAGAGCAGAAATACAGAAGAAAGGGTTACTCACCCTGTGCAGTAACTGAGGTTCTTTGAGTTGTGTCCTCCTGTGAGTGCTCTACGTCAGATGTCGGTATGTCCCGGCACCATCAATCACTGATCAGTGGCACTGGGATGCACCGACACCTGAAGTGGAGCACTCACAGGGACAGCACTCGAAGAAGAAACATTTACATGTAAATATTCTAATTTCTGCAATTTTTTGATTCCTCAGTCTGGAATCACTTCCTCACTGCAGAGGATGGCACAGGAGCATGCAGCAAAGTCTTCAGACGACTGATCTCAAGACATGGCCAAAAAATCTTTCAGTAGATATATAAAATGTTGGTCTAGTGAAAAAGTATAGAAAAGACTGCAGGTTTGCATCTATAATTCTATCCAGGACTCCCCTCTCACATCCCAAAAGAGGAGGCCCCAGGAATAGAGGACATAGGACTTTTCATATTACAAGCTCTAAACCAGAAAACCTTTGACCTTTGTTTGTCCATTTCCTTCTTATAACAATAATTTAGCTAGAGAAAAACCAAGTAGTGTTATGTTTCCTACCAGAAAGTGAATAGACAGAGCAGAGTTTTGTACTTTTTGCAAAAGATTTTGCACCACCACCCCAGATTCACTGAAACTGCAAAGTGATCTGAAGGTTGAGGGTCCTGGAACAAGAGGATGTTCCAAGAACCTTTTAGGCAATGGTTCACAGTCCTGAGGAAAGGGAAATGACTCACTCCGAGGGAGGAAACACAAAGTGTGTTTGGGAGAGAAGGGCAAGACTAAGAATCTTCACATCAAAACATCTGGTTCATTTTGTCTGGTGCTTCAGCTAGATACTCATATGATGAGAATAACGCATACAAGTTTTCCAGTCTAGTACTATCAGATTGAAATTTTTTATTTTAAACTACAATCTTGGTATGTACAGGACACAGGACTGAAAGAAGACTCTTGACTTTGCCTTCTCTGAAGACATTTGTTTTAAAAAAAGTTAAGTACCGATAATATTGTTCTGAACATGTAAAATACATTGTTTTCCTTATCTTCAGGAAGATCAAGCTAAGGGCAATGTTAATTTTCTGATAAGGGAAGAACGGTGGAATTTGAGAAGTTTTCCATAATAGACAATAATCCAAATAAACTGATAAAAATTTACCTTTATGAAATGGTGGTCAGCTCGAGGGATGGTTGAATCCCTGGGCTTGGTAAGTATATACTGATTGTTTTGGGAATCAATAAGCATACTAAGACCCAAGTCATCTTCCACTTCTCTTTTTGAAATATTTCTCTTGGGGTCTGCTTCATCTTCTTCCACCCTTAAAACTGCTTCAAAGTTAACACCTCTCACCTGGCAGAAAGAAAGCATTTCTCATTAAAAAATTAGTTAAGTCTCAGACTGAGGTATTTTTATATAAACAACCTGCTTTTTATAAAACAAATGTACTAACAAGTTCAAACACTGATTAGATAGTGAGGGTTTGTTGTTACAAAGTTAATACAACTAGGAATTTGGGAATAAAGACACTGATCGGGGCAGGCATGACTGGCACTGGAGAGATGTCAGTGCTGGAAGTGAGACAGTGTAGCTTTGTGTCTAATACACCAGACTGGGATTCAGGAGACAGGGTGGGGTTCTCTTCCTGGCTCTGCCACTAAGCTACTGAATGACCTTGGACAAGTCACTTCATTTCACTGTACTTCAGCGTTCCCATATGTAAAATGGGATGACACTGACCTTTCTAAAGCACTTTGAGATTTACAGATGAAAGGTGCTATATGAGCACTTTGAACATCTAATAGGCCAATATGAACACTTTTGGATTTTGTCTCCTAAAGGAGTATTTACTATATGTGGATTGCGCATAACAAAGTACTATTTGCTAGTTTTGTGTGTGATTGCTGCTGTCTTGTGTAAGTGACTTAATTTTCCTCTCCTTTTTATCTATTAAGTTATCCAAGCTGGTTATATTTTTGATGAAAACTTATGCTCATATTACTGATTCCCTGTTAATAGTGCTCTTTTCCTTCCTTACCTTGTAGCCCAGGTTTGGTATATTTTTATGTTTTGGTTTAAGAACAATTGCAAGAAAATACTGAATGCTTCTTGCTAAACTGAAGTGGATACCTGAGAAGACCTCTGATTGGTACTTTATTTCTTCTCCCCCACTAGTAGGAACACAGGGAGGAAAAATGCAAAGAAATACATTAGAGAAAAAGGAGCCATTCAACCTCTTGCCAATGAGCTGGAAGGGCAGCATGAAAAGGGTCTACAGTCAAACCTGGTCTCCTTCCACACATCCTGACCCTACATGGATATACCACTACTAGCAGGGGTGACAGAACACCATTCTATTGCCAGTTACTTCCTGGTCATTGGTGCTCCTGTTGATCATGACCCCCATCTACAAGGATGGGCTAGCTCAGAATATAGAAAAAGATAAAAGCTAGTTGCTTCCCAGCAAGAGGCCACCACAACTATAGTTGCCCTGACTCCCTCCTAAAGGACAACTTTCTGTCCCCCCACAACACAACTCATGAGCTGCACAGACCTTACACCAGGAACTGCAAGGCAACAAAATCTTTTCTCACCAGAACTACAGTCTTCCAAAAGTAGAATCAAAGGCCAAAAAGCTGCAACCTTATGCTCAGATAACAGAACTGACTGGAGAAGCTCTAAGGAAGGCATGGCGTAATGGATGTATTCCCTGCTCCAACACACACATAGGATTAACCTGAGGATTGTTTCTTTCCCCCACCCTCACATCCATTGCAAGTAGCCAAGAGACTGAAAGCAGATGAAGTTCAAGTGGCAAAAAGTCACTGCAAATGCAATTGAGGTGTTTCATGCCCTTACCTTGTGCACGATTCCTTTTCCCAAACTGTGAAACCTAATTTCATGGGTTCTCCTCCTCCCATTATATTCTCAACAAAAATGGAGAAAAAAAATCAGAAATAAAAATGAAGGCTAATTGTAACAGGGTGATCCTGTTTTCTGAGAGTCTAGATATTACAGAGACCCCAAATAACATTGAGCTAGATCCTGAACATTATGTCAACATCATGAGGTGGAAGTTTGTTCCACATTATAATAGTTAAAAGTGGAAATCATATTTAAGACTTCCAGTCTTACTAGTGGTAAGGGAGATGACACAGTACCTGTTTCCTGGCAAGCAGTCATAATAACTCTAAACAAACATTTTCTTCTGTGGGAGTAAGGGGACAGGAAAGATAAGTAATAAAACAATGTTTTAAAGTTGTCACTAAATCATAACCATTATTTATTACATCTGACATAAAAGTGGCATCAGTACAATGCTTAGTTCAATCTAAAAATGCAAATATAGGAATTAAAAAGCAGAATGATTTCTAGAATGTCACTTACTGATTTGTTGTCATCAAAGGCATGTTCTTCTATTTCCTCTTCCAGTCTATCGGCTGCTTTCCTCACATCTTCAAGAATTTCATCAAGCATGGACAGGCTTTTATTTTGATGCTGCATATTCTTGAGGGCTTCAACTTGATGTTTTTCTGCTGCTAAAAGTTCAATATACTCTGTTTCCTCCTGTTGGATTTTACAGCAAATAAGAATTAAGCTTTTATTTGATCTTTGATTTTGACAACATTCTACTTTATTAACATTTATCTATATTTGAATAAAATTTATTATTTTGAAACAAACCATTTTACACAAATTAGAATTTCATAGCAAATTTTATTAAAATAACCCTACTGAGACTTGAAAGTTGTTTTACTACCTTTTAATTTGCTATTTAAAAAGATTTATCCACCAGTTCTCAGGTGGGTTCCTCTGTTCTTTTACAACATTTACAAGCAGTTGCAAAGCTGAGGACCAGGGAATATCAGACAGAGGGGACAGACACCCTCAGAAACTCTCTAGAAGAGATATTGATTCCAAAGTGAGGTACAATTGAAAAAAATATACTTTAGCAAGGAAATTAGTGCACATTTAACTTAAAAGTATTAGTTCACTAGCTATTAACAGGCACATAAATATAATGGAATATATGCTCAAAGTTTTATAAACCTCAATATAAAATCAGTAGTTTAAAAAAAAAAAAAAAAGACCACAATGGTGCACCCATAAACAGAAAAATCATGAATGTGTCAAGTGAACTCAGAAAAGGAGAGGCCAGATTTATAAGCCTGCTTCCAAACAACAGAAATTAGCAGGTAAAAAAACATTTACCTTTTTCAAAGATGTATCTGTTAACCCTTACAGATAGGATGTAGCTAATCAGAAAAAGTTTACACTGAGAAAAAGGATTCTAAATAGAGAACAAGATTGAACAAAAAGGTAAGTCTGTTTGGTTTGGCAGCCTGTGAGATAGAGATCCCTAAAGCCCAAGCGTTAATCCAGCCCTGCTCTACTATTAGGAAAGGGGACAGTAGTGGAATTTCTATCAGGATATGTCCCTGGACCCTGCTTGGGAGCTTTGTCTTTTGTATCAGCATCTGGCTGCTAGGTGCCTCATAAATCTGAAGTTGCTGAAAGATAGATGGAGCTTTCAGTCACTTCTTCCTCCAGAGCTTCTCTGCTATAAGAAAGAGTAAAAGGCAGAAGAATGGAAGACAGAAGAGGCCTTCAGTCCTTCACCTTCCGCCCAGTCTTCTGTTTTAGCTCCCCTCTGTGAATAACTGAAGCCTCTTTTTCAAGCAGCAACAATACAAAACAAGCATGATATTCAGGAGCTAGAAGTTATATACTTCAGTTTACTAGTAGTAAGGAGGCGAAGACAAGCACCCACAGACACCCAGAGTTTGGGATTTTGCTCCTAATATCCCACTGGAAAAGTGAAAAAGTGCTTCCTGTGAACACATCAACATTAACGAAGGAATTAACACATTTAATACAGATAAACTAGAACAAAACTGGAACAATGTGCAAACAAGTGACCTTAAACCTACGCCATGTAAACTTCCCTCTTTTCAACCACCAGTTCCCATTGTCATCTCTCATCATTATGCTGTATATAACAGACTGTAAATGACACGTGAAATCACCATGCTCATGTTTTACACATATAAGAAAAAGTAGAGTTTAAAAAAAATCTACTTGTCCCAGGTGAGTAGAAAGCTTGACATGACACACCAGGGGAACGCACTGCACTTCAGAATCTAAGCTCGCTTTAAAATAATAATAATAAATAATAATAATAAAAAGTTCTAAACCTTATAGTTCCAGAGAATCCTCCAAATGTGACTAAAGTGTAATCCAATGCAGTGTTTCCCAAGCCTGCAGACAGATCTCTCCAGTGTCTCTTTTGCTGCCTGTACCTTTGCCAAGCAGCAGAAGAGGGAAATGTGTAAGATTTCGATAAGCTTCACAGCTGCAATTTAGATCTAGAACCATAAGAAAAACTGATGTATTGGTTTGCTGGTAGTTCCAAATAACTTTTTAAAAATAATTTAAGGTCAGATAAATGTGTCATGTCAACTGAGCTTTTTTAAATTTTTAGGATTTTTCTAATAAACTGAAGACAATTTCTTAACAAAAAGTCGTTTTGAATTTAAAAACAAAAATCAAAAAGTTTCATTTAGAAAATGTCAAAGCAAAACATTTTGATTTTCTCAATTGAGTTTTTTTTCTTTTTTTTAAAACTAGAACAATTCACAAAATTGTTTTGATTGATGTGAATCTGCGTTTTTTTTCACATAAAAAAGTTTTCGTCAAAACATTTCATGGAGCTCTATTTAGAAGCTGCATACAGCAGTGCAGTTTTCAAAAATCATGTCAATTTCATAATGATGGCCACAGCTTCAGAAAGCTATATGTTGCAGAGGCCATCTCCTGCATTCCCATGAAGCACTGGTATGGAGGCATGCTGAGGGCTTGGCTGGAGCACACTATGCCCAGGGTAGTGTCTGCCAAACTTTCCATGCCCCTCATTCCAGTTCACAACACAGACTGCTATATGAGTCTCTCAGTTTGTATCCTGCCCTCTGTTCACACCATCTTTTGCACCTACCTCTCTTGCATCCTTTTTGAGCTCAGGACCCATTTGTAAATGTTTATGGCTTGTTATGACCCATTAAATAGTCTGGGGATGGAGATCCCAGGGCAAAGCCATAACTAGACATTTTAGCACCCAAGGCAAGCAAGCATATCTTCACTCCCTTTCACAGGTGACACATGGTGGGGGCAGGCAGGGTCACGTGTCTCCCCCCCTCCCCCCAACCCAGTCAGCTCGGTGGCCCCCCGAGGTGAGTCAAGGGGTAGAGGCTATGACCAGGCAAACCCACTGACCAGGCAAACCCATTTAGATTAAAGCAATAGGCAGTTCACCTGTCTGTGAACCTCAGAGGAATATCGAGAGGCATTATAATGTGCAAACCAATCCACTTGTAAACTGTAACTGAATTAATTTAGGCTATGTCCTGTTGTTTATTTGCTATTATGCATGCCCTACAGCAAATAAATCTAGATCAGAAGAAATACTAAGATTATTGTATCCACTTGTCTATGAACCTGTTGGTTGCTATGTTATTATGTCCACTTATTAGACGAGAACAAAGGAAGATGTTATCACACTGAGTTTATATAGACTAGCGGTTCCCAACCTGAGGTCCGCGGACCACCTACAACAGAGGGTACACGGAAAAGAAAAATAACAATGTCCTCGCCAAGTAAATGTACAATTTCAAATAAAATTAGTAACGTGGTGGTCTGCAAAATGTTTGGAGGTTAAAAAGGGGCCGCACACTTGAGAGGGTTGAGAACTGCTGACATAGTGTAAATGTATTAACGGGGCATGGTCTAAGTTTACCTGGGATTGCTGTCTGAATACTTAATTCATCTTGGAACAATTGTTCGTGCTATGTCTAGTTCTGAATTCATTTGATATATAAAACAGCCAGAAAATTTAGCTTTCCTGCAATCACATTGTTCCTGTTTATCTACACCTATTTGTCTAAAGTTGCTCAGCAAGGATGAATATTGTCTTCAAAGCATGAGAGCTCTGTGCTCAACAAAGGGAAATCTATGTACACATGCTGTACCAAATACACTTGGTAGGCTGCTTCAACTATAAATTCTGGATCTTGAGAACGATCCGGCCATCTCAGATCTTTTTGGATGCTGTCAGGGAGCTTTCCAGATACAAACAGATGTCCCCAAATCCATTTTGGGGAAATTCAGAGAATTTATAAAAAGACTATGAAACTGGCAGATTGTTACATCATTGCTTTTATTTTGTACCTACAAAACCTAAGTCAGCTGTAAAATCTTTTACCTGCTTTAACCTTGCTATAAAACTCTCATTATTTTTTTCTAATTAATAAATCTTTAATTTTAGTTTTCTAAAGGATTGGCTACAGAGTTGTCTTTGGTGAGATCTGGAGCTTATTTTGACCTGGAGTGAGTGACTGGACCTTTGGGACTAGATGTAACCCAACGGGTGATGAATTTTGGTTTTAATAATCTTTTATCATAAAGCCCAGTCTGCCTGGCTGGTAAAGTAGGGATCTGAAGAGCCAAAAGGCGATGGTCTGTGGCTCCATGATAAAACGAATATGTGATCCAGAAGTACACTTTTTTACTGGTGTGGTGAAATCTGATGATAGAATATGCCTAAGGTGACCCGATGTTCTGATTTTATAGGGACAGTCCTGCTATTTGGGGCTTTGTCTTATATAGGCGCCTATTATACCCCATCTCCTGTCCCGATTTTTCACACTTGCTATCTAGTCACCCTAACCATGCCACCAGTCTGGGATGTCTGCCCTTATTTTTAACAATCTGACCTGAATTTGGCACTCTTAGCTGTGAGCACTCCAGGCCATTACAGAGGTGACACTCTCTCCCCAAACCACACCGCATGGGCTGGCCCCACCCAAGTGCCACAGTGCACCCTGAGTGACTGCCCCACTCTGTTACGGCCCTGCCCTAGCGTGGTTTTGGCCAGATCCTGCCCCCCACGGGGGATTGGGTCCTGCCTGCCACTCACTCCACAGTGGCAGCTCCTGTGCTGTGGGGCAGGCTGGGCTTGGCTCTCCTCTCCAGGTGTTGCGCCCTTCAGGGCAGCAGCACTGCTTAGGTTTGGCCCTGCCACCTTGGACTGGACCAAATTAATATGAGTGAAGTTGTGACCTGGCTCACAGGGTTGTAATTATACTCACTGAAATCTGACCTACCTGAGCTTCCATCATCATGACAGTTGGACCAAACCTGAGTGTTGTAGGGAGTCCGGAAGTTGCAGTGCCCAGAGCAGAGAGGTGAGTCCAGTCAGCCCTGTGGGACAGGAGCCACAGGAGCTGCCACACGACTCTCTGAAACATTCTGCTGATCCAGTTTTGGGTCCCGAACTATGGGTTGAGAAACCCTGATCTATGCCCCACTTTCTGGCTCCATATCCCCAGCACTTACACCCCTACAAGGATCTCCCAGTCAAATAAGCCATGTCCCTCTCACACCCTTCCCGTGATCTGCTTCCTTCCATGACAACTCACCCCCATTTCCTTCCCTCCTATCTTGTAAATATCAGAACATTTCTGTTTATATTTTCTGCAATAGTGGGTGAAGAGGGGGCAAGGAAAACAAAAGGATTACAATTAATGTACTTAAGGAACCACTGCACATACCACTATAATGGCACTTTGGGGAACCACAGCAGGTCTCCCATCCAAAGAGCAGCCTTACCCAGACAAACTTTGCTACACCCTGAGTAAGTTTCTGAGACTTGAAGAAGAGCTCAGTGTAAGGTCAAAAACTTGTCTCTCTCACCACCAGAAGTTGGTCCAACAAAAGATACTACTTCACCCATCTTGTTTTTCTAAATTTTGCCAGATCTGTTGAACTGGGGCTCCCTCTGGTGCACCCTAACAGATCTAGGTGAGGCTGGAGACACAATAGTCGGTGAGACCCTCATGCTTCAATATCACACTTCTATGCTTTAAACTGATTGTATTATGAAGAAGGCAATCTCAGTTGGCTTGTCTTGACATAAACAAATGCAGTTACGACAAAGAATGCTACATTACTGCCAAAGTATATAAACCATCTCACTTCTCATATTCTTTTGCCTTCTAAAGTAATGCTTGATTTGGGAGTTGCAGGGGTTCTCATTACAGTTTAGTTCTTTTATAACTAATTAACCATCTCTAAATTTCAGTAAGGAATATTTTTAACTCCCTGTAACTACTAACATAACTTCTAATTCACCTGAAGAGAACAGATTTACTCCAAGTTTGCTCAAAATTCCATCTTTACACTGGGAACATGTACTGAAAGTTTGGTGCGGAAACATACTTTTCATACATAAAAGAATTTAAACTTCTTTTTAATTAGCAATCCCTATGAAACCTTTGCCATATTACCCTCCATAACACATTAGTAAAACTGGAAAGAACTAACCTTTATTGCTGCTTCTCTCAAGGCCTCCAGCCGTTGTCTACTACTTTCTTTCATGTTTACAACATCTTTGTAATCACCTTGAAGGGCTCTTTGGAGTCCATGGATTGCTTGAAATACTGAATTTTCACTTTCATTCAGCTCCTTTTGGAAAATTTCAAATGTATGCACCTGAAAAAGCTTCTCTTCATCTGACAGGCCCAGATCTTTCTCCACTGATCTTATTGCATTTTTTAGTTTGTTGAGAACCACGTTCTTTTGGCGAAGGAGTCCAGATAGCTTTCTGCAGTTTTCCAAGACCCACTGTTTTCTCTGAGTGACAGCAGCTCCTTTCCCACGATGCAGCTTTATTGCATGGTTTACTACATCTTCATGTTCTGCAGTGTTTACTAATAGGCAGCAAAGCAGTGAAATCATTATCCATAAGGAAATAAATCCAATTGCCTTCATTGTCCACTTTTTATTATTTTTGAGAGAAACATACAACCAGGAACAGTCCAAAGCCTTCTACAACATGCTCTTTGCATTTCAAATACACAGGTTGTGCTGAAAGAGAATACAAATTAGCTATCAGACATGGTTCAGTAATGGACCACTGGATCAAATCCAATTTTAAAAAAATACCAACCTCAAATGAGGGCCAATAAAAATTGTGTGTTCTCCCTTGATCAACAGCTAGTGAAAGCTACCAAATCCTTTAGGTTTAGCAACATTTTTTTTCTGGGCTACCTGTTGTCTAAAAAAACAATACCTTGCTTTAAATCCATCAAGCTTGTAAGCTTAGCAGTAACTAACTGGGCACTCATGTTTCTTTTGGATGAGATGAGGGTGTGTGTTTTTTTAAAAAACTTATTTGTTAAGCTGTTAAAATAAGGGTTGTACTTAGTTATAACTATGTAAATTGGTTCTTCTTACTGTATCCATAAACCACCTGTGGTTTTCAAGCCAACACTTAAAAAAAAAAAAAGTCAATGTACAATTATTTATAGTGCCTGAAAGTTTACTAGCTGCTTTATAGAAGATACAGAAAAAAATTCCTTGCCTCAAAGAGATTACAATATAAATCATGCTTGCAAAATGCTCATTTCACATAGGACAAAAAGCAATGAGATTTTCTTGTCTTTTTGTCATTACCAGCCTGAGCCAGTCTTGGACCAATTTCTCTAAGCTATCCAGTACCTCTCATCATCATTTTTCAATGGATTTCTGAGGAAAACATTGAAAAAGTTAATATCATTTATAAATCTGCTTCCTAGTGCTGATAATAAAGAATTAAAAAAAAAAACACTTTAAAAGATTGTCAAAATTACATGGCTTTAGCACTAAGTATGGTAGGATGTCAAATAATGGACAGAGGATATGCACAGTCTGCATTAATTTAGAAATTATGCGCAAGCCTGGTACTCAATAAAGGATTTAGATTTCCTTAAATATAAAAATAAACAAATGAATGACATATTTGCCATCCAAATATGCTATTCTAAAATTGCAGAATTTAAATTTTAGCAAATTTTCAGTAGAACAGGTAAATATTTGCCTTAATATTTAGCTGCAATTTTGAACTTTGGTGCAATAACCGTAGTCAAGGGAGATTATAAGTACAAATAGCCCAAGATCAGCCCACCTGAGACACCAACTCTCTACTCAGGATACACTGCCAATTACAATGAGCAGAGTTGTTGATGCTAGACCACTTGATATAAAATAGAGAGAGGAGGGAGGGCTAGCAGAGTGCACTGCATAAGGATCCTCAGCTGCTGGACTTCACTTCTATCCCTGTTCTAAATAGCTTAGATTTGTCAACTTTCAGGTCACGCCACTGAGACCTTTGCTTCACCTGCTTTCAAGAAAGATCAGAGATTGAGAGATAAGCCAACATACTCGGCAGATTGGTATAACAAATTTTTATTAGCCAAAACACATAGTAAGAAATTCTTATTTACTCATTAGGACAGTTTCACCATGCAGTCACCCCCAGCACCAGAAAATACACAACTTTAGCTTCCTCTTGTTTAAGCTAACTTCTTCATATTTTGGTGGGAGGGGGCTATGTCTATGTATTAGTTTATTTTTATGTTAACTTTTTTACTTGTCAGTACAGGCTTTGGGTTAGTTCAAACCCATTTTTTCTAGCTTTGTGGCTACTTGTTTTTCCCTACAAACATAATTACTCTGCAATGTCTTATACACAAGCAGTTCTACTTAAAGCTTAAGGTGTTAAATGTTTCCAAAACAGAGTATTAAAAATCACAGCAGGTTTCCATCAGGCCTAAAGTATGCCTGCACTCCCAACAGTACAGATGTTTTAATATCTGACTATGACCTAGTGCTTGGCAGAACAGGTGAGATGATTAAAATCACAAACCAAAATTGTTGTTCAAATAATTGACAACATGCTCAGAGCCTGCAAAATGCATGTTTATTATTTTAAATCTCTCTCTTTCTCTATTTCAATACAGTGAAAAATATCTGCATGTGTTTGTTAAAAACAAAATTTAAAAAAAAGAGGAAGATGGCAATAAAACTAGAGCTTAAAGACCATTTGGAAGAAAATGTTTTTAAGGCATTTGAAAGACGAATGGTTGTGGAGCAAGTCAGAGAGTGGGGACTCCAGGTAGGAGCATCACAGAATATGGCACAAAGTTTTTGTGAGTAAGAGGACACGAAGAGCATAGCTAGATATGAGGTTTAAGTGAGTGAACGCAGATGAGTGGAGATGTAGGAAGCATCTGAATTGTGAAGCACTTTGAAAACAAGGATGAGCTTAATTTGATTATAGGGAAAGAAGAAGCCAATGAATGATTTTAAATTGGCGGGTGGTCCTGGGTATTATATTTCAAAAGAAAAACAAAAATATTTACTGGAAAGAGTTATGTGGCTATGGCTACACTACATCTTAAGTCACTCAATGGTGTAAATTAGCCACCCCCTTGAGCCACATCACTTATGCTGACTTAAGCACTGATGTGGAAAGCCCTATGTCAGTGGGAGACCTTCTCTTGCTGACATAGGTACCGCTGTTCACAGAAGCAGGAATAATTAAGCCAATGGGAGAGCTCTCTCCCATTGGCTTACAGAGGCTACACTAGAAAGCGTACAGCTGCACCACAATAAGCTCTCTAGTGTAGACATAGCCTAAATAAGTAATGGAGTCTAGCTAACACCTCTCCAAAATGTAGACTTAAAAAAAATACAACCAAAATCTGCTACACATTTAAAGCAGTGTAGTTGTAGCTGTGTCGGTCCCGGGATATTAAAGAAACAAGGTGGATAAGGTAATATCTTTTATTGAAACAACTTCGGTTGGTGAGAGAGACAAGCTTTTGAGCCACATAGAGGTTTTCTTCAGATCAGAAGAGTACACTGTGACTTGAAAGCTTGTCTCTCTCACTAATGGAAGCTGGTCCAATAAAAGAGATTACCTCATCCATTTATCTCTCTAACACATTTAAAATGTTAGTCTGAAATTAAACAGTTGAGAGATCCAGCCATTTAACACTGCAAACATTCCTTAACCGCTCACTATAAACCCACAAAACCTGGTCCAAAGAATAAAGAGCAAAACAGCAAACAAAGGGTGGCTTGCTTCAGTCAAGAACAAAAAAACCCAACCCCTTAACTTAGAGACACTAGTAGGTAGAAATGACTTTCTATGTAAGCAAAATTATCCATTTCCCAGTGTTCATTGCTCTTCAATCTGGGAACTTCCTAATTATGTTTCTTCCCTGAAATGAAAAGGAGTGAGCCACTGTGACCCAGGGACCTCTTGGTGCCAACTGGCAGAGGGCATGAGGGGGTGCATAAGGTTCCCCTAGGTCAGCTATATGCATAATAGTTTACCAAAGGGTGGTGTGAGAGGTCTCCACTGAGAGCAACCCTATGCTCTAAGTGTCCCTAGTCTCTCAATGCCAGAACCTGGGAGTGAACAACAAGGGATGGATCACTTGATGATCACCTGTTCTGTTCATTCCCTCTGAAGCACCTGGCATTGGCCTCTGCCAGAAGAGAGGGTACTGGGCTAGATGGGCCATTGGTCTGACCAAGTATGGTCATTCTTATGAGCCAGTAACCCACTGGCCACCACAATCATTGCAAAACATATGTACAAGTAATATTTAAGGGAATTATATATACTGAAAATTATGCTCTTAAGGCAGAGATCCTCAAACTGTGAGGCACACCTCCCTATGGGGACATGGAGGAATGTGCTGGGGCAGGGAGGCGGCTGGGCCTGGGCCAGCCCCCCAGAGGGCAGGGAGGGAGCACCCCCTAACCCTGCTCGGCTCTGGCTCCTGGCCCAGCCACAGCTGCACACTCGACCACTGCATAGCCGTGGCTTTGCTCCTAGCCTGGGCCACGGCCCCAGCCTCAGCCCTTGTTCCGCTTCTGGACCTCCTCCCAGCTGTGGCCTTGGTCCCTGGCCGCAGCTTCACATCCAACCACAGCTTCACTCCCAGCCCCAGCCCCCAATCTCATACCTAGCCACAGCCTGGCCCCAACCGTGACCCTGCTCCAGACCCTGGCTTCCAGGAGTAAGTGGGGGAGCCATGTAAAAAGTTCAGGGTCTTGGAGTTATGGCAGGTCTGTCTTAAGGTCTTGGAGTTATGGCAGGCTACCAGGAGGTAAAAAACCACAGAAATGTCCCGTTATAGATACCGCTCCCCTGTCTGGCCATTTGGATAGTGTATGCTTATTTGCATACTTCGCCAGGGCCTAAATAAGAGACTGTGAAATCTTCAAGAGAGGAAATCTACAGGAAGAAACAAACAGCAGAGGGGTGTCCTGTTTGTGAGTAAAGATGAAGGATTGTTCTGGTATATCTGACAATGCAAAGAGATGCAGTGAGCCTTTCACCTCGGAGACAAACTGAGAATGTTTATGTCATAACAGGAGGGTCACAGCCACCCTGGGATTTTGGGTGAGCAATACTTTACAAAACACAAGAGTACCTTGTTTATGAAATCTAGGCTCTGCCATGTGTATTACAATATTTTATACGTATCCATTTGTTTCCAGTACTTATGCTTGCTACTACTTGACTCTATGCTTTATTAAATAAACTTATACTTGATTTCACTATAAGCACATTTAAGTGCTGTGTGTCAAGCAGAGCAGTGATTTGAGATTGAACCGGATAGCTGGGGTGTACTGTTTGTTTGGAAGCAGCAAATCTGTGAATACTGCAAGTGTCCAGTGGACCAGGGGCTGGATGCTCTAGGGCAGGGGTCGGCAACCTACCGCGGCTGAAGAGCCGCATGCGGCTCCGGAGCTGCAGGTTGCCGACCCCTGCTCTAGGGAGATGCTCGGAGGGGCTCAAGGGTTGAAATCTGCCAATCACTAACCTGTGGAGTGACAACCAATAAACAAAAATTCACAGAAGCCTGTGACCTGTCCGACTTTTACTAAAAATAACAGTGACAAAACTGGTCTGACTGGGAGGATGAAAACCTGAGTTCAGCTGGGGAGGGGGGAGAGCGGAGGGGAGGGGTCCAGCACTCACCGCTGCTGTGGCTGACAACTCTGGGATCACCTGCTGTCCACAGTGGCTGGAAGCTGCACAACCGCAACTGAGAGCTCCAGGTTTGCAGGAGCCCCTGCCGCCCATGGGGGCTCGAAACTCCATGTCCCCCAACTACCTGGAGCAGAAGCGAGCTCCACATCCCCCCCGCAGTGGCCTGGAGCTGATGGGTTCTCACGACACCCACAGCAGCTCAGAGCTGAGAGGTCCCCTGCAGCAGCTCAAAGCTCCGGTCCTTCGCTGCCCACAGTGACCTGGAGCAGTGGGATCCCCCCCACAGTGGCTCAGAGCAGTGGTCCCCCCCATTGCCCACAGCAGTTCAGAACTCCTGGCATCCCCGCCACCCATGGCAGCTAGGAGCTCTGGGGCTTTTAGCTGGGAGCTGCAGGAGCCAACCCACCATGGAGTTCGGATGAACCAAATAACATGTTTCAAGATTTTTCAAAGAGCCACTGACAGGGATTTTTTTTAAAATACAAAATTACTTATCAGTTAATACACTGAGTGGAATGGTAATAGCTACTCCATAGTTAAGGGCCAGTCTAGCATCCAATTATAAGTCTAACTCTCAGTAGTCCATACTACTAAAAGAAGCTACTCTGAAATTTCATGTTACAATTCACCACCGGGTAGTTTTTCCCCTAAAAAATTTGGAAAACGTCAGAAAAGTAGTTTTAAATATATGAAGAAATCCTATATTTTAAGGCATAAGCAAAGGGAATGTAATAAGCATCTAAACTTTACTCCGCCTTTCATGATTTGAGTGTTTAAATCCTCTAAACGGAAGTTACACTAACCCTAGCCCTTTGAATGAAAATCCCTTGCTTTATTTAAAAAAAGAAAAATTACTAATTTAATTGGTAAATCCTATAATACTGAGACACCATATTTTAAGTCATATCAAAAAGGGATCTGTGGCACACTGTACCACATGTACACCCTTATGATGTGATTTGTATGTCATTCATGTTCACCCTTATAGTGTAACTGTGTATTGTCTGATGCAGAGTATATCATGTAAGGTGTTTTTTGAATACTCATGACATACTGAACATTACTGTTATGGTAGTATGGTTCCTGTAATGTCACATATATAGATATAGATAGATATGAATCTCTGCTATGTAATATCCTCAAAGGCGTATCCCACATGGTTTGAATAGATCCAGGCAACCACAAAGCAAAGTGAGGGTTCACGCCTTGCAGAGGCATGCATACAGGTACAACGGACTGGCCGCATCACCTGATAAGGCGATGCACATTTAACTCAAGTGGAGGAAATCATGCGCTTGCCCAACATAGCCAATCACCTGAGGAAACATCTTTGTCTCTGGAGCTCTCCCTTGGAATCCAACTATGAAGCAACAACAAGCAATGACAGACTGCGCATGGGGAGGAGAGCTGACTGAAAGATTGCAGCCAGCCTGTGTGGTAAGATAACATCAGAGACTGTAAAGCTACTGAAATATTACTTTTAGTTTAGAATGCAATTTGTTTTTTAATAAATCATGATCAAGCCTTGATTCATAATTTTCTGGCTTATAATCACTTAAAATCTTGCTGTAATCAACCACTTTATTTGTTTTATCTAAAGCAGTGCATGTGGATTTGTGTGTGTAGAGACTTCGCTTATAGTGACAGAACTGGTGCATATCAATTTCTTTGATAAACTGAACCCATCTAAGACGCCAGCTCGTGGGGTTGCATCTGGGACTGGGAGTGTTTGCTGGGGGTCAATCTGATAAGTGGGACTGCTTACTTGCAGAAGGTTGGAAGTGGGCCGACCCAGGAGCGGGTGATTCACACAGCAAAGCAGAGTAAGTTGGGACTCAGGAATGAGGGATTGGGTTGACACCGCTACACACCAGTCCCCAGGAGGAACATAACAAGAGTGTTACCTTAATTTTGAATACTTAATCATCTATGGAATTTAAATTACTAGCTTTATTTGAATGCAAATAGTGAAAGACTTGAATTGGACAGAGAAGATTCTCTACAGTGCCAGGAAGACCCTGTACCAATCCAGCAAAAATTATAACAACAAACTGTTGATGTTCAGTCAAGAACATAACAACCACCATAGTGGAGACAATCCAGCTAGTCCAGTATCCTGTCGCCAACAGCAGCCACATCTTTAGTCAATGGGACTACTCACAGTAGTAAAATTAAAAACATGCATAAGTTTTCACAAGATCATGGCCTAAATTGCCCATGTGGAAATCAACAGCAGAAATCATCCCATTAAAGAATGTGAACTTCTGAAGAGACAAAACTGTCAAGTCTCACTAATTTTGGAGGAGACGGGGGGAGGGGGGGTGATGAGGACAGGAAGAGTAACAGACTGTCTCACCAGGAACAGATTTTAAACCAGGGTTTAGGGAAGATTTGGCTGGGTTTTGTTATAAAACTACTTCCATACATGTGTGAAGATGACAACTTTTCCCTTCTGGGGATATATGGGAGGGAGATTTTGCCCTGTGCTATACCGCTTCTCTCCCTGGAGAGAGAATGAAAGGAGCAAAAGTTTGTGGTTTCCCATCAGTCTCTCCCTCCGCACCCCACTTGGATGGGGGAGAACGGGCAGGGTTATGGTGTCTTCCCGCAGGAACTGGTACTAGGGGAGGACTGAAACCCCTCCGGGGCTGGAGCTGTGGCGCGCGCGCCACGGTCCCCCTGGAAGGGGGCTGGGCAAATGCCTGCCGCGGTCTCCCCGGGGCGCCGGGCTGGGCTGCGCGGGTACCGCGGTCTCTTGGGGGCGGGCCCCGTGGGGGTGGCTGTGCCCGTGGGCCTGTCCCCGCCCCGCGGCCCCGTTTTTCTGGCTGTCCCTGGCGAGTGACTCAGCCGGGCCGGGGGCCCGGCCCCCGCCCGCAGCTCTAGGCCCCGGGTCAGCCCCTTCCCGCCGCCCCGCTCCTACCTGCGGGCGCCGGCCGGGCTGGGATGAGGTGGCGGCTTTAGGCTCCGGCTGCCGCTGGCTCCATCCGCCCCGCTCACCTGCCGCGGGGAGGAACCGCGGGCGGGGCCAGCCCAGAGCCGGGGCGGCCACTGCGGGGGAGCCGAGGCCCGCAATCGCTGCTCCGACCCAGCAACCGCCTCAACCGCCCCCCGGCAAGAAATAACGGTACCGACAAGCCGCTGTCTCCCTCCGCGCCGCCGGTAGCTAGACCGACTGACGCGACCCCTTTAAGCGCCACGTCCATTGGGATTTGTAGTTCCGGGCTCGCAGCCCGGCGAGCAAACGGCCGCCCCGCTTCGCGCGCAGTGCACCCTGGGAGACGTAGTCCCTCCTGGTCGACACAGGGCCCCAGAAGTTGTTTCCAGCTCGTCGGCCCGGTGCATCACGGGAGATGTAGTCCCCTCTGCCTCAGGCTCAGGCCGGGCTGGAGGCCCAGCCGCGCGCTCAGTGGCGCTGACTTTCCGGTGCCTCTGGCGCGGTGGGGGCTGCTCCCGCTCCCAGAGCGGCGTCCGGGGCCCGCTCGCCACCCAGCGCGCTCGGCGATAGGCGGCTGAGGGCCGATGCGCGCCTGCGCAAGACGCGGCGGCGGCGCTGGGCAGTGAAGTTGGTCAAAGCGCCGGTGATAAGATGGTAGGTAGGAAAATGTCCCCCCACCGCAGGGCTCCCCCCCGGCGCCGCGGCCCTGCTGCCCAGTGGGGGCGCCGCGGGGGCCAGCGCCCGCCGCCCCAGCGAGCGCGGAGCGGTGTCGCCTGCCGCCGGGGTCGGCGCGGGGAAGGTCACCAGGCGGGGGCCGGAACGAGAGGGAGGGAGAAGCGCGGGGAGCCGCGCCAGGGCCGGGGGGGCAGTGAGGGTCCCGGGGAGCTGCCGGGGGCAGAGCCCGCCGCAGCCCGCAGGGTCCCGGACCGGACCCGTCCCGACCCGTCGGGGGGCGGAGCTGCGGGTATTTTGGGAGCGGAGCCTGTCGGCAGCGGCATGTACCTGCCCTTTTTTGGGCTTTGGGTTCCCAGGGCAGGTGGCTGGAGCTGACTCCCCCCCGCCCCCGTGTTTGTCTTTGGGCTGGGGCCTGGCCCAGCCGAGGCCGCCGCCTCCCGGCGGAGTTGGGCTGCAGCGGTGGGAGGGGGACGGCAGTGAGGGGCCTTGGGGGGAGGCTCTGCTCCGCTCCCTGCTGGGCGGCGATTTAAGTCAGCCGTTGGGGTGCCTTGCGTTTGTGCCGAGTGTGGGGAAGGTGGTTGAGGGGGCTCCCGGCCTCCGTCCCCTCCACAAACCATCTCTTGAAGTGGTTCCACCGCCCTCGTTCCTCCCTGACCTGCTCTGCGTCGTTTTGTAAAGAGCGAAAGTTAGACGAGCATGAAAAATCATCCATCGCATGGAAACATTCCTTCAGCCCTAACTGTGAAATCACAACCGTGACTCCATGGATGGTTGCCCAAGAAGGGTATTATCACTTTCCTCAGGAGTGGCTGCAGTAGTTTAGCCGGCAAATTTTTTTTCCAGCCCACCACAGACCCCCCCAAATGTCCGTCTAGGGGCTACAAATCCACTGAGGTGATGTGGGAAACATAATCCTGCCAGGATGATATCAACACTTAAAATGTATTTGGGCATCTAGATGCTACTATGATTGGCAAAATAGAAATGCATGCCTCGTTTGTTGGAATAAATATTTTGACTGAGTATAGGGGGAATACCCATACATGGAAAAGAAAACAGATTTATGTCCTACAGAGCGACATCCCAAGGCCACCACTGCTTTGCCAGATTATATTTGGAAAGCTCCAAAAAGTAACAGAAATTGACAATTAATTAAAAGGTTATCAGAGGTATTTTGGAAGGAGTCCAAATTAGGCCTTAGTTTGCTACATCTGTCTTTAATAGGTGGTATATTTTAACAATTTTTAGAATTTTGGTGGTAATGTGACAGATTGTGGTTTCCAATTCAGAGCACCTCAAGAATATGATCTCATTGTGACCTATTACAAATTATACATGCTATTTTGCAGTCACTTAGAAATAAGTCATGACAAAAAAATTACTTCTATACATCTTTTTTTAATAGAGAATCTGTTCATCTATATAATTTAAATGGGACTTAAAATGTATTCTGGAAAACAATTCTGCATTGGAAGAGAGATGGATTGAATGATCTTTTCCATCTCAGTCCTTTTAAAGCTGAAAAGAAATTTGTAGCCCTTTTTTATAAAAAGACATAACTTTTCATTTGTAGTGTTGTAGTCATGTTGTCGCAGGATAATAAAGAGACAAGGTGGGTGATATTAATCTTTTATTGGACTGACTTCTGGTGGTGAAAACTTTGATCACCAGAAGTTGCTCCAATAAAAGATATTACCTCATCCACTTTGTCTCTAAAAACTTTTAGATGTCATGGTTTTATCACAGATTACTATTATGAAGTGATCCAATACTAAATTAATTGTAATTTAGAAATACTCTTGTTTAAATGTGAAAGATTTTAGTGTACAAAGGTTTTATATATTTCCATTTCAAGGAAAATTTAGGGTGTTTTTAATACAAATAGATATTCATAATATCTCCAGTAGTGAAACAACAAAGATCATTTATTAACATTTCCTTTGTAAAATCAATTGCATTTATTTCCGTGGCTATAATTAAAATGTTCCCATTTTATGAGTATTCTTTTCTGTATTTTTTGAATATTTAGAAAATAATTTCATGAAGGAAAGAACTAAGTCTGTATCTTTTGCATATGATGCACTTCTTGTCTTGTATGACCATCTGCATTAACTTTTTAATGATATGACTAAGTAGAGTGTGTAAAAGAGATAAAGATGGACTAGAAGATGTATGTACACTGTAGTGTCACATTGAAAATGAACCAGTGATGTGCAATATAGCTTGTTCTGATGATCAGGGATTAGCAAGTCAATGCTTCAGTTAACACTATTGACTTAAATACTAGGATGAGTAAGTTATGAAGTATTTACACAGATAATTTGATTATCAACTCAGAAATATAACTTGTGCTATATGTGATGTATAAAAGAGACTTACTGAAACTCAAAGAGTTTGATTTTTAAAAAGTTACTTTATGTACTGCAGAGGATAATGATAAAACATTGGTAGCAGATTTTTGCTCTTTTTAGAACCTGTATTCTCCAGAAGTGTTCTCTGGGATGTTGTAGAGCTATGGTTTGCCACAATTCATTGCCATTGAGAAAAACATTTCATGGTTCCTATATTCCCTTGTTTCTGTTGAATAACAGTAATCAATTACAGTGGTTAATATAAACATCTTTCATTGTCAGAATATATAAAAGCTTTTGATTAGGTTTACAAAAACTTTTTGTAAACTCTTCATAATATTGAGCAAATCTCTTGCTTGGCTGCTTTTTTCTGTTTTTGTTTTCTTTTGAGCTCACTTTTTCTGAAAGCAACAGTGAACAGTTCCCAGTGATAAAATTGAAAAGTTCTTGTAACTTTAGCTGTCTCAAATAATCAACAGGAAAGCACTATTGTTCACTAGCACTAGAAATTAATTAGGAAAACTCTTAAATCAACTGTTAAACTTTTCAGATATTTCTAAAGGCCTTTATTTAAAGAATCTCTGATTTTTGTATGCCTCATGCCTCTGAAACTTATAATTTTATCATTATTTTATTAATGGTAGACTTATTTTCAGCAAATAGACACAAGTGTCATAACAGTAGTATTTTAAAGGGTTTTTAACCAAATAATTCTGAATTCAATAGGAAATATCTGGAGGTCAAACAATTTTTGTACAAAACAATTGTGTATATGTGAGCAGTAACACAAATTAGAAATTATTTTTGCCAGGCTATTTGCTGCTATAAAATGTACATATAGATGCTGTCATCTCAATTTTCAGAAGAAAGTGCTGTCTTTTTTTTACTGCAGAGGAGCAAGGCTTTGTCTTCCTGTAATTCTGAAGTGAAAGTTGTCACACACCAAGAAAACTAAACCCCTTTAAAAGATAGGCATTAGTAGTAGAATGCTGAAACAAACTTCTGGATTAGCTTCATTGGCTTTCCTGCTTCTTTTGCATCCCAAAGCATAAGCTTAAATCGTCTCAGAAGGACAAGGTCCGCCAGTTTATGGCATTTACGCAGGCTGGTGAAAGGACTGCTATATATTGCTTAATGCAGAATGAGTGGAAACTAGAAGTGGCAACAGACAACTACTTCCAGAACCCAGACTTGTACTACAAAGAATCCATGAAAAATTCAGTAGACAGAAAGAAATTAGAACAATTGTTTAACAGGTACAAAGGTAAGGATCAGTTTTTTTTTTAAACTATTTCATTTGAATTACATTTCTACTTCACATTTTGCTACTGATAACATCTTTCATTAAGACTGCTAAGGCAATCTTAATTACTTTTTACTGTAATAGGAGGTTCTCTAGAATGTGTTTTTTCTTTCTTGCATGTCTTACAATATTCACTACGGAAGTCCAAAATTTTGTTTTATAAAGTATAAACCATAGGAAGGACTGCATATGACGATAGAAAAAGCAGGCTAAAATCAATTACTTATAGGCTTGACCATGGCTCTCTAAAAGCACATTATGCATTGCATTTGATCTCTTGTCTATGAAGTCTGTTAAGGAATTTTGGTATGTAAGATTACTTTGCGTGGTAAAATTATGGCTATAATTTCTGTATTAAACTTTTAGTTCAGATAAAAGGGGGATAATCTTTTATTTTAAAGTACAAAAACACTTTCAGCTACAAAAAAGGGTCTGACAACACTAATGAAGGAAGGAAACTCAGAATTAAGGTTGAAACTCCATCCTTAATTTACCCTTTGTGTTTGCATATTATATCACAAATGATATGCCAGATCACCTCCTGTTTAGCTATGCTAGGAAAAACATACTCACAAGGAAGTGAATTAAAGGTGGAGTTGTGTTTTATTTTCCATTTCTTTTTTATTTTATGGTAGTGTTTAAAAGAAGAGGAAAAATAAAAGGGGAAAAAATGGCCATGGAAGTGTAAGAATTGACGTGATCCAGTGTAAGAGCTCCTTTTGAAATGTTAATATTTTATATTAATGCATGTAAATGTTTGTTAAACAGAATGAAGCAGCTCTTAATTATTACTACCTGTTGCTTAAAATGGATATTTGACCAGAATTTGTTTAGTCTGAATTCTTTCTAATCCTAGTATATGGTTATGCTTCTTGATAGAATTACTCTGTATGTGTATTAGTCTCTTTTATATTAATAATTCCACTTTTTAAAAGTTTTTAAACACCATAAAGGCCTGTTCCTTATTACAGACAGATGATCTTCTAAATGTTGTTTTAAAAACAGTGTTTCAGAAAAAACTGGAACATTTCTTTTGTGTGTACTTTTTGATGTTTAATTTATTTGGTTTAATTTTGCTTTTATTTAAATCAGTCCTTTTCTTGGTTTTTATTTGCCAATTTTAAAGGAAACTGAGGTTACCAATACTTTAATAGTGAAAGAATTTTTATTAATCTCATTTAGTTTTTATTATTTGTGCTCTTTACTTTTCTACTTCATTTCACTTTGATTAATGAAAATAGTGTAGTCAGTTTTTATTGTTTTCATGCATCAGCACAATATTGCAGTGTTGTTAGGACTGAAAATGCTGTAAGGGCATATGTAAATTTCAATAAATTTTCAGAGACAATAATAAGGGCAAAATTCACCATGAAAGTGTTTCTATTCATATTAGTCTTTTTTTTAAAAACACTTTTTTGTTTTGTTAAACAGCAACTAAACTTTGTACCTTAGCTGCCTGACCAAGGTTCCCTTTTAATCCCTTAAAAAGAGGGGTTGCTTATAGAACATAAAGAAAAATGTTTAGATGGCATCATGTTTGAAATGTGAGATGGCACATCTTTCATTGTCTAACTGCAATCCTTTCTTCAGTGTTTTTTGTTTTTTTAATGACTGACATGCAAATCAAACCTATGCATGGTCATTTTTATTATTCCCTCAGTTGCCCAGATAATTGTGAACAACAAGTGTGGAATCCTGTCATCTTTGAAGCCAGTGAGAATTTTGCCATTGACTTCACTGGAGACATAATTTCACCCCAAATATTTTAAGAATAATTTTAAAACTTAACAAATACATCAAGATATTCTCTTGGAGCATGATCTTTAAAACACACTGGGTAATTTTACTCTTTCATCCAACGCACAGTTCCATTGATTTCAATGGAATTATGACCTGGGGGAAAGATATAGCAAGTAGTAAATGTTTGCTGCATTTTAAAGCCTTGCAGTCTGATCAGATTGCAGGATCAGGATCTAAGAAAAGATTGAACAGTTGAAGTCTATACCAATTAGTTATCCAAAATATCAAACTTAAAATGCACCTGAAATTCTTTTAACTGTATCTGTGATAGAATAAGCTATTGTAATTAAAGAAAGACTTAAGACTTATTTCATCTAAATTTAGGAAACAGTTCTGTATTTTGTGCTACAGAATGTGTATTAAAAAATAGAAGGGTAGCTTTGAGGATACTACTTACGTGCGTGTAACTGTAGTACGTTTTTAAGAGAATCCTGTATTGTAGTCTAATTGTATAGCAAAATAAAATAGTAAAATAGATGCCAGGCTTGTATAGTAACTGCTTCTTTAATCATTTCTTAGACTAATTAAAAACCCAGTATAATTTTCATGAAAGATTTGTTTGGGGGTTTTTGTTTTGGGGGGGAGTGATGGAGGGGAGGGGTGTCTTTCGTTAGATTTAGTTTTCCATATTTAAATGTTTAAAATTAGGATTGTGACATAAACTGAGACTGGCAATTACAAAGTGTGGTTCTATCCTAAGTGGTAACCACTTATTGTTAAACAGTTATGTCACAGTGTGCTGAATAGCTTCATCCAGATTGGGACCTGTTGTGCTAGGCAATGAACAAACTGTGTCTCATTGATTTGCTTACTCTGAAAACATAAAAAAAACAACCCTCACTTCCAGCCTCCCAAGTTAATCCTGGGCTCTGATGTTTAAATAGGTTTTTCCTTTTCATACGTCACAACCAGGAAAAAGACTCTATATACCAAATTCGGTGTTTCTCTTTTGCATCTGTTGCAGTGTTCTAACCTTTTATATCACTTTGAGTACAATTCACTATTTCCTCCCCGTAGTTAGGTAGTTCCACCTGTTGTTATTGTGGGTCTTTCACACAGCAATGGGGACAAGGAAAATATATTTAAAGGGTAATCATTGTTTTTAAAAATAATAAAGTCCACAAAATTGGCAGGGAGTCTTTGGAGGATATATCTTTTAACTCACTTCTTTAAATAGATTTGATTTCAAATTGATGCCCTAATTGAGAGTTAATAGATTTGAGGAGTAATACAATAACTTCTGCACTGCAGCATAACAGAACAGTTCAGGTCATTAGTCTGTAGGAAAGTTTTTAATATGTATTGTAATACTTTTTATATTTTTAACTGCAGACCCACAGGATGAGAATAAAATTGGCATTGATGGAATTCAACAGTTTTGTGATGATTTAAACTTGGACCCTGCCAGTATCAGCGTCTTGGTCATAGCATGGAAGTTCAGGGCAGCCACTCAATGTGAATTCAGTAAAAAGGAATTTGTAGATGGCATGACAGAGTTGGGGTGAGTGTATCAGTTTTCTGTGTATTTAAAAACTTTTTAGAGTGTGATCCAACTCCTGCGGAAGTCAGTGGAAAACTGGATTGGACCTCAAGCTTTGAAAACATTCCAGGGGTTTGCTCCATGCTACCCTTAACTTATACTGAATTGACTTACTTTTCTAGTCTACATCCTCGGTCACCTTCCTCTAACTTAGTAGTCCCCAAACATTTTAGGTTGTGCCACCCCTTAGCCCTGTCCACACCCTTCCTGTCCCTGGGAGGGGTGCTGTGGTCAGGAGGAGGGATGCAATAGCCAGGGACCAAGTCAGGAACAGCAGCTGGAGGCTGAGGCCACAGCCCCAGCTAGCTGCCAAGGGGCGCGGTGGCCAAGGCTGGGAGTGGGACCAGGCACAGAGGTACGGACGCTGGGGTTGGGCACTGAGGCCATGGGAGCTGAGGGTGGGGGTAGGACTAGGGTCCAAGCCAGGGAACCATAGCTGGCAGCCAGGGTCAGGGGGCGGAGACAGAGCCACAGTTGGGAGGTGTGGTGGAGCAGAGCTTGGAGCAGAGCCAGGCAGTGCTTCCTTCTCCCTCCCTCCCAACCCCCATGGGGGCTGGCACTGGCCCTGCTGAGCAACCCTCAACATTCCTCTGTGCCTTCCCCCTCAGGGGGGCATGCCCCACAGATTGAAGATCTCTGCTCTACGTCTATTTGTGAATTTTTGTTCACTTGTTCTGTGTCTTTATCTTAACGTCTTTTCTTCATATCTCAGTTTAAGTCTAATTTATCTGTTTCTTTGCCATTTCCTCCTTTGCTATAGCTAGAAGGATACTTCTATATTTCAGCTTTCTTATTTTTTTCCTTTACCATATATCTCTCCCTTTTACCTGTATGATAGTTGCTGTATCCAGTTCTGTGAAACATTCTCTTTTTATTCCACCCCTTAAATACTTTGTGGACTATGAATCCCAGAAGATAGTATTTTTGCTAGAACGCTGCAACAGTAACATTCATAGACCTCATTGACTCTGAGGTCGGAAGAGACCAATATGATCATCTAGTCTGACCCCCTGCATAAACCCCCTGAACCTTACCCACCCACTCCTGTAATAAATCTTTGACGTATGACTGAGTATTAAAGTCCCCAAATCATGGTTTAAAGACTTTAAGGTACAGAGAATCCATCAGCAAGAGAGCCTTGCCCCATACTACAGCCCCATTCTAAACAGCTGTTTATGGTCTAATTAGATAAAAATAAATATTTCAGTAATATTAAACTTAAGAACTACAGCTGAAGTTATTTGTATTAAGGTAGCATCTAGGAACCCCAGTCATGGACCAGGGCCCCATGTGCTAGGCATGGCACAAACACACAATAAAAAAAGACAGTGCCTATCCCCAGAGAGCTTACAGTGGAAGCAAAAGGTAAACAGAAACAGAGAGGTGAAATGCCTTACCAAAGATTGCTTAGCAAATCATTGGCATGGCTGGGGACAGATTCCAGGTCGTTTGACTCCCAGTTCAGTGACCTTTCCACTATACCATAGTGCCACTTAAATTAGTTAGGTAAACTTGTTTAAGAAGTCTGAGAAGTGGTTTTGTGAGAAGTGGTTTTGTGTGGTTGCATATTCATTTTTACTTAGTGGCTTCCACAGTTGATTTGCTCAAACTACAAATTTAAAAGATGATTTGTCTAACAGCCTGTGACCTAAATCTGGAATTTTAAATTGAGTTGTATTACTGCAGTCTGTCTCAGCACGGCTGCTAACTGTGCTCATTCTAAAGCATTTATCACTGTAGTAGCTGAGTGTTCCAATGGGATGAAATTTCAACAACTCAAGTTTAGCTGACAATTTTGAAGATAAATAAGCTATTGCAGACTTCAGCTTGTGCTTCCGTGTCCTGTGTTTCATCTGCAAAGCTAGCAGTAGTAAAATAAGCACCAAGGGTTTTAAGAAGCTACGCTCTTGAATGTAGCTATGGTTCACTTGTATAATGTGTGTGTCTGAGTTTTACCAACATTCCAGTAGAGCATCAAGCACTTTTTCTTAAATTCCTTTCCCATGATTACCGACTCAAATATTCATGTTGTTAGTGGTCCTTTCTTAATAGCCTGATCTTACTGTCTGATTGATTTAGGGATCCCCAGTAATACCAGTCACTTCCATGAAAGTGAATTGTGATAATGTCATGAGTATGTACTGTTCTTTATTGTACTGCACTGTCTTTATGAAAACTGTGCCCTCTCTTTTGTGGCAGAAACTTGTGCACTGTAGTTAATGTTGTGTTACAGAGTTCAGTTTTAACAGCAGATTTAAACCTCTGTTTAAGTCTCTCATTGAAATGTAAAAAACTAAAACAGAATATAAACTTTGAGCACTGTTTTTGAATTTTTTATGGGGGTTTGAAAAATGAATTAGTACAAGATCAAGAAAACTTCAAAGATCATTTCTTTTGGTTGATTTCCCTCCACCTCTTCTCTGGACTGTCTCACTTTTATTTATATCCTTTTGCAAGAAACCTAAAACACTTTGGAAACTGTCGTTTGATAACTGTGTTGCTCCTCGCATGCTAATTCCTTGAATATCAATTATACACAGGTAGAGTTTGTATATCATGTGTGTGTGGGAGGGGGAATTATGTGCACCATATACTAATTTGACAGCAAGTGGTGCCACTGCATGAACACAGGAAGTCTCTTCCAGGGGAGGGGAAGTGGGATGTATGGATATAGACCAGCCAAGTAGCCCTGTGGCCTACAAGAAAGTTCCATGAGCTGGGAAGGAATAGTTTAGCCGTTCAGATCTCATCTCTGCAAAGTGCTGTTTAAATTCCCTTGTTGTTGTTGTTTGAAAGTATAAACCCCAGCCAAGGAGAAAGGGAAGAGCAGCTGAACACTCTTCTTCTTACCCCTCCCCCCTTCAAATTAGTAGGGTTTATGCAAAGTCACTGCAAGCATAGAACCTAGATCTCCAACATGACAAACCCCAGTCTTATGCACTACCCTGGAGAGTGACTAAACCAGTTTTGGTTATCTCTTACCACTATACACCACACTCCTCCCAGAACCAGTGATAGACTCCAGGATTCATGTGAATCACACAGTGAAAAGACCATTTTACCACTCATTTTGTAATTTGAAATCTATGATCTGTAAACTATGGTGTGAATTGCCAAAATATGCATTTCACATTTTAGTCATTTGTTATACATATTTTGCTTTTCACCCATTGATCAATATGTGGTTGACCTGCAGGATGCAAGTCTGTGACAACTCTAAGAGCCTGGATCTTTAACACAAGCATGCATTTAATTCTGGAGGTCATCTGTTCAATCCCTGCTTTTGGTCAAGGTGGCAGCCATCACACTTGCAGGTGCACAAAAATATGTTCTCCAGCATCAAACTGGCACTTTAATGCAAAACCTTAACATTGACCTCAGCAGGGCTGAGGCAAAATAATTTCCCAAATGCATAGAATGTGTGACAATCGGATGTTTTAATTGGTATAAAAGAGATCTCTTGTTAAGGTTTTGTGTTAGAGTACCTGTTTGATGACGTACGAGTATATATTGTTTTTGGGTATCAGTTGGCAAGTGGAAGTGAAAGCCTTAAGGCAGTGGTTCTCAACCTGTTTACCATTGTGGGCTTCATATGCAGCTCTCTGTGTGTTATGTGGGCCACATCCATACATTATATATACTTCCTGTATGGCCCTGGAGATGTCACATGGGCTGCAGCTCTGTGCTGATTGGGCCACAAGCAGGCCGGGGGTTGAGAACCACTGCCTTAGGGACACTGTTGTAGCCATGTGAGGGTGGGAAAGAACATATAGGGGTTTATTTTCCATTCTTCTAAGCAGTAAGGATAGATTTAAATCAGAGCAATTTAAATGAGCAAGCAGGAAACCTTGATTTAAATAATCTATTTTAATTGTTTTGTGTTTGTCCTTATTTTCCTAAAGAAAGGCTATTTCTTATTGGTTGATAACCATTAAAACATGTTGATTAGGAACGAAATAGAGCCTTTTCACTAAATTTGTGCTGCTTTTTGCTAACCAGGGAGATTCATCATTCACTATCTTCTAATAGAATAAAAAAAGTAAACATTAAGAATCTGAATAAATGCAAGTTAAGCTATAGACATAATGTATTTCCTATTTACTAAACAATGATTAATTTCTTTTTACTTGTGATTTGTCTCAACCTCTATTTGGATAGATAATCAAATTAAGTTTAAAATGCACAAAAAGAGGATTTAAAAAAAGTTAAACTACCTGAAATGTGATAGATACCTGAACTTTTTTCTTATCAGATATGTTTTGCATTTAAAACTTACTCATTTATTATAGAAAGGAAGTATTATCTGTAGTTAGTGAATTGAACCGATTGATTGATTGTTTCTGGCTACCACATCCTTCAAGATTTTAGAACTAGTAGATCTCATCCTCTTACACATCTCTTTTATATATAGATTGAAAGAGGATAACAAGATTTCCTTCTTTTTCAACTCCCAGTTGGTTTCTTAGCTTTGAACGAACTTGTCGTTGAACTGAATAAATGGAAATAAAGAAGATATTCTCTCTATACTGGCAAATAGGTTACCATTGACAAAACTTGGTTTAGCACTTCAGAAAACTCTGATTCTAAAGGCTTAGCCAGTGACTTCCACCAATTCAGTGGACTGACTTTCTTTAATATATGGCAGCAAAAATGCACTGCTTAATATTAAATTATTTTAATAATTTATACTAAAGTTAGACATAAATTGTCTATTTCAAATTTAATTTTAATTTACTTTTAAAATATTTGTATGTAATTTAAATAAAAAATCTGATTTTTTTTATACTAATTTTTATCCATCCTTTAAAGATTTTATATAGGTTGGGTGTATCCAACTGCAACCTTAACTGCCTTAAATGTTTGTTTGCTAATTGTACAATACATAAGCTTCATCTTTCTAGATGTTCTCTGTACTGGTCACTTTAGTGCTCAGCGAATCTCTGAGAGATAGAATCATAGAAGATCAGAATTGGAAGGGACCTCAGGAGGTCATCTAGTCCAACCCCCTGCTGAAAGCAGGACCAACCCCAACTAAATCATCCCAGGAAGGGCTTTGTCAAGCAGGGCCTTAAAAACCTTTAAGGATGGAGATTACACCACCTCCCTAGGTAACCCATTCCAGTGCTTCACCACCCTCCTAGTGAAAAAAGTTTTTCCTGATATCCAACCTAGACCTCCCCCATTGCAACTTGAGACCATTGCTCCTTGTTCTATCATCTGCCAGCACGGAGAACAGCCTAGCTTCATTGTCTTTGGAACCCCCTTTCAGGTAGTTGAATGCTGCTATCAAATCCCCCCCTCAATCTTCTCTTCTGCAGACTAAATAAGCCCAAGTCTCTCAGCCTCTCCCCATAAATCATGTGCTCCATTGCCCTCTGCTGGACTTTCTCCAATTTGTCCACATCCTTTGTATAGTGGGGGGCCCAAAATTGGACATAATACTCCAGATGTGGCCTCACCAGTGTTGAATAGAGGGGAATCATCACATACCTTGATCTGCTGGCAATGCTCCTACTAATTCAGCCCAATATGCTATTAGCCTTCATGGCAATAAGGACACACTGTTGACTCATATCTAGCTTCTTGTCCACTGTATCCCCCAGGTCCTTTTCTGCGTAACTGCTGCTTAGCCAGTCAGTCCCCAGTCTATAGCAGTGCATGGGATTCTTCCGTTCTAAGTACAGGACTCTGCACTTGTCCTTGTTGAGCCTAATCAGATTTATTTTGGTCCAATCCTCCAATTTGTCTAGCTCAGTATGTATCCTATCCCTACTCTCCAGTGTATCTACCGCTCCCCCCAGCTTAGTGTCTGTGAACTTGCTGAGCATGCAATCCACTCCATCCAGATCAATAGTGAATATGTAGAACAAAACCAGACGCAGGACCGACCCCTGGGGCACTCCGCTTGATACTACCTGCCAACTACACATCAAGCCGTTGATCACTACCCATTGAGCCAGATGATCTAGCCAGCTTATAGTCCATTCATCCAACCCATACTACTTTAACTTGCTGGCAAGAATGTTGTGGGAGACTGTATCAAAAGCTTTGCTAAAGTCAAGGTATATCACATCCACAGTGCAAGTCATCTCATCATAGAAGGCAATCAGGTTTGTCAGGCTTAACTTGCCCTTGGTGAATCCATGCTGACTGTTCCTGATCACCTTCCTGTCTTCCAAGTGCTTCAAAGTGGATTCCTTGAGGACCTGCTCCATGATTTTTCCAGGGGCAGAGGTGAAGCTGACTGGTCTCCAGTTCCCCAGATCCTCCTTCCCCTTTTCAAAGATGGGCACTATATTTGCTTTTTTCCAGTAGTCTGGGACCTCCCCCGATTGCCACAAGTTTTCAAAGATAATAGTCAGTGACTCTGCAATCATATCAGTCAACTCTCTCAGGACCCTCAGATGCATTGCATCTGCCCCTGTGGACTTGTGCATGTCCAGCTTTTTAAATAGTCCTGAACCTGTTTTTTCACCACTGAGGGCTTCTCCCCTCTTCTCCTTACTGTGCTGCCCAGTGCAGTAGACAGGGAACTGACCTTGTCTGTGAAGACAGAGGCAAAAAAAGCATTGGGTACTTCAACTTTTTCTACATCATCTGTCACTAGGTTGCCTCTCCCATTCAGTAAGTGGCCCACACTTTTCCCTGACCAGCACCTTGTTGCTACCATAGAAACCCTTCTTTTTACCTTTCAAGTCCCTTGCTAGCTGCAACTCCAATTGTGCTTTGGCCTTCCTGATTTCATGTCTTCATGCTTGAGCAATATTTTTATATTCCTCCCTGGTCATCTTTCCAATCCAAGATTCTACTTCTTGTAAGCTTCCTTTTGGTGTTTAAACTCACCAACGATTTCTCTGTCAAGCCAAGCTGCCTGCCATATTTGCTATTTTTTCTGTATGTCAGGATGGTTTGTTTTTGCACTCTCAATAAAGTTTCTTTAAAATAGAGCCAGCTCTCCTTGACATCTTTCCCCCTCATATTAGCCTCCTAGGGGATCCTTTCCATCAATTGCCTGAGGCAGTCAAAGTCTCCTTTCCTGAAGTCTAGAGTCTGTATTCTACTTCTCTTCTTTTTTTATTTTGTCAGGATCCTGAATTCAACCATATCATGGTCACTGCTGCCCAGGTTGCCAACCAGTTCTACTTCCCCAATCAGTTCTTTCCTGTTTGCAAGCAGCAGATGAAGAGGAGCATGGCCCCTAGTTGGTTCCTCCAGCACAGATGAGTTACCTGGGGTTGAAGTTAGGGCAACATTGATGGAAATTATGTTCAGAATCTGACTCTAGCATAGAATTTAATAAGACCTTGGACCATTGAAGCAAAGAAAGCTTGCTTCTGTATTATCTGAGAGAGCCAGATCCAGAACCATTCTGGGTGATTAACATTTAGGTTGACGCATGCTTTTGCTTAGCAACAGAGTTGAGCATTATCACTGAAAGGAATAATTATATAAACACACCTATTTCATGGAAAAGATTAATCAAATGCATTCTTCTCATGTTGACTGATCTACTCCCAGAAGGGGCAAATTGAGTTTCACTAACTGAGATTGTAGAGGTGTGGGAAGAGCTTTGGCCTGTGATTTGACCCATACTACTTGTTGCTAATAAAATTCAGGTTGGTTTGAAATTGCAGTGCTGCAGGAAGACACTAATAAGGTGCCAACTTCTGTAAAACACAAGTGGTTATTAGGCCCCAGCTCAAGAAACCATCTATTGCTAGTGATCTCGTCAATTTCTGACATCTTTCTAAGCTTTCCTTTTTGGGTAAGAAATGGATATTGAAAAATTGGAGTGAAACAACTGGGTCATATAAAGTCCATCAATTTATTTTATCCCTTTCACTCTGGCTTTTGGCTAGAGACACTTATGATACTGCTTGATCTTCTAACATTGGGCAACAATAGGTGTTCATGCTGATTCTTTTTAAACCTGCCAGCAGACATTAGTTGTTTCACCTCTTCCTGGTAGTCTTGCTTTTCTGCACCAAGGGTTGTTTTAGGCAGAATTCTTCTCAACATATATGTGAGGCTCTTTGTGTGTATGGGTTTGATAGTCTTGTGGTCTGTACTGCAATGACATTGGTAGGTTGATCATAGGTAATTTGACACCTTTCTTGTTGATGCTGCAGTGTCTTTGCTTTCCTAGCACTAGATGAAAGGAAGCTGATTGAGGCTGAATCCAGACAAGATGATGGGGCTACTGTCAGAAAGCATCTAGAGGGTATGGCACCTGTCTCCATTATTTAGGGAGTTGACCTACTCTTCAAATAAGAAGTTCTTGATGTAAAGTGTGTTTGAATCCCTGATTGCTCGTTATCAAGGTATTGGAGGTTAAAGATGCCTTCGTTATAGCTGCTCTATATGAGGCAGTTGTGATAATTTCTCTGTTACATGATCTTTGCCAGGCTACATTACAATTATTAAGGTAATTCTCTGAAAACTATATTATTGCCAAGGGGAGATGGAACCAGAGGGATGGGGTGGAGTGGAGGTGAAAGGTAGTGATGGCTAGTGCCCTGAGGTATAATTTAGATGGAATATGTGGACCAAAGGCGTTACCGTAACCCAGTCACTGTCCAGCATTAAACAGTATTAAACAAGGTTTGATATACAGAGACCACAGCCTGCTTAATACCAGCCAAGCATACCATTAAAATCCTTTAAACCTTTTATCAAAGATAAAAGAAAAGGAAAAACGGTTAAAGAATTTTAAATGTAAAGGCTTAAATAAGGCTTTCATTTTAATAGCCTCTCTTGTTCCCATTCCCTTTACTTGGAGAAAGCTTTTTAGAAGGGAAACCCCCATTGTTTAACTGTCTCTTACAAGGTATCACAGATAATAGTAGTTGTCCTTTTGGGGAAAAGAGAAGATGTTAGTTGAGATAGACTAAAGCTATTATTGTTAGTTTGATCCTGTTTCATCCCAGATGGTGTTTAGGATTTGGCTGGAGCTGGCAATGTCATCTGGGTCCCCCTCTCTGGCCTGGACTGGTCAGGACATCTCTCAGGAGCAGGATGGCAAAGGTGTGGGGTCCTAGAAGATGGTGGGGGTGGCAGCCATGATGATGAAGCTTCCTCCAATAGTCAGTTTTTCTCCCCGTAGTCTTTCTTTAAGGAGCCAGAAAGGGAGTGATTAGCAATATAGCCTGTCCCCTTGTTGTTTTATCCAATTTCTGACACACCAATCTTGGTTCACTGATTTCTAGTTTCACACTTCCTTGTTTACCAGGCATGATCTTAACTCAGTCCTTGTGTTACATCAGTAGGCCTTTTTGTTTGTATTAATTCTATCTGTCTCCCTTTCAGACCTTTTCCCATCAACATTTGTTATAAGTTATGACATCTTACGAATTTCTGTGTACTTTTTACAGTTGAGTTCTTAAGTAAGGTAAATTTTTAGGTCCAATTATCATAACAGTCCCTGCAATAGGAATAGTGTGGGGGGATCATCTGTTTCCAGCCCTGCATCTATGTTTCTGTCCCTGCTCAGCTCCATTTTCCCACTGTCTGCCCCATGCCATCCAGCTTCAATTTCTCCCTTCCCATTGGCTGTTTGCTTGGGAGCTGAGAGTCAATCGGGTTTTGCTGAGTTAGTTGAAGTCAAATTGAGTACTTTAGCTGGCAATGCCTCAATATTACTGTCTTTCAGCAGAATAGCCTCAGTTTTGAAATTTGCTTCCACCTTGGTCTGCCAGTACCAATCTGTTGGCCTTCAGGTCATGGTGGAGGGCTCATCTTTTTCAGGTTTTCTGACTGGGGAATGTGACAGTGTGGATGATACAATTTAGTGGCTGAAAAATCTTTTAAAGTTAACATTGGTCACAAGCATAACATATAAGACAAATTCCCATATAGTGTACACAGACTATGGTGGGTGGTTTAGTAAATTAAAAGAAACCTCAAATTCAGTGTAACAGTAATAAAAGTAATAAAGAAACAGTATATTACAGTTCAATAAGATTGCAATGAGTTAAATTTAAATTTTACTTGATTCTAGAGGTGTTCTGTTAAAGGATAGAAAAACATTAATTGGTTGAATTGACGGACTAACGAAGAAAGTTTTCTGACCAGCTCTAAGCTGCAGTCTGAAGTGCATGCACGCGCTCGTGCGCATGCGCACACCCACACACACACACCAGGACAGAAGTATTAACAACCACCTGTAACTTACGATATCCACAACAACACAGTTTGGGAAGCTGTTACTTATTCCCATACATTACATCACTCTATAGGCATTTTGAGATTCAGATGCTGGAAGCTATCGATAGACAAGTTTGGACTAGAAATAAGATATACATTTTTAAGTGAGGGTGATCAGCCATTGGTTAACTTATCTAGAGATGTAGGGGATTCTCCCTCACTTGGCGTCTTTAAAATCAAGATGGGACATCTTCCTAAAAGTTGTGCTCTAGCTCAGACAGCAATTCTGTGCTGGATGCTGGAATCACTGATGGAGGTTCTCTGCACTGTTATGCAGGCCGTCTGACTATATGAAGATGGTGGTCCATTCTGGTGTTGATTAAATGGCTCTATCTTATTTAGTCTGTGTACTTTTGATGCTTGTATATAAAATTAAACCTTGTTTCTACTTAGGGCTCTTAAATATTTAGTAAAGTAAATCAAAGTGATACTCTGTAGTTGAATCTTACAATGTTACTCATTTATGTGTTTATAATAAATATTTATAAACTTCTTTTCTAAAATGGATTACATATAAATAAAGTAATCTCTTTTGTGACAGGTGTGACACCACAGAAAAGCTGAAAGCTCTATTGCCAAGATTGGAACAGGAGCTAAAGGATCCAATAAAGTTCAAAGATTTTTATCAATTTACTTTTACCTTTGCTAAAAACCCTGGACAAAAAGGTTTAGGTGAGTATAAAAACTAAGAATAGAAGGATAAAACAACAAGATTGACTCGTGCTTTTGAAAATATACCAGTCACAAGTTGCAAGTGATGACTATAGTAAAGTTCATGTAATGATTTCTTTGCCTCCTCATTTAATCTTTTATTTAATACTAACCTTGGCTGAGGTAAATTAGCTAGGTTTCCTACCAGATTTGACATCATGTATACACTATGAATAAACTTAATATATAGGTGCATACAGCAAAAAGGTCCTTATAAAAATTACTAGTTTTAAATTACTAGTATTTATGGTGATATTTAGACTAAACTACTGTGGTGTGAATACCACATAGTCTTCCTTATTTTATTCAGTACTAACCAAGGTTTTGTTGCTCTATAAATAATAGGTTCATATTGATCCCAAAGTCGAGGCAAAACCTTGGAAACCTCACTACCTTGTACAGAAGCTTGACACAAAGGGGAAAATTCTCTGCCTGCTTTGATATCACATTTTATTTTGATCCAATTTGGCAAAAAACATTGTAGACTCAGTTTCAACTTAGTAGGTAGCTATCAGCATACTGTATCTTTTTTACTGTTCTCTTAACAAGACTCTCAGTTTGAGAGTTCATTTGAATTCATACTTACTGCTGCTATCAGTATAAAAATAGGTATTCTTTATTCACTCTCTGGTGCAGTACTATAAAGATATATTTATTCTTTACACTTGCTGTTTCCTTATGACTTCTTTGTCAAGTTAGTTTACCTAGTTTATAAGTAAATAAATCTAAACCTTTGGTATTAAATAAATTGATTAGTCTTTATCCAACAGATACTAAATGAATTTATCCATGGAGCAGACAACAGTTTGGTAAAACCAGACAACATGAGGGCTAACAAAATATTTATTGTATTGTCATCAGTGTAACAGTATTGCCGTCATTCTCTTTCGCTGTATGCACATTATTTAGTAAAAAGTAGTCACCTGTTCCAGCCATTTTAATTGTGTATCACTTTGCAATTGGTGTGGATGTTAACAGACACTTTTTTATAGTAAAAGTAGCTTGAGAGGAATGAGAGTGCAGACAGACAAGAAAAGGAGCAAAACCTGTTTCAGATAATCTTGGCTGAAGAAACCCTTCTTTCCTTGAAGAAACCATTCTTTCCTTGGTTTTAGTTTGAGTGCGTGGTTCTTGCCTTCTCCTCTATCTTTGGAGATTTTTTTAAACTATGAGTTTTATCAGTTTTATTTTCATTTTGGTATTGTCCCTCACACCGATTATTTTTTTTTCCAAGCCTTGTGCAACTGTCATATGGACCAGGTGCCATCATGCAGCTTAAGTGTCTGGCAAAGCCCTACAGCCTGCATCTTATTGTAAAGGCCCCTAAGCAACTTGAATGAATCCACTTTAAATTTGACAAAAAGTAAAGCACGGGCTGTGTGACTTTTACTAGAACTGAAGCTAAACAGCTAAAGGTTTATGTTCTAAAATGCATCAAGTCTTGTACATCATTTATTACAAATAATAATGCTTTCAGATTGGGCAAACTTATCAAACACAGCTTTAGTTTACATAATATCTTGGAATACCCAAAGAAAGTATAGAATATAAGCCATTTGCTATTTCAGTTGGCTTGAATCCAAAAGAGAAACCAATATACTTAAAATATATATTACAGAAGATTTCCACCTAAATCTGTATCAAGAAATAAAGCAGGCAGCACAATCAGGACTACAGAACTGGATATACTTGTGTATGTGACACAAAAGGAAAAAAAGAAATTGTGCAGTTTTCTGATACCCCAACCTGTCTGGTCTGAGGAGAAAAGAATTAGCTACTGACCCTGGATTGGCCCATAGGTTTACGGAATGTCTTGAAGTACTTATTGGACAGAACTGAGAAGAGCAGAAATGAAAATTAATCTAAAGAGGATTCAAGAAACTGATGATTGTATTGTTGCCAACTTGAGAGGTTCTTGGGAACCGTAACAATTTTGATAATACCAAATTGGATAGTGTTGGGTTTTTTTGAAAGGTGGTAGGTTTTTCAGCCTTTGGAAACTTAATTTTTTAGTATATTTAAGAAAAGTGTCAAATTCAGCCACGTGTAAGCAGGTGCAATTCTTTTGACTTCAGTGGAGTTACACCCACTTTCATCAGTCTGAACTTGGTCCACTGTGGGTTTAATTGGGAGGAAGTCCAGAACCAACATGTAAATTAGTATGCACACTTTTATGTCTTTATGAAAGTCAGTGAATTCCATGATGCTAAGTGCTTCCGACTAATCTTCAAGAGTTGAGCTAGCTTGCAAAGCAGTTAATTGCTTTTTCTATTAGTCTTCTGTGCTGTGGGGCAATTCTTACAATTTGTCTTCACTGCAGTATTAGCTTGGGTTGTAGCTTGATTGTTGCCCCAAATCTGACTCCCTTGCATGTATACAAGTCTCTAAGTGGTGCTTTAAATTCAGCTATCTGACCCATCAGAGTATGTTGACTGAAACTGGAGTGTTGCTAACTCTAGAGCTTATAATGTAGTGGGGACTCAGCTACTCCATACTGGAGTGCTGGCAGTTTCTCAAAGAGATAGTATTAAAGGCACAACAGCAAACTATCCTGGTGGTAAGGAAAGAGAGAGCCATAATGATCTTTTTCTATTTTTCCTATCAGGAGCTCTTTAATCACTTGCAAATCAGAAAGGAATCCTATAAAAATGGAAACATGAACAGATTATTTAGGATAAATACAAAACAATAGTGCAAGCATGTAGGTACAAAATCAGAAAGATGTTGCTCATTTTGTACTTTAGCCTATCGGGACAATAAAAGGCAATAAGAAGAGGTTCTATAAATACATTAGGAGCAAGAGAAAACAAAGGAAAGTGTAATCCACTACTTAAGGGGGAATGGGAGCTAATAAAGGATGACATCAAAAAGGCTGAGATGTTTAACGTTTATTTTTGCTTCTGTCTTCATTAAAAAGGTTAATTGTGGCCAGATACTCAAAACAATGAATATTAACAATGAGGGAAAGAACAGGTTAAAGAATATTTAGATATGTTGGCTATATTCAAGATGGCAGGGCCTGACAAAATACCTAAGAAACTAGCTGAAGCAATCTCAGAACCATTAGCAATTACCTTCGAGAACTCATGGAGGACAGGTGAGATCCGAGTGGACTGAAGAAGGACATACATACCTTTCTTTAAAAAGAGGAACAAAGAAAACCTTTTGGAATTGTATACCAGTCAGCCTAACTATGATACCTGGTAAGGTACTGAAACAAATTATTAAAAAATCAGTTTGTAAACACCTATAGGATAGTAGGGTAATGACTAATAGCCAGTGTGCATTTGTCAGGAACAAATCATGCCTAACCAACCTAATTTCCTTCTTTGATGGGGTTATTGGCCTAGTGGGTGGTGGGAAGCGTAGATGGTAATATATCTTGATTTTAGTAAGACTTACACAGTCCCACATGACATTCTCATAAGCAAACTCAGGAAATATGTTCTAGATGAAATTACTCTCAGGAGTGGGCATACCCAGTTGAAAGACCACACTCAGAGTAATTCTCAATCGTTTGCTGTCAGACTGGGAGGATGTATCTAGTGGGGTCCCTCATGGGTCTGTCCTGGGTCTGGTACTTTTCAACACTTTCACTGACAACTTGGATAATGGAGACTGCTTATAAAATTAACAGATGACACCATTCTGGGAGGGGTTGCAAATGCTAAAGGATGGAATAGAATTCAAAATGACGTATGCCAGAATAACCTCATAGGTAAACACAACATACACTGTTGGAAGAGTTTTTTTTCTGTCTCTGTAGGAATATTCCCTCCCCAAGCAACAACAGCTAGATCAAGAGAAGCATTCTTACATTGCTCTAGTTGTGTCTTCACCACGGGTTAGGTCAGTATAGCTACTGTGCTCAGGAGTGTGGATTTTTCAAAATCCTGAATACTAGATATGACAACCTAAATTTGAAGTGTAGACTAGGCCTTAGTGGATATCTGCAGGTTCTGGAAGTGGTGCATTGATTGATTAATTTTCCAAAGGTTACCTTTGCAACTATAAGGATTCTCTCCCACCAACATCAATTTATTTAGATTTATAATAAACAGACAAAATAGATTCAGAAGTTTTAGATGCTTTCGACTGTGTTTGAAAACAAGTGTAAACATAAAAGCAAAAATTTGAGGTCCTGAATCACAACCATCATTCTTCTGGATGTGAGCCCTTTGATCCTGTCAGTGCCTTTCCTAATACAGTTGGCAGGGTTGCTTGTGATGATAAATGGCAGCAAATTTTTACCAGGTAACTGTTGGTGTAACAATTGCTCTTTGGATGTCAAATTCAGCTAAGAGTGCTATTTGCTGTTCAAAATTTTCATCCACTTGTTTGTGTCATTAAATATTGCAGGTGTATCTAAAAAACTTAATTTTGCATATATCCATGCACAACAACTCTTTTTACAAAGTTTAGGATAAAGATAGGACTGAGTGCTCATTGTGGCAGGTTATGCTTAAGTTCATAGAATTTAGTCTGAGCCAGACCTATACATAGAAACTGTAGAATGAAAAAGTTGATTTTCTTTTAAAATATTCCTTTATCTTAACATCAGCAAAAACTAATCTTCATTATTGACTAGCCTGCAAAACTTGCTTATTTAAAATGTAAAGCCATTATTCATTTACTCAGAGTTGTTTGAAACAGTATTTTCTTCTACATTCCATTCCCTAGCTCAGTGTCATCACTGAGTGTATAGCCTCATACCACTTGGTAGAAATAGGAAATTCCAATAAAACGTATGATGTTTCAATATCATTCAATGTGTCAATATCACATGAAAAATCCAGATTTCTTCCTGTTGCAGCAAAGATAAATGGCTAAGCCTGACACAGTAAAGCTTTTAAATGAGCTTTTGTTTTTGTTTTTATCCTCTTCTCATTCTTAATATGACTATTTTACTGTTTTCTTTTAGATAACTGGTTTGTTTTTATCTATCTACCCCAGCTCCATGTGGAGTTATCTCCTATGTGTGGCCTAATGACTAGTCATCTCGAATTAATAAAAGATGCAGAATTGTCTTATGAATTTACAAGCCCCATTTTCCCATTTGTCGCTTACCAAAATGTTTGGAGCCTTTCTTTTAAGGTGTTATTGCGGAGCTAAGCCAACCACTTCCACCACATTAGAATGCATGGCTAGTCGCTGTGGTACAGTCTGTGGTGATCTCTGCTTCCTTTTTCACTCAAATCATACTTTCATCTGTAAGACAAATACTTCAGTCCCAGAGTTCATGTTTAAATAATAGATTTTTAAGGTCAAAAGAGACCTATGATCTTGTCTGACCTTCTGCATAACACAGGCCAAAGAACCTCACTCAGTAAATTCTGTATCAATCCCATAACTTCTATTTAAGATGTTGAGTTTTTGATACAGGTGAAGGGAGCTTATTTCCTTTTCAGTACAACAGGTGCTATTTTTTTCCCTGTCACTAAGAGGGAGTATGCTATGCCATCCAAATTGAAGAAAACATTACTACCTGTGCATCAGTGCAGTGTTCCTATCTTTCGTGGAGGGAGGCACCAAAGTCCTCCTCTGCCTCACCTGGGACTGAACTAGCATCTACCTCACTAATCTAGTCTTCATTGAAAGTATAACTGATCCATAAAGGACCACACGAAGGTCGTTCCTGTAGAAACTAGAATTTCCTTTTGGGGTCAGTACTTTGGAGATAGAATCTCATAATTTCTGGCTGGGATTATAAGGGAACAGACCAACTTTCTAAAGCTCAGATTTCAGTATATTTACTAAGTCTTGAGCCTTCTGTCTGCGGGTAGGTGTTTGAGAGGCTTTACCCTCAGATGTTTTTCTTCCTAAATGAGACCTGGGGAAGGACGGGGGGACCCATAGCAGCTTTTACCCAATGGCTGTGAAGGTTTTCCCATATGTGGGTCTATGTGATATTTTGGACCACTGAATTGTAGGGAAGACAGAGCAGAAGCATAATGACTGAGTTACATTCTCCTGTGAACTGGGGAAAAAAAAAGTTATATCCCTCTCACTGATTCATGTTACTGGGGACCTGAATACTAGATCTGTCAAATTTGCCCTATAGAGTGGAACTTCTTTAGAAGGTCTGTCAGAAATGGAGCACTCTCAAAGAGACTTGGTGGTTGCCTGAGATAGCAGCCATTAGGGATTACTACATCAATCTTACAGCTGATGCCCTCTCTCAGCTGTTGGCAGGTTTCTGCAAAGTTTCGCAAGGCCTCTTGATATAGCCATCTTAATGATTCCAAATTAGTTCTGGAAACTATGATGTTTAGAATTGTTAAATGTATCTTGAATGCCTCTTGTACCTTCCAGATGGAATTTTTTTTGTCAAGGTTCAGCTCCCCAGGAGTACTTGAGAAACCTTTTTAGTGTGATTTTTCAGACTCTGGGATTCACCATGGTTCTGCCTATGTTTAATCTACTATCTCATGATCATTACTGAGTCTGGAAGTAGGATTATCTTTAGGGCTTACTTGGTGTATCTCACCTGTGGTCCATGCCTTGTGGCTCTTCACTGAGGTGGTCTGAATAAAGGTTTGAATCTTAGATCTTGGATGACACAGTTGTTCAAAGGAACAAGCTTAATTGTTCCGTGGTCAATTTACACCGAGAGGTGGTCAGATTCCTAAAGGAAACAGCCAGGTTCAGAATGACGCTTTGGCCCCCTCTTTTTCCCTTGGAACCTGAAGCTTGTCCTGAACATTCTGATGAATCCTCCTTTTGAGCCCCAAGAACTAATGTTTGAGAGTTTGCCAGTGCTCGGGACTATTTTCCTGTGGACAGATTTTGTTCCAGAAGAGTGGAAGAACTTTCAATCTTTTCTTCTAGGGGTCCCTCAAATTTTCACCAGGAACAGTAGTCAGATTGGTCTTTGTTGCTCTGCTGAGGTCTCTTGACTTATTCACCTGGTTCAAGGGATGTGACCAGTCTGTGCCTGAGGTAACCCATCTGAAAATGCCATGGTCAGGACAGGCTACAGAAGGAAAGTATATTCTCCCAGAACTGGTGGCTAACACTGAAGTTAGATTCACCAACAATTTACAAACAATGCTTCTGATTCCCCTACACTGGTTATCAAGAAGCTAAAACAAAAAGTTACACAGCCCCGCTTATTGCATTTCAGTATCTGGCTCTCAATCAGCAACAGGTCCAGTAAAGAGAGGAGTTATTTAAAAACTCTATTCTCTTTACCAAAAAGTTCTCCCTGATCCCCAAATGGTCATTTATGTACAAGACAGCATCACAAATGGGGTGTCCTTTCTTTACTCTGCCACTTTACCAGGAATAAGCAAGAGAACTTTGTATAGGAAAAGGGCATTCAGGTTCAAGTTTCAAAGGAATCCTTGATCAGGAGATAATCATCTTTGTAAGAGGACTCCAAATAGGTTGCATCCTCTATAAGAAGATGGTATTACATTCTCTACTTTTTAATTGGAGCGGCATCTTTAGTTTCCATAGTAACATTCTCTGAGTAGACTGTCAGGGTCTGCAAGTCTACTAAAGGTTAATTCAACATTGCTGTTAACTCGTGTTAAGTCAACATCTTTGTACAATTAGTGATGCAGATTTTGAACCACTAGTGTTTGAAAAAAAGCAACAGCATATATGTTTTGTTTATTTTTTGTTTTTACAATGTTTGCCAAAGTCACAGGACAAATGCTTGCTCTATCTAGGTACCCTGTGCACCTCCCAAGTATTTAAAAATAGAGATAACAATCTCTCTTGTAGCCTATAGGAGAATTAACTTGATTAGTTTAGAAGTTGGTTGTGTGAGGTGAGTGGGTATGTTCTGTATGTAGATGAAAAAATTATTGAGGGGAAAGCTAAACTCAATCAATAGCTTCTGTGTTAAGTCATGAAAATGGGTAGGTAGTTCCATGATTGTTCTCTTATGGGTGTGTGTTTCATAAACTTTAGTTTGTTTTGTTCCATTCCACATTTTTCTTGCTGGTATTCTGGGAATTATGGCAATCTGTATAGGATACAGTACTTTGATGCTAACGTGTCTCTTGCAGTAATTAGGAAATAGCTCACTAATACTAGTAATGCCTCATGTTCTATTTTTTTGGTCTCTTGTCTGGGTACATTTTTCTGTTAGTCTTTGGGAATCTGGCAGACATGTTTCAGAGATGGACTGTAGTGGTGGTGATTCTTGCTTGGCAGTGTGGAACGTGGAGCAAAGGGTTCTTATGTCCACATCCATCATGAGTAAGCTTGTAGTTTAAAGATTAGTATTATAATTAATCAAAAGTGGAAGGTCAAAGGTCGGATCCAGCAGCTCATCACATCTTGTACATAATCAGTTCACTTATACGGAGAAGAGCCTGTTCTTTACAGGCACATGAGCCAGATTTCACTGCAGTTTTTCTGAAGAACTAATTGAAGCAAAAAATAGATGTGACTGTGCTGTGAAACTTTTGTTTGAGCTCTATGAGAAAAGTATCATCTCACATGAAGTCACAGTCAGGGAACAAGAGGAAAAAGACGAAAGCAGACCAATCCAGGGCACCTTGAAGGAAAAATAACACCCAACAATAACACCCAGCAACTCATTGCAAGCTTAAGGTACGGTTACACAGCCAAAAAAAAAACCTCACCACAACTCATGGCAGCAAGTCTCAAAGCCTGGGTCAGCTGACTTGGGCTCACCCTACGAAGCTAAAAATAGCAGTATAGATGTTTGGCCTCAGACTGGATCCCGTACTCTGAAATTGGTGTGGGGGAGAGTCTCCAACATAAGCCCTAATGTCTACATTGCTACTTTTAGCCCCCTGCTATTGCACACCTTAGTTAGTTGATCTGAGCTCTTGAGACTTGCTTTTGCAGGGTTGCAGGGGGGTGGTTGTTTTGGGGGTTTTTTTTTTTGCTGTGGAGACAGCCTGAATCTCTTATCTGTGCAGACCCCTTTATTGTAAAGATACTGAATGGTGCAATAATATAACACTTAGTCATAGGAGTCACTTTCTGCCTCCACTCTGTTGGGGCTGGGGGCATTGTGGAAGGGGGATATGTTGTTCTCTTTCTTTCACAGTCCGAAATAAGTTTAGAAGTCATGGGGAATGTCCAGAATGAAGGTGCTGCCATTTTCTCCTTCTCCCTGCTCCTTTGTCAAACTAGCTAAATCTATGCTGTAGTAATTTTCTTATTGAAGCTGTAGTTTCTTGACAGTATGTCTTTAGAGTTTTCTAATAAGGTTGGGAAAATTCCATGCTACCTTTTATTTTGTAGGTGTAAAAAAAAGTGTGATCATGTAATTAAATATTGAATCATAATGCATAAGCAGAAGGCAACTGAATTAAAGTTGCACAGACAACCTAAGGAACATAAGAATGGCTATACTGGGTGAGACCAATGGTCTTGCTAGTCCAGTATCCTGTTTTCTAACAGTGGCTGGTGCCAGATGCTTCAGAAGAAATGAACAGAACAGGACAATTTATAGTCAGAGGATTTTGGTACAGCCAGAGCATGGGGTTACATCTCAGATCATCATGGCTTGGATGGACCCATCCTTCATGAATTCATCTAATTCTCTTTTGAATCCAGTTAAAGTTCTGGCCTTCACAACATCCCCTGGCAATCAGTTTCACAGGTTGCCTGTGTGTTGTGGGGAGAAATACTTTCTTAGGTCTGTTTTAAACTTGTTGCCTATTAATTTTATTGGATGACTTCCTGGTTCATGTGTTATGTGAAGGGATAAGTAACACTTCCTTATTCACTTTCTTCATGCCATTCATGATTTTATAGACTTCTACCATATCTTCCCTTAGACTCTTTTCTGAGATGAACAGTCTATCTTTTTAATCTCTCCTCGCCTGGAAGCTGTTCCATGCCCCCAGTAATTTTTGTTGCCCTTCTCTGTTATTTCTCCAATTCTAATATATCTTACTGAGATGGGGCAATCAAAATTGAAGTATTCAAGGTGTTTGGGTGTACTATAGATTTACATAGAGGTGGTATGATATTTTCTGTCTTTTTGTCTATCCCATTCCTAATGGTTCCTAATGTTAGCCTAACATTTAGCCGATGTTTTCAGAGAATTCTCCCCAGTGACACCAAGACTTTGCTTGAGTGGTAAAAGCTAATTTAGACCCCATCATTTTGTATGTAGACATTGAATTTCATCTGCCATTTTGTTGCCCAATTACCCAGTTTTGTAACATCCCTTTTTAACTCTTCACAGTCAGCTTTGGACTTAACTATCTCGAGTAATTTAGCATCATCTGTAAACTTTGCCACTTCACTGTTCACCCTTTTTTCAAATCTTCTTTGTGAAAACTGATCATTTGATTCCCCTCTGTTTACTATCTTATAACCAGTTACTGATCCAGTGAAGGACCCTTCCCTCTTGTCCCATGACTACTTACTTTGCTTAAGAGATTTTGGCGAGGGATCTTGTCAAAGACATTTTGAAAGTACACTATATCCACTGGATCATATCCACATGCTTATTGACCCCCTCAAAGAATTCTTATGAATTGTTGAGGCATGATTTCCCTTTATCAAAGCCATGTTGACTCTTTCCCAATATATTGTGTTCTTCTGTGTCTTATAATTCTGTTGTAATGCTGGCATTTGCTAACTCTAAACTTCTTGATTGTGCAAGCTTACCGTGCTTTTAACATAGATGTTTTTGTGTTTTTTTATAAGCAGAGAAGGTAGCACCACTTATACTTTTGGTAGCCCAGACACTTCCAATTATAAGACAAGTTTCTAATAATATAGAAGAGGTATGGGAAAGTAATCTGTGCATAAACAGTATTATTTCTCTTTACTGTGGGCACTAAAGCTTGTAACAAGCAGCTCAACAAATAAACAAAAAGGTCTTTATAATGGCTTATTAAAAGTATCAAAGCTTTACAGAATCAGTAAGAAGATTAAGCAGCAATAGAAGAGGAAAAATGCAATTACCAGGTTAACCAATTAATCTCAAAAGACAGCACTGTAATAACAGTAGTTTAGTTATTTTACAGCTGTAAAAATAAAGATGGGGAAGAATGTGCCATTTATGGTGTTAGGAGCTTAATTAGCTTGCCAGCAAGAAGTGTTAAGACTTAAATATTTTTCTAAATGATTTAAAGGTTTTTCAAAGAAGATGAGTTTACCTGTCAAGTGTTTTTAAAGGGTAGTATAGTACTTCTGCCTTTACTTTTTCTTCTTCTTTTAGTTTTAATGTTAGTTATTTAAGTTGTAATTTAAAAAAAAAAATTTGTGTTCTCTGAAAAGGAAACAGCTACAAAATTAACACTGTTACATAAAGAGCACTTTTGTTAAGTGGTTCAAGACAAGTGGGACTTTTTCCCTTTGACCAGTGCCTGCTGCAGTTTCAAAGCTCTCCTCCAGCGCAACAAGTCATAGTAATTCATATTAACCTTAAACCCTGGTATTAGGAGGAAGTTGTTCTGCAACTTCTTGCCACTGTGATTTTTTAACTTTGTGAATGTGCCTCCTCCAGTTTTTTTATTCCTTATATCCATTTGTGACCATGGACAAGTCATGTCTCATTTTCCTCTTCTGTGAGGAGAATGCCAACCAAAATCAATGGAGCCTTTCCATTGACTGCAATGGGGGTTCTCTGGTGTAAAATTAGACTTCTGATGCCTGAGACACAGTGTGTAATTGTATTATACAGTATGTATAACTTGCTACATCCAGATGTTTAAAAATCAGGAGTATAATTGTCCCAGGCAAAAGAGTAAGTGTTTACACTTTCTGTGGATTTTTTTATTGTAATCTATCACCCCTAGTTAGTCCTCTAGATTCCATTCTCCTCAGATCTCTACTTAGATGAGCTATTTAAACTGCTATCTGGATTTGGCTATAGGAGAGGTGTTTTTAAGAGCTCTGTGACAATCCCTTTCATCCTTCATTCCTGGTTGGACATTGTTGTTGCAGGTTTTTACATTAGACCCAGACCAGTGTAACCAAACCATCAACAAGTCCAAAACAACAATGCACATGCTTTGCAGCCTACTTTAATTTCACCCACTGTGCCTCTGTGTCTTAACAATGTAATTTGCCATACACTAACAGACCATTGAGCAGCTATTCTATACTATAACCAAAGAGACCTGTACGTTCATTTGTACTAGAATTATTCTAAAATTCCAGTGTTTTTAATTTAGATGAAAAGCTGTTTTGAGAGGTGTGTTCTGCCTGTTGTGTCTTTTTTTACTCATAAGACAGAGACCATCAGAATATAATAAGAGGGAGACTTTGTTTGTAGATAAGAACGTAAGAATGGCCATTCTGGGTCAGACCAATGATCCATCTATATCAGCATTCTGTTGTCTGACAGTGGCCAGTGCCAGGTGCTTCAAAAGGAATTAACAGAACAGAAAAAGGGAGTGAGTGGTCTATTCCATGTTGTCCAGTCCCATCTTCTGGGAGTCAAAGGTTTAGGGATACCCAGAGCCTGGGGTTGCGTCCCTGACCGTCTTTGCAAATATCCATTGAAGGACCTAACCTCAGTGAATTTATCTAATTCTTTTTTAACCCAGTTATACTTTTGGCCTTCACAACATCCCCTGGTAATTAGTTCCACAGGTTGACTGTGCATTGTGTAAAGAAGTACTTCCTTATATTTGTTTTAAACCTGCTGCCTATTAACTTCAGTGCGTCCACATCTTTCCTAACGTGTGGTGCCCAGAATTGGACACAGTACTTCAGCTGCGGCCTCACCAGTGCTGAGTGGATTGGGACAGTTTCCTGCCATGTCTTACATGTGACGTCCCTGAAATTAATCATTAATTTATTTTTTATTTTTACACTTAATTACCTGTTAAGAATTTTTCTTTGCTACCTATCTCAGAAATCACTACACAAAAGAGAATTTAGAATTATGAGTGAGTTGTTCCGCCTTCTGCTGAGAAGTATCAAGCTTGTCCTGTATCTTTGTTACCTGCTATGCTTGAGATACTTGCACATACACACACAGCATTCTCTTCATAATATCAGAATGTTAGAATAGTATTTAACATTCCCCAAAACTTTATTTTCACAATGTTAACTAAATAGAACCTTGAAATAATCAAGTTCACTTTAATTGACAAACATATTCATAATTGAGGCATTCTATTTAGATATAGATGCTATAATAAACCAAAGAAAACCACAGAGAACTCCTTCCCTCCTGTCCTTTTTAACTTCCTTTGCAATACCCTCAATCATCCTTGTTCTCTCTCCTCCCACACCTACCTCATCATAGGCATATTTATCTAATATTTTAAAACTCTTGTCATATAAAAATAGTGCTTACCTACAATGTGCATTTCAATTTAAAATGTCATATGGTGGGTGTTTGGGAAAGGATAACATTTCATGATGTGACTTGAGTGCACATTGCCAAAACCAGTGAACACATAATGAATTGTAGAAACTATAATATTATTTACATTAGTTCCTTATTTCCGTCTCTATTCATTCAACATTATATGAATAATTGACTCAAGTATACACAAGCAGTGGAATAAAATAGTTGTATATAATATCCCCTTGCATGTACTAATGGCATTTTTGTTACAACTATATTATATGTTATCTCTTAGTAAATAAATGTCTTTTGTGCATTTTGAATACATTCATAATTTTTCTTTGAATAAGTTCATGTATTGCATGAAAATGAGATTAGTGGCAGATGATCACACAGCAAAAGTTGAACATGCTGTATCGGCGTTCATGCTTTTTCTTTACAACTTGTGTTGTATTAAATGTTACATTAGTCTCTAAAGAACATAAGATATTGAATACATTTTGGTGCAAACAAAACGCCTTGAGAAAAGAAGCCACCTTACCCAGCATGACCTTTCCCCCCCTAAAGTCAGTCAGCATTATATGCTGACCCAACTCAGTCCCCTTTTATGACGATAGTTTTTATAACAACAAAAATCCCCTCCCCCACAGGTCCCTGTGTACTCATTCGTTGTACATTTCAGATAGAAAACAAAGCAGAATTATTTGGTGAATGGGCCTTGGGTCCATAGTACCTCAACCTTAGTCATTGTAGTAGCATGATGTGTAGAAAATGAGAGATGTCTGCTTGAAAAGGAAGAATAGCTTTGTGCTCAGAGCACTGGACTGACATTTAGGAAATACGGGCTCTGCCACAGATTTTTCTATCTCAAAATATAGTAGTTCCAGATTTGAAAATGGCGGGGGAGAATAATAGTGAGGATAGTGAACAAAAAAAAAAAAAGTACTAGCTGTTTGGTTTGGTGAGCATCAACTGAATGAGGCAGGAATCTTGCAGAAAACAGTGTATGATGATATCATGTGACTGTTACGCATACAGTCAAGAAGTCAGTGTTGAAGGTGTTCGAGCACCTTTACCGTGGTCAATTTCTGGCTTTTTAGTTCTTCACAACTTTAATGTAGTTGTCTGTATATTAATATATACATATATGCATATGTAAATGCAGCCTGCTTTAACAATGTAACAAATACATCCACAACACTTTCAAACTTATGAATTGTCTTCAGTTCAAACAGTTGCCTTTGAACTGTCACATGACAGAGCAGTAATAATCGAATCTGAGATTTTAAGTTCTGATCCTCTGCTGTATCTTGGTGCAGGTTAGGACATTCTATTTATACCTTATCAGTACTTTCTCTAAAGCCTTCATTTTTGTATACTTATATAGCTTAGACTGTGTGTGTGTAATTTGCTACAGTCTTGTACCTTCATTCTTCTGTTGTACAGAAACTTACACGAGCTTAGCATCCTTATCTGCAAGGGTCACTAATAGGGGCCTAGGCATCATAGGCAGTTGGGGATGAATATAGGTCTTCCCCCTGCTCCATCCCTCTATGTTTCCCACTCTTCTTCTGGAAGGTATGAACTAAGTTCTGAGGTTTAATGCTGCTGCTCTTGGATAATTATTGTCACCACAGAACAAAATAAGTGCATATATACACTTAAGTGTTGTCATTAATTCTACTGTAGAGGTACCACAGATGTATGGATAAGGTGACACTTTCATCATAAACCTATGTTTTCAGCCAGAACTTCTGGATAATTCCTTCTGAGCTAGGATTCCTGGACAAGTACATTGTAATTCATGAATGAAACTGATTTTTCTCACAGTAGCTATTTGAAAAGAAGGTACTACTACCACAAAGAGTTAATGGAAGTTCTCTTCCCTTAACAAGCAGAACTACTTTAGGATCCAAAGATCCCCTGTTCAAATTACATTTGAATGAGTTTCCCCTCAGGTGAACTAAACAAAGGACATTTACTCATTTAACACTTACTCATTAGTTACTCTGCTAAATTCTGAACTCCAGTTTCCAAGATATTTAAAATTTGCTTAATTCTTCCCAGATTCACTTAAGCAACTAACTACTGTAGTTGATAGCTCAGATTTTCAAAAATGTTCATTTATTCTAAATATCTCACCTTATTTCGGTACCCAAATACCTTAAAAGATTTACACCCAACTTTGAAGGTATCTCAAATTGAGTACTCCAAAAGCAAGGCACCCAAAATCACTAGTTGCTCTTGATAAATTGTGGCATAGGTCTTTAATATTGGGTATAGGCATTTTTATTATAAATGACCTGTAAAAAAGCTATACTGTCATGAGGGTTGCTGCAGAAGTATTGTGCTCCAGATGACTGGTTTTTTCCTTAAAAACCCTAAGAAATGCAAATCTAACCCACTAAATGAACAAGGAGACCAGCATCTTTAGAGCTGAATATCTTGATTTTTGTGGATTTAAATCTAAACATTAATGTTAAGTCAACACCATTTTCTTCATGTTAATTGTTTTATGCATGTCTAGATGGATACTATATTAATACCTTTTACAAATTGGGGTTTAGCCAGGGTTAGTGATAACCACTGCATACTAGCTGTATAGGTAAAAGATGCTTTAGCACGCTCAGTGATAACTTCAAGGTTTTGCTCCTCCATTTATCCTTTGTGTATAATTCCTTTATGCCTGTGTTGTTCCACATGCCATTTTTACATTGAATTTCTATCTTCAGTGGTAATCAAGCTGGGCTGATTTGATTATATACAACATCACAGTGAACCAGTACTTCAGATTGTGGGTTTTTGAAAAGCAAGGCTTTTGGTACAAGTTAAAAGTATCCAAGCAAAGTTTCAGGCAGTAGTATGACAGTTTAACTTTTGAGCATTCCAGATCCACCACTTAACAAATGCCTCTTTATCACCATGCACCATGAAGAAATATCCTAGGCTTCTGCATTTCAACACACAGGCAGTTTTTAACTGACCAGTCAACTTATAAAGAGGTTTAAAAACTGGCCAGTAAATTTGTATAGTGAGTTCTATGTGTAAAATCAAAACTGAGAGCTGAATTGAGAGAGCTATTGAACCTTGTGAGTTTACTGTGTATAAAGCACCATAATATGTGAATTTTGTTTTGTTTATTGCAGATTTAGAAATGGCAATTGCATATTGGAATTTAGTCTTATCGGGAAGGTTTAAATTTTTAGATCTTTGGAATAAATTTTTGTTGGTAAGTATATTTTTCTATTTCTGTCTGTGTTCATACACAGTAATAAGGTGAACCCCAGAGCTTGTAAGATTGTGTGCCCACTGCAAAAATAAATAAAAAAGGGAGGGAAAAAAAGAGAGAGTAAATTAGTTGGAGAGTGCAGTGAATGACAGTAGTTTCCTTTTCAGCATCTGTGCTTTCCGATAACTGATACAGAACATTGTTAAAGGATGCTAAATTAATCCTCTATATAATTTCTTTGTGGAAAAGGAAATGATACCTAGAGGCAATTCCATAAGGTATGCCTGCCTAGCATCGCCCCCCTGCTAGCTGAGCATGATACTGCACAAACATTCTGCATCAGTTTACCCTTTGTAGGGTTTTCTGTCTCAGGAATTCAGGTGACTCAGTCCTCTGGTTGGGTCACTCTAAATTCAGTAAAAACAACGAGAGTTCTGTAGCACTTTAAAGACTAACAAATTTATTTTTGCAGGCACAAAAGCTGATGTAAGTAAATGGAGTGAATTATTTCTGTTTGAGCAATTATGTTGACTCCTTTTGTAGAGAGCAATCATTAGTAGGCTGTGACAGTTACAGTACTTAAAAATACCACTCTTCTATCAATACCCTTGTTTAGTTGATGGAACAAAAGTTGTACAAATTAGGCTTTAGAAACAAAGCCCAAAATATTGTCATTAAGCATCTGACTTATTCATCTACTTTACTTCGTTTACATGAAATTTCCGTGTACTTAGCATGGAAAATGTTTCTCTTGAATACATATGATTTTGCAATTCATTAATGCCTTTTCTCTGTATATATAGACTTTTTACAGTTTACCCAAATAAGCAGATGACTTCAAAAGCACCAATGTCTGTGGTCTTAGTAAAACCCAAGTATGTGTTTTAAAATGTAAATTTTTTCACACAAGTGTGCTTTGAATGAATGCAGCTTTAAGACAGCAGAGGTTTATTCATTACCTGAATGTGTGGCTTTTGTACATCTACGTCATCAAAACTAGTCATAAGATTTTGCATTATGACTGCTTCTGAAAACTGTTTTTAAAAAGACTCCAACTTGAATAGGCCCATTTAACCTAACAAAAAGTTAAAATATGTAGCTTTCTCCATTTTGTCATGTAATCGAAATATGTTCTGAGAGAAGTCTGTTCAGATTCCTACTTTTGTGGTGGTATTATAGGTAAGATTGTATAGCATTATTGTTTGCCTGACACTTCCCATTATAAAACCCTGTTTTCAGTTGCTTATAACATTGCCAAACTTTAACTGTTTGTGCTGAAATTTTCCTGGCTAGATGTCTGCCTCAGGCTGGAATTGTTTTCCAAAAATTCAGCCAAAATGGTTCAACCATTTCTGAGAACCACGCTAGTGAAAAATGTCTTGCCCATGTTTCATTCTGGTAACCTTTTTGAAAAGCTCTACTATCTCCAACCATTTGCAGTGAGAATACTAAATTTGGCAGGGGACTTTAAATTTGGCAGGTGGGTGGCCGTTTTGTCAGAAATGTGCCTTTTCTTATTCCCAAGCAAATCCACCCAAATTTGGCCACCTCATAAATCTTTGAAAAAACTGCAGTTCACAAATGCACAATAGGTTTGCTAGAGATTTGTTGCTAAAAACTGAAAATTCTGACTATACTGAGCATGCTCAGACTTTCCAGGCAATTGCAATTTTGGTCACCTGCATGCTATGTTGTGGGCCAGGTTCTGTAACACAGAAAGATTTAAATGTGTTCTCAGTTCTCCCTTCTTGGTTCAGACAGTGTGAAACAGCAAGCTGACTGATTTGAATGCAGAGGGAACAAAAGTCAGACCTGGGAGAAGGAGAGGCAATAAAGACCTATGGGGGCAAACACTGCAACCTGTAGGCTGGCAGTTGGTTGAGGAGGGAGACTGGGAATCAAGGGGATAGACTGGGCTGGGGGGACTGAGGTCTGATGAGCTGGTGGGGCAAGTGAGAGTGGCTGGGCAAAGAGACCAGGATGTGGAGCTGGGGGAGACCATGGGTGTTGGATGAGGAGACCGGGAGGAAGACCAGCACTGGGAGCCAGTTGGGGATACAGAATTTGGTAGGGAAGGTGGGGGGGACTGAAGGCTGGAGGGTTAAGATAGCCTGATCGGACTAGGAGCTGGAGGAGAGTGGGAAGGGGATTGGGTCTGTGAAGTGCAGGGGAAAGACTGGGACAAGGAATCTGCAGGAGAATATTTGACTGGCTGGACAGGAAGACTGGGATGAGAAGTTTGAGGGGTGGAGACGAAGTAAAGAAAATAGGACTAAAATGAGGAGCCAGGGTGAGGAAGACACATGACTAGGGTAGGTTGGAAGCTACAGGGCAGAAGGGGTCAAGCTTGAGAACTGGCAGAAGAGTACACACTAGAGCATACTCTCCTCCAGAACCTGGAATGGAACCCAAGATCCTTGAGTCTCACCAGTCCTCTGCTGTTAGCAAATATCTGAGAAGCCCACTTAGCATCCCTCTCTAGTGCTGGACCACACAGAGGATGACAACCTGTGTCAGAGCTCTGGTCTAGCTCTCCCTGCTGTACACTCACCCGTGCTGCTGTGTTTTACCCCATGCACCGGACCTGTGTGCTTTTAAGTTCCCCTTGGTCACTGGTTAGACTTCAGAATGACTCTGGCCTCTCTGGCACATTTCCTAGGCACATGCTATCTGTTTAATATCATTCCTTGAAGTTGGACCCCCACAGCCCAGCTGCCCTAGGCTCCCAGAATAAGTACTGTGCCCCTAAAACACTCCTGGGGCTTAAGCAAATCCTTCCCCAGAGCTCCACATTGTGGACACTGTGTTTACAGTTTAAACATTCAGGGACACATGATAGTTGAAGCCAATACACTGACTTCGCAGAAAGATTTCTAAAAACAGTCACGTTATATTAGACAGCATGAGAGAGAGAGATCCATGCAAAATTTAACCCCTGTATGTTTTTCAATGCCTCAGTTTCCTCACCGTTCTTGAGCATTGAACCTTGATAATGTTCTTTTAAGGTAGTTTTTTGTGTGTAATAGATTGTGACCAGGTTGCCTCTGGGGCATCCCCTCATTCCTCAATGGGGTACAACTCACCTAGCTGCAGTTCTCCTCTGTTAGATCTCTGTTTCTTGCAAGCTCTGATGTCGTACTTAAGCCCTCTCCCCAAGGCACACTTCAGTCCTATACAAAACAGAAAACCACAGCTCAAAACAGGGTTGTCTGTTGAACGTTTAGGACCCTGCCCTTCTATCAAGGGCTTATTTTCAGATAGTCTGGGCTTCAACTGATTCCCCTCCCCAAGGTCTGGTTGTCCCTTTTAGCAGGGGCTTGGCCAGATGGCAAGCTAGCTTAGTCTCTGGGCTACAACCAAGCTTCCTTTAAATCAGAAATAGAGCGCTGCTGTCCTTCCAGGGCAGCCCTGGACTGCACTAGGTCTTCTCTTAACTCCCTTCTCCCCCGCAGATGTAGCAGGGCCAAGCCAATTAGGTCCTTAGGCTCTCATTACCCCTCTTTGCTAGTGGGAGGCCTTATCTGCCCCATCACATAGATACTGTATTGAGTTATTTTCAGTTTTCCCAGAAGTAATGCAGCAGGAGGATGTTCTCTAACGGTGCAAGTAATTATTTTAAGTTATTTCAAATACAAGTTTTAATAAAATAATGTCATTTTGTAAGCCGAAGGGGTTATGTCCTTCTAAATCAACTGCATACTTAAATCTTAGGGTGCTCTGACCTGTGAGTGCCAGTGTAAAATTGGAGAACACTCTTGTTTTTTAAAGCAAATTTTTTATAGATATTTCTCTGCAGCTGCTGCTACTCCACTAAAACCTGTGTGAGGCAATGGAAAGGGGTAGCTTTTTTTGAAATGCTCGTGATGTAATACGGACTCATCATGTACATATGGAAGCCCTAGAGGTGTGTTTTGGTTTCATTCTAGGAGCAGCCCCAGGGGCTACATAGAGTAGCTTGCATATCTCCCATCGACTTCCTAACTCCTACTTACCACGGTATCTTCAGTTCGCTGCGCCGACGGGAAATGCGCTCCCATCGACACAGCGTTACTCCACTAGGTGGAGGTGGATTAATAGCATCGATTTCCAGGTCAGTTGAGCGGGTCTCCACTTCCGCTTAATCGATCCGGATAAATCGATCTGACGACAGCGAATTTGCTGCCGTCAGTATAAGCGTAGCCTTAGAAAGCTTTCAACGTTAATAAAGAGCATGCTACAGAATTATGTTAGTTAGATTTCTTTTAAGTAAAATCTGAATTTAAAACAACTGCAGAATTTGAAAATAACTTGTATCTTAAACCAATATAATTTGTTTCCATATTACATAGGAACACCATAAAAGATCAATCCCAAAAGATACTTGGAATCTTCTGTTAGACTTTGGAAATATGATTGCAGATGATATGTCCAACTATGATGAAGAAGGTAATTAATATGAATTTTAATATTTTTAAAAATTGGATTATAGCAAAATAGAATTAATCATAGACCCATAGAAGACTGGGGTTGGAAGGGACCTCAGGAGGTCATCTAGTCCAACCCTCTGCTCAAAGCAGGACCAACCCCAACTAAATCATCCCAGCCAGGGTTTTGTCAATCTGCACCTTAAAAACCCCCTAAAAACCACCACCTCCCTAGGTAACCCGATCCAGAGCTTCACCGCCCTCCTAGTGAGAAAGATTTTTCTGATATCCAACCTAGACCACCTCCACTACAACTCGAGACCATGCTGTGAATAACACCAAAACATAACTTATACCCAGTGTTTTAAAATGTCTACTATCAGGAGCAGAGCTCCTAATACATTAGATCATATTTACTGCTGAGATCATTGCCTGTAAGTAGGCTGAATAGGATCTTGCTTTAAGGTACAGATGAAAGTAAATCATCCTTGATTGCATGGGTACAGTATCTGCTGTCTAACATGTTATGTTACAGAAGCCACAATAGTACTGTGTATTCCCATACAAAAATCTTTTTTAGCTTTAAATTAAGGTTGCTAAACTTAGAAAAATATCTACACAAATATAGCTTTTTACATGTAGTGGTCTGGAAGTGAAAATTAAGTTTTTATGAAAATATTCATTAATTCATAATCAATGTAAATGTCTAATAATAAAAACTAAACCTTATCTCTGCAGTAAAAATATTAAGGACTGTGTTTGTGTGTTCTCACTGACGTATATTACACTGTTGCCTCAAACCTGCAAAACACTTACATATTTTGAGTACCTTTATGCATGTAAATAGTTTCCATTATATAAATGCCTCTAATAAAAGTACCATAATCTTGGTTTCAAGTCAAATTTATTATAAATATCTCATAATATGAATATGATATAACATGCAAATAGTTTTTGCTATGAAGTATAGCTCAGAGAGAACATGCTTTGATTTCTTTTATTAGTTAGGAACATTTTCTTTGTGAAAGATTGCCCATGTCATCATCATGTTATATCCAGTGCAATGCCTAAAATATAGGTCATGCTGTAAAGTTGAGATCCCTTGTGTTTAAATACTAAATAGATTTATTTTAAGTTTTATAACTATTATTATATATTTGACTTCTCTTTAGGAGCATGGCCTGTTCTCATAGATGATTTTGTGGAATATGCACGACCAGTAGTTGCAGGAGTAAAGCGCAAAACTTCCTAACCACAGACTCTTCCAAATGGACTAAGTTTGCAATCTGAACTGTATCAGGTAACGAAGACCTTTTCACCAATAACTGTGCACACCGTCACTGATTTCAATAGTCGTGGCAAGATGCCACTGACAAAACTTGAAATTGCTCCTTTCTGCCTAAGAAAATGATGGCTGACTCGTGAACACTGCAAGAAGAAACTCAAGATAGTCCAGGCTGTTCATAGGATATTGGCTTCAATTATTGTACTGGTTGTATCATATAGGATGTAGATTTTGCATGATTTTATACTTTGGAGAAGTTTAACTAGAGGCCATTTTAAGGTTTTGACAGCACGGCATGCCATTCAGTTCATGATTCAAGATGAACACCAGCAGTTACATAATTAAAACTGTATTATATTGTACTTATATTAAAAGCAGTATTTGTGGTATATAAATTAAATCCCTAAATAAAACGTATGTAGTATGTTGTATTTTTATACAAGTCAGCTCTGTGTAAGTATCTGCCCTAATATAAACTTGTACCAAAACACTTACTGATACTTCTTTCTTGGTGTCAGGATTCTAGATTTATAATTTTAAGCTCTCAAAAATGTACAGATTGACCATGTCTGTTTCTTTTCCCTTGTAAGGTAATTTCTTTATCACAGTGTTCACTTGAAGTGTGTGGTTATGTTAGCTATCTATAGCATTGCTGCACTTGGACTGCTCTACATTGTTTTGACTCCAAGGATGATTTGAATGTAATTACTTTATTTTTTTAAATAGACCCTTAAACAACCAAAGACACATTTTTATAATTCATGTTTGATAGATAAATATAATTCAGTTTTTCTTCAACTTTACGTTTTCCATTTATCTTTTTTGTAAATAATGAGTTGGTGGGATTTGAGGATTTTAGTAGCCTGCCATGAACCATAAAATAGCTAGGTTCCATTTAAATGTCATATTTTGTGCATGCAATTCCTGATCTAGTCTCAATCCCGAAAAGGAAGGCGGGGGTGAGTAGGAATAAAGACAGATAATCAGAGTACAGACAGCATATCTTAACGTCTATTTAGAAGGGGCAGGAGATGGATTTTTTTTTTTTCTTTACACTATGATGACTCTTGTCTCTGGTGGTTCTAAATATTTGTAAAACAAATAATGATTCTTCTCTGTGTAGTGTCCCTGTGGGTCTTGCACTTCAGCTGCTCATGCACCTCTTGAGACCTTGATCAGAGTTTTTCCGTTAGCATTGTTCGTTTGGCCTGTGCATGCATCATATACATCTTTATGCCTCACACCGTGGCTATATAGGGTTGCGCAGACAAACCATCCTCAGTTCCTACTCAGCTGCCTTGGCCTGAGGTGGACCCCTAGTGTGTCTGCCTGGAGCATGCTTTAGCTAACTACTTCTTCATAGTTTAGTGTTAGTATTAGATAAGTTAGTAGATAAGTAGCATGAAGATTAATTTTGTGCTGCTTTCTCCATCTGGGGAACCTTTCTGTCTTGGCATGGCATACCCAGCTCTACAGGATTCAAACATTGCCTCTCCTGTCAGGAGACTCTTCCAGTCAGCAATGGTCACTCTGTGTGCCCACTGCTTTGGGAGAGTCACATCTCCCAGGAATGTGACTTTTACTTGGTCCTGAAATCCAGGGCAAAGAAGAACTGGGAAATCAAGTGGAGGCTGCTGCTGCTGAAGCACTCCCTTTGACCTGCTTGAGAGAGTCAGGTCAGGAGATCTGGACATTTGTCTCCAGAGAGATGCAGTGGCCCTTTGACCTTAGCACAGACTTCCCCTAAAAGAGGGAAGACTTCTAAGGCCTCAGTGAAGGCTCTCAAGAAGAGGAGCGCTGGCTCCCATCGTGAGAAGCCTGTTCTCAAAAAATCTTGTTCCCGTGCTAAGTCCAGGGTATCAAAATACTCAAGCTCTCAGTTCCATACCATAGGAGTGAAAGACTCCTCTGGTACCAGTGAATCCAGAAAGTCCAAGAGTTTTAGGGGGAAACAGATTTGACAGCACCTTGGTACCATCTACAGGAGACAAGGAAAATAAGGATAAGAGCTTCTTCAGCCCAGTAGCATTGAGCATGGCTCCATCATTGGCACCTACCTAGCTAGGGCTCTCAGTATCATATAACTGAAGCATCTGACACCATCAGCACCTACTTGGGTATGCTCAAAATCTATGGTACTATCTACTTTGATTGCCAAGCACACTACCATGTTGGTACTGATCCTTCAGTCAGTATCCTTCAGATACTCAAAGGACTTATCAGTGGCAGATGAACCAGAATCTCCACATCTCATTGGTACTAAATGTCTCTCGGTACCAAGACCTCAAGTCTCTGGACTACCATCACTCTCTGGTACTACTGTACTCTCCACCCTTTTCTGCTTGTGCTCCCCTATTGAAAGATACCTAGAAGAAGGATGACTTTCCTTTAGTCTCATCCTGGTTCTCCTGCATATTCATACGGATATCTGTTTTTTTACTCCCATAGGGAAGAACCCTCATGCTCAATACCAAGGGTGGTGGAACCAATCCTGGATGCCATCTCCTCCCATTTGGGTCTCCCCAGTGGCCATCCTTGGGCTGCATACCAACAGCAACTTACCGGACCACTGGCTCTGGCATATTGAGAGGTTAAAGATGTTCAATCCTGTACTCCCCAACACAAGGAGACATTTGAAGAACAAGAGCCAGCCCTCACTCCTATCTCTTCGTCATCTCCAAATGTGGCAGTCGTCCCTCCAGCACCTTCCATGGCTGATGATTTCCTGCAATATCAGGACCTTATAAAGTGGGTAGCCAACAGTCTTCAAATACCACCACCTGAAGAGGTCAAGAATGTACAATACAAATTGCTTGATATTTTGCGATCAGCAACACCCATTACAGTTGTGCTACCCATCAGTGAACTGTTCCTGGACCAGGCAAAGACGGTTTGGCAAACACCTGCTAACACTCCACCAACTTGAAAATGGGTAGATAAAAATATTATGTCCATCCAAGGACTCTGAATTTTTATTCTCCCATCCCCCACCTAATTTTCTGGTGGTGAATGCGGTGAACGAGTGGAGTAAGCAACACTGTTCAATCTACACCATATGACAAGGGCCAAAAGCATTTAGACTTCTTTGGATGGAAGTCCAGTTCTTCCTCAACTCTGCAATTTCAGATCTCAAACTATCAGGTAGTCATGACTAAATAATAACTTCACAAACTATAATAAATTTACTGTCCTTTTATTCATCATCTTCAACAGAAATAGAAGGGAACAATTTCAGGCCATTGTCACCACAGTTCAATTATTAGCTAGAATTTCACTTCAAGCGTTCTTGGATGCCACATTACACCACTCCCAGGTCCATCTCGGCAGTGGTGGTTATGCACAGGGTGTCATGGCTCCCTTTTCCTCTCAGGGTTCTCAAGAGAGGTTCAGAAACGGTTGAAGACATCCCCTTTGATGGTTGAAAGCTGTTTGTAGAAACCACAGACAAGTTCCTTCACACTCTGAAAGACACCAGGGTCATGTTAAGATATCTGGCTATACATACTCCTACGAATAAAAGAAGGTTTGATCTGGTCACAAACAGTCCAGAGATATTGCCCAACTCAGTTCTCTGGGTTTCACAGATCCACCAACCTCCAGGAAGAGACATAAGTTCCAGAGGAAGAAAGCTGCTCCTCCTCCTCCCACAAGTACCTAGTCATAACTGAAACAACAGTTTTGACAGGTCAGTCAAGAGTTTGAATCCTCCCACACCTCTGGTTCAGCAGCTTGCAACCCTTTGCCCATCTCTTCCCTTTTGCAGACTGCTTTTCCCATTTCTAGCATGCTTGGAAGCGGATCACTACACAAGTGAGTCACATTGGTCATAACATCAAGCTATACTGTCCACTTTTCATCTGTCCTCTTCAGGGACCCCTCTCATAAGCTTTTATTCAGATAAGAAATAGCCTTTCTCCTTCAATTAGGAGCAGTAGAGCTAGTCCCAGCTCCTCACAGGGGAAGGGAAAAGCGGTTCTTCAAGTGCTTGCTCATGTCGATTCCATTGTAGGTGTGTGCACACCCACGTGCACGATTACCGGAATTTTTTCCCCTTAGCAGCATCCATTAGATCAGCTCTAGGACCCCCTGGAGCCATGAACTCGTGCCACGGTACACGAGGTGCCGCTGGCTCTGCACCCCCTCAGTTCCTTCTTTCCACCCATGATGGTGGAATCCATATATCTCTCTTGCCCAAAATAGTATCCCAATTTCACAACAACCAAGACATATTGAAAGGACAAAACCCTTTTGTAGGACCACGCAACTCTTTATTGCAGTGGAAGAAAGGATGAAGGGGATTACCTGTTTCCTCTCAAAGGATCTCCTCATGGATATCTTCCTGCATTAGACTCTGCTATGAGCAGGCAAACTTACCTCTGCTGGCCTTTTCCACCAGAGTGCTAGCCTCATTAGCAGCCTTTCTTGCGCAGATTCCAATACAAGACATTTGTAAAGCTATCTGGTCTTCAGTACATACCTTTACATCCTGCTATGCCATTATCCAGCAGGCTTGGGACGATGCAAGCTTCGGGAGAGCAGTGCTGCAGATCGCTCATCCATGAACTCTGAGCCCTCTTCCAACAATACTACTGGTGAGTCACCTAGAATAGAATCGATATGAGCAAGCACTCAAAGAAGAAAAGACGATTACTTACCTTTCGTAACTGTTGTTTGAGATATGTTGCTCATGTCCATTCCGTGACCCACCGTCCGTCCCCTTGACGGTAAGAAGGGATTGAGAGGGCGCAGGGCCAGTGGCACCTCATATATCGTGGCATGAACGCAGGTCTCCATAGGGCTCCAGAGTTGGCCCTACAGACACTAAGGGGAAAAATTTCCAGTAATCATGCACGTGGACGTGCACATACCTAGAATGGAATGGACATGAGCAACACATCTTGAAGAACAAGTTATGAAAGGTAAGTAACCATCTTTTCTTTTTGAGATATTTCCTTGTGCCAAAGAAGGATGGAGACCAATTTTTGGATCTAAGACTACTAAACAAATTCATAAAGTCTCAAAAGTTCAGGATCATGATTCTGGCAGCTATAATCCCTTTATTAGAGGCAGGAAGTAGGTATCTTATAGGTCCAGGACCTTAAACCAATTTCCATACAGCAGTACACCCATTTTCACAGAAAATACCTACGTTTTACTATAGGCCAGGAACATTTTCTATACTTTGACCTTTGGCCTTTCCTTGGCCCCAAGGATGTTCTCAAAGGTCCTAGCAGTAATGGCTGCTTACTTCTGTCAAGAGGCGATTCTGGTCTTCCCAGACCTAGACTGGCTGTCGTATGAAGTAATACTGTCATCCATGCAGATGCCCTCTCTCTTTTCCAGGAATTAGGTCTTCAGCTCAATGTAAAAAAATCCACATTGATCCCTGTACAAAAAATATAGTTTAAAAGGGTGTACTTGGATTCAATTACAGCCATGGCGTACCTTCCTGTGGAGAGTTTCTTAACTTTATCACATCTGGACAGGACCATTAAAGAGAGATTTCAAACCTCAGTAAGAAGCTGTTTGCAGCTCCTGAGTCATATGGCAGCTTGTGCCTTTATGACCAGTCATACAAGACCTATGACTCAGTTGTTCCCAGGGCTGGCTGAGAACAATCTATTCACCAACCAGACAGTTTGGACAAGCATGTCATGGTCTCCCTTCATTTAAAGAACTCCCTAGACTGGTGGAAAGATCAGCTCAATATCGCTGTAGGCACTCGTTTTGTTTGCCAGCTCCCAACAATAATTATGACAACAGTTACATCTCTATTGGAAGGGGGAGCTCACCTCAGTACCCCCATGGCAGAAGGAAACCAGTCTCTACATCAACCTGTTGGAACTCAGGGCAGTCAGGAATGCTTGTCTTCATTTCCTACCCATCATCAGGAGCAAATCCATTAGGATCATGATGGAAATGTGGCCTGCATGTTGTGTGTCAACATACAAGGGGGAGAGCAAGATCCCCCTCCTTGTGCACCAAAGCAATAAAGTTGTGGAACTGGTGTATAGCCCATCAGATCCAAATTCCAGCCGTTTACCTACTGGAGTTCAGAACACTACAGCCAATGCCCTCAGCAGGTTTTTCTTCCAGCACTCCATGGCATGTTCCAGAATTGGGGACTACCAGAGGTGGACATCTTCGCTGCCACCAGGAACAAGAAGTATAGTTGGTTTGCTCAAAAGGAGGTCCAGGACATCAGTCTGTGGGAGACACCTTTCTCCTATCTTGGATGAAGGGGCTATTCTGTGCATTTCCTCCAACACTGAATACAGAGAGTGATGAACAGGATCAGACATGACAAGGTGGTCCTTATAGTACTGACTGGGCGAAGGCAAATTTGGTATCCTGACCTGCTTCAGCTGTGCATCCCCCCAGGAATCAAACTTCCACTCCTTCTTCTTCTCTTCCCAGACACGGGTCATTTACTTCACTCCAACCTTTGGAACCTTCATCTCAGGGCATGTAGTTCGTGGGACTAGAATCTACCTGCTTTGTGGAAGTACAACAAGCGTTACTGAGTGGCAGAAAGCAGTTAACCCAAATTATTAAGCTGCAGAAGTGGAATTGATTCAGCCACTGGTGTCAGTGCCACCAACTCGCTTCTGAATCCTTATTGCTTTTCAGCTGTTCTGGACTACCTGTTGGAATTAAAGAAATCAAGCTTATCGGTTAGCTTGATTTAAGGTTCATTTCCTTGCAGCATCAGCATTTCATCATCCAGTGGCATGTATAGTCAGAGAAATAGGGGCCTTTCCCACCCCTTTATGGAGTTATTCAAGGACAAGGTCTCTCTGCACCCACACCCTAAATTCTTACCTAAGGTACTATCAGAATTTCTTCTTAACCAGTCCAGTCATCTGCTGACTTTTTCCAACACCTCAACAGAAGACTTCTTTTCACGCCTTAGATGTTAGGATGCCAATGACCTTCTATCTAGATAAGGCCAACCAATTTCAGAAGTCACCTAGACTGTTTCCATTGTGGACAGATCCGAGAGGTCCATGACATCTGCCCAGAGATTGTCGAGATGGATCTCTGAGTGTATTGTCGCTTGTTACGGTGTATCTGGTGTTTAACCCCTTCTCTCACCTAAGTAACAACACATTCTACCAGATCACAAGGAACATTCACATCATTACACAGAAACATTTCAGTATCTGAGGTGTGTAAGGCTTCAGTACATACATGTTCTAAACACTATACCTTGATCCATGCCTCCAGTTCAGATGTAGCACTTGGTAACATGGTCCTATCTTCAGTTTTAGACTCAATTCCGAAGCTCCTTTCTTCTAGTGTCTCCCACTTATGGTACCCATTGGGACGTTACTCAAAGAACAAGAAGAGGTTACTCACCCTGTGCAGTAATAGTGTTTTTTTTTTTAGATATGGGTCCCTATGTGTGCTCCACTATCTGCACTTCTTCCCCACTGTTTTGGACTGTCATCTGTAGAAAATGTGCATGGGCGAGGAACTGACTGAGGTTCATTCACACAGCCCAACATAGTCTCAATGTGAGGCACAAGGATATATAGGACACGTGCATGGGCCAAACAGATCCTGCTAATGGAAAATATCCAATCCAGGGCGTGAGAGGAGCATGAACCCCTGAAATGGAGCACTCATAAGGATGCTCATCACAAAGAACCACAGTTACTCCACAGGGTGACTCATGTCGTCTTATGGTATAAGTGGGTGCAATATCATTGACTTCAGTGGAGTTGGATCAGTTTATGCCAAGTCTGAATTTGGTAAGTCATCTCTGTTTTCCTATGATCTGTACCTTTTCGCAGGTGACGAGGTACAAGGGATTAATCTTATCTTTCTGTACAGTCTCTTCTTGTCCATGAACACAAAATGTGCATAGAGAGAGGTTTCACTGAAAAAATTCAGCATATTACATTAACATACAGGGCTCTTGTAAACACTACCTCAACCAGCTGTCTATTGTCATCATTGTAAAAGTTTGTTGAAGCAAATAGCTGTTAATTGCTTTCAGCTATGATTACTCTTTTCTTTAGTCAGAGCTGAATTGGCACAAGACTTTACAGATGATAGGGCATTCGCATTAACTAATCTTCTGAGCTATGTTATTTATTGAAATATTAATATGAGGTCATTATATATCAATAATATAAACATTTCCTAACCTGTTGTACCATTTTGCTTCATCAGCCATGAATATCTGCAAGGCTTATAGTATTTAAAAAAAAACACCTCTAACATTTTGACTTTTTAATAAGTAATTGACTTTAGTATGTGAAGACAACCTACAGTAATAAAGCATCTCTCTGTAAACATCATGTTGACAAGGAAAATATTACCTCCATTTTTTTCTTCAACTTGTATGAATTTAAATTGTGCATGCTGGTGAAAAGGAGGGGGGTGGAAATCTGAATTTGTCTGAATCAGCAAATTTCCTGTAATAAGTGCCATATGGAACTGACATGTTCTAAATAAACCATTGGCAGATTATTATTAGTCTAGTTTTACTCGTATTGAGCATTTGTAAACATGTCTTGACAGTTTATCCACTAGATGTCAGTATCTCAGTCCCTTTTGGTATGTTAGTATATAATATTTATAGTAACTAAGAAGTAACACCATTTTATTTTAACCTCTGAAGCATCTGCTTAGAAATACATTTGTATGCATAATTTAAATTATTCTAAAGAAATCAAATGAAGCTAAAGCAAGAAAAGCAGAAAGGATTGCACTATTTTTACAAAAACAAATAGGTGAATAGTCTGTAGCCATTAGATATTAAATGTTTAAAACTTTCCAATATCCTCAACTACATTTATCCTATCTAATGCAATAAACTAGTGCTTTAACAGACAATTGTGACCTGAAATAGAATTATATACATAACCAACTAAGCATGAGTTGCTTAATCTATAGATCTATTATAGGCAAGTGGGTAGCTTCCATTACAGCAGAGCTTGTGAAACATTTGGTCATGCTGAACACTTGCTAGAATCAGTCTAACTGACCCTTCACCATTTTTTAAATTGATGTATTGTATAAAATTCATTTGTAGTAAGGAAAAACATTGAGGTCATCACTCAGTTTAGTCTTGCAGCCAAGTTGGGCTTATCTGCTTTTCCTCTTCTTACTCTGAGAGGAAGGGGATGCTCAGTGCTCCTTAAGCTCTTCAGTTTCCCTGGACACACACACCTTTATGTTCCCCTTTTAAGCCTTACTCCTATGAGGGCTCTTCCTGGACAACAGCTTCCATGTGAGGAAGACTGGGCAGGATTCCCATAGTGCAGCTTGTGAAATAGCTGGCCAGTAGGCTCCAATTCATTCTCGCTTATGTGGAGTACCCCACTTCCATGCTGCTCACAGTCTCCTGCACCTTTCAGACTTACTTTGGAACATAGCCGAGATCCTTTCACATAATAGCACAGAACAAAAGCTCTCAGTTGTTAAGCCAGAGGCATATTAAATATAAATATCTTCCTTTCCCATAATTATTTGCCCTATGTACTTTACTATTGCTTTTGTCCTTTGTTCAAACTCATTCAAAGGGGACTGGTTATGACTTGGCATTTAGGTAAATTGGTATGGTGATAACATCTAGGCCAACCTGCTTATTACAGCAAAATCATACAGAAATCTGTCGTCAGGTTAATGTGTACAGTATTAGTGCCTAGACACACTGTATATTTTTTAAAAGTCTGTGCCAATTTGTTTAGTTTGACTTGTTAGAATATCTTAACTTAATCATGGGGTTTGTACTTGGTAGTTCTAAATCAATGTATGTCTTGTTAAGGAGAACAAGCCTGCAGGCATTTACTCATGCAATGCAACTCATCAGAGTCTTGCTGCTAGGTAAGCTGTACATCTGTAAATGTGGTAATGGAAAAAGAATAAATAGACTTTCAATATAATGCATCAAAAACATTTTTAAAAGTATTTGATGTATGGTTTTTGTCTGGTTTTTCTGGTTTGGAAATCTTGTAAAGCTTGGTGTTTTTCAGTTCAGCTTATTTGTTAGATCCTTACATCTGTGTCATCTTTTGAATGATTGAACAACAATGCAACAAAAATGAATTTAATATTTAAGCTTAAAAGAAAATTGTGTCCATTTTGCTTAGCTGAGTAGCCTCAAATTGCAGAAAGTATAGAAATCCTTCTTGCCATGTTTAACTGCAGTGATGGAATCATTAAGGTACAATATAGTTGACCAAACACCTATCTCAGCACCAGGCTGTGAACTCCAAAATAAACTTCCTATCATCAACTCCTTCTGCCTCAATTCTCTATCCACTCATAGATCTTGATTTCCAGGGCACTCTTTCCAACACACCACCTCTACCCCTTAGGGAGAAGTTCTAGGCTGCTATCTCTTTGTATTGCTCTCATATACATTTAGTCTTAAATCATTACACTATAGTTTTTAATAATTGTCATTGGAATGCACTAATGGGTGGAAGACAACATGCTTTTTTTAAAAAAAGTCATAAGTTATGACAATGGCAATATGGAGCCCAGTTATTAAACTAATCTAGCATTAAAATTATTTAAACTAGTAAACCAGGTTGGGTTATTTTTCACTAACGCAGTCTTGGAGCAAGGTAAAAATGCAGTGAAGTGTCAGTAGCCTCATAGTTAGGGAAGACACTATTAAAGCTGGTGCTAAGGCAACACTCAAATACTAGGGACCTGGATATGGTATAAAAACCTGACGAAGTAACTGACTAAAGCAGTAACATGTGCTGCCCCTTTGTCATGGGAACCCTTGGAGGTAGTGAAATGAGAAAGATGGAAGGAGAAAACCAAGATGTTTTGGGTTGGGTTTTTGGTTTTTTTTTAAATAGGAAGAATATTGAAGGAGTGAGAACAGTGGATGTCTCAGGAACAGTACAGTTGGCTCCTGAGGAGGGAAATAAAAAACTGATGTATGCACGCCTTCCCCAGATCCTGCTTGCACCTTCTCTCTAAATGTGAGAGTGATTCTATACTCCATCATTACTGTCATTTGCTTTTACCTGCACAAAGCTTTTAAAATCAGATAAGTAAATAATGGGTCCAGGAGGATGTGGCTCACACAGAACCTGCTCACTGACCCTATCTCATGTTGTTCCCCAATTGCAGTTGGCTGCCATCCCTCTCCCTCCATCTTGGACTGTTGCTGTTTGCAGTTTGCTGCCTTCCCTTTCCCCTCAGTCTTGCGTTGTTCCCCTTTGTGGTTTGCTACCTTTCCTGCTCCACATGCTTCTCTCCTTTGCAGTTTACTGCCCCCTTCCCTGACTTGTATGGTTCCTCCCCCCAACCCAGTACTTTATCCCCCCGTTTTGCAGGCCCTCCTTCCCTTGCATTTTGTTCCTTCCCCTGCATCTCAAGTGATTCCCTCTCCCCTGTACTGTGTTGCCTGCCTCTGAGTCCTGTCCCAGCCTACCCTGCTTGCTGTTTGCCTGCCTCCCTTGCCCACCCCTTTTTTTGCCCCCCCGCCTCATCCAACCCCACTTGTCCTGTGCATCCACACATGCCCATATGTGTGTTCTCCCCCCTCATTTTTTGTGTCTCTCTCACTTAGTGCATCTCCGTACCCGCAAACTGCTAGTGCAGCTGGATAAGCCAATTTTCCTTGCCCTGCACATGGCTGCATTCCCCCTCCCCTTTCTGTATGTGAGGAACTCCTCCATTTTGTGTTTGTGTCCTCCCTCCGTGTGGCTGAGTGGAGAGGAGTGGTTAGCGTCCTTCCCCCTTGCCTCTTCCCTTTATTATTTACATCCTGGCCCCTTTCCCCTGGCTGTTCCGATCACCAACCCTCACTGGCAGACAGTCCAGAGGTTTCATTTATAGAGGGAAGACTGAGGGAGGGGGATCCCCCGCCACTCTTCTTGCCCTACCCTTGGCTTTCTCCCCCATCCACTCCCACCTGCGTCGGCATCATCACCACCCCCAGCCGGGTGGCCGCAGAAGGTGCAGGCAGGGACTCCACATCACTGGAGCCCCTTCAGTCAGCATGAAGGACCAGGGAAGAAAAAGGGGCAAGAGTCCCCCTCAGAAGGCTCTTTCCGTGCTGGCGGTTGCTATGGCCATGGTCCCACATCCCCTCGCTGTCCCATTCACCAGCTCTAGAAGCGCCTGCCCTTCAGGCCCCAGCACGTCATCCCGAGGGGCTGAGGCCCCATCTGCTGTCCATCATTTGCTATGGCCTCTTCGTCCAGCTGTGTTGCTGCCTTCGCGTCTGCTGCCTCGTGGTAGCCACCCTGCCCCACATCAAAACCAACAGGTGGGCAGTGGCGCTGGTGGGGGGGAGCCCTTGGGCATAGGGGTGGCCTCTCAGATGCACGGGAAGGTCTTCACCTTCCTGTCAGCAGAAGCTGATATGAGGAGGTGGAGTGTGATGCCCTGTCCCTTTAAATGTTAGAGCTACCCTGCTACCACCAGCCATTGGGGTGGGGTCCACAGGGGGGGAGTTGAGGCAATGTTAGGGCAAATGGGAGCGGGTCCATCTCAGGGGGAGACTGCTCCTCCCTCCAGTTGTCCCATCCATGCTGCTTCTAATCCCCTGGCTATCAGCCCTGTCCACTGAGCCTGCCCCCGCTGGCCTGCCCACAGGCAACACCGAGGAGGACTGAGCACTGGTAATAGGGAGTGAGGGGGAGCAGTAAGTGCCACAGAGGTAAGTTGGGGGCCCAGCACCTTGTTTTTGACCTGAAAGAGGGGGAAGAGGCCTCCCATAAATCATTGTGGGGGACATTCCTGGGCTGCCTTCTGCACCCCTGAAGAAGGTCCAGCAGATGGAGATGATGGGGGTGCTCTGGCAATGGAGCGGGGATGACACAGCTCCTGTTGCTCCTCTCTTTCCCAGCTCACCTTGGTGGCTGGTGGGCAGGATTCCTGCTTGGCGGTGGGAGGCCTGGAGGCCATCTTTGAGGAGATTGGGGCCATGCGTCTGATCTCTGTAGCCCAAGGGGAGGTGACCCTCTGTAGCAGTCCTTGGTCTGGGTGCCAAGTCCTTCTCCTTCCTTCCCCCAGCTTACTGCCCAGGACACTGCCCCTGCTTCTGCCTCTGGGGTGCCCCCTTTGCTTTTTCCACCTGCCTGACTGTAGATGGCACCAAGGCTGCCAAGCCCATTGTGGCAAAGGTTGGCACCAAACAGACAGGTTTTGAGCCCCTCCTCAGGCTGGGTGGTCACTTCCAGAGCAGCTCAAGTGGGCCCCAGCCCAGCAACCCTAACAACTAAAGCAGAGGCCAGAGGCTCTGGCACCTGGGCCCAGTGTCATGGAAGGGCCTGCTCTCCATGTCCCTTTCACCCCTGTAACTGGCATGGTGGTGCTAACCCCCAATGGCATGGTTGCCAGGGTCCCCAATCCTACTCCCACTCCTGACCTTCCCCTTTGCTGCCACCTCGGGGGTTGTCATCCTCCCTTCCTTGTGGGATGGCCCTCAACAGATGGTATTAGTGTTTCTTCTTCCCACTCCACCAGGAGCTGCTGTGTTCCCTCCACTGCTCAGTCATGTCAGGGGACAAGATGGATCATGTGGTGTGAGTGGTGCTGCGCTGGGGATCAGCCACTATTAAGCAACAGAAAGGACATTGACAGAGGTAAGCGGGATGACAAACAGGAGTTGACAGGCTCCTTTGAGTCTGTGCATCTCTTGACCCTTATCATGCTGTGGGATGAGACTCATAGCTGTGGTTTTTTATAGCAGTGTAGACAGAGTGGACAGGAATAGCTATGCTTGGGTGCAAGATATTGGGTACAAATGCTGCAGTCTCCCCAAATCATGCCACAGAAGGACTGGTCATACACTGAACCAAACACTGAGTACAAAAGTGTCTATCAAAATGTAAGATTATCCATCAAGCTGGACATTTTTTGTGTTAATAGTTTTCCTAGACCCCCATGATCATCACTAATATTCATTCCAAAACGTATGATGCTAAATCTGCCACAGCTAAAACAGCCTGTGGATATGCTGTGGATATGCTGGTATGAAAAGTGCATTCTAGAGAGAATAGTAGAAGGTGCAGTATAAGATATTATTTTGCTTGATTTTATCCAAGGACAAAATGAATTAGTTAAGTATTGCTACTGTAAAGGGGACATAACAAAAAGGTTTATTTGTTTTGTTTTATGGATCAGCCAGCTTAATTTGGAACCAATGTTTTCTGGGTCACTTGTCTAAATTCAGTAGCAAACCCATCTGTGCTGCCAGATAATAAAATATTGCCATTAGATATAGTTAGAAATGTGAAAGCTCTACTGCATTTTACTGGGCTTTTTCTACATAATTTGCCAACCTTGTATCTGTAGCATTCAGGGAGGAGATCTGTGCATCTTTTTGTAACTGCAGACTATGCTTCTGTTTCTTAATCGGTTCCACAAAGAGAAGCTAACTCTAAAATATTTCAAAACCAAAGAAAAACATGTTTATTTACAAGCCATTAAAAAAATTAACACCCCTACCAGGCATTTGTTTTTCTGGGAGTAGAGTTACTTAAACTGGATAGTCAAAGTATTTCTGGCTTGCTTTATGCTGCATTGCAGGAATTACTTTGATCTTTGCATTTCACTTCTTGTGTGTTGTACACACGTGTTTTTACAATTCACTAAACCCTTGTAAAATATATTTGGATTAAGAAATGTTTTCTCGTCATTGGAGTTGGGACAAGAGGTGGCACCTGCGAAGCCAGAAAAGGCAACTCTTGCCTTATACAGAGTGCTCTGTGCAGTGACACAATGGCTAATATAAAGTGTGGGTTGAGCTGAGCAGAAGGCAAAGGAACAAAGAAAGATCAAGCCACAGTGGCTGCTTTAGACAAAAGGAAAGTGAAAAGTGTCAAAGTCCTTTGTGATGGAGAAATTTAAGGCTGCTGTCTTGCTGGCAGGGGTAGGGGATGCTCTTGGTTATCGAAATTTTACCCGAGAAAACAGCGCTTTAGGTGCAAAGATCCAAGAGGAACTGAAGGAAATTGGAGGGCTTGAGAACCTGGTGCTGTCTGCAGACAAATGGCCAGTGAGTGACAATACCCTCATGCACATGGCTACAGCAGAGGCTGTCATCACAGGTAAGTTGCGGCTGACTATATTGGGGAGGAACAAAGATGTGGAGCTGCTAAAACTTTCTTAAAAAAACCACTAAATGATATTGGACCAGTGAGCTGGGGAGAAACTATTCAGGTTCTAAAGATGCTGCTCTAGTAAGTGATAACAAATATAAGCCCACAACTTGTCTCACAGATTAAAGTAATATTCTGAGAGCTGCAAAAAGTAACCAGGTTTGATTTCTTAGCTTTAGAGTGTCTCCCTGTGTTTTTTCAAAGGTTGAAAACTAATAAAAATTAAAGACTAATATAGTGAGGCGCTCGGTAGCTATCAAAGTGAAAAACTGGTTAAATAAGTATTTCTGTGCCCTAAACTTCAGGGAACAATACTGCCCTCTGGTAATAAACCTGTTTTAAAAAATGAAGCTCTTGTACAGAAAAAAATGCATATAGACAAGTCATTAATACAGTTTCGATGCATTATTTTATACAGTACATAAGGATGTCACCAAGCCATCTGAATATCCATTAAGGACTAACCTGATTAGAAAAAAATATGTATCTTTGATCTACAGAGATTTTAAAATTACTATGTTTTCACCTAAAATATATTAAAAACAGCCAATGCTATTTATATGCACCCTTCTCTAAAAATCACACAAGTTTCAGCAAATACTTCTCCATTTTATTAAAGTAGTAATATTCTTCTGTAGGAAGCCATGTTTTTATATCCAAACTCTGCCCATTGAGCCAAAGTTTTTAAGATTAGCAAGCCCTTGCCATCAAAAACACATCATTAAGCACATTGTAACCGTATTTAGCGAAAAAATTTTAATTCAAAATGAAGCAAATCTTTATACCTCTCTTAAAATTAGTCTGTTTTCCTTAACATTAAGTAATAATATATATTAACATTCTAGATATATGAATGTATTGTCTAAGTTAATGAATTTCACTTGTGCTCATGTTTCATTCTTTTATCTGCCTGCTGCTGAACTGTTCTAAATTTAGTGTCCAGAGATCAGTTGAAGAGAATGTTGGATACTTCATGTTTGGCTACTGGCTAACCAATGGTTTGAGGGATAGCTAATACACTAAAGATAAGGGCAAGATGTCAGACTAACATATTTCTGAATATAGTCAATGATTAAATGCACATTATGTTTCCTGCTTCTTAAGCTCTATAAAAGTATAAATATCTGCTAGGCCTAACAAGTCCTTAGTTATGCTTTAGTGTAATAGTGAATTTTATTATTGAAATACAACAGAAGCACAGCTATTCCTAAAAAAACAACAACAAAACCACCACAAATACGCACTATGACAGATTTATATATTAAAGGCCAGAAGGGACCAATGTGATCAACTGATCTGACCTCCTGTATAACACAGGCCACAGAATAATCCCCCAAAATAATTTATTGAGCAAATCTTTTAGAAAAACACCCAATTTTGATTTAAAGTTTGGCAGTGATGGAAAATACACCCCAACTCTGGGTAAATTGTTTTAATGGTTAATCACTCTCACTCTTAAAAATGTATGCCTTCAAATCTGAATTTATCTAGCTTTAACTTCCAGCTATTGCATGATGTTACATATTTCTCTGCTAGGTTGAAGAGCCCACTATCAAATATTTGTTCCCCATGTTGGTATTCAAAGACTGTATTTAAGTTACCTCTTAACCTTCTCTTTGTTCAGCTACTTAGATCAAGTTCCTTGAGTCTATCACTATAAGACATACTTTCTAATCCTTTAATCATTCTCATGGTTCTTCTATTACCCCTCTTCAATGTAAACAACATTCTTCTTGAATTGTGGACACCAGAATTGGACACAGTATTCCAGCATTGTTTGCACCCGTGCCAAATACAGAGGTAAAATTAACCTCTCTACTTCTACTCAAGATTCCCCCGCTTATGCTTCCAAGATTATATTAGCCTTTTTGGCCACAACATCACTCTGGGAGCTCATGTTCGGCTGATAATCCACAATGACCCCTAAATCTTTTTCAGAGTCATTGCTTCCCCTGTAGGTATGACTTACATTTTTTGTTCCTAGATGGACAATTAGAAAGGCCATGGGACAAAATGAGATTCAACTAGCTAAGGACATAAAATGTAAAAAAAAAAAATTTTTTACAAATACATTAGAAGCAAGTGGAAGACCAATGAGATGGTAGGCCTATTGCTCAAAGGGAAATACAATAACAGAAAATGCAGCAATAGCCGAGCTGTTAAATGCCTTTTTTTTTCCCCTTCAGTTTTCACCAAATAGATTAGCAGTGATTGGATAACTAACACAGTTTAATTTGAGCAATTGATTTTGGATTATCGGCAGATAAGTCTGCTCAATGGTCTGTGGGAATGCTGGATGGGATGGGAACTGAGTTACTGCAGAGAAATCTTTTTTGGGTGCTGGCTGGTGAGTCTTGCCCACATGCTCAGGGTTTAGCTGATCGCCATATTTGGGGTTGGGAAGGAATTTTCCTCCGGGGCGGATTGGCAGGGGCCACGGAGGTTTTTCGCCTTCCTCTGCAGCATGGGGCATGGGTCGCTTGCTGGTGGATTCCCTGCAGCTTGAGGTCTTCAAATCTCATTTTTGAGGATTTCAATAACTCAGTCATGGGCTCGGGGTTGTTATAAATGTGTATGGGTAGGGTTTTGTGGCCTGCCTTGTGCGGGAGGTCAGACTAGATGATCATATTGGTCCCTTCTGACCTATGAGTCTATGAGTCTATGAGAGTAAATGGGGTAGGATCTGAGACTAAAATAGGGAAAGAACAAGTTAAGAATTAGACAAATTAGATATCTTCAGATTGGCAGAGCCTGACAAAATACATCTTAGAATACTTAAGGAACTGGCTGAAGAGCTCTCTGAGCCATTAGTGATTATCTTTGAGAACTTGTGGAGAATGAGAGAGATACCCAATGACTGGGAATGGGCAAATATAGTACCTATCTATAAAAAGGCAAATAATGACAATACAAGGAATTATTGAGCAGTCAGCTTAACTTTGGTATCCAGAAAGATAATGAAGAACAAACAATCAGTTTGTAAGCATCTAGAAGATAGTAAGCTGAGACATAACAGTCAACGTGGATCTGTCAGGAACAAATCATGCAAACCAATCTAATCAGGGAGTTGATGGGCAGGATACTCTGGGAGGCTAATAGGAGGGAGGAAAGGAGTCCAAGAGGGCTGGCTGTATTTTAACGAAACCTTACTGAAGGTGCACGAACAAACCATTCCCATGTGCAGAAAGAATAGCAAATACGGCAGGTGACCAGCTTGGTTTAACAAAGAAGTCTTCGGTGAGCTTAAACACAAAAAGGAAGCTTACAAAAAGTGGAAGCTTGGACAAATGACTATGAAGGAGTGTAAGAATACTGCTCAAGCATGCAGGAGTGAAATCAGGAAGGCCAAATCACAATTGGAATTGTAACTATCAAGGGATGTGAAAGGTAACAAAGGGTTTCTACACGTATGTTAGCAATAAAAGGTCAGGGAAAGTGTGGGCCCCTTACAGAATGGGGGAGGCAACCTAGTACTCAATGCTCTTTTTGCTTCTGTCTTCACACACAAGGTCAGCTTTCAGACTACTGCACTGGGCAGAATGAGGAGGAAGTGAGCAGCCCTCAGTGCTGAAAGAACAGGTTCAGGACTATTTAGAAAAGCTGGACATACACAAGTCCATGGGGTCGGATACAATGCATCCAAGGGTGCTGAGGGAGGTGGTTGATGTGATTGCAGATCCATTGGCCATTATGTTGGATAACTCGTGGTGATTGGGGGAGGTCCTAGATCATTGGAAAAAAGGCAAATATAGTGCCCATCTTCAAAAGAAGGGAAGAAGGAGGAATCTGGGAATTACAGACCTGTCAGCTTCACCTCAGTCCCCAGAAAATCATGGAGCAGGTCCTCAAGGATTCTATTTTGAAGCACTTAGAAGACAGGAAGGTGATCAGGAACAGTCAGCATGGATTAACCAATGGCAAGTCATGTCTGACCAACCTGATTGCCTTCTAAGATGAGATGACTGGCTCTGTGGATGTGGGGAAAGTGGTGGATGTGATATACGTTGACTTTAGCAAAGCTTTTGATACGGTCTCCCACAATATTCTTATCAGCAAGTTAAAGTATGGGTTGGATGAATGGACTATAAGAAGGATAGAAAGCTGGCTAGATCATCAGGCTCAATGGTTAGTGATTAATGGCTCAATGTCTAGTTGGCAGCCAGTAACAAATGCAGTGCCCCAGGGGTTGGTGCTGGGGCTGGTTTTGTTCAACATCTTCAATAATGATCTGGAGGATGGAGTAGATTGCACCCTCAACAAGCTTGCAGATGACACTAAGCTGGGGGAAGTGGTAGATACTCTGGAGGGTAGGGATAGGAAACAGAGTGACCTAGACAAATTGGAAGATTGGGCCAAAAAAAGTCTGATGAGATTCAGCAAGAACAAATTCAGAGTCCTGCACTTAGGACAGAAAAACCCTGCTATAGACTGGGGACCGACTGGCTAAGCAGCAGTTATGCAGAAAAGGACCTCGGGGTTACAGTGGACGAGAAACTGGATATGAGTTAACAGTGTGCCCCTTATTGCCAAGAAGGCTAATGGCATATTGGGCTGCATTAGTATGAGCATTGCCAGAAGATGGAGGGAAGTGAAAGGGAGTTCCAGGGAGGATGAAGGTAGGCTATTCTCAGTGGTAGTAGATGAGGAACTAGGAGCAGTGGTCTCAAGTTGCAGTGGAGGAGGTCTAGGTTGGATATTAGGAAAATGTTTTCACTAGAAGGGTGGTGAAGCACTGGAACAGGTTATCTAGGGAAGTGGTGGAATTTCCAGCTTTTGAAATTTTTAAGCTGCAGCTTGACAAAGTCCTGGCTGGGATGATTTAGTTACGGTTGGTCCTGCTTTGAGCAGAGTATTGAACTAGATGACCTTCTAAGGTGCCTTTGAACCCAAATCTTCTGTGATTCTATGATTCTATGAATATCCTTTGACAGTGAAACAAGCTTTGTGGATGGGAAAAAGTAAGAAATGTGATATATCTCAACTTCAGTATGGCTTTTGATACTGTCTCCTGTGACCTTCTCATAAGCAAACTAGAGAAACACAGTCTAGATGAACCTATTATAAGGTGGGTGCACAACAGGTTGTAAAACCCTACTCAGAGAGTAGTTATCGGTGGTTCTCAATCAAGCTGGAAGGGCAGTGGTGTTGCACAGAGATCTGTCCTGGGTTTGGTTCTATTCAATATCTTTGTAAATGATCTGGATAATGGCATAGAGAGTACACTTTTAAAGTCTGCAGATACCAAGCTGGGAGGGGTTACAAACACTTTGGAAGATGGGATTCGAATTCAAAATGATCTTGATAAATTGGAGGAATGGTCTGAAATAAACAAGATGAAATTAATTAAGGACAAATGCAAAGTACTATGCTTAAGAAAGAGTAATCAGTTGCACAAATACAAAATGGGAAATGACTGCCAAGGAAGAAGAACCTCAGAAAAGGATCTGGGAGTTATAGTGGCTCACACACTATGAGTCAACAATGTAATACTGTTGCAAAAAAGCTAACATCATTCTGGGATTTACTATAAGGAGTGCTGGAAGCAATACATGAGAAATACTTCTTCCACTCTGCTCAGCACGGATAAGGCTTTAACTGTAGTACTGTGCCCAGCTCTAGTCACCACCCTTCAGGAAAGATGTGGACAAATTGGAGAAAGTCAAGAGGAGAGCAGCAAAAATAATTAAAGGTCTAGAAACCATGACAATGAGGAAAGATTGAGAAAATTGGGTGTGTTTAGTATGGAAAAGAAAAGATTTAGGGGCAACATAATAACAGTCATCAAATACATAATGGGTTGTTATAAAGAGGTGGGTGATTAATTGTTTTCCTTGTCCACTGAGGACAGAAAAAGAGGTAATGGGCTCAAATTGCAGCCCAAGAGATTTAGTTTAGACATTAGTAAAACTTCCTAATTATCAGGATAGTTAAACACTGGAACAAATTTGCTAGGGAGATTTTGGAATCTCCATCATTGGAGGTTTTTAAGAACAGGTTAGACAAATAGCTGCCAGGGATGGTTTAGATAATACTTAGTCCTGTCTCAATGCAGGAGACGACTAGCTGACCTACTGAGGTTCCTTCCAGTCCTACATTTCTATGATTCTATGTATACATTTACATTTTGGCTTATCAAAATACATATTGTTTGCCTATGCCCAGTTTACCAAACAACCCAGATTGCTCTACCAGTGAGCTGTCCTCTTCCTTATTTACCACTCCCCCAATTTTTGTGTCATCTGCAAACCTTACCTGTTTTCTTAAGTCATTGATAAAATTGTTAAATAGCATAGGGCCAGGAACCAATCCGAGTGGGACCCTGCTAAAAACGCATCTGTTCAATGACAAGTCCCCATTTACAGTTACATTTTGAGATCTGTCAGTCAGCCAGTTTTCAATCCATTTAAGTGTGTGCCATGTTAATTTTGTATCATTCTAGTTTTTTAATCAAAATGTCATGCGGTACCAAGTAAAACACCATACAGAAGTCTAAGTATGTTACATTAACACTATTACCTTTATAAACTAAAAATGTAATCTCATCAAAAAACATATTGAGTTAAAGTTTGGCAGGATCTATTTTCCACAAACCTATATTGCTTGGCATTAACTACATTACCCTCCTTTAATTTATGTGTTAATTGAGGCCCATATCAGCCACTCCACTCACTTGGCCAGTGTCAGACTGTGTTTACCCTGCACTTTGAACGCTGTACACTGGAGAAACTATAACAAAATGTATACTGGACTATGAGACAGTTGCAGATTGGAGAGGGGAATTTTAGTGAAGATTCCTCAGGCCATAGCCACATTCATGGTCAGAAACAAGCATGACAAATGAACTTTTATCATATTACCTGAAGAAAAACAGAACTACAGCAGTCTGTTACACCATGGTGGGCTGAAAGCAAATAAAAGATAATGGACCTGATTCTCATCTCACAGCAGTGTCAAACCTTTGAAGTCAATGGAGTAAATCTAAAGGAAGCGGAATCAGGTCTACTGGGCCTATTCAGCTACTACTTGCACCAGTAACTTAGTTCTGTCATATGAAGCTGCTGCTAAACGGACCATTTTCTCTCATTCAGAGCTTAAGGAGCAGTATTGTCAACAACTGAAGGCTCCTGTCTTCCTCATCCCAGATGGTGGCCTCAATGCAGACTGAGGACCATAAGGATTTGTGTATACAGAAGGAGAAAAAGAGGAGGAGTCTTAGGACTTTATCAGAGACTTGGAAGACCCCCTGATCCCAAAAATGTGGGGAAAAATCCCATTAGCTGTATCAGTTAATAACAACACACATAGTGATCCTTTGTGGTAGCTGCAAGCACATTTCATTATTTCCTCTTCTTTCACTTCACCTTTTGTGTGTGTGTTTTGTTATTAAATGTTTATATTGTGGTAGCATCCAGAGGCTTCAGCTGGGATTGCACCACGGCACCCCATTTCTCTAAACACTGTACAAACAGAGAAGCTGATGGAGTCTGTGCTGGGAAGACCTTACAACTGAAGGACCTGATGCTGCAAGTTACTCAGTGCTGGTGGCCTCTTGTACCCACATTGCCATATTGACGTTAGTAGGTTCCGTGTGTGTGGAAAGGACTGCCAGTGGGAGTCATTTGGCAGGATAGGGCCTACAATGTGTAGCGTTGCTTCTAAAAGCTGCAACATTTACATCAAGTGGACTTATTGTAGCACAAAACAAGCACTGTGGTTGAAAGGATTGTACATTAAAATGGCAGTATTCACTCATGCATCTATGTTTCTGACATACAGCAAGTGAGGGGGGAGCATGGAATCACGAAGAATGGTAACTATCTGTTATGGTACTGTATTATTCTTATACTCGGTCATGTCTTCTCCAGCAAAGCAACATGTGAGCGTGATTTTTTTCCCTAGAGAGATTATCCAAGGAAATCAGGAATTTAATAAAGACAGGGAAGTGAAAGACAAATGCCTTTTCTCCTCTAATTTATTCATCACAACAGTAATCAGCACTTTACTTTTCAGTTGTTCCATAAACAGCACATTATCAGTGTTTAAAATCTTGATTTTTCTTCTGGTAACATCTCTCTAGGGAAAAAAAACTGATTATTTTTCACTCTTCACTTTGTTAAGGCAAAGCACAAAGTTTCAGTATTCAAGTGCAATTGGAGTCCTATTAATTACTTCTGTAGAAGGCATAGATAGTAAAACCATTTGTTAAAACAATTCAAAACTGCATCTCCTAGAGCAATCAGCCTCTCCATTTGCATGACCGCAGAAGCAATCTTGCCAATCATAGCACATGAGAAAGGATTGTGACAGGGCCAGGCCTGACGGCTTTGCCAGAGTGTGGGAAGGCAGATATATCAGCCCCAGGCTCAACAAAGCCCTGTTCCCTGGGTGACTCAGCTGGGGGCTGATTAGGCAGTTAGGCCACCTGGGGCTGCTTAACCAATCAGGCCAGCTGGGTCCAATCAGGAAGCCCCGCCCCAAACACTTAAAAGCCTGCAGGGCAGGCAGGCAGTTGTGGGTTGTGGAGTTTGGAGAGAGGAGGTGTGGAGGACGGAGGTTGGCGTTAGTTATAGTTTGGAGGCAGTTACGGTTTACAGCTTTGGAGGTTTGCAGCTCGAAAGCCTGCAGTTGGAGTTGGCGGCTTGGAGCTGGCAGGCTGCAGCCTGCGGCCTGCAGCCTACAGAGGCTTGCAGCTTCCACAGTTGCTACCGCAGCCCCGAAGGGCAGAGCACCTGGCTGGAGACACAGGGAGCGGTCCACGGACTACCCCAAGAGGGAAGGTAGCGGTACCCAGGGGCAGAGCGGGCCCCGGCCCCTCCCTCGACCCTCCCGCAGCTGCACCACCAGCCAGGCCGGCAGAGCGCAAGACCCACGGGGGCGGAGTATCTTACCCTCCCCTGCCCCAACCTTGCCACAGGATATACAACAAGTAGCAATGGCAGCTGATACTGATACAGACTCAACTAAAGTCTAGGATCAGATGAATTTGGCCAAACTTCCAAGCAGAAAGTCTCCTCCTGCAGTATCAAAGGGTGCAGAAATCCCAAGAGCATTTTCAGTGCATGCTGTATTGCATGGAAGGAGGATCAAGCTACCCATGGATATTACCAAGAGTAGGAGATACCATACAGATATCACTGACACCAATAAAGCCTTTTCCTTCCTGATGTGAACAAGCAATTAAACTATCAGGCTTCAGTTCCGAGGAAAAACAAGAGTCTATCTCTAGTGGGCTCAACTGCTGAGATACCAACTTGAAAACTTCCTCTGTGAGTCTCCAGATGTAGGAATTACTACTACTGAGGTGGTTCCAGGATGTTCTGGGCCAGAATGAGGTTTAGTACTGAGGACAACTTTTATAGTAGTTGGCAAATATTTGCCAGTCTCTGGGATTTCCTCTCCCAGCAGTTTGTGTTACAGTGATCTTTTTTAAAAGGGTACAAGAACAGGCCTAGTTCTTAATCAACCTTCTGATGGCAAAAAGCCCTTTCCAGTAGCTCCAGGTAGCTTATGTGTGATTTATAATCTTCAAGGAAGCATGTGCCTACCCAACCAATACATTTCTGCCTCTTGTTTCCCACCTAAATAAATTGGCATCTGACAAATCTGAACTGAGGTGGGGGGCATGGCTTGAAAATGTCCTTGCTTCTCAGGGACTGCATGTGGGGTGAGGGGTATGTTTAATATTACAAGATACAGCACAGATGCAAGAAGGGAAACGTCTGTTTTTAACCTTGTTTTATTGTATATATGGTCATTTAAAGGACATCTCTGGATAATGAGGCTCCATGCCTTGCCTTAAATTGACTATCTTCCATTCTTCTGAAGAACTGGCCAGCGACTGAAATAGAGGGGTTGTTAGATGAACTTTCCCCACAGGATGCCTGAGGCATGTGATTTTCACAGTTTGTTCCTGTCATAGGATGGCCCTGCCTGGAACACTGTCCTGCAGCCCAACAGGCACTCCTGCCTCAGTTTCCTCTTTCAGAATGTCCAGTAACTCAATTTAAGGCTGTCTTGGTTGAATAACAGTGCGTCTTGGGGCCAGTTTATTACCAAAACATAGTTAAAAAAATCCCCAACAAAAGTTCCAAACATAGTCCGTTTCCCACACCCACTACATATTGTCCTTAAAGCCCTGTTCTTCCCAGCAGGCAGCCCTAACTGCTTCTGTGCTGAGAGTTCTTCCACACAGCACTCCTGTATTTTCAGCCACACCTAGGCTCCCAATCGGTCATTTTCCGTCCCTTTGCCAGAACAGCCACCTCAGCCCTTCCAGCTGGAGTGCAACTGACCACTCTACCCAGCAGGAATCCCCACAGAAGGAGTGCTTCTTCACCAGGGGAGCACCCCTCACTCCCCCAGCTCTCTCACTGTTCCCTGGATTCAGCTCTCCCATGTGGACACGGCAGTGGGTAAGCACCTCAGCTGCTCCCCTGGCTTCAGCCCTCTCCATCTCTCAGCTTCAGCTCTCCAGCTTAGAGACAGCAATTACCTCCCTCTGCTGCTCTCTGGTCTCCAGCCCTGACTCTCTGTCCTAGGCTGGGTCTACAGTGACGGCAGCAAATTCGCCGCCATCACCTCGATTGCTCTGGATCGACTGAGCGGTCTGTATAGACACGCTCAGTCGATCCAGGAAGTGACGCAGGAAAACCACCTTGGTAAGTGGCGTAGCGCTGTGTCGAAGGGAGCACTGTTCCCTTCGATGCAGCGCAGTGTGGACGCCGCGCAGAGGAGACGCCACGAAGTCGACGGGAGATACGCAAGTGATTTACGTCACTTGTGTATCTCCCGTCGACTGCCGCCGAATCGCCAGGGTAAGTGTAGACTAGGCCTTAGGGACGTTAGCCAGCAAACTCCTCTTGTTGCTCTCCAGCCTTCCCCCAGAACCATCTACAGCTTCCTTAAGGGAGCGCCTCCAGCCCCTCTGCTCTCTGGCAGCTCTCACCTGCCCTTGTCCTCTCTACTAGCCGCAGCTGCTCTCAGTGGCCCTGAAGCTCTGACTCACCAGGTTTCACTTCCCTCTAGGGCCCAGGTGCATTCTTTTAACACCAATTAAAATGAGCTGATGAAATGCTGGTGCACTGGGCGTTTCCTCTTAAAGAGCCAATGTCATCCTGTGACAATTCCTTAGCATTCGGGGGGGTGGGAAGGGGAGGGACGAATCCTGAAACCCTGATTCAGTTCTTTACATGGTAAAAAAAATCTTATAGAAGTAAATGGAAGGTTTTCCTGAGTAAGAACTGCAGTGTTGTTGTAGCCGTGTTAGTCCCAGGATATTAGAGACAAGGTGAGTGAGGTAATATCTTTTATTGGACCATCTTCTGTTGCTGAGAGCAACAAGCTTTCAAGCTTATACGGAGCTCTTCTTCAAGTCTGGGAAACTAGCTCAGAGCATCACTGCTAAATACAAGGAGTTAGTTTCCCAAACCTGAAGAAGAGCTCTGTGTAAACTTGTCTCTCTGACCAACAGAAGTTGGTCCAATAAATGATATTACTTCACCCACCTTGTCTCTCTAGGAACGACAAGATGGATTCTGTGACCCCAATCCATGTTAAATAGTAACTTAGTAACTTACTCCAAGAAGTGGGTCTACTGAAGAAGCAATGTATCACTCGACATAATGAACATCTCTCAGTAAAGACCTCAGGTTTCAGCCCAGTAGAAATAACCAACATGTAAACGCACTTAATAACCATGTTTCAGAAAATCATTTGCTGAGAAAATTACAAAGATTATAGAGATTAATTATTATTATTAATTCCCTCCCTCATCATTTATATCATGGTAACACCCAACAATGATCAAGAGTTCATTGTGCTGGCCACTGAAGAAATATTGGAAGACACAGACCACCATACTGTTGAGCCTGTAAATCTAAATAAATGAACAATAATTATATAAAATATAGAAGTAATAAAATATAGTTAAAACCACTAATTTGGTCCTGTGCTTAATTACATGTCAGTCAGATTAAAAACTAATCAGTGGTAATTTTTTAAACAGGGTAATTTAGTCTTGAACTGGATTAGTGTCCACAAGTAAACTCAGAGGCTCTTATTTAGCAAGGTATTAAGCACGTGCATAACTTTAAGCACTTGAGTAGCCACACTAAAGTTAAAGAGACTACTCTTGTCCTTAAAGTGAGGGACATGTTTAAGTAGCTTGCTCAATGAAGGCCTAAATGGGTCCTGAAGCAACAGTTACTGAAGGGAAGTAAATAAATAAATAAAAATATGTCCTCTCTAGTGTTTTCTGCTTCAGCTTGTTTATATTTTTTATTGTAATCAGGACATTGATACAGATGTACCCTCTCTGGGAATGTTTTATAAATGGTTTGTATAAATGTGTTTGTATCATTTATATAAATAAATCTTTACAGAATTTAGAAATGAAAAACAGTAATATTTGAAAAATGCATGATTGGGATTTTTTCTTTTTCAATATTCCCCTCTTCTTTTGCCCACTTATAATGATTCTTTATTCCTTTTTCTGAACAGATTACTGGTGTTTAGAAGATCTGTATCGTGACTTGGTAAAACGCTATGTTGATATTATTGACAAACTTCCAGGGAGACGGTCAGACCCTGCTACCATTGAAGGTTGCTCACAGTTAAAACCAGATAACTATCTCCTAGCTTGGCACACACCATTTAATGAAAAGGGTACAGTATTTTCCATCTCTTATATGTTGATTGTTAATAATACATTTATTTTAAAGTTAAATATATGGAAATAGATTATTTTGCCCCTGCCACAAATAAGAGATTAAAAGATAGCAAGTAATATGCAAGGAATTCCTTTTGTAGGGCACTATGTCCTTTTGTAAATCAACTCTGGCCTATTTAAAGAAACTTTATTCTTGGTCTTACGCTTCTGGGTCTAGATTTTTGTCCTTGAATTTCATGTTTATTTTAAGGAATATTTTCCACCATGTTTCCATTTTTGTTTCTATAGTTTTTGATCCCGTGATGCCATTGAAAAAGACAAATTGTTGAGTTTGCAGTTGAGATAGATAGTTTTTTCAGTGCGACTTTTCACTGGAGGAAAAAGAGAGATCTTATTATATTATCTTCATTCAGGTAGATACAGCATGAAAAACCCACTTCACTGGTAATCCTATAGCATTGTTTTCTCCTGCTCACTCTCTCTCTCACACACACATACACATTTTTGTGTATCTATGATATATATTTGAGGCTCTCTGTGACTACTTAATTTGTGACTCTCCATTTCTTCAAGTCTAAATAAACTACACATTTAGTAATATATACACATATATATCCCTTGAAGAACTGGAGAGCCACTTTATCATTAAATGAAATAGTCACAAAGAGTCACTAAAATGTAGTACAGTTTCCAGACATTGCACTGTGTTGATATGACACTGTATCTGTGTATTATGACACTACATCAACACTACTCAACAGCATCACATATTGATGCAATATCATGACCAAAACACTGCAATGCAATGCCACCATTGTTTATTTTGCCCTTCTGAAATTAACCCTCTTTGACATGAATAGCTCCTGTCTCACACTCTCGGTTCCTCAGAACAGCTGCTGAGGAGGATGGAAAGTAATCCTGGCAATTCCAAGCCATTTACTTCTCGTCCTCAGCCCAACTCCTCTGTGTCAGGTACTGAGCACTGCCCCTGTGATGGGTGCTCTGGATGATTTTAAACAGAGCTTGAGGAAATTCAATCAGTAGGAGACTGCATGTGTGGTCCTGAGAAAGCTATAGATACCTCTAGAAACAGAGTACCACAGTTACATCATTTAATTAGCTCTTTGGGTTCCTATCTAATCTTCTTAGTTTTCCTCTTCTTCTCCTTCTCATGCTGGAAGTATGGTTCTCAGGATGTTAAGCTGGAATTCTCTGAAATGTAGACTCATAGACTTTAAGGTCAGAAGGTGCCATCATGATCTTCTAGTCTGACCTCCTGCACAGCGCAATTCTACAGAACCTCACCCACCCACTAATAGACCCACTAATAGACCCCTAAATTCTGAGTTACTGAAGTGCTCAAATCATGGTTTAAAGACTTCAAATTACAGAGAATCCACCATTTATACTACTTTAAACCTGCAAGTGATCCAGGCCCCATGCAGCAGAAGGAGGTGAAAACCCTCAGGTCTCTGCCAATCTGACTGGGATGGGGGGGCAGAGGGAGAAAGTAAAGCACTCAGAAGTTAGGAAATGCCAGAATTCAGGTTGCCCATGCAACCTTTGTGCATATGCATGATGATGTGGTATTTAATTACAAGATTACATGCTATTTTTACCACAGGACCCCCTGCCTCATTCAGTGCACAGGATGAATTATGACCTGGGGATAAATCAGGGTTGTGCCGTGACTGAGGCTGTTGTCTGTGGCACCTCTGTCTCATTCAGTGCAGAAGTTGGAAGGTGTGCAGTGAATGAGGAAGGGGATTGCAGCAGAAGAGAATGGATAGTCTGATGGTTAAGGCAATTGAATGCTGCCCAGGGGAATTCTATCCCTCCCTCTGCAATGGAGTTCCTATGTGATGCTGGCTGTAACAGGGCACTAGGTCTTAGGCTTCCTGCATGCATCCTAGTATATCTGTTACAGATCTTGGGTCCTTTAAAACTGAGAGCTGTAGTGGCAGGGCACATAACTGGGACCTACAGGAAGCCTGATATAAGGTTCTCTGCCTCTTAGGGAACAGCTGCAGACTGAAGAGACCAATGATCAGGGAAGCCCTAGTGTGGGTCTTCACAGGAGCAGAAGGGCTACCTCGGGGAGATGATATGTCTGCTTCTTTCCTAGCCTGCAGAAAGTGGAACCATCTCTTACTATGTGTTGTGTATGACTTTGAGCCTTTTACACGTTTTGGTTAAAACCAGAAAAGTATATAGGACTAAACTCAAGCATCTGACCCTTTTCGTGCTGGCCTGATTTTTGTGAATTTGCCTACCAGTTTATGCTGGAAAAATCACTTAAACCAGAACTTTCACAATGTTCATTAATTGGGTGTTCCTTAAATTCTGGGTGCCCAATCTGAGATTCCTAGGGTCTAATTTGCAGAGGTGCTGAGTCCTCATGACTGCCATTAAAGTAATGTGACTGAATATATACAGTGCTACAAAGTGCTAAGTATTCTGAAAAATCAGGTCCTATGAGTATAAAGTTGAGTCCCCAAATTAATGAATGCTCTTCTGGGTTTCAGTTCTCCATCTGTCAGATCTGTGCTGTGGATAAATTCATTAATATTTTTTAAGTACTCCAATATTAAAATCATGAACAACATAGAAAAACACATTAATAAACCTAATAATTCTTTATTCAGTGCAGGATTTGAATGGAGCATGGTAAATAAGGACTGGGGCCACACAATGACAATAAAAAGAAATATTGAATAGCTTCCCATTCAATAAGCACTATCTAGCATATGCACTGAGTGAGATGGGGTCCTGCAGAAAAAATAGTATCTAATCATGTAATTAAAGATTGTATCATAATGTATATACACAATAAAGCTAAATTAAAGTTGTATGACTAATCTTAATTCTGGCATTTCCTAACTTTCAACTTTGCAAATTTAACATTCTTTTAATGTAATATAAAATATTCTGTGGATGACCCTGGGATCCTATTGGATGACATAAAAATGCTATAAAAATGTAAGCTAAATTGAGGTTATCTTGTAAACAAATTGAAAGATTTGCTCTCCACTTGGCGTTTTTTGAGCTTGTTTGTTTCTCCTCCCACTAGTTCAATACTGATATCAGGAAAATCAAAGCAACTCAAGTGTCATCCAAAAATGATCAATGATTGCTGAAGTTTTGAGTCAAGTGAGGGAAGAGGGAGAACACTTATTTTTGTGCACTTGCAGTAGCATTTACAGGACTTTTATTGACTACTGTAATGAGGTTCCCACATGTGGAGGCAAAAGTCCACTTGTGAGGCTATAAAAACGCCAGTACAAATTGACTGATAGCTCTCAGTTCCCTATATATTATTTGAATTAACAAAATATGTTAGTTTCAGGAGGCATTCTCTACTTTGTGTATAATTATTTCCTTTTTAAAACCCATAACATTTTTGTAATGTAGGTTCTGGGTTTGGAGCAGCTACAAAAGCCATGTGTTTAGGTATGAAATACTGGAAGCCGGAGAGGCTAGAAACTCTTATTGAAGTGAGCATCGAATGTGGACGAATGACTCATAATCACCCTACAGGTAAAGTCCACTGAAATAAAATTATTTGCCTGTGATATGTATGACTGATTTTCAGTTTAGAAAAGACTAGCAGAGCTCTAGTTAGCTGATTTGATTGAACTACAGCTGTATTTGTAGACCCCGAGGGTCCTGGTTTGAGCCTTGCCTCTCATGAGGTATATGTTCAATACACAGCATCTCCAGTCATCGGATGAAAGGCCCCCAGTAACTATTCTAAACACTACTTGTAATGACTGAAGAGTTTGCATGTTATTATCCTGATCAAACTATAACAATTTCACCTTTATCCGGATGACCCTGCGAACATGTAGGTTTATCCTTCAGAAGATAATGTTTTTCTGTTAAAGGCTCTCAGGAAAAGGCGTTCTGTGAGGCGAAGCAGAATTATGGCATAGTCAGACACCTTTCAGTGCTAAAAAGATTGAATGGCCGAAAGGGTGGGGATGTTCCTGTAAGTAATAAGCCCCTGATCCAGCAAAACACTTAAGCCAATGCTTAACTTTAAGCATGTGAGTAGTGCCATTTACTCAGATGTTTGAAGTTAAATATGTTTCAGTGCTTGGATTGGGGCTTTTGTGTCTGTAATCACCGAGCTGGTTTCTCAGCTTTATTTTTTGCACTCTTTTTTTCCCCTGTATTTGGAAAAAGCTCAAAAATTTCACAAGTAGATATAAGAAAACAAGCAAATAACACTCGGACTCAGCCAACATTGCGAGTGTCTCTTAAAAGAAAATAGTATCTTGAACATACTGAATTTCTGATCCACAACCTGCAGATATACACCATAGACTACTTGCACAGCTCCCTGTTAAAGGCAATTAGATCCCAAAACAAAATAGGAAGAAACCTAAAGTAAAGAACATAATATTGCACATAACATCTGTGAAGAAATGACTTAATTACTCAGAGTAAAATGAACAAGAAACTGTATTACATCTAAAAATCTAATCAATCTGCAAGCTAAATGATTTTGTAAACCAAGTGATTTAGAGTGTAACTGAGTTACTTGACCTATGTCAGTTGTTCCATGTGGCTTGAGTTAAAAGATTTTAAGTATCATGTGAACACATGCTATTTATTTTGGATTTCTGCATTACTTTCTGTCATGTTATACCACTGAAAACAGAAGTTCCTTCATATGTGAAATAAATCATCATCCAGTGAACACAACATTTCAGCCAAGAGTCTTGACATACCAAGTGTCAGCCTGTTAAACAGCAAGACATAGGTCATATGGATTTGTTAAACAATCCTAGAGCTCTGACGCAGCTAGTAATGATTTTACTGAGGCTATGCCAAAGTTACCTTTATTATTATTGTAGAAATGTAGATCACATGTTGGTAATTATTAATATTGTATGTTAATTTTAGGCTTTTTAGGGTCCTTTTGTACAGCCTTATTTGTATCATATGCAATCCAAGGAAAGCCACTTGTTCAGTGGGGAAGGGAAATGATGAAGGTGGTCCCAATGGCTGAAGAATATTGCAAAAAGACCATTCGACACATGGCAGGTAACACTCCTAAACTAAATTTTTTTTCAAAAAAACTAATCACCTATAAAGCCACCCATTAAACTTCACTGCTCAATCACACTGCTTTTGTTAGTTCACATCATCTCCTGTGCTTGCATGTTGTCTTTCCTCATGGTCTGCACATTAGATTGCAAGCTGTCCAGGTCATGGACATTGACCTTATTTTCATACTGCTTGTAAGTTACCTAGCACGCTGATGGCACTATATAACCAGACAAAACAATAATTATAATTTTAAACTGCACAGACTTATTTTGTAGGGAGTCTTTCAATGTCATTACAAGACAGGAAGAATGTTTGTCAGTAAATCATTTGCAAATCATGTATGTTGCGTTTTAAGCTATTTCAGCTGTCTTCCGTAAATGGTACAGTAGAAGAGACCCAAGGGATCAGTACAACTTTTTTCATTAGAAATTCAGTAAGCATTCCCCTTTTGGCCAGTGGAAGCTACAAACCCAGTTGGAGATGCATATATTTAGAGAACAGTTAATCCATCCTTTGTCTGTATGTATATATCTGGCTGTTGCTATTCTGTGCAAACAGTTGGGATATGTTCTGTTGTACTCATTGTTCATAAAGTTGAGCGAAACAGGACTCCTGAGGTAGAGAATGTTAATTTACCTGCATGTATGCATTTTATACACCATAGCTTTTTAGTGCCTGTTTGCCTAGGATCACTGTATTGTAGTATTATTGTCCTAATGTGAACAAATGGATATAGACCCTTGTCTACAGGTGGACGCTCAAGAAAGTTAAACATAGGTACCTAAACGTGTGAATTTAAGTTATACCACATTAAATTCCTGTGTAGATGTTCTTGGTCAGAATTAAAGTAGCCTTAATTTGACTTAATTCACTTCCAAAGTCACTTTGATGTGTCCCCAAAAATGCTACCTATGAAATGGATTTTCCATATGTCCTAAAGGACCACAGGGGTATGGGTAAAGTGATTATTAGACTACACATTAATCTTTACTTGGAGCATCCCAGAACTAAGATTTATTTGGGAGATAAAGTTGCAGCTCAAAAAATTGTGGACAAGCAAGAAGCTTTTCTGGAATACACTGAATTCTTTTACCAGGGCCTCTTCTGCTCTAAGTTTTGGGGTGTTTTTTTTAGACTAGACCTAAGGGCAGCAGGTGCAGGATTAGTATATATAGGTCTCTTTGACTGACTTTACAGAAGGGTCCTGTTACTCCACCAGAGTGAACCCACAGTTGTGTAAAGATATGTGGGACTCCTGAAGAATGCACTGTATAATAATAGCATTGTGGAGTGTGGGGCTATTTTGGAAAGAGAAAAAAAAATCTCCCGCTTCAGGGTCAAGTCCATTGACTGCTGAGACACACTGAAGAGAATTTCTGCTGAACAGAGCCCTACATTTTTAGAAAACCATTTCTCAGAAGTTATTTTTTGTTTCAAAGACTATGAGGCCCATTTAATCACAAAAGGCCCAATTCTGCATCCATTGCTCTCACTGAGTTTCACTTACTCCCATGTGTAGTTCGTTGACTTCAATATGACGTCTCCTGTGGTATAGGTAAGTACACAATACCAGTAAGGGTTGAAAAAAATTGGGCCAAAAGACAGAAAGGATGGTATTGTGGTTCAAGCACAGGACTCTAGTTTGGGAGGAGTCTGGGTTTAATTTCTGGCTTTGCCACAGATTTCCCATCTGACTGGAAAATCTCTTAACTTCTTTGTTCCTCACTTCCTCTATCTGCAAAATGGGGATAGTAACACTTTTCTACCTTATAGCTGTGTTGTGGGAAAAAACTCATTTGTGTTTCTGAGGATATTATGATGTTGAGTGCAGTAGAAAAGCAGAGATATACACTTCAAAATTAAAAATTTTTAAAAATTTAAAAATTTAAAAATCTTAAAAATTGCTAGATCCTTTGAGTCTTTAAGTGTTTTGAGATCACATGATGACCAAATAAATGGCGTGTGGTGGTTTATTTAAACCAAGGCTATTTTTCTCTTAAATACTCACATGTTTTTAGGGCTATGTATACGTTTTTACTCTGCTTTTTTAAACACGCATTTCTTTTAAGATACTAATCAGCTACTGCTTGGGCTTCCTGTAATGGAATGAAAGTATTTTGTGGTGTGTGCTCAGCATGATACCATTGGTGGTGTTAAGGATGGCCAAGGTCAGCAAATGCCAGCTGGACTCTCTCTGTGTTGGGCTCTCCCAGGTCCTGCACTTGGGCAAAATCCTACCCTTTGTAGCAATTCTGGGACCTGGTGTTGGTGCAAGGAAACTCCGCTGGGAGGAGTTGAATTTCCCTGTACCCCCAGCAATCTGTGGCAACTGCTGCAGCATCAGGAATGCTATAGTGACCATTATCATTATGTTCTCACCCCCTCCATTGGGAAATGTGGGGTGGGAGAGCTACCAGCATGTGGAAAATACCAGAGTACACAAAACAGCTTTTCCGTTTTTTAATATATGAGGATGAAGTGTTTTTACGACATTAATTCCTAATGAGGAGCACTTGCTTAACCTTTTTGAAAGAAAAGAGAAGAAGCAAATTGCTTCATTTAGAAAAGTGACTATTGTGTATGCACAGTCACAAATTTTCTGTACAGCTCTGCATGTTTGTGATGCTCTTTTCAAGGAAACCAGAACCATAAGCCACTGTGTTATCCCTCTTGCATGAGCAGGGGTGAGTTTTGCTCGAGATTAGACTGTGTGTCAGCTCCCTGCTACATCTGTCAGTCTGCTTCACTAGCAAACTCCTCAAGACTCTGCCAGTCTGAACCTTGCCTTGCCGGTAACAATCAGTGAACCCCAGTTCCTGAGTTCCCCAGAGATGTCTCCCTACAGTGTCCAGTACCTCCCACTGGACATTCACAGAAATTACTAAGTTTGCTGACTCCAAAGAGACCATTTATCCACCAGCCTGTTAAGCTTGCTGAGTGCTCACTCAACTTCAACAGAACAGCACTGAGACGGTTTTACAGTAAGACTAAGAACAAGTTTATTAATAAAGAACAGAGATTTAGGTGATATTAAGCAAGAGAAAGGAGAGACAGGTGTGGTTGCAAACAAAACAAAATAAAACATGCTTTCTAGTGACTAAAACTTTAATTTTAGCAAGTTACAATCTTTGCCTAATTAGTTCTCTCACTTATATCAGGTTACCAGCAACTCCAGCCTTCCAGGCCAGAGGCTCCCACTTCCACAGAATCTTAGGGTGCTGTCCCCTTTGTTCCCTAGGTGATGGATATCTAGACTGTGTGTTTGTGGTCCTCTGATATTTCCCCAAAGTCCATTCTCTTTACCTCAAGAGCCAGGTAGACTTCCTAGGGATGCAGATTCTGTCTTCCAGTGTGCTCACTAGGCTGTTTGCTGCTTGTTAACTGGATGGCTTTGTTTACCGTACATGTAAATGTACTTTCATTGTCCTCTGGCTTACAAAGCTTGAACCTGACTTGTAAATCCACATTCCTTTGTCTAAGGCAGGCTTGTTTCTCAGCTCTCTCCACAACGTATTTTATTTCCAGCACAGGTACATAACTCTTTACACCCCCCCCATTACATACATCACACAATGATATTCATGACCAGCATGTCACTAATGTTTATCTGTTACCTTCCTTGATAAACTTTTATAATACAATAATATTGTATACAATCATTTGATTCAATTCCTTATTCATTGGGGTTCTGACCTCTGTTCTCCCCCTGGGAAGCATGTACCCAGATTTCACTGTGGTTGAAAGGGAAGATTTTAGAAAATAAAAGTTGGACTTAGTTTGTATTTAATTTGGAGCAGCAATGCTGTCATACACACCTGCAATGATATTTGTATACTAAAGTGCCAACTTTCCAATGACATATTTTATGGCCTTCCCCATCTCACCGCTTTCTGAATTCATAACCCTAATAAGATTTGCCTCCGATCACTTTTTTTTACACCTTTCTCTTCGTGGTCTCAGTCCTCCGAATACATATGCATTTGCTTGACTTTACACATGAGTATTCCCATTACCTTCAGTAAGACTTAAGTGCATGTTTAAGTATTTTTGGATGCACTTAAGTGCATGTGTAAGTGAATAGGATTAAGTACTTGCTTAAAAAGTAAACGGATACTTAAATACTTTGCTAAATCAAGGACATCAGTATTCCCATTGAAGATAATAGGCTTTGTAAGCCATTATTGAAGATTATTTGTAATCCATGATTGAAGATAATGGGACTACTCATATACATAAAGTTAAGCAAGCATGTTTGTAGGTTTAAGGACTCACTGTGTTTTCTCACTGAATAGAGAAAAAAGTAGGTGATATATAAAGAAGGCCTGAAAGGTTTTCTCCTCCCTGGTTTTTTGTATTGGAAGCTCTGTCTTTGTCTATCCAGTTTTTTCTGGAAGATCCTATAGATGCCTTAAGAACTAGTAGGTTCATGACACTAGAGAAATCATACATATGAAATCTGAAGAATTGAGCTGGAAAGTGATTTATATGCAGGCTGTTTAAAACATTTTGTTTGGTATCTTCAACACCTGTTTAACTCAAACAACTGGGAGAAAAGCTCTCTAGTTCACATCTCTGAATCTTCCAGCAAAACCAGGGAAGGTAAGACTTGACAGTCCTCATATTTCTAAGGTAAAAAAGAATATACCCCCCCTGGAAAAAAAATTGTTTTGTTTGAAAGAAACTCAACCAAACAAAAATAAACATTTTAGGCATTCTTGATTTGTTGTAAAGGAACAATAAAAAAAAGACAGACTAATTTTTCTCTCCTGTAGTTCACATTTACCCTTTTTCTTTATAGTGTTTCTGAAGAAGGTTGCACTGTCTCAATCTCATATCATACTGTGTTTCCAGTGTGTTGGATGTTTTTAAGATCATTCTGTGGATGTTACAATTTTGAATTTCTTTTTCTTTTCATGTTCATTTTTCCTGCCTTCCTGTTACCTGTCCCATTGATCTAATCAGACAGATCATGCAGTTTGATCCTATTTCTAAAGACATGCTTGACCGTGTGTGAACTGTTACAGTTACATCCCTATAGAATACAAAGGTTTACTGGGAGAATCCTGTTTTGTTTTTTCTTTAAAAACGATTTAAGTTCACATGAAAGCTTTGTCAAGATGAAATATTACATCATTAGTTTGTTTTGCACTCAGAATATCAGGAGCACTGGTTTTACTTTGAAGCCAAATGGCAGTTTTATTTGGAGGAGAGAGAAATCACTGAAGAAAATCAGAATAAACCCATCTTTCCTGATAATTATGATGCTGAGGAGAGAGAAAAGGTAAAAATCTGCAATCTTAGAAAAGCTCTTTACTGATAGACACATTTTCATAGAGACAATCCAAGATGATTGTTTAATGTCTTTGCTGCCTCGTAGGCCAGAGGGTTCTTCTGAAAATGTTTTTGCTTATTTACTAAGAAGAAAAATTATTGTATTTTTACTTAGCATATGAGTTAATACAAGAAATGGTTACAATTTAATCAGGAATAAGGTTCTAAGTGATAGTCATAGAATGGGAGTGTAACAGGGCATACTGGCACTTTAAGGAAAAAGAAGAATTAAAGGGAAAGGGAGAAATACTGTAAGTGGGGAAATCAAGCTGCCCAGATATTTCAATGGCTAGACAAGGTGTGAAATTGAGAAGTAAATTGCAATGAATCATGGCAATTAGAGATGGAAAAGAACTAATAGGTCATCTAGGCTGGAATTTTCAAAGGTCCCTAAAGGAAATGGGTGCCTAGTTCTCATAGAAATTCCCATGGGAGTATGGCACCTAACTCCTTCAAGGCTCCATTAAAAATTGCCATCCTAGTCCATTCCCTGCTCAGTACAGAATTGATCCCTACACTGGTTTTCTCCAATCTCATTTTATGTATCTCCTAGACTCAAAGACTTTAAGGTCAGAAGGGACCAATACAATCACCTAGTCTGACCTCCTGCACAACGCAGGCAACAGAACCTCACCTGCTCACTCCTGTAATAGACCCCAAACCTAAGATATTACTGAGTTATTGAAGTCTTCTCAAGAGCTAGTGTTTCAGCACTTCCCAGGGTACTTTATTTTATATTCTATACTGTTTTTAATTTAACCCCATTTCTTTTAATTATCATCCCTTGAACCAAACTAAATACATTCCTCTCCTTCCTGGGGGTTTACAGCTTTCCAGTATTTGAAGATAGTTCTCATGTTTCCAACTTACTTAGCACCTGGCAATAAATATGAAGTTCTTTTAAACTTTCCCCATATATCAGTTCTTTCAGTCCCTTAGAGCAGGATTCTATTCTGAAAAGTGGCTATGTAAACTATTAGGTGCACTTGTATATGGCAGGGCACTACTGGAAAATAATAAAAGACCAGTAGTAGATGATAAGAAGGTACCTGCTTAGTTAAAAGTTCTGTTCCCTCTGTGCATTCAGTCATATTTTGTTATTTTAGTGACAAGATTTTACTAGTTTCTGCCCCTACTAATACAGTAGTGTCAGCACAACTACTATATGAGAGGCTGAGCTGAACAACATTCCTCCTCATTCATTATCAACAGAATAATTGACTAAATTCCAATCACAAGGACCAAATTATGTTTACACCCATGAAACCACTTTGGCCTGCAGAACCTTTCTTATTGATGATGCACAAAAGGGAAAGGCCCTTGCCTGATTTGCTGTACCTTGGCTGTCTGCAAGACTGACATTTGGGAAATGAATATTTTTACTTGTGAACTGAGCACATTTGATCTGCAGTCCCAGAGAAGGAAACACATGGACTCCCACTGTGCCACTTTCACAGCCTCTTTTCAAAGGAGAACACCACATTGATTCTTTTTGGTCCTTTTCCCTGCACTCCTTTCAGCTTCTCAGTTGTGCATGGAACTCCTTCTGTACTGCAACAATAAAGAGAAATGTGCATGGCTAAATTTTCAAACAGGCCTCTAAAATCATGTGTGCATCTGTTATTCCATGCAAAGCCCACATTATAGCATGCACACAAAAACTGCAGAAGCTTTGAATATTAGGCAGACATAGCCAGATTTTATTTATTGGAATATATTTGCAAAGATCACTTTCATTTATAAAAATAAATACTTTCAGAGTGACAAGGAACATAATGTACATGCTATAAAATGTGCTGCCACTTCTAGATACCCAGGAATTTGGGGACAATGAAAAATAAGTTAACCCTGCCTGACTGCATGGACAAGAAGCAGGCAGTGGCCATAATCAAAAGAAATCATCTTGCAGTAAATATGAGTTTGACTCTTCAATTGTGTATCAAATATACTGTACAAATAGACAGAAACTGCAACTCATTCATTTTAAAGCTTGATTCTGCAATCATAACTCTCTAGCTGTCGAGACCCAAATGTTGGATGTAATGTATAACAAAGACCTAAAATGAGGGGGAACAAAAGAGTATTAATGCAAAAAACTTAAAAGAAGCTGTGGGTTTCATTCCCTTAGTGTCAATAATTTTCTATAGTCTCAGTTTCAAGATTCTTCATTTCTGAGATAAATAATTTTCAAAACATTTGAGAATATGTGGTCTGAGAGAAGACCAAGACAACCTAATAAGTCTTTTCCATATCTAATTTATATAAAAGTGTGAACTTTTAAGATGCGAAATTAGACTCTGACTAGATGAACTTCTTGACATTCCTGGCTCACTTGAATCCTAGAGACCATTGCTCCTGTCCAGCCTGCAGAGTAGTTTTGTTACTTCTGTCCTACATGACTGTTGGCATTAAAGCCTCTGTCTGTCACCGAGAGGAAGTGCTGCTTCTGAGGGACAATTTGCCAAAGGAACCAGAGAGTTTGAAAGTGGTAGGAGGTTTTGAAAAAATACCAGCTAAAAAAATTAATGTTGTAGTTGCATTTGTAAATGGGAAGATCAGAGACACCCTTCCATGGCGCCATACAAAATGTCAAAAATAGATCGGAATGAGCTTCCCCTGAATGCAGGCCCCTATTAATCACCTACGGGCAAAAGTGTCCCCAGTATTTCACCCTGCATGTGAGAGGTGAGCACTTCCAATGCCTTGTGACCCACATTGCAGCTATTCTTTTAGACTTACAGGAGGTGGAGCTCAGAAGGCCGGGGTGGAAGAAGAGGCCATGATGCTCCCATGATTGCATATGATGCTCTTTTAGGATGTGGTGGTGACTGGAAAGAACTTTGTAACCGAGCAATGTTCCACGGGGGTGAGTAATCCTGTTGTTCCTTTATAATATCAAAAATTTTAATTCCCTAGAGTTTAAATGGTAAAATGGTCATTGTTATATGAGATGCAAATTATAAGTCATGAATGCCAAACCTGTTGAAAAAGATATCTCAGCTGTAAAGCTGCTCACTTGGTCAAATCTACCATATTATTATTATTATTGATACTGTATCAATTTTACATGATCAGTGTTGCTATTATTTCAATAGCACCTGCCATTCTAAGACTCTGAAAGTGCTTTACAAACACTAGTTAATTAAGCCTCACAACATGCTTGTGAAGTCGGATAAGGATATCTCAGTATAGGGTTCACTTCACCCACCACTTATATACAGCAACCTCTGTCTGGAATGGCTGTTATATAACTGTGCGCGCGCGCGCACACGCACACACACACACAAAGGGTGTAAGACGGGGGAAGAAACAGAATACAGTCAGGGAGTTTTCAGGCAGGTAAAATGTAATTACTTAAACTGGAGTTTGTCTAGGACACTGGCTTAATATTCTTACTCTTATGAAAAACACCAGGTGCTCTTTAAGGCACACAAATGGTTAATATCTTTGTGTTGCATCTCATATCAAAGACAGCAACTTTGGCATCACTGTGCCCTCTACCCCTAAGTTGGGATGTTGGGTCAGTATTTACTCAGAGGAAAGAATCCCACCTTCTGAAACACCAACACCTGTCTGAGGCGCTGACCCAGCCCAAGCCTATTTAGTTTTGTGAGAGTTAACGGGATCTCAACGCAAGATGCTACAGATGCGTACCCGCAGCCATTATGGGATTTAAAATTATTCATTACAATAAGAAGATAATTTCCCTGCCCTAAAGATCTTGTAATCTAATGGTTTCTTCTGCAGTTACTCTTCCTTTCTAGTAATGAGTTAACTGGGATGGTTTGCTGCCCACTGAGGCCCATTTAAGATAAGATAAAGTAGCTTCCTCCCAAAAGAAAAGAGCAATAAGTCCGTGACTTCAGTGGTCAGAGCAGCTGGCTTTTCCTGTGTCCCCTGGCTCCTCCCACACTAATGGCTCTCTTATTTGATCAGATGTGCAACCGACACCATTGCTTTTTATTTGTATTTAGCAGCATTCTCTTTCTCTGAAGCAATGTCAAATGTATTGTTTTCACTGGATTAAATATTAACTTGTAAATGTAAAGAACACTGCTGACACCATTTTAAAATAATCTGTATTTGTAAAGCAGGGGCATTAGCTAGATGCCACGTGAGAAGTCCCTTCTAATCGAAATGATGCAGTGTGCTGCCTGTTTACCAGCTGCACAGCACCGCTGCTTATTGAAATGACTTTTGTCTTCTGTCCATTTGGCAAACTGATCTGCTACCCTCCCATCATGATTCTAGTGGAACACAGGTTTCCTTGCTTGTGAACCAACATAAGCAGTGATGTCAAATGATAGCTTACTGCTACTGCAGAGGTAGCACAAGGAGTGTGGGCAGAAAGTACTAGTTTTTTGTATGCCCGCTACAGCAGCAAAAGCCAGTTCTGTTATCTCGTTGCCTACTGGAGACTCTTTCTGTAGGGCAAATTCCTAGCAAGGCAGGAATTTTCCTCCGGGGCGGATTGGCAGAGGCCCGGGAGGTTTTTCGCCTTCCTCCGCAGCGTGGGGCATGGGTCGCTTGCTGATCGATTCCCTGCAGCTTGAGGTCTTCAAATCTCACTTTTGAGGATTTCAATAACTCAGTCATGGGTTCGGGGTTGTTATAAATGTGTATGGGTAGGGTTTTGTGGCCTGCCTTGTGCAGGAGGTCAGACTAGATGATCATATTGGTTCCTTCTGACCTATGAGTCTATGAGTCTATGAGACAAGTTTCCACTCCCTTTGTACCGTGTAGCACAGAGCAAGGCAGAGATTCTGCCCCAAATGGAACATTGGGGCCAAACCAGTTGTTCATTTGGTAACACAGTGAATGTGTCAGTGTATATTAAACTCATGGTTAAGGTTTGTCTTCGCTGCAGCAGTTAGTGCAAGTTAGTACACCTGTGTTACTCCACTCACGTTAGCTTAGCAGCCACACTGCGAAATAAAGTTTGAGCAGCACAGCATGGTTTGATTAGCAGAGTGAGTGAACTAACAGTGGATGGGTAGTTGGAACTCAAGCTGCAGCGTCCCCACTACATTACAAGCTCAAGGGTCAGCAGCAGTCAAGCTTCAACCCAGGCCCCTGGAGGGGCTAGCTAGCTTGAATTTAAAGCACCTCTTAACTTGATCTAGAGATTTGTGGGGGGTGAGTTGGGGTAGGGGCAAAACTTGAATTACAACTAGAGCTAACTCTGCAGTGAAGACAAGCTCTGGCTCTTCTTGCCAATAGGCGAGGAACTCATGAGCGACAGGGAGCAGCGCAGGCTGCCTGCTCTTGTGAATTTTCTTGCAGCTGTCTGCAGATGGCCCTGCAGATGCAGAGAAGAGCTAGTCCTTCTCAGATGCAGCGTTATGCAGAGCAAACAGTTACTGTTGGCAAGGGAGGAGGATTGACATTCCGGTTTGTTGGTGAACTCCCTAGAGCTTCTGTTTTGAAATTCTCTTTGGCATACCACATCTGAGTAAAAATCTCTGCCATAGTGGCTTAAAGCTCCCTTCTCTGTGTGGTGAGTGACACATGTGCAAAGGAGAGTTAAAAGTTAAAAGTCACAACCACAGAACTGCAAACGATTGTGTTTAATTTTACAGGTGAGAGCGCCGCCACTGGATCTATTGCAGGCTGCTTGTATGGATTGCTTTATGGCCTGAACAAGGTTCCCAAAGGCTTATACCAGGATCTTGAACAGAGGGAGAGGCTAGAATGCCTGGGCGAGGCTCTTTACCGACGCTCCACGGAGGAAAAGTAAAGCAGTTTCTAACATTTTCTCTTCCTATAAAGACTGTGTCAAGCACGGTAGATAACTCGTTATAACAACACGTTTCTAGGCTGGTGAGGGTTAGTTCTAACAGGCTGTGCAGCATGTGTATAAATGCAGTTAGCTGAGTCAGTCAAGAGTAACTGCACAATGTAAAAGTTCCGTTTTTCACAGAGACAGGGATTTTTGCGTATCAAACTTGCTTTCTAAGTACAATCCAGATCAGCGAGATTATTTTAAATGAAAAATATATAAATAAATAAAACCCTCTTATTATCAAATTCCACCTTTCTTACTATGTTACCCCTAAAAATCTATTATCAGTAATCTCTTGTACACGTATGTAATTCATTTTCAGAACTAATACTTTTCTGCAGAACTAATAATATGACCCTTTTATGAGGATGTTCCGGTCCCTCTAGATTTTAAGCTTTTGACAGTTCTTTCAGCTCCCTCTTTCCTCTTCCTCACAGCTAATGTCCATGTGATACTTGTCAGTCTAATGTCTCACAGATTATTCATTAATGAAATGTTAACCCTTTGTTAGCTCTGTGGTGTATATGTATTGTTATGTGAGAAGCTTCCAGAAAGGGAAGGCCAACACTAGCAACACATCCAAGGTACAGCAAAACGTGTTTAACATTTCTGCATTATTGTGTTTTTTTCACAAAAAAATCTTCAAAACTCATTTCAAAATTGAACTGGCTGAAATATTTGTAAATAAATTAATCTTATGCTCTTCATAAGCATCATTTCTTCATTTGTAGATCGTACGTATTATATGTTGCTGTACCAGTATCAAAAATTTTGGCCTAGGCCATCGAAGTGCTGTAGTAGGTCACAAGCCAGGCTACAATGTGTTTCACATGACTGAGAATTCTCTCACAAAGAGGCCTGGAAAGAAAACACTTTCTTTCACTTTTAATACAGAAAACCAAGTAACAGTAGGGCCAAGTTAAAAATCAGTTCCTGATCTGAATAAAACTAACAGCAGAACTTGGTGAACCATATTTTAGTCTGTTATACTGGCATAAATCTGGAATAACTCCTATTAGTGAAGGAGGATGGTATGATGGGTCAGTCTAGTTTGGCAATTGACTGATCTTTGACTACTAGTGGTAGATATACCAATGGCTAGTGATGGGATGTTTTATGGGGTGGGTACTGAGTTATTACAGAGAATTCTTTTTTGGGTGTCTCGCTGGGGAGTCTTGCCCACAAGCTCAGGGTTTAACTGATTGCCATATTTGGGGTTGGGAAGGAATTTTCCCCTCAGGCAGATTGGCAAAGGCTCTGAGTTTTTTTTTGCCTTTCTCTGTAGCATGGGGCACGGCTCACTTGTTGGTGAATTCTCTGTACGTTAAAGTCTTTAAACCACGATTTTAGGGCTTTAATAACTCAATCATAGGTTACAGGTTTTTTACAGGAGTGGGCGGGTGAGGTTTTGTGACCTACATTGTGCAGGAGGTCAGACTAGATGATCATATTGGTCCCTTCTGATCTTAAGAGTCCATGAGTCTGTGAATTCCACCAGATTTAATTCTGGAGTAATTGAGGACAGAATTTAGTACAGTGTGATTAACTCCATGTTTTAGCACAGAGATTCTTAAACTATGGTCCAGAGAGAATATTTTAATGGACCAAGAGCTGACTCGTCACATGGTTCTGTTTTCTCTTATTTCTACCTGCTGACTTGGATTTAAAAAGGCAGCTAAAAATACATAAATACTTTCCTATTACTTTTCCATATAAGCAATTGCTGTAATTGCCATCGGGATGTTATGTGACAGAAAGGGGAGCAGGTGATCCATGTCATTGTGATTAGTAGGGAAGATGGTCTACATGCCAATCTCTTTATTAAAATGTGGACTACACTAGGAACAACATTGAGTTCTTGTTTTAGCATGCTTCTCTTTTCATCTTTGCCATGTGGTGCTTTCTCATCTTGAGCATATGGTAAAGTTTAAGCAAAGAAGGATATTTCTGTTTGTAATTTATGACTTTATATAAGAGAACATCAAGATTTTCAGAAAACGTTCTTTCTAGTTTTCAATGCCTCTAGCATTCCCTGAAACCAATTCAGCAGTTAAGAAAGGAGAAGAATGTATCCTCCATAAGATAGGATTTTCTCTTGCACATCTAACTTTTCTTTTACCCAGGAAACAATCTCCAGTGAAAAAGAAATTGTTATTCCACAACGACAATGTGCCTTGTCATTAGACTTTGAAAGGTTGAACTAAACATATTGTTGCTATGTTTTTAAAGTTAACAATTGTTAATACTGTTCTTCTAGAATGTATCAAAGCTAACCCATTATTGATCTTACCGTACATGCACGATGAAGAAGGTGCAAAAAATTTCATAGACAGAAGAGCTAATCTAATTTTACAAAGATGGTTCACATAGACAGAAGCTATAAATTAGGCAAATGCTAGCAAAGCATTGTTTCCACAGTTGTAGGGGAAAATAGTCCATTGACTACTACTTTATTAAAGACCTAACAAGGTTTAAACATCAGCATGAATAAGAGTAAACACTACAGCAAAGGGTTGTTTGTTGCTTTCCCTTACTGTAGGAATTCCTTGAACCAAATTATATGTAAAGCCAGGTGCCCCAAGATACCATGTGTGGTCCCAAGACTAAAACAGCCTATTGGCCCTCTTGTGATGGCCATCTGACACAAACCAAGAATCAACCACTAACACTGAGCTACTGATAGTCAACTCCTGGAAACTTCTATAAGTGGATTTATCTTGTGGTATAGAGTAACCTTCATTTCTTAGTAATCAACCACTTTTCCCAACAAGCTTTGAACTGGCTATACTATTGAACCCTCCTGTAGGAAATACCCACTCTCCACTCATATTAAAACTTGCTAACACTAATAAAAACGTGCTGAAACAAGAGTCAACTCACTGAGTACTCATGACCAGATAATAACTTAACATTACCCAATGTAAAGAAAAGAAAAGAAAATCAGCTAGTGCAAATAGGATGTAAATAATCTAATTTATCAGAATTTAAATAACATGTAGCAGTTACAAACCATATGGCCAGGCCTGTGGCTATGTGAGCTAGTAGGAAAAGCTTTCTAATATGGACAAGTGGACATGAGAAGCAGGATGCGTCCTGCCATGTCTTCACTCTTCCTCACCTATTTAAATAGCAGCCTTCAGCCAGACAATGGGATCTTTATGTGGGTCAGTGGGGTGACCAATCATGTGGCTCATAGCAAAACAGCTTGTCATGATTGGCTGCCCAGCCTGGAGATATTGTAGACCTCACTGGCAAGAATGGCTGGGACTCCCTACTGTGTGGGGAGGGAGAGAATGCAACAGAGTAGTGTGAAATACATCATATAAAGAAGCTAAATAGAAGCCTTCTTTAGTCAGGATGACAGTTTCACTCCTTCTAAAGCAGCTTTACACAACTTCTTAAAAGCTGAGCTCCCTTTCAAGAAAATGAAACCATTTGTACCCCTGCAATCCTGTCATGTCAGCAAGGCAGCATGGGGGAAACCTGCACAGCCACCGCTCCGCACCCCATGCGTGGCTAGTCCTCTGATATACCTTGGTATAATGCTTAAAAGGAAACTCAGGTAGTTGAGGGCCAAGGATTAGTTTGTTTCTTTTTACAAAAGGTTGTGACAAAATCTACTGTGAATATTTCTTGAAAGTGCTGTGGTGCTGTTGTTAATGCAAGCCTTCCCTTGCAGCACTGGAAACCCAGGGGGCTACTAGTGCATGCCAGCCAGGGAGACTGAATGGCTTAGTGTGGGCTGACGAGCCCTGAGAAGGGTAACCTCCAGCACCCACCTTCTGATGGTAAAAAGGAGAGCTCCCCAAGCCTCTAAAGTGTATGTTTGTTAAAAATATTACAGGATGATACCACCCTTCCTCTGCAGTACCCTACAGGGACCACTGCTGGTCTAGGCTCCAAAACCTGCCCCAGCCCAGTGGAGAGAAGAGGCCAGAATCCAGGGATTGTTCAGAGGGTTAGCGAACACATTTGTATGAGCTCCCCTCTCCCCCACCCTACCTCCAGCAGTTCTTCCCGCTTGGGTGCTGAACACGACTCCTCTGTCCTGGCGGGCACAGAGTTTGGCAGTCCTCAGATCTGCTTCAAACCAGTCACTGGGATTAGATTGCACTTTGGTCTGTTAGTATATTGGGCTCTTGGCATTCAGACACTACAGTGATGAGTGCGGTAATACCTTTACTGGACCATCTTCTGTGCGTGAAAGAGAGACGCTTTCCACAGAGCTCTGCTTCAGGTCTAAGAAAGATAATCAGTGTGTCACAGCTAAAGACAAGATGGATCAGATCCATTAAGCATAAGGAGTTAACACATGTTGCGAGAAACCTTACAGACAACTACATATGAGAAACCCTTGGCTGGTCACGCTTACCTCTGCAGATTTAGCAACTACTCCAGACGCAGCAAAAAAAATCTGTTATCTAAAACTAGGCACTCAGATACCACAGAATATGCTCTGAGGAGAAAGTGCAGGATATACACCTTAACACACGTCAAACTACCTTCACCAAACAGAGACACTCCACCAGAGAAGTAGATTGCATCATGGAATGGGCCACCTTTGTTTTCCAAGAGAATCTGCTTCAATACAGAAAAAAAATCCATTGACCACACACCCCTAGTTGTCACCTATCACCCCATGTTGGAACCCATATGGGGTATCCTCAAACAATTACAACCCATATTTGATCGGGGCCACATCCTGAGAGAAATCTTTCCCGAACACCCTTTTCTGGCCTTCAAACAATCCCCCAACTTTGCCAAACTCATTAACAGAAGCAAGCTCCCCACAGCCCAGCACACACCAACTCAAAGCAGCACCACGCCCTGCCAGAACGACAGATGCAAAACCTGCAGCCATGTCTCCACTGCTACAATGTCCCCCCCAACACACCTTTCAAGCTCCATGGGTCTTACACAAGCCTATCACAACAACTCTCCTTTGTCCTATGAATGCAGAGGTAATAAGTGCCCTCTTTGTTTTGAATGGCTTCTTGCAACATGAGTTACCTCCTTCTGCTTAGCAGCCTGTTCTGCTTTGTATTTAGCTGTGATGTTCTGAGTACTCTTCGCAGACCTGAAAAAGAGCACTGTGAAACTCGAAAGCCTGTCCCTCTCACCAACCCAAGTTAGTCCGACGAAAGCAATTACTTGACCCACCTTGTCGCTTACCTGTCCTGGGACCAAAACGGCTATAACACCACTGCAAACAACCATGCTTAAATAAGTAAACTGCCTGCTTGCCTCTTGTAAAGATATTATTGCTCAGTGGGTGGGGTGAAGAGAATTCATTTAAAACAAACAAACATTCTGAAATTGGCTGTAGCTCAACTGGACATACATAGGGCGAGCCCATTCCAACATTTAAAATCCTGTGGTGAGGACAAAATATCCAGAAAGCAAAAATAATGAGAGTCCTGTAGCACTTTAAAGACTAACACATTTAATTTCTGCAAGCATAAGCTTTTGTGGGCTGTAACCCACTTCATCAGATGCATCTCTCTGGACTCTTGTTGTGTTTGCTGTATACAGACTAACATGGCTACCCCTCTGAAACTATCCAGAAAGCAGTAATTTATCTAGATCTTCTAAGACAGATGACAGCATAATTTTTAAAAATGGGTTTTGGAGGAGAGGGATGAGGAGCCAGGTATGCGTTGGTGCTGCTCAATGCCATGGGGGAATTCCAGGTTCTATTTCCAGAATGCTCTCTACCTCCTTCCCTGGTCTAGCTCATAACCTGGAGTCATGCCTTGCACTGCTCTGGCTGTTTAAGAAACAGTGTTAACAGACTCCCACTATGCTCAAAGCCCTATCGGACCTTTCTATCCAGTTCCGCTCAGCTATAGTGACTGGTGGTGATAGTTCAAGGACGGAAGAGCAGGTGTTGGAATAATGTTAGGGATGAAATCTTGACACCCCCCCTTGAAATGAATGCCAACACTCCCATTCAGTGTGGCCAAGATTTCCCTGCAGAACTTCATGCAGTAGACTCTCCCTTGGGAAATGAACTTGTTTTTTTTAATGCTGTGGCAGTGGTATCAGCATTTCCCCACTTGCCCCACACACCTGTGTTTATTTTAGGGCAATAACTTCATATAGCAAACCCAGGATTTATATTTCACAGTATGTGGTCATCCCAGAGAACAGATTTTTCACAAATACATTGCAATGCTTTTTTGTGGGTGAGATCATCTTGGAAACGCTTCGGATCCCCTGAATAGGTGGAGTAGCTATTGTTCATCTTCTATTACTAGCTGATGAATATAGAACAGACATTCTGATAAGGATATACATATTATTTTGTGTATTTACAAAACAGTGCAATATGTCTGAAAACTACATTAAAACCACCCTGATGAAAACACTCTAAAATACATCCTACTAATTTGACCTATGGATAAGCCCTCAAACAGAGTTCACTAGTGTTTCTTTTATCACCTAATGATCATTGTATTATCAACTCATTGATTAATGCTAGTACAATGAACTTCAATCTAATAAAAAGGTCTGATCCTGTTCCGATTGCAGTCAGTTGGAGTTTTGCTATTGAAGTTAGTAGAAGCCAGGTTGGCCCATACTTTATTATATGTTTATGGAAATGCCCACAATATGGTAGTCACTTTTTAGAGAAAATAAGGAACAATGCCTACTCTGGCAAGCTTGCAATCAGAGGTCAGAGAGACCAAAAAAAAAAAAAAGGACAAAACTAGAGGAACTGGGATACGGAGTTTTTCTTTCTTTTATTAATTCTTTAAAAAAATTCTCAAATTAAACTGTTAACAATCAACTCAAATGTTATGATAACAGAGTATAAATCCATCAGAGTTCTTGGTTGAAATATATTGAGCATTTGGCTCTCTCTGCTCATTGCAATCCAAAATAATCAGCTTTTAAAACAGTAACTATACTTAATCTCCTCCTACCTTTTACTCCCATATCCATAATAGGAGGGGCAACTGCAATCTAATGATAGCCAATGAAGGCATTCTTCTGAAATTAACACCGGTTGTAACAAATGGAATTCTTAACATGACATCAGAACTGGCTTCATAATATTTCTGTCCGTGTGTGTGTTATTGCTTATGGAAAGGGGTACTGAATCTGTGTTACCATGAACTGTACGTGGAGAGAACACCTGTGCTATGATGAAACGTAGTCATTCACAGTTGAAATCCAGAGCCTTGTTTGTTGTATAGACATTGGCCAATTGTCAAATCTGTTTTGGTCTTTTAAAATACCCAGAAGGTCATTATAAATAGAACCTATTACATCCATTAGCTTAATCCCATTGCTGTTGTATTTAATTTTTAACTGCCTTCTCTTCTGTATACTTGAAATATAGCCATCTGCAAGTCAGATTTTGCCACCTTTATTGACAATAAGCAGGACCTTATTCTGCAAGTAGCCCCATTGAAATCACAGCACAGGCTCGGTTTTAATTTCCCATTGAAATCAATGGTGTACAACCTGCTGTCTCCATGAATGGCAGGATCTGGCCCTATAAGAACACGATTTTCAAGGCTGATATTACATAAAATAAACAGTTTTGCAACCTCTTTTCATTTTATTTATGCACCTTGTTAGGGTACATCAGGTTTAGTTTACAGAATTTGTTGTCCCACTTCTGCTCATAAATGAAGAAGACATAAAAATGAAAGTGGGCTGTAGTCATCTGACATTGCCATGGCTATTGTTACACAAAGTGCTCTAGTTCTGGTTCTGTACCACTTTTCACTGGTGTGATCCTTTCAGAAAATAAGTTTAAGGAGACATTTTCCACATGCCCCAGATTAGACTAGATTCCTATTTAACTGGAAATGTACCTGCTAAATTGTATCTGATTTACTTATTTACTTTTCAGCCTTCAGATTTTGTTTTAATGTTATTTTATTTTAAACCACAGGCCCAGCTGTATTTTCATACCAAGTATATTCCCATTTTCTTTATTGTTTAGCTAGAGTGGAAATGTTTGGTAATCTTTGCATATAAGGGGACAATAATACTTAAAGAGAGTGGGAATGGCACAGATGAACTTTCTTCATCATTGTTAGTGTTGTTTATTCTCATGTACATTTGCCAGTTACTGTCCAATGCTACCAAAATCTTTAGGCAACTGTCACAAAATACAGAAGAAATTGCAAGCTGCACAGTGTAGGATTGTTATTAAAAACCTGCACACACTTACCACAGGATGCTTCAAAAGGCTTCTAAAACATTTTGCATGCTGTTAACAGGCAACTAACTATGATCCAGTTAAGAACTGTGAGTTACAGTATTTTTTTTCTGTTTGATGCACTATACATGTAATTTAAAAGAATAAGGTTTGAAGAAAGTGACTGGTAACGGGTCTTCTCAGTACAGCCTTAGGGACTTCCACAGACCAATTTCTAATTGTGTATAATACTAAGTTTATCTCTATTTAAGTAGTAAACAAGTTTTATAAGATTTCTGTTACAAAAGAATGGATCTGTTGATAAATAAAATAAAAGTAATACAGAGTAAGGAAGTAGAAGCAATATTGATGACTTCAAAAGAGCATTCATTTTCTTTTATGCAGCACTAAATGTACAAAGTTTTGCGGTGATAAGATGCTGATAGATCCCATGGTGCTGAAGAAGAAGCTAAATAGGATGGCAACAGAACAAGGGGCTTTTGCTGTCCTCAGCAGCCTGCTGCTTTACATCACAGAGCTTGCAGCCTGCGACCCACAGATGCCAAGGAAGAAGGCAAAATGGGCAGAAAGCAAAGGAAACAAGCTGATCTGTAATCCTGAATGCCGAAGTGCAAGCAACAGCAAGCGCCCTACAAGATTTCAGCTTTTGCAGTCCAAGTTCATGAACAACAATCGTGAGCCTTATATAAAGAAGACAAGAGAAGTTGGTAAACTGATCATTAAAGAAAAGCAGTGGGTAAACCGGGGCTGTCTAAATGCCACTGTTAATAAATTAGACAAAAGCAAAGAGAAAACAGGAAGTGGTCAAGCACCAGAAGAGAACCAAAAGATAACGCCCAATGAGAGGGCCAAGTGGAATAGCCTGAGTGGGAAAAATACTGTGAAAAACATTCTGAAGAAATTTTTAGCTGCAGAGGAGAAAGAAACTAAGGAGAAATCTTCTGTCTGGAAAAAGAAAGAGCCAAACAGCAATTTGCCCAAAATAATCAGCAAGAATTCTGTTCTGTCCAAACTGAAGGAAAAGTTTGAACAAGCTAGTTCTGTTTGTTCAGCCACTGATGCAAAAATGTTGCTGTTGCGCAAAGGTGAGAAAAATAATAAAAAGGTCCCAAATAGAAAATCTATTCACAAACCAGAGATCAGAGTGCTGCACACTGAGGCAGTGACAGCCACAGACATAAATAGCCCTCAGTCCCAGTATTTAGTGTGCACAACTGCTCCAATGCCTAGATTCAGTGTTGCGACTGAAATTAGCCATCCTTGGAGCTGGCTGACAAACCACATTGATAGTAATCCGCCTTTTGATCATGGCACTAAAATGGGAGAGAGAAATGATTCTGAAAGCAAATACAAGAGTAAGCCTGGCAAGAATGAAATGCTGGAAAATATGGCACAAGACAGAGAGTACAAAGGACAGTCACAAACTGTACTACGTGCAATGCCCAAGGTCATAACTGACGTGAAGGACATTGCTGAGACTAAAATAGATTCTACAAACCAAGGACCAGATTTTCTTCCTAATCTAGACAGCTCTTCTACTTTCTGTAAAAATAAAGCCCTCACAGACTGCATTCCTACCTTATCTAAACACAGCCTACAGCACAAGGGGAATCGCACATTAGTTGGATTTGATACATCTTCATTAGGGGACAATAAAGCAGCTCAAAATGTTAGTGAAGACAATCCATCTACTAACTTGCCTTATTCTAGCATAGCTGAAGGATCCAGTGCACACAGTCCCCAGCATATTAAAGGGGTTGAGATTCCTGAAATAACAGGGAATGAGTACAGTCTAAAAGAAACAGAAATAGAGTTCTCAGAGTCAGAAAAAGATCCTCTCTTTGCAAGCCAAAAATGTTTCCCAGAGGAGAAACTATTAGAAAATATTCCACCATTTTACTCCCAGCTATCTTGGGCATCTCATAATGTAGTGCCTCCAACTGATGTCCTACAGTTGGCTGTCAAAATACCAGTTACTGACAAAATGCCACCTGTGATACCAACTCAAGAAAATGCACCAGATTTTAAAGGCAAACATTCTGAAGCAGCTGTAAAAGGAGAGAAATTTCACTATAAACCTGAAATATTTCCTAGTTCTAGAAAAAATTATTGCAAAGTCCCAGCTAAGCAAGAAGAGGAGCCAGTGATGAAGCAAAACAAGCTGTCTGATTGTCAAATGCAAACGGAACAAATAACCCAGGAATCACAACCACATCAGATGCTCAGCCCACAAAATAACACTGATAATTTCAACATTAATGTCTCAAATCCAACTGGAAATCAGACATACCAAGTACCCTCATTAGAAGATTTGGAGAAGGAAAAAAGTGATCCTGTAGAAGGAAGGCATATCTGCTCTGATTTTGAGAAGGACCAAAGTCCATTGTCAAGTTATTTAGTGAAGCACAGCTGTTACATTCCAGAAGAGAATTTCGGGAAGGACCAATTATCCTCATCAAATGAAATGACAAGTCAGAAGAACAATACTGCCAGGGAAAGAAGTACATTGTGTCACCTGGAGACCTATCAAATGCCATCAAATTATTTCATGAAGCATAAAAGTGGCATTGAAGATGAAAATCCCTGGCCTAATTCTGAGACATGTCAATCATTCTCATCAAATTATTTAACAAAGCGTGAAAAGAATGCTGCAGAACGAAGAATCTGGCATGCTATTGAGAAGCCCCAGATCCCATCATCAAAAGATTTGGTGAAAGATGGACCCTACAGTGCAGAAGATAAGAAGTCTTGTCATAATTATAATAAGCACCAATCACCTTCTTCCAATGAATTAGCAAAGCATGAAGAGGATATTATACCAAAGAAAGCGATGGGTAACTGTGCAAATTACCAGACACCACCATCATCAAGTGATGTCATGAATGATACAGCCAAAGAGAAGAATATCCATCATAATTTTGAGAAGAATCAGTTACCCTCGTCAAATGAATCAGAGAAGTCTGAAAATAATACTGCGGTAAAGACAAGTCCCCAGTGCAATTTGGAGAAGTACCAGATGCCATCTTCAAATGATGCTCTGAATTATGAAAATGATATGACAGAGCAGAACGTTGAGAAAAAACAGTTCCCTTTGTCAAATGAAATGGTGATACATGGAAATATAAGTACAAGGGAGAGAAATAACTTATGGAAATATGAAGAATATCAAATGCGGTCATCAAAAGATGGCTTGAAGCATGAAAATGATGTAATGGAAAAGATGAATGCCACTGCAGTAGAGAGAAATGCCTTGTGTAACTCCAAGAGGTGCCAAATACCGACATCAGGTGATTTTATGAAGCATGAGGATAATAATGCAAAAGAGAAGAATTATAGTTTTGACACCAACCCATTACCCTCATCAAAGAATAAAATTAACATGCTAGGACTGAGAAATACCTTATGTAACTTGAAACACCAAATGCCATCCAGAGATTTAGAGAAACATGAATATGATACAACAGAAGATGAAAACGCCTATTGTAATACTGAGAAATACCAACCATCCTCATCACATAAATCAATGACACATGAAAATAATATTGCAGCGGCAAGAAATATCCAGAGCAACTTTAAGACTTACCAAAAGCCATCATCAAGAAGTACAGGGAAGCATGAGAGCAAGACCGTACAAGAGAAAAATACCCATCACAATTTTGAAGAGTACCAGTTATTCTCAAGAAATGCCCCGCAGACTCATGGAGAGAAAGCTGCAGTAGAGAGAAATACCTTGGGCAACCCTAAGAAGAATCAAAAACCATCATCAAGTACATTGGTGAAGCATGAAAATAACGTTACGGTAGATAAGCAGCAACAAATACCATTGTCAGATGATTTGGTGAAGCATGAAACTAAAACTGCAGAAGAGAAGACTAAATATGAGAAGGACCAGTTACCCTCATCAAATAAGTTGTTGAAGCATGAAAAAAATACCATAGTAGAAAAGAAGCAACAAATACCGTCAAATAATTTTAGGAGGCATGAAATTAGCACTGCAGAAAAGAAGAATCCACATTGCAAAGGTGAGAAATACCAGTTACCTTCCACAAATAAATTAAAGGAACATGAAACTAATAGAGCAGGAAAGAAAAATAGTTTGTGTGACTTTGAGAAGTACCAGGTTCCATTGCCAAGTGATATCAGAAAGCATCAAAGTGATACAACATTACAGGGGAATACTAGGCATGACATTGGTAACTACCAAAAATTACCCCTATCAAATGATGTATCAAGACATGATAAAAGTCCCGTAGGACAGAGGAAAACCCAGTGTGGCTTTGAAAAGTACCATAAATTATCATCAAATGATTTGGCGAAGCATGAAAATCTTCATGCTGAAGAGAAGGCTAGGTGGCTGAGGACTGAGAAAACAAATGACAGAACAGCAGCGCTCCAAGACTGCACTAGAACAGCAGCCCAAGCAAAATATACAGCAGAAAGTTACAGTGAAGGACCATTAAATTCATCTTTTAAACCAATGATTATTAGAGTAACTGATACATTTAAGCATCACACCTAAAATATCTCTACAGGTAAACTAAGGACCTAAACTAATTGTATACTGGATCTTTCTTCTTTTTCTTCAGTCTTCAAGACATTAAATTATCACTTTGTAATTGCATGGACATTACTGTGTTTTTGTTAGAGTGAGATTCCCCCCCTTCTTAAACATTAGCCTTAAGATCTGAACTACACAAATCACTGTAAATACACCAGCTATAAATACACATTAGATTAATCATCAATTTATTAAGTAAAAGAGGATCTGAAAGATCATAAAAAATTCAGTTCTGGTCCAATCTCTCCGTGTTTTAAATGCTGGGTTTTGTTTGTAAGTAGGGTATTTTGAGTATGAACTTTATATTTATTCATTCTAATAAAATATTGTTACTACTACTTTTAGGAATGGCTTTAGACAATGTCAGCTTTTGTTAAGTCGAAAATGGCCATTTAAGATCTAGCTTTAAAGATGTAATGCAAAGGCTGATCCTTTGCTAAAATGAATAATGTTACAAGGGTAATGTGTGGAAAGGTAGATGCTTCCTTTATTTTCAGGAAAATCCTGAAAGGACATTTATGTTAAAGAATTTACTATAGGGTGCTAATGTTCTGTCTTATAAATATTGACAAAATATTACTTGAACCTTCTGTAAAGATATTTACACTTTTGGATGTGTGCAGTATATGTGTTTGTAGAGATATTTTATTTCATTCACGCATGTCACTCTATAGCTATTCTTGTCTTGACAACGGGTCTTAATGCAGCAACTACATGTATTCACAAAGGGCCCAGACCTATAAGGTAATGAACAAGTCAGCGAAAACATGGTGCTCAGACCGTTGCAGGATTGGGTTAAATTGCCTTTGTGGCATATCAGGGGCACACGGGCCCAAAGCAAGCATTGCCACCGATATTAAAGTCACTAATTTGAAAGTCTTATCTTGCTGGTGCTCTCCTGTCACGTGTAGCAAGTGTTTACTATAGTATGATATGAAACTTGATAATAAGGAGCAGCCTCAATGTCATTGAAATGTGCCACTGGGATGTGATATTCAGAGTGCACAGTAATAGCAATTTCTGCATAAAGTTTGCAGAAGGGGGTTGGACTAGATGACCTCCTGAGGTCCCTTCCAACTCTAATCTTCTATGATTTGCATGTCTCATACTTCGCTTTGGAAGACAGGGATAGGTTTGTTAGGTTTGCTCTTTTCGGCCAAGCTGTTGAATAGAATGTAGCTGCAAAACTGAAATGTGCTGTTAATGCCACATAGCACCCTACGGTAGGTAGGTAGATATTAATATAATAAAGTCAACTCTCACATGTGTTGGTATATCTACCTTGTTTTCATAAGTTGGGCATTACTGTGGAGAGAGGCCTTTTTTTTAAAGGGCATTTCCTAAGGGCTTTGATTCATTAAATGTTAGCCATAGCCATCCATACACAGATCCTGGCTCCTTGACAGCAAAGGTCAGCCTGCTTGACAAGCCAATTAAAAACCCAATCTTGTAAGTGGCATTAAGCTTCTGAAAGTTGCAGAGCTAATTTAGAAGGAGGAGAGTTATGCAAATGAGCTCTTCTTTACCCACTGCACCAAATTCCCTCGAATTTGTTAGACACTGCCTGGTCTGCAGCGACGCAGCACGTTTTAGAGGTCTGACTGTTGCTTGTTACCCAGATTGGCAGAATGCTCCTCTATGACTGCAGCCAAGAGAATGATGACATGAGCAGACTGGCGGCTGGCTAAGTTCAAATCTCTTTGATGACAGCGTAAAGAGCACAGTTACATAGACGACAGCTGGGCTGGGCGGGTCAGGGACGCTGCTCTGAGGGTGACACGGAACACAGTGTTCCCTGACAGCTAAAGAAGGTGATATTTTAAACATTTTCCTTGAAGATATGGCATTAGCCTTCCTGGCAGCAAGAAGCTCATGGAGTGAAATCCCCCCCATGTGCTAGGGTGACCAGATGTCCTGATTGTATATGATTGTATAGGGACACTCTTGATATTTGGGGCTTTGTCTTATATAGATGCCTATTACTTGCCATCCTTCTGTCTCGATTTTTCACATTTTCTGTGTGGTTACCCTACCCTGTGCAGAAGGCCAGATAAAAGGCACCCTTTAAAGCCACAAAATTAGGAGTAAGTGGAATTTATCGGTTGTATAAAATTGGCTCTCTGCACAGGGGGGAATTTCAGCTATGGAGACATTTTGAGCCAGCAGTCATGGAGGCTTCTTAGTAGTGAACTAAGCATGATTGATATTGTTCAATATTACGTGACATAGTTTGAAAATGCCCTGTAACATAAAAAAAACCTCACACACCCACACTTCAAACTAGAACAGCAAGTTCTCTATTTGCCTGTTCTCTATTTGGGTTTCTAAAACTGCAGATAGATCTGGTTGAAGTGGGGAAGATTTTTATACAAATGAGTATTTATTTTCTGCAATAAAAACGTAATGACCTTTGTCTTGCAGTTCACACATTTGGAAAAATCACCACCTGTGATGAATTAGGTGCCTTTACTAGCTGTCTGGAAATTGGCAACATGTCGCTTATGCAATGCACAGGAAATTTTATCTGTATGTACCAGGAAGCCCAACCCTTTTCTGTGTATACCCTACACATCTGCTTTTCTTGATACTGCAGAAGCTCTACCACAATATTCTGGAACACTACTTTCAGTTCAAGTAAGATATTAGTGAGGGAGAGTAGTTTGTAGGAGGTGATTTTTGCAGTTCTGTACACCTCAAGCTGTATAGGGTTAGAAAAGTAATAAACCCATTAGAGTCAATTGACGATTCAACCACAAGTACACTTAAACATTACAGACAACTGCACCAGAGGAGAAGCAATCGAGGAGAAGAAAGACGTGGGTGTATTAACTGATCAAAGGATGACTATGAGGCACCAATGTGATGCAGCCATGAAAAAGGCTAATGAATTTCTAGGATGCATCAGTTGAGGTATTTCCAGTAGAGACAGGAAAGTGTTAGTACCATTATACAAGGCACTTGTGAGACCTCTTATGGAATACTGTGTGTGCAATGCTGATCTCCCATGTTTAAAAAACATAAATCAAATTGGAACAGGTGCAGCAAAGAGCTTCTAGGGTGATCCGAAGAATGGAAAACCTTCCGTATGAGAGGAGACTCAAAGATTGGCTTGTTCAGCCTAACGAAAAGCAGGCTGAGGGAGAGATGATTGCTCTCTGTACATACATCAGAGGGACAAATACCAGGGAAGGAGAGGAGTTATTTAAGTTAAGCACCAATGTGGACACAAGAACAAATGGATATAAACTGGCTAACAAGTTTAGGCTTGACATTAGACAACCATCAGAGGAGTGACGTTCTGAAACAACCTGCCAAGGGGAGCAGTGGAGGCAAAAAACCTAACTTGTTTCAAGACTGAGCTTGATAAGTTAATGGAGGGGATGGTATGATGAGACTGCCTACAATGGTATGTAGCCGATCTGCGACTGCTAGCAGCAAATATCTTTAGCGTCCAGTGTTGGGACACTGGATGGGGAGGGCTGATTTACTACAGAGAATTCTTTTCCAGGTGTCTGGCTGATGGGTCTTGCCCACTTGCTCGGGGTCTCACTGATGCAGAGAAAGCATATAAAATGCAGCTGCTCTCCGCAAAAATTAGCCCAAAGGGCTTTGGGGGCAGATTTAGCCAATCAGAGAATCTGAAGCAACACTATGTGATGCCATCAGTTCAGCACAAAACTAGGCAACATAACAGAAACACGTTCAGTAATTTTCTCCAGTTCTCAAAATAATCCCAAAAAGCGCATGTGAAACTGTGATAAAAATGGCTCCAATATAATAAATATTTAACGAACTCAAGGAGGAACACGTCTGTGTCTGAATTGCAAAATAACTTACTAACATATGCGTACCTCTTAAGACTGTCCTTCAAACAACCTCTAAAATAGGAGAAGGAGATGGGGCCTGAGACCCTACATTGCTCATCAAGAGTTTCCTCCTCAAGTTTTCCCCATCAAGTTTTTTCAGAGGACATCAGTAGACAATAAAAGAGGCCAACAGAGTAAATATAAATCTCATATTAAAAATACAATATTTGTTCATACTTTGAGCCTTTTGTGTGACACTTCTACAGGCAACAGCTATCAATACATACATGCTGTTTCTATAGCCCAGTAGAACACCCTTCTCTAGGCCAAGAATGGTATCAATCAAATCCTGGTGCTCTCAGCCAGCTGTGGTGGAAAAGCTCCATCTTGTGGTCTAATTTATATAGCATGCTGCAAGTAAATGCAGGTGGAATTAGAAATAAGAATAGAATCATAGACGTGCTTGGCTGGAACAACCCTCAAAAAATCATCAAGTCCAGCCCCCCGGGCAGATGCGGGACCAATTAAATCTAGACCATTCCTGATTCGTGTTTGTCTAGCCTGTTCTTAAAATCCTCCAATCGAGGGGATTCTATAACCTCCCTTGGAAGACTATGCCAGAGCTTAACTACCCTTTCCTAATATCTAACCTAAACCTTCCTTGCTTCAGATTAAGCCCATTATTTCTTGCCCTATCATCAGTGGACATGGAGAACAATTGATCACTGTCCACTTCGTAACAGACCTTAACATATTTGAAGACTTATCAAGTCCCCCTTCATTCTTCTGTTCTCAAGATTAAACATGCCCAGATTTTTTTGACCTTTCCTGTTAGGTCAGGCTTTCTAAACCTTTAATCATTTTTGTTGCTCTCCTCTGGACTCTCTTCAGTTTTTCCACACCTTTCCAAATGTGTGGTGCCCAGAACTGGACACAGTACTCCAGCTGAGAGCTCACCAGTGCAGACTAGAACAAGACAGTTACCTCCCGTGTCTTACATACAACACTTCTGTTAGTGATTGCATTCTGGAAGTGCAGGTCTCGAAAGTGACTTGATCATGGCAATTAAGGAGATGTAGAGGGAAATGAGGGGATCCTTAGGGTTCTAGCTGGCACCCTGTGGGACACTGAAAGTAAATGCCAGTCATCTTAGAAATAAACATATTTTGCTAATCACAGAATGTATTGTAACTACTTCACTTTGAGTAATGTCTTCAAAATACATAATGTCTTTGAATTCTATTTCTCTTTTTTACTTATGCAAGCAGCCACATTTATGGAATGAAGCATTTTTCACTCCCTGATGAGGGTTTTCAGCACAGAAGAGTGATTGGTTGATTGCTGTTTTCCTATCATGTAAAAGACTTAATCTCTGTCATATAGGAAAATAACAAGCAGCTGATTCTATTTTTGCTTTATGACCTGAAGTGCCTGGGAGGATTTTTGAACTATTATACACCTCAAACTCTTTTCCTTGGTTTGTCCTTGTAGTTTCTACAATTACTTATTTCCTACTGCAGTGTAGTCACCTGAAAGAGTATGTAAAATGGTAGGCAGTATCTTGGCTGGCCAGCATGAGCTACTGTAGATCTTTGATGATATGAATATAAATAAACTGCAGAAACTTACTAGCAGAGGGAAAGTCTACAGAAATAATAAAACCTGTGCATACAAATAAATGTTGTGTTGCATTGTTCATCTCTAAAAATGTGCGTATTAGAGATGAAGGCCTATATTTCAAGCATGACTAGTGGTTTTGGGTGCCCAGTTTGAGATATCTTAAAGGGCCTGATTTGCATAAAGTGCTAAGCAACTGCTTTCTAAAAATCAAGCCTCTGTAAGGTCTCTCATGTTAAACACCCAACAACTGGCACATTCCAGATCACTCTGAAAAAGGTTTTAAAATGAAGGAGAATATAAGGAGAGCTGCCATACAGGAACACATCAGGAATTCGGTATCCTAACTGCAAATGTGGCTAATGCAGGGCATTTGCATCACAAGAAAATGTAACCCGCCCTCCCCCCAGCGTGCACACTACATTATCCAATACCACATCAAGTAGGGAAAGGAATCTGAGTTCACCTTGGTCCTGGTAGAAAAGTGGGAGAACTTTTACATGGTCAAGGAGCAGCTGAAAGAGGTGGGAAGCTGCTTCCATCTGCTATTTTGATAGGTTCTAGGGTAAGTTGAGCAAAATAATACTGCATGACATTTCAGAACCCACCCATCATTACCAAGAAGCAGCAATATTTAATCTGATGTCACAATCAAACCAGAATATGGGAGCCCCTATAAATCTTTAACATTAAATCATATGAATTGAATGCTCATAAAAAGATCTGTATTTCTAGGCCTGGTGGTGACTGAGGGCCTTCCTTCATGTAAAGATAGAGCACAATGTAGGTGGTTGTGGGCCAAACTTCCCAACAAGTGCTGCCCATGTATTTCAGACAAATTGCCTCTGCATCAAGCACACATATCTGCGTAACACAGCAAAATCCCAGTCTGAGTTTAGGTTATATATTGTCTGAAATCAGGTTCTCTTTTAACAGAGCCTTTTCCATTGTGCACATTATATATCGACAGTGCTTATAAATGGAGCTCGCAGCTGGTTGCTGTCATGAATATCACAGGTGTTCCTGAATAATGATCCTTTTGATTATTATCTGGGCTGCTGATGTGTGCCACTGAGGCTTGCTTGCGGCAAGGTTAGAGTAATAAAGATACGTGATACAACAGTAATCGTCTCGTAACAATCCTTACGACAACATCAGGGAAGAAGCATGAGACGTGAAGACAAGCAAAGCCTACAACTATCTAATCAGGACACAAACTGTTTTTTATTTTCCATGAGGACTGACACAAATGGGGCTGCACAGGGCAGATGGGGTATGTAACCCGGGAAGAAATTATACAAGCCTTGTGGCTTTGAAAAAAGAACAACCCAGCCTTCTTGAGGTGCTCAGGAATAGATTGATATGGTGTGCGGCCTGGCTATTTGTAACTTACAGTTGAATGCTGAGATTGCAGTATAGGAACCGTGCTCATGCCCTGAAAAAAAAATGCCAACACTGTTAATAGTTTAATAAACCAACCATTTATTTCCACTCTGCTTCTGAGATGGTCTAATCTCTAGTAGAAGATACAGACAATAATTCTGAAGATTAAAAATCAAAACTCATGATCCATATTGGAATAGCAGTCAGCCCTGAAAAGGTATACTGTGCTTAATGAACACAGGTTGTGTGGCTAGCAATCGAAGCTGCATAATGCATCTCAGTCCTGAACTTGCAAAGTGCTGAGTGCTTCCAAGAGGGACTAGGCCTCCTCAACTCCCCTGAGCATTAATCCAAGTTGAGGGCACTGAGGCCCAGAATCTCAAAGGTATTTAGGCTTGTAACTTCCATTTAGTTCAATGGAAATTAGGAATCCTGAGGATCTGGGCCTCAGCAACTTACAACTTAATGTTGTAATAAGGTTATTGTGCCACGAAAACATCTCTTGTCATGTCTTAATGCTGGAGTGATAAGTGCCTACTCAAATAACGTATTGGAATTTTGGAAATCAAGGATAATGTGACTGGAATTAGTAGAATTATGAGAGTCTGATGGTGAGGAAAGTCTGGAAGTTTGATAACTCTAGCTGGCTGTATAGCAATTAAAGGAACCTAAAGAAGTTTTGGACATCACACACAGTCTCTGGATCTTTTCCAAAAGTGTCAAGGATTCCAAAAAACATAGAACTAGCTTCTAAAAACCAATTTTGTTGAGGTGCTTTTTTAAAACAAAGATAAGAAAAGAATTCCCTCTTTCTTACTTCTGCATGGAAAACTACATGCTTATTGGGACATAGACAAGCAAAAGATCAAGTAAAATGTGTGTGTGTGATGCTCTGTGAAAGCAGGAAAAACCTGGACTATCTGAGAATGAACCCTTCCTCTTGTTGCCACCTAAAAAAGGATGAATGGACAGAGGGGAAAATAAGAGACACCAGGCCCATAAAATACTGGGGAATGAAATTTGGGAAGGAGGGGATTAATTGATGGATTCCAGGAATGTAGTGATTGCTAGGTTCAGAAGAGGAATTGGTGTAATTCTTTGTGAGGGGGAGAGGTGGAGAATGAAGAATTTGGGGCTTTTGAGGGGAATTTGTGTAGTTAAGAGTTAATTCTAATGTATCACTAAAGCTGTGGCTAAAAACTTCTTATCCATAATTAATCGCAGGCTGAGATTGTGTGGGCAGTTTATAGGAACTCAAGAAGTCATGGGGTCTCTTGGCTGCAGGAGGAGAGCATCCCCATTACAATGAATCATATTCACTCTCTCCTCTCCTACCTTAAGAGAAAATCTAGGCCAGTGGGGGCTCATAGACTTTAAGGTCAGAAGGGACCATTATGATCATCTAGTCTGACCTCCTGCACAACGCAGGCCACAGAACCTCACCCACCCATTCCTGTAATAGACCCCTAACCTATGACTGAGTTACTGAAGTCCTCAATAATGGTTTAAAAACTTCAAGTTCAGAGAATCTACCAGAGAATCCATCAGCAAGTGACCCACGACCCATGCCGCAGAGGAAAGTGAAAAAAACCCCAGGGTCTCTGTCAATCTGCCCTGGGGAAAAATTCCTTTCTGACCCCAATATGGCGATCAGTTAAACCCTGAGCATATGGGCAAGACTCATGAGCCACACACCCAGAAAGAATTCTCTGTAGTAACTCAGAACCCACCTCATCTAATGTCCCATCACAGGCCATTGGGCACATTTACCACTAGTAGTCAAAGATCAGTCAGTTGCCAAATTAGGCTGTCACATCACATCATCCCCTCCATAAACTTATCAAGCTCAGTCTTGAATACAGCTAGGTTTTTTTCCCCCCACTGTGGCCCTTCGGAGGCTGTCCCAGACCTTCACTCCTCTGATGGTTAGAAACCTTCATCTAATTTCAGGTCTAAACTTCCTGATGGCCAATTTCTATCCATTTGTTCTTGAGTCCACACTGGTGCTGAACTTAAATAATTCCTCTCCCTCCCTGGTATTTATCCCTCTGATGTATTTATAGAGAGATCATATCTGCCCTCAGCCTTCTTTTCGTTAGGCTAAACAAGCCAAGCTCTTTGAGTTGCCTCTCATAAGAGATGTTTTCCATTCCTCAGATCATCTTAGTAGCCCTTCTCTGCACCTGTTCCAGTTTGGATTCATCTTACTTAAACATGGGAGACCATAATTGCACACACAATATTCCAGATAAGGTCTCAGCAGCACCTTGTATAATGGTACTCATTATTTCTTTTATTATGTATTAATTATGTAGCACCCAAAATAGGCACCTTGCTTTAGAATACAGATAAGAGTGGGTTCCACCCTTTAAAGAGCTTATGAACTACCTTCAGATTAGAAGAACCTAGAGGAGGTGATTGTGATGGTAGGCACCCCTATATTCATGCCCTACACACTGCTGCAGTGATAGTGGTGCAAAATAACATGCTGGTTATTATCATTGTAAAATGCACGTGTTAATGTTAATTCCCTCTGTATGATGTTACTAGAACATGTTTAGGACCAGATAGCCTAGCCTAGGCAAAGGTGATAAACAGTCTCTTCTAGACAATGGATGGTAGGTTTACCTCAATTTATACATTAGCAGTAAACAAAGCCATTGAGCAAAGCTCCCTCCTTCCACCATCCAGATCCTGAACTCCAGGGACAGAGAATTAACATGGTTCCTGAACTCCAGACAGACACAGGAGACTGAATTCCCAGGAGACCTTCCCGATTTGTAAGGCAAAGACAACTCCTTCGGGAATATAAGGAACAGAGAGAGACTCCATCTTTATCCTTCACCTTAGGAGTTCATCAAAGGAACCCAGCAATTTGATCTATGTGATGGACCTTGGCCAGGCTGGCCAGTAAAAGCTGGTAAGGAGACTGTGGGGGAGAGAAAAACCATCTTGAACAAAAGCAGTGCTTTGCTAGATTAAGGTTTAGTCTTTTACATGTGTGGTTTCACTTTTATTTGCTTGTAACCACATCTCCCTTTTACTTGGTATCACTTAACCTTTGTCCTTTTGTTAATAAACCCATTTTATTTTTACTGTAAACCAACTCAGGGCCGTGTTCAAAGGAAAGGATATGTTCATGCCAGGTAAATGAATAAGCTGTGATGCACTGATGCTTTAAAAGAGCAGCAAACTTAGTATCATCTGTGACTGTACAATGTGAGGGGCTGTGCTTTGCAGAGAAACATCTCGGAGGAACTCGGGGGCTGGAGTTCCTGTTAGGTGAGGTTGGGGCCAGGAGAGCCTTGAGCAGTTTACTGGTGAGGAAGACAGACTGATGTGGCAGGGAGCTGACACACAGTCTAATCTCCAGCTAAACTCTCTGGGATGATGAGGGTTAAGCAACCAGCAGGCTGAGTGACCATAAAGCAACCCCTGAGGACATATTAGAAGAGTATTAAAATGGTACACAGGGCCATTCCTTGTGGATAGTTAGCGTAGCCATGTTAAAAGGACTAGAGTCCTTGAAATGTAGGCCTGTATTGTAAGAGAATCAGGAATAGATACTGTGACAGAGCCAGACCAGATGGCTATACGAGGGTACTGGAAGGCATATATATTAGCCCCAGGCTCAGCAAAGCCTTATTCCCCGGGTGATCCAGCTGGGGCTGCTTTAAGGTAATTAGGCCACCTGGGGCCTATCAAGGAGATTGCCCCAGCACTTAAAAGCCTCCAGTTCAGGCAGGCTGTGGTGTGTAGAGGGTGGAGCTTGGAGTTTACAGCTTGGAGGTGGCAGTTTGGAGTTGGCAGTCTGCAGAAGCTTGGGACTTCCACGGTTGCTGCCACAACACCGGAGACAGAGGCCTTAGCTGGGGAAAACAGGGAGCAGACCACCGACCAACCCAAGGGAAGGTAGCAGAACTCAGGGGCAGAGCGGGCCCCCATCTCCACCCTACCCCTCCGGCTCACCTTCCACAGCTGCGCCACCGGCCGGGCCGGAAGAGCGCAGGACTCACGAGGGCGGAGTACATCTCCCCCCCCCCACCCTGCCACGCTGGTGTCAGAAGTGGGATTAGCGTGCGCAGCAGTTAAAAGGGGGAAAGGCGAGGCAAGAAGGGAGGGGGGCCTTCCCTTTTCTCCACCAAAATAGATGATGTGGTAAAAGCTCTCGTACAGGCCACGGCGGCCCAGCAGGAGGCCACCAGGGTCCAGATGGCCACCCAGCAGGAGGCAATGAGACTCCAACAAGAGACTAATCAGTTGTTGGTCATCCAGGCCAACCAGGACCATGCCCTGCTACGAGAGGTGGTAGCCCAGCTGAGGGCCCTGTCTTCCCAAACCCCGGGGTCAGATGGGACGCGAACCCTACGAGTCATTAGCTATTTGCAGAAGATGACGGTGGAGGACGATGTGAAGGCGCACCTCCTTGCCTTCGAGCGGATCGCTGCCCAGGAGGCTTGGTCCCAGGCTCAGTGGGCTGGAATTCTCGCCCCCTTTTTGTGTAGAGAAGCCCAGAAGGCCTATTATGACCTACCCGCAGTGGCTGCAGCGGACTATGTCCAGTTGAAGTCGGAGATCCTGGCTCGGTCGGGAGTGACGATGGCCGTACGCGCCCAGAGGTATCATAACTGGAGGTACCAGGAGGGCAAGGCTCCACGGTCACAGCTATTTGACCTTGTCCACCTTGCACAGAAGTGGCTGCAACCAGAGACCCACCGGCCAGAGGAGATCCTTGACGTCCTCGTTATCGACCGGTACATGAGGGGATTACCAGCTGACCTCCGGGCTTGGGTGGGGCAGAATGACCCCTCTTCCTATGATGACTTAGTGGCGCTAGTAGAAAGGTGGATGACAGCCCGGGGCCTCTCTCAGCCAACCAGAGAGGACCTAACCCGGGTCAGACGACTTGCCCCAGTTCCAGGGACCCGGATGCCTGAGAACCCAGGGAGGGCCAGGTGGAAGACTAAAGAACCGGAAGGCCTGCTGGAGGTCACCGGAGGATGGGGTGATGCAGGCAGGAAGGTGGAGTCAAGCCCCCTAACCCTAGGGCCAAAGGGTGCCTAGGGCCCCCTACCGGTGCTACGCCTGTGGGGAGTGGGGACACATAGCTGCCCAATGTCCCAATGCCGAGGAGCCAATGCAGTGTAACGTGGGAACCTGGGCTGGCTCCTGTGGCCTAATCCATCTCGTGGGGGTTGCCCTAACCCCCCATAGATACACAAGGCCGGTGAAGTTGAACGGTGTGAAGACCCTGGCTCTGGTGGACTCCGGGAGCGCCATTACGCTCATTTCGGGGAGGTTTATGAAGCGCAGCCAATTGGCACAAGCTAGGCTCACAGGGGTAACGTGTGTCCATGGGGCCGTGAGCTACTACCCCACCATCCCCGTAGACATCGAGGTGCAGGAAGGTGTCACCCGGGTGACTGTAGGAGTGGTTCCCAGGCTCCCCTACCCCGTCCTCATCAGAAGAGACTTCCCGGGGTTTAGGACTCTTCTGCCTCCGGAGGCATCAGGGGAGGGGGAGGAACGGGAGACCACTGGGGTAGCCCTTCCCCCCAATGCCCACCCCCGATATTCTCTGAGATTTCCCTGAATCTATTTCCGGCCCCAGGGAAAAGCCGAAAGACCAAGGCTGAAAGGAGGGTGGCTAAAGCCTTGGGTACCAGAATCCTGGCCCGGGGGTTGAAGCCGGCCATGGTAGGCAGGCAGACCCGGGCAGCAGCTGGGGAAGCGGCCCGGAGAGAAGGGCCCATAGCAGACCCCGAGCCGAGCCACACCGAACCAGAAGCCAATGGGGGGGCGCCCCCCCAGAAATGGGACAATTAGGAGCGGGATGGGAGAGCTTCGTCCGAGACCAGGCCGATGACCCAAGATATATCACTGCCAGAAAGGAAGTAGTTGAGGTCAATGGAGTCCCTGTGAAGGGAAGACCTCAGGGCCCGGGGCCGTATTTCATGGTAAAGGGGGACCTGCTATACCGGGTCACGGAGATGAGCGGGGAGAGGGTATTGCAGCTACTCGTGCCCCAGAAGCACCAAAATGCCATGCTGAGCCTAGCTCACAGTCACCTCTTTGGAGGGCACCTGGGCGTAGAAAAGACCCTGGCTCGAATCTTACGGAGGTTCTTTTGGCCCAGCACATACGAGGACATTCGGCGCTACTGTGCCACCTGTTCTGAGTTGCAGCTGCATAGCCCCCAGCCTCGCTTGCGGGCCCCTTTACTGCCCCTACCCATCATTGAGATCCCTTTCAAACAGATTGCCATGGATCTAGTGGGTCCTCTGGAGAAAATGGCCAGGGGTCATCAACACATACTTGTCATTCTCGACTACGCCACCAGGTACCCCGAGGCTGTCCCCTTGCGGAGCACCACTTCTAAAGTGATCGCTACTGAGCTAGTGAAGATTTTCGCTCGAGTGGGGCTACCCAAGGAAATATTGACGGATCAGAGGACCCTGTTCATGTCAAGACTAATGAAGGACTTGTGCACCCTACTACGGGTACGAGCCTTGCGGACCTCCGTCTACCACCCGCAGACGGATGGCTTGTGGAAAGGTTCAACAGGACTCTCAAGGCTATGATAAAAAAGGTGGTAAGCCAGGACGGAAAAGACTGGGACACCTTGTTGCCGTATCTCATGTTTGCCATCCGGGAGGTGCCCCAGGCCTCCACAGGGTTCTCTCCCTTTGAACTGCTATATGGTTGCCACCCCCGGGGCATTCTGGACATATCTAAGGAAATCTGGGAGGAGGAGCCCACCCCGGGAAGGAATGTTATCGATCATGTGCTCCAGATGAGGGACCGGATAGCTTGATCACCCCCATTGTACGGGAACATTTAGAAAAGGCCCAGGGGGTCCAGCAAGCCCACTATAATCGCCTAGCCACAGTTCGGCGATTCCAGCCAGGGGACCAGGTGATGATACTGGTGCCTACTGCTGAGAGCAAGCTGCTGGCCCAGTGGCAGGGACCATATGAAGTGGTCAGGCCTGTGGGGGAAACCAACTATAAAATACGACAACCCGGGCGCCGGAAGCAAGAGCAGATCTACCATGTCAACTTATTAAAACCCTGGAGGAACCGGGAGGCTTGCTTGGCCTTAACCTAGGAGGTAGTGCCACTTGAACAAGTGAAGATATCCCCCGACCTAACCCCGAACCAAAAGGCCGAGGCATCAGAGATGGTAAGCCGATACCAGGATGTCTTTACGACGAGCCCCAGCTGAACGACGGAGGTAGCCCACGACATCATCACCAACCCCGGAGCTAGGGTCACGATGAGGCCCTATCGAGTACCCGAGGCCAAGAGGAAGGATTAAGGCTGAGGTGGAAAAGATGTTGGAGATGGGGGTCATAGAGGAATCCCATAACCAGTGCTGTAGCCCAATAGTGCTAGTACCGAAGCCCGATGGCACTACGAGATTCTGCAACGACTTTCGCCGGCTGAACGAGGTGTCTCAGTTCGACACATACCCCATGCTCCGTATAGATGAGCTGGTGGACCGGGTGGGCAAGGCCCGATTCCTTACTACCCTCGATCTGACCAAGGGATATTGGCAAATCCCTCTAGCTAAAGAGGCAAAGGAGAAGACGGCGTTCTCGACCCCAGACGGGTTGTTCCAATACACGGTCCTCCCCTTCGGTCTACACGGGGCCCCGGCCACCTTCCAGCAGCTAATGGACAAGCTGTTGCGCACCCATGCCGACTATGCCACTGCATACTTAGATGATATAGTCATTTACACTCCTGACTGGGAGACGCATCTAAGGAAGGTGGAGAATGTATTGGATACTTTGAGGCGGGCTGGCCTCACTGTGAACCCTGCCAACTGTGCCATTGGTCTAGCAGAGACCAGATACCTCGGGTACGTCGTGGGGAGGGGCATGGTGAGACCCCAACTCAACAAGTTGGAAGCCATCCAGAAGTGGCCCCGACCCAACTGGAAAAAGCAGGTCCGAGCGTTTTTAGGGGTTGTAGGGTACTACCGGCAGTTCATCCCCCATTTTGCTTCCAGAGCCAGCCCCCTGACAGACCTGATAAAGGCCCGGGGCCAGGATATGGTGTGATGGACCCCAGCAGCAGAGGAAGCCTTCACAGACTTATGTACGGCTCTCTGCAGTAACCCCATACTCCTCGCCCCTGATTTCACTAAGGAATTTATTCTGCAGACCGACGCCTCAGAAGTAGGGCTGGGTGCGGTCCTGTCACAGATGGTGGGAGATGAGAAACACCCCATAATGTACCTCAGCTGGAAGCTCCTCCCAAGGGAGCAAAGGTATGCAGTTGTGGAGAGGGAGTGCTTCGCAGTCAAGTGGGCGATGGAAGCTCTCTGCTACTACCTGCTGGGACGTCACTTTACCCTGGTGACTGATCATGCCCTGCTCCAGTGGATGCAAGGCAACAAGGAAAAAAACGCGCAGGTGACCCGGTGGTTCCTATCCCTCCAAACGTTCCAGTTCACCATACAACACAGGGCGGGCTGCCGCCACGGGAACGCCGATGGACTGTCCCGGGCTCACTGCATGTCATCCCAAGTTGCCCAACCCGGTGGGATTGAGCAGGGGGAGAAGATGTGTGACAGGGCCAGACCAGATGGCTATGCGACGGTACTGGAAGGCATATATATTAGCCCCAGGCTCAGCAAAGCCTTATTCCCCGGGTGATCCAGCTGTGGCTGCTTTAAGGTAATTAGGCCACTTGGGGCCTATCAAGGAGATTGCCCCAGCACTTAAAAGCCTCCAGTTCAGGCAGGCAGACTGTGGAGTGTAGAGGTTGGAGCTTGGAGTTTACAGCTTGGAGTTGGCAGTTTGGAGTTGGCAGTCTGCAGAAGCTTGGGACTTCCACGGTTGCTGCCACAACACCGGAGACAGAGGCCCTAGCCGGGGAAAGCAGGGAGCAGACCATGGACAGGCACCCAAGGGAAGGTAGCAGAACTCAGGGGCAGAGTGGGCCCCCGTCTCCACCCTACCCCTCTGGCTCACCTTCCCCAGCTGCACCACCGGCCGGGCTGGAAGAGCACAGGACTCACGAGGGTGGAGTACATCTTCCCCCCCCATAGCCTGCCACAATACTAACAGTATTTGTCTGTGTTTACTTATATCTAGTTCGACGTTTACCAGGGTGATCTAATTAGCCTGTAGATGCTAAACTTCTGTTCCTGTCAATAATCTTTCATTACTGTATTCTATTGATTCAGAGATCAAAAGGCCATTTAGATGGGACTTGTGATGTAATCATTGTGATGCTGGCTGAATTGGGGGGGAGGCATTTATTATATTTTTAACATGAATACATCAGAATCATAATATCCATCTCTGGGACTTTGCTGTGCAGCGCGATTTCCACCTGACTGCCTCTCACCTCCTGGGAGTAAGGAACGACAAGGCAGATTGCCTCAGCAGGTCATTTCTAACCCGCTACAACTGGTCGTTGCACCCAGAGGTGGTGGCTATGATCTTCCAGAAGTGGGGCGTTCCCCAACTGGATCTATTCATGTCGACCTGGATGACAAAGTCCCCGAGGTTCTACTCACTCCAGGGCTGTGAGACTGGGTTGATTTCTGACACGTTCGTCATGGACTGGACGGGGACCCTCATGTATGCGTTTCTGCCCATTCCACTCCTGCCCAAGGTCCTGATGAAAATAAAGCGGGACAGGGCCGACGTTATACTCATTGCCCCAGCCTGGCCAAGGCAACAGTGGTTCAGCATGCTGCTGGGCCTTTCGATCGCCCCACTCCTGGAGCTCCCAAGGCGGCATGACCTTCTTTCCCAGGACCATAGTCGCCTGTTGCACCCAGACCTGGACTCCCTGCACCTCACGGCCTGGAGGCTCTGTGGCTGACAGAGAGAGAGCCTGCTCGGTGCAGGTCCATCAAGTCCTGCTCGGCAGCAGGAAACCTTCTACACAGGTCATGTGTCGGGCTAAGTGAAAACGGTTTACCTCTTGGGCGGAGTCCCAGGGCATTCCGCCCAGCCTCTCGCCCGTAAAAGGCAATCCTGGAGTACCTGCTCCAGCTAATGTTCCAGGGTCTGGCGCTGGCCTCACTGAAGGTTCACCTGGCAGCCATTTCTGCCTTCCATCAGCCGCTAGAGGGGAGATCATTGTTCTCCCATCCCATGTCGCTCAGGTTCCTTAAGGGCGTGGAGAGGCTTTATCCGTAGGTCCGTGACCCAGTGCCTCCCTGGGATCTCAACCTGGTCCTCTTGAGACTCACAGGGCCAAACCCATGATTTCATATCCTCTGCTCATGCTTTCATGGACGATAGCCTTCCTGGTGGCCTTTACCTCAGCTAGGAGGTCTCCGAGAACAGGGCCTTGTTCTCGGAGCCCCCTTATACAGTATTCTATAAGGATAAGGTGCAGTTGAGGCCACATCTGGCCTTCCTGCCCAACGTGGTTTCCCAATTTCATTGTAATCAAGATATTTTTCTCCCTGCGTTTTTGCCAAACCGCATGGTTTGGAGGAGGAGAGGAGATGGCATCTCCTTGTGGATTACATCATGCATGAAGTTCTGCTACAAGGAGGCAAGGGTTCTGCTTCCAGGAACCATCACAACGCACTCAACAAGAGCTGAAGCCTCATCTACAGCCTCCCTGGAAAAGGTGCCCCTGCAGGACATCTGCAAAGCTGCCACCTGGTCATCGGTGCACACCTTCATGTCCCACTACGCCATCGTCCAGCAGATGAGAGAAGTCGTGGGCTTTGGCAGAGCCGTGCTGAGGGCAGCTCACTGGTAACTCTGACCCACATCCAAAGGTATTGCTTGTTAGTCACCTATAGTGGAATGGACATGAGCAAGCACTAGAAGAAGAAAACGAGGTTACTTACCAGTAACTGCTGTTCTTCAAGATGTGTTGCTCATATCCATTCCACACCCACCCTCCCTAGCCCTGCTATCGGAGTCGGCAGAAAGAAGGGACTGAGGGGGTGTAGGGCTGGCTGCGCCTCATATACCATGGCATATGCGCGGGGCTCCAGGGGAAAAAAGTTTTCTGCTAAGGGGAAAAAAGTTCCGGGAACCATGCACGGAGGCATGCACACACCTTTAGTGGAATGGACATGAGCAACACACCTCAAAGAACATCAGTTACTGGTAAGTAACCTCCTTATTTTGTCTTTTTTTATTTTATCATATATAAATTAGAAAAAAAATACATTTAAAAACAAAATGTCAAAGCCTTCTTTTCCTTTGAGGTTATTCCATTCACATGAGGAACTGTTCAACCTTATGGAAACACTGCCATTCTTCAGTTTTGAAGCAAAGTTTTGTCAAAAGCAACACGTTCTTGTGAACAGATCTGATTTTTTACTAAGTGGGGTTTTCTGATCGGAAAATGTTCTAGTGGAAGTCTTTCAGCCAACTCTAGTTACTGGGGAAACTCTTGGTCTGAGGGAGATACTGAGGATGTACAACAAAGGGAGCCTGCTCCTATGCCTCCTTTTCACAGTCACTGGCAGAGCAAGTGGGGGATGCCAGAGGCAGGCCGGGCTAGCCAAGGCCCCAGATCCTCACAGATATTTAGGCATCCAACTTCTGGGACATATGCACCTAAATACTAATCTGGGCCAAGATCCAGAAGGGGCCACAGTCTGTTGGCCCAATAGGAAGAAGAGCAATAGCTTTTGTTCTTAATAACTGGTCAGCTTAGTATTTCCGAGTGCCAGGGTCATGCACAGGGGGGGAGTGGGAGCACAAGCAGGGGCACAGGCCCCCCGATCATCAGAGGCACAGAATTCCTCTGGGTCCATGGTAGGGAGAGCTAGCTCCACTGGCAGCAGGGGGTGAGCAGGGAGAGAAGGTGAGAGCCAGCTCCTCCAGCCAGAGGGCACCGAAAGTGCCCCTCCAAAAGCAGTCAAATTTGAATTCCTGTGCATGCCCCTGTCAAGTGCAGAACTCCGTACCCTTCTGTGGCATGACCTCCACACAGGCAGTTTTGTGCTGCTAATTGGTAAATAAGCGAATATGCAATGCTGGGACTTTTAAAACGAGATGTAACCAGAAGCTCTCCCTACAGTTGTTGAGCAAATGTTTTGGTTTAATATTTGTTCCCAGTGGCCTGTAGATGGTGCATTTTCCATGTCAGTGTGTAGAAAAAACTGCTCAAGTTCAGTGGATAACGGATAAACAAATGTTGTATGACAATATTATCTAAAGAGTAATCCTTTTTGGACTTAAATTGCTGTTTCCTGGTATTTAATTCTTTATTTATGGCTCTGCCTAAACAATTCAGTAAGGGGCTGCTCTGAAGAGAGTGCTCCTGGTATATTTTTTGTAATTAATAATCCTTAATGAAGTGGCAATCAGGAACTTCACTAATGGGCCCTTCAGGAAATCACGGCGTCCGTTCTGTGCTTTACTGAGGCAAAACATCAAGAGTCTGATGCTGGGCCAGGGAGGTGAGGCCAATGTATGTGGGGTCAAGCTCCTCATGGTACAATGGGCTTTCTACCCTGTCATCTCCTGGCCCATCCCCAGGAGAAACAGAGTTTGAAACAGGATTTGGAGCTCCTGGATGGTGCTGAAGTTCCCAGGGTTAGATCTAAGGACCAAGAATCAGTGTGTGACTTCCTTATCTCCCTCCCACCTTCTCCAATGTACTTGCTCCAAACTGCTGTGTCATGCCAGCTGCGGAGGTTCATTCCCACCAGGGCAGGGATAGAAGTGTTAATATGTTTGACTGTGTCTTCCTCTTCGTGTGCCCAGGAGCGTGGGACCACCATTCTGACGGGAGCCTCTGGGTGCTCCAGCAATACAAATGGTTAATAATCATAACAACTAATTAGTGTGTGGGTGTTTGGGGCGGGAGCCAGGGGAACAGTGGACAGAGGTTCCTCACGCAGGGGGAGGAAGAGGAGAAACCTGCAGTGGATGCTAAACCCTGATAAAGGGGAAGACATTTGACCCCCTAGTGGCTCAGATTATTTCCTGAATGCACAGTCTGTGCAAGCCAATCTGCAGTGCTGGAACAGCAGCAAATGATCTCGCTAGAATGTCATGTTGCCCCGTACGGCCTAAGGCCACCTGGGGAAGTCCCATTTGGCTGTATGGTTAGTAATACTGCCTGATCAACCCTGCTCGCGCCTCCTCCTCCTGGACCTGCACTTCATTAGCTCACAACACCTTCCCACTGCACTCTGGTTCCTATGCTCTGATCCTGAGGATCCCTGAGACCCTGACGATCCCTTTGTCTTCCTGCATGCCTCTCAAAGCTGAAATCACTCTGCTGCGACCTGCCAGTAATAATGGTTACTATGAATACAAAGTGCTTTGTGGCTCTGATGCTGGGCTCTGGTGTAGAACCTGGTCAAAAATGCCCCCTTGTGACAGCATTACATGCCGAGTCATTGTCATGGGCCTGATCCTGAAAGGCATTCGCTCCCTCCATTCCCACTGACGTCTGTGGATGCCCTGCGCCTCGTGCACTCAGTTACACACATGCAAAGCACTACCAGAAGAGAACAGTCATGTTTGACACCCACTTTGCACACATGTAAATAACTACATAAGTTGCTGGGCAATAGAGAATCGGGCCCTGGGGCTTTCAGGCCCCCATCGTCTTGCAGGATTGGGCCACCCATGACTTTTTCCTAGTTAGAGGGTCAGGAGAGTATTCGGCTGTGCTCAAGAAGCAAATCCATGTCAATGTCCTCCAAATCCTTTTTGACATTCCACAACCATGTCCGCCTAGTGACTTCCTCTGCTGGTTTTCTGCTACAGGCTTAGATCAAAGAGCTTTTGCTGACCTGCTACTGCTTGCCGTTCTATTGTTACCCCAGTCAGTAGAAAGCCTTCTCCACTCCAGTCTCATAGACTCATAGACTCATAGGTCAGAAGGGATCAATATGATCATCTAGTCTGACCTCCTGCACAAGGCAGGCCACAAAACCCTACCCATACACATTGATAACAACCCCGAACCCATGACTGAGTTATTGAAATCCTCAAAAGTGAGATTTGAAGACCTCAAGCTGCAGGGAATCGATCAGCAAGTGACCCATGCCCCACGCTGCGAAGGAAGGCGAAAAACCTCCGGGGCCTCTGCCAATCCGCCCCGGAGGAAAATTCCTTCCCGACCCCAAATATGGCGATCAGCTAAACCCCGAGCATGTGGGCAAGACTCACCAGCCAGCACCCAAAAAGGAATTCTCTGCAGTAACTCAGTTCCCATCCCATCCAACATTCCTACAGACCATTGAGCAGACTTATCTGCCGATAATCCAAATCAATTGCTCAAATTAAACTATCCCATCATAACATCCCCTCCATATACTTATCAAGCTTAGTCTTAAAGCCAGATAAGTCATTTGCCCCCACTACTTCCCTCGGAAGGCTGTTCCAGAACTTCACTCCCCTAATGGTTAGAAACCTCTAGTGAGGTTATTTTATTCCTCGTCAAAATGCTTTTCGTGAATATTGTCACTCACTGATTTGTGAGTGAAATGCTTGCGCAGAGTAAATGGCAATAAGAAAACTGCTGCTGGCAACAGCAGTAGGCATACGAAACAGAGAGCTCCATTATTCCAGGCCAGTTCTGTATTTTGATATCCTTGTGCATCGCCTCTTGCATTTCATGGGAGCTGAGCATGCCTGCATGAGGCAGAATGTGGTTTTACATGGCTAATAGACTTTTATGTCCATCAGCAGGGATGAGATCAGCGTCTCTCTCAGGGTTAAACAGTTATAAAGGTTTATCAGTAACATACCCATACCTCGCAAAACGTTACCCCTGCCATGAAATAGCAATGGAATCGTTTATTGATAAAAACAGAGACACAAAATAACTGGTCAGAACATGACACGTTTTGCATAAAGCCCAATCACTTCATTCAATATTAATAAATATGGCATAAAACCTAATTGCCCAGAGTTTGTTGTGCGTGTGAAGTGAATTTCACTCCACATTTCGAAGCACTGAGTCCTCTACTGCTGTCACTTGCTGTTCCTAGGCCCATCTCTCATTCCCTTCTCATGAAGAAGAGTGCTTTCAATGATGCCATTATGCCACATGTCCTTACCCTCCATGGTGTTCAGTGATCACTTAAGGTGCTAGTAGGAGAGACTCTCTGTTCTATGTCTGGGTCCAGCTAGCTGTGCATAACAACAAAAAGCTTAACAGCACATTGTCCGGACTCTTTGTCTGGGCAGCTCAGCCCTTAAAGGCACAGTCCCCAATACCACATCTTCCCTTTCCAGCCAACGTTAAGACCAATAACATTTTTAAAAGCCACCATTAATATAACAGACAACTGCAAATATTTATAACCAACCTACTGACTAAACATGCTAACAATGTTCAGTTCGTTTCTGAGGTGCTCTGTTCTGTCACTTGGGCCCCGAACATCAGCACGATGGCTGTCCTCCTGCACTCAGGAGGAGGTAAGGCCACTTGTTCTCATTATTGCATGATGTCCTGCAGCTCCGTTGTCTCAACCTGCTGTAGTCATTGCCTATCTGAGACCCTTGCAGGTAAAAGGGAAGTCTCGGTGCCCGTAACCTCCCACCCTTCTGGAGTCGGTATCGCCTATTCCTCCATAGTACATGTCCATCTGGGGAGACAACCTCATATGGCTGTGGGCAGAGATGACCTGTACCTAGGGGTGCTGGAACAATGTGTATAGTGGAGTGCTGAGATAGAACCATTGAACCAAACTGTAAACTCCGTATATGATGGAAACCACTTCAAGCCAGTTCCAGCACCGTGCCGTATCTACCAATAGTGGAGGGGCAGAATGAGGGCAGCGGCTTCAGCAGATGTCACTGATCACGTTCAGTCTGTGTAAGCATGCTCAGTACAAGCCAAGCAGCAAATCTGGGGGCACATGATTCTGCATGCATCGCCTCTGGCTGCAGGGCACCTCATGTGACAGCCCTGCTGTTTGCAACCCTGGTTTCCTATCACTTACACAAACAGAGTCATTTTTCATGAAGTGGTGGCAACTCCTGTGACCCCAAATCAGATGTTTTTTTATTTGGCACTATCTATCTCTTTACACATCTGCAACTCCCCAGGGCTTCTGACATCACTTTCTACACAGCCGCCATTCTTGATTTCAGTTTTCTGTTGAACACGAAGTCAGAAGATGACAACCCACGCTTCTCTTGTGCCATTCTGTAATTTTGCAGTATTAAATTTGGATCAGAGACTGACTCCAAATCCTTTCTCGGTTGAGTTCAACATCGTTTTCCAGCAGCCTGTAGGATTGAGGATAACGGGGACTAGGGAAGAATGTTTAAACCCAAAATTCATTTAAACTCATGCCCACTAAACTGTGGTCCATTGTCAAACATTGCTATGTCAGCAATAGATTAGACATGCACGACCACCTGTTTAGCTTCTGTATCTTCTAGGAAGCTATCCAGAGAAATAAGAATAATAGTCTGGGACAAGAACATAGTTTTCCCAGACAATGTAAACAAATCTACGCTTACTTTGCTCCAGGGGGCCAATTTTTCCTGTGCCGCCAACATGGCTTTTTTGCCTGACTTGGCCTGTATTTTTGGCATATGCAACAAGCCGAAACAATTTCCTCAATGTCACCGTTCTTTTAAGACCCATATAAAACGTTTTCAGCCCTTCTCTTAGATTTTTCAATCCCTAAATTACTCTTCATGGAGCCTTCCTAATACACATTTTAGGAATCACCATCCTGGTGCCTTTAAAACACCATCTAGGACTGAGAGGTCCCCCTTAAACTGATGACAGGGGCTGCGATGATGCTGTCCCAGCTGCTCTGCAGTAATAGCCATAATCACTTTCTTCAAGGTCTCCTCCTGATCAAGTAGCTCCGGCAATCACGTTCACGTTTTATCTGTGACAGGCCAGCTTTTTTTTAACCAGAGTGCCATGTACGAAATGTAGCTCTAGGCTTTGCTCCATTGCACTTCTGTCAAACGCTTTAGCGAGTGTGCCTCCAGACACCAAATCTCCTTCAGGTGTTTATATTTGATTGACAAATCAGACTTTTTTGTTGGTTGAGATTTAGCCTGGCAGATCTGGTTCTTTCCACAGCCGCCAGAGCCTTTAGTCATGCTCTTCAACTGTTCTTCCCCAGATCAAACGTCATCTAAAACCTTAGTACCCTCTATATCAATTAAAAACGTGTTCTATTTTCTGGTGAAACACCTTGGGAGCCGAACACAACCCTAATGCAGTCTGCGGACCTGGTGTCGCCCAGAGGGTGGTGAATGTGCACGGACATGACCGGAGAAAAACAGAGCACCTGCCAGAGCCCTGCTGACTCATCTGACATAGAAAAATATTTGGCCTCACCCATCTTCCCCAAAATTTTTCCCCTTGTAGGTGGTGGATTAAACTCATTCCAGAATAAGAGTGTCCATCCATGGTGCTAATCAGGAATAGTTAATAACTCCCTATGCAGACAGCCCTTAATTCCTTGTTGTTACTCATATCATACGATGGTAAGTGATCACTAGTGCTTAAGGTGCTTGCAAAAGGGCCTTTTTCTTTGCCTGGTTCCCATGTGCTGCGCATAACAAGAGTTTTGCAGTACCCTGCCCAGACTCTCTGTGGGGGAAGCTCAACTTTTAAAAGCTCAGTTCCCAATACCACATCTTCCTCCATCAGGCTAGCATTTTTTCCTCTTTATACTTCAATGGTTTTAATTTCTCATTAATCCTGGGTGACCAGACGCCTTGATTTATCTCTTTGGCCCACTGCAATGCACCCCGTAGATGCCACTTTTCTGCACTATGCACTCCAAACCCTCATGCTTTTGATTTAGCTCTTTAGCTGACACCACATTGCTTCTTTGTCTCCAGCTGATCTTACCCATGAAAGTCCCTCTGGGCTTACTCATTGACTCCTGGGCTTTATATGCCCCTCGCTCAACATATTTATATTTATAAACTGCAAAAGAGAGGGGGCAAAAAGTAAAATAAGAGAAAAACATATTGAAACCTGATATAAGGACAAGGAGCAAATTAGGGAATAATGTGACAGCTCTCTGCAGACACATGCCTGGAACCAGCTGATCCCTGGCAGCTGCATGTGATGTTTCTGGCCTTAGGATCTTGGTTATCTCTGCTGGCTGTTTGTAGGATGTTATGTACAACAGGGCATCTCAAAATAGCTCTGTTCAATTTATAGCTGCTATAATTCTGATGCAATTATTTACTTTCTGTGCTGTCCCTCTGTCAGTTCTCAAATTCTTTTAAGAGGGATTTGTTTTGACTGGTTTTTATCATTATTTGCCAGTTTCCCCACTAGTTTTGATACTGAAAAATACATTTATCTTTTTGAATAGCAGGGACCATAAGATTGAATGAGTATCTTAAATTATCTGATTACCACAAGGAGATCACAGGGACCTGTTGTGAACATACACTTTTAGATGTCACTTAAGGTAAAAGAAACAAATCGAAAGGGGAAATTTTACTCCTTTTTCCCCCCCAGCCCTTGTTATTGAAAAGTCAACATTCACAGTAGTTTTGTAATCATCTACTGCCAGTTTTTGAACTCACATTTGCTGTAACGTTATTTTGTTCAAAAAGCGTGAAACAGGAGATATTAAATGCTCTTCTCACTGGAAACTTCCAAGTATACGTAGACACTGCAGGCAAATGGCACTGAAATTTGTTGTACACAGGAAAATGAGCACACATAAAATACCAGAAGGCGCTGCTGTGGAGAAAATATAATATGTTTAAAATAGTGCCTGGCTCTTATATCGGTATTACCTATTAATTAGTTTTCCCCATGTGGTGATAAATTAAAGCTGTCTGTTCTGTTATGAAATGAACTTTTAAGGACACTCTTACAGAAGTGTGAGCTTTTCAAATACTCCTTGTTATCCACTGTGTCAAGTGGACTCTAAGAGCCAGTGTAACTTTCCTCGTGAGACGATGAATGGAAGTGACAGAGGCACACTCCCACATCGCTATGGGACATATAGCACCTCTGCTATTGTGTCCTTTCTTCACAACAGGCACATTTGCCATGCTGTGGTGATCATGAGCCATCTGTTACACACAGGATTAAATTCACAACATCCACTGCTGACCTTGCATCGCTATATTAAAATGCAACATCTGCAGTTAAAGCACTACCAATCTTTCTGTACACCGAAGAAGTTCATAAGACTCTCATATGATCAGTACTTTGAAGGGATGGGACACATATCAAAACAAACTTAAGAGGAGCCTTGAAGAAACAATAATTTTTCTATAGATCTAGGCTTTATATGGTCATCCTGTCTGACCTCTGTATTTTCAACTTGCATATAAGTGTTAGAGTTACAAGTCTGCTCTGACTTACGTTTGATCCTGTGATGTGATGGACTAAAAAAAGAATAAATCTTTGTGGATCATCCAAAGCAGCAGATTTTTTTTTGTTAGTGTTTCCACAGACAGAGCACACAAAGCAAATTCTTTACATTCATTAACTCTGTTTTAGACATGTCAGTTCTAGGATGACCTAGAAGTGTGAAAAATTGGGACGGGGGTGAGGGTGATAGAAAATGCCCTGGATATCGGGACTATCCCTATAAACTCAGGACATCTGGTCATCCTAATCAGTTGTCATGTTGATATATGTAATTAAAGCCATTGATCAAATTCAGGGCCAATAAACAAATAGCTCCAAACCCATACACTGATGAAAAGTGGTGTTACTATATATCCATATTCTTACCATCAGCTTTCTCCCATCCACAGTCTCAGATTATTCCTACAAGAACCATAAATAAATTGCACTGGTGGGGTGCAGAACTGGCAGTTGTGATCTAGAGAATATACACATACTCCTTCAGATTGTGTCCTCTGAAGCCATTGCCCTGCCCTGGGATAGTCCTCCATGTGTCCTATCACAAGAGGGTCTGCTCTCACCTGCTTTGTAACCCACCTTAAACTACCTTGTGTCTGCAAATTTCCTGATGTGATGTGCAGACAGAATTTACATGGTCTTGTATGCGTGTTATGATATAAATACCTAATTAAAAAAAATCAGCCTAGCTGTGAGGGACAATACAAGAGAGAATACTTGGTGAACACAATAATTACATTATACACTTCCAAAGCATTATTAGTATGAAACAAACAATTGATTTCTAAATGCGTGATTTAAACCTGCAGGCTGCGCTTTGGGTTCACGATGGCCCCCAAACATTTACCCACCTGGTTACCTTTATTGCTGTGAATAGTTCTAATCACAGGAGTAAAGTTAAGCATCTGCCCTGTGTTTGCCGGGTCAAGGCCTACCTCCCTTAGCAGAGCTGTGCTGACATGGGGTGATTCTATCAAAGAGCTGTTCGGGCAAAACGCTTCAGCTGACATTGCTGTGTCTGAAACAATAAAGGCAATGGCATGTTAATTTAATTAACATTCCCAACACAGGAAAAGCAGCCTCTTTGCCAAATGGGTAGGAACAAAACCTTTGGAGAAAGAATGCTGAGTTATATGCTTACATGTGAGTATTACAAACAATGGAGAGCGTAAATGCACATTGTGTTTATCTGTCTAGCCATAATAGATTATAAACCAAATCTTCTAAAGTTAGGGTGTGGGCTCCTAAACCTTTTAGAAAACGGGCAGGAGAGGGAAATAAAGCCAAAGTGCCTGACCAGAAGACTTCAAAAAGTCTGGCCTTCATGCCTAGAGCCCTGTCCCAGCCACCTGGACTCTTTTTTTTTTTTTTTTTTTTGGCAAAAGTGGGCATTTATCCCATTTTCCCCGGCCAACTTGATCAGTTGGCAAGAGCCAATAGGACAAATGCCCACTTTTTTTTTTTTTTTTTTTTTTTTAAAGTGGGCTGCAGAGGAATGGGGGAGGGGGAAGTGGTGAGCTGCAATGCCAGCCCTGCGGGTAGGGGGGAGGCAGCGCTTTAGGGAGCGGTGATACCAGCCCTATGTGAGGGCGGGAAGATAGAGTTTGGGAGAGCAGCTCGGGCCAGTACCACTTGGGGATAGGGGGTGGGGAGGGCTCAGGTTAGCCCCATGTAGTGTCCCGTTTAATTTTTCCTTTGGGAAATATGGTCACCCTGTTTATGCCCCAAATACTACAGCACAATGAAGAGGCCACCAGTTAATCAGAAACCAGCCAGTCAGGCCAGCCAAGCCAAACTGCATTCTTTTCTCTTCGTTCTGAGCTTGGGGTACATAGAGCACAACCTTTTTAAAGCTGAGGGGCACAATACAGTCATGTGAACACAACTGAACTTCATTGGACTGGGAGTTTAATTTAACCCAATTCAGGACGAGGAAACTTACTGGAAAAACATTTTTCACTTCTCTAATGTGTTTCCTTTAATTTTACACAGTGTTCCAACTTCCTGAGATTAGATGGCAAAAGCGGTGAAGCTATTGATTCACAGTTTCTCATGTCCAGAACACAACTCTGGTTTCAATACCCCAGTCAGACAGCTTCTAGGAGGTGATGAAAATAGGATCTCACAATCACCCCCAGCCAGGCATTACAAATGCCAGTCAAAACCACTTCCAGCCAGTGTTGATTTTATGTTTTGAAGTTGCTGCTGGCTGCTTTGCAATACAAAACAAAATTGATTTGAATTCTGTGCCCTTAAACAAAAGGGCTCAATGGTCTACTTTTTAACTGCCCATCAAATTCAAAGCCTTCCATCCACAAAGACTCAGTCATATAGTATTGATATAATAGTGATTTCTCCAAACTTGTATTGCATTGCAGCAACCTCAGGTGCTACTTCGCGTTCTCATGTGCTGGAATATAATTTGATCCCTGGAGCCACCAGTCACACTAAGAGTAATCAAAGCAGTCACATCTGCAGTGCTGATCACTGGCTTGTAACATGTCTTGCCAACTACTGACCTTCATTGGCGCGATGGCATGAAGCTGGCAGCATATGGCTGAAAGCTGTAGTAGGCTGACTAAATATAAGTTTTCTGACGTGCTTCTTGGTGTGTCTCCTCCTCACGTAGTAGGATCCTAATCCCATTGAAGTCACTGGAATCCCATTACTTCAGCAGGTTCTGGGTCAGACACATTGGCCACGATCAGCGACACAAACATACCCCACTGTCCTATCAGTTTAAATGAAAAACCTAACCAACAAGGACTGTTGAAGTTAAAATGTCCCTGTTTTGCAGGATCTCTGTAATAGAAGCAGTTCACATCAGGAGCATGTGATGGAACAACTTGAGCCATTCCCTTTATTGGTCCTTGACTCAGGCCAGCTAGGCTGCAGAGTAGGAACTACAGTTGCCTTCGTGAAAGTAGAGGGCACAGTCTGAGTGGTTTACTATACATAGGCTACATCTACACTCTGAGCTAGGAGAGAGAGACCTGGCTTGTGTAGACATACTGGTGGCTGGTGCTAGCTCTCATCGAGCTAGCGTGCTAAAAATAGTAGTGTAGCTGTGGTACAGGCGAGCTGTACCACATACAAACCCTGTGGGTACGTATTTGGAGCACATAGTCCCTGTGCTGCTCACAGCTGCCCATGCTACTGCGGCTACACTACTATTTTTAGAACACTATATCAAGAAAAGCTAGCAAGAATATGTCTACATGAGTTGAGCATCATACCTCTGGCTGTAAGTGTAGATGTACCCACAGACTTGCACTAATTGTGGTATGACAAGAACTCCTACAAGGCTACCCCAACTGAACTGAGAGTTTGCTGCCTTTTGTTATTTAGGGTCCTCAAGGAAGCTCATTTAGCAGCAGGGAATACATCTTTCTATGCTTTCCAAAGCAGTGATACTATTTGGTTCTGGATGCAGACTTTACCACAAATTATCTCCATCTTTGTCACTGGATTACTGCAATATACTCTGCAGCCATGTTTGTAATTATGGAGTGAGTGTGAGTGAAGACAGACTTCTGATATTAATATATACTAGCATTGTGCTAGCAAGCTTAGCAGGCTGTGCTATGCTCAAAGAGACACTTTCATACAAAGTCCTTGTTTTCAGACACTTACAGCATTGTGAACAGTAGCTCTTTGGGATGATACGTGATATGCTTCTCAGCCAAGAGGTGTTATTTATTGATTTATGTTTTGGAAGCTTGATATAGTTCTCTTTCGTTAACTGGGCTATGCCTAGCAATGAATTAAAACAGTATCCTTCATTAGTTACATTTTTCAGATGTTTTCTGGGGTCATAATAGTTTCTTTAAATAAAAACAAACAAACAAAAACAAAAACTCTTCAAATTGGGTATGGACTTAGTACTGAGTGAGGACCAGTGCATCTTATGGATGGATTTTTTTTTCTTCTTTTTTTAGAAGGAAATTGTAACCTTTTGAAAACTCCAAGGGTGAGAGTCTCTCCCCACTCTGATCCCTTTTATGCTGGAGGTGATGACTCACAGACAAGTAGCACCCGTGATCTCTCCCCAGATTTCTCCCATGAGCACTTTTTCCATGTGACAGGCCTCTACCCACACTTCTCTTAGCCCTGGTCTACACTTACCTGGCGATTCAGCAGCAGTCAACAGGAGTTATGCTAGCTATGCAGCCCTATTTAAATGCTATGTATTCTAATCAGTATGGGGGAAGGGATACAAGCATCATCAGCCATTAAAGACTGTATAGACTCTATAGGGCAGGGACTGTCTTTTTCTAATAATATGTGTATACTGTCTAACACCTTGGGACCCTGACTGGGACCTCTGCGTGCTACAGCAATACAAATAAATAGCAACCAACAGCAGTGATAGGAGAGAATCAAGAAACAGAGCTCTTAATCTTCTCTCACAAGCCCTCTCCGCTACCTCCTTTCTTGATCTGTGTCAGTGGTGTATGGAGGGTCTCCAGCGGCCGGGGGCCAAGCCTACATTTGTGCCACCCCAGGCCTCAGTGCCTTCCTTCTGCCCCCCGTGCAGGGCAGGAGGGGTCCTGGCACTGCCCCCCAGCTGCCCCAGGGATCGGAGGTCTGTACCTGCTGGGGAGGGAGACATGGGGGGGCACAAAAATACAGGATTGGCTCCACTGCCCCCCTCCCTGCATTTACCTAGTGCACAGCATTTGCCTATCCCGCTGCAGCCCGGCGCCGGCTCAGATGGGGTGGCCTCACGCCGCCAGCCTGTGGGGGAGGAGGTGCCGGGCCAGCCCTTCATGATGGGTGGGGGGTGCAGGAGGTTGAGGGACAGCTGCTCCTGCTTCTGCTCCTGCACGCTCCCCCATGAATCGTGAAGGGCTTGCCTGGCCCCCCCAGGCCAGGTGGTGAGGCTGCCCCATCCAAGCCAGTGTCTGGCTGCGGGGCTGGAGTGGCGGGTAGGTGTGCTCTGGGCTGGCCCTTCACAACAGGCGGAGGACAGGGGTCACAGGAGACTCTTAGAGCCTCCTGCGCCCTCTGCCTCCTGTACACCGTGAAGAGCTGGCCCAGTGCCCTCCCACCTGCAGGCTGGTGCCCGGGGGCCTGCCCCTCACCTCCTTGGTACACCGCTGATCTGTGTGGTCGACACCACCATCCTGCTTATCACTCAGGCCTGTAACTGGGGTGTCGTCTTCAACTTGGATCTCTTTCTAGTTCTCATGTCTAGGTTATGTCCAAATCCTGATGATTCTTTCTGCATAATCTCTCTGAGATACCATCTTTTCTATATATCCTGACCACACAGCTAAAACTCTCATCCAGGCTGTCATAGTTTCAGGGCAACTGCACCTATTTTCTTTTCAGAAAGAAGCTGCATAGCCATCTGTCTTGGATGGTATAGACACAATAAATCTGACACCTTGGCAGGGGCTTAGACTAGAAGACCTTCTAACCCTATGGTTCTACGATTCTATCTCTGCTCTATAGTTCACTCGAGGAGTTCCCAGTCAGGTCTCTGGTCTCCAGCCATCACCTGTCTCTGGGAAGGGAACCTTGTACCACTCCTGTATGACTGGGGGCGTTTAAAGCTCCCTTTCACGGTGATATTCACAGGAATTTAGTCTAAAGTCCAGCGCCTGTGCGTTGCTCTCTCCAAGGGCTATGAACAATCTATTGGCAGCAGTTACAAGTTACCACACAGCTCTTTCTAAGCAAGTAAATATATTCTTAAGGTAAAACATTACAGAGAAACCATCTATAGAAGTTGCTATACACATGCTAAAAGCTTACCATAGGTCACCCATCAGTCTCATGGGACCCTTTTAGGCCAAAGTCTTTTCAACTCTTCCTCAGTGTTTGGGTGTCCCTTGAACAGAAGGTCCTATCTATTTGTTGGATCAGAAAGAAGACCCTGAGTCAGTTTAAACCCTGCCTTTTTATTTTAAAAGCCCTTTCTTGTTCTGTTGATTTCTGGAAAATCGTTTAAACAAGTATATGCAAGCCTCCCCAGGGACAGTACCTCTTTGGAGGTGTTTACAATCTCAGTAATGCACCTCAGTCACCCCTGGAAGATCTGTCATAACTGTCCCCCTTAGAGTTGTATGCAATCCCTGGTCCACAACAATACATAAACTTACCACAATATGGTTCCCAAAGCTTTTGCCTGGGATTGCAATACCTGTCACACAGCTTCTCATTTTTTGTCTCAATTCCTGCAACGTTCTTTTCTCTGGCCTTGGTAACAAGAGTCATCAAGTTAAAGGTCAGAATGGCTCAGGAAAATCATCTCATCTGATCTCTTGTACATTATAGGCCACCAACATCTTCCAGCACTGACATACTAAACCCAACAACTGAAATAAGACCAAAGTATTAGCCTACAGGAAACTAAAGTGTTATGTGCCACAGACAAAAAAGAAGGGGGACTGAGGGGCACCAGTGCTCTAGGCCGCTCAGTGGCAGTGAAATGACTAAATAATATACATTCAGATAACCCTGGCAAGTGACCCACACACTGCAGGGGAAGGTGAAAACCCTCCAAGGTCACTTACCTGGGGGAAAATTCCTTCCTGATCCCACATAGGGTAATCAGCTGGAGCCTGTGCATGTGAACAAGAACCAGCCAACTAAGCGCCTCAAAGAGACAATGCTCAGTGCCATCTTAGAGCACTGGCCCGTCCTACCAAATGTCCTGCCTTGTGGCCCTCTCTGATTCAGAAGACGGTGATTAAAAAGCTCTCCCAGAATAAAATGGGGGGGAGAAGAATCCCTTCCTCAACTCTGCTGATAGCCAGCTGAAATCCTGAAACATGACCTTTAGGAACATAAAACACAAATCAGAGGTGAGCCCCAGCACTGTTGAGTCCTGGCCACTACCATCACAAGCAACCCTGTCACATAATTGCACTCATAAATTTGTGTAGCTCTGTTAAAATTAATTACGTCATTTGTCCCCTCAACTCCTATTGAAAGGCTGTTCCAGAACCTCACTTCTCTGATGGTTAGAAACCTTCTGATTTCCAGCCTGAATTTGTTCATGGCCTGTTTATACTCATTTGGTGTTGTGCCAGGATTGTCCTTTAGCTTAAATAGTTCTTCACCCTCCCTAGTATTTATCCCCCTAAAGAATTTATAGAGAGCACTCATATTCCATCTCCGCCTTCTTTTTGCTAAACAAGTCAAGCTCTTCCAGTCTCCTCTCAGAAGAGAAGCCCTCCATTCCCTTGATTATCCTATCAGCCTTTCTCTGCACCTGTTCCAGTTTAAATGAATCTTTCTTGAATATGGGTAACCAGAACTGTACACAGTATTCCAGCAGTGCCTTGTATAATGGCATTAAGACTTTATCTTTACTGGAAATGCCTGATCTAACACATCCTAGGATCATATTTGCTTTTTTCACAGCCACATCATATTGGTGGCTTGTAATCATCCTGTGATATACCCACACACCCAAGTTTTTCTTCTCCCCTGTTGCTTCCAACTGATGAGCCCCCAACTTGTAGCACAAATTCTTATTATTAGACTCAGAGTGCATGACCCTGGCACTTTGTACTTTTGAATTTCATCCGATTTTTGTCATGCTGGTCTTCAAGGTCAGCCAAATCTTTATGTATGATATTGTACTCCTCCTCTGTATTGACAATGTCGCCCAACTTTGTATCATCAGCAAATTTCATTAGCGCTCTCCTTTTTATACCATGGCCATAAAATTAGTTCCAGACCAATCCCTGAGGAACTCCACTAGTAACCTCCCTCCAGTTTGATAATTTACCCTTCAGCACAACCCATTGCCTTCTCCCCTTTAGCCCATATCTTATCCAACTTACGTGTTGAACCCCATCTTAATTAATTAATTTAACTAATAATTTCCTATTTGGGTAGCATGTCAAATGCTTTGCTGAAGTCCAAGTATATTCCATTTACTGTACTTCCCTTTACTATTTACCTCTATAAATATAATTATTCTTTCCTTCAACATTTGTTCTAAAACCTTGTATATTACTGAGGTCAGACTAATAACTCCATAATTGGACTTTTTTTCCTTTTCTTAAATATAAGTGCAATATTAACTATTCTCTAGTCAGATGGTACTTGTCTGAATAGATAAATGTATTAAAAATCTTTGTTACCAAACTAGCAATCTCATGTGCCAGTTCTTTCAGTATTCTGGGATGGAAATTGTCCAGTTTCGGGGCCACAGCTACTTTCCCATTCTCAATGCATAATAGCCCAACCTCATTTTTCCTTATTCCCTTTTTATTTATATAACTGAAAATTTTTAGTTTAAAATTCTTTTATTATTTATTTTAATTTCCTTGGCAAGAACTAATTTTGCTTGGCTTTTAGCAATTCTCACTTTATTGTCCTACATTTTCTAAACTCCACAATGTGGCTTTCTTTGCTGATCAGCCCCTTTTTCCATTCCCTACATCCTCTCTTCTTTCTCCGAACAACCTTTTTGAGGTGGTTATTCATCCTGCTGGGTCTGGAGCCTTTCCTTACAAGATTTCCCCCTACCCTGCTTCTTGGGATGGAAATTTCAGATAGTTTTTATATGGTTAATTTGAAGAAATTCCAAGCCTTCTCCCCATTTAAATCTTTGAGCTCTCCAGTCCAGATGATTCCTTTAACTAATTCCCTTAGTTTTCCAAAGTCTGCCCTTTTGAAGTAAAAAAACTTGATTACCTGGTTTTGATTATACTTCCATTTAATTTAAATTGAATCAGCTTGGGATCTCTTGATCTAAATTTATTTCCTATGATCAGTTCTTCTGTGATTATCTCACTACTTAGTAAAATCAAGTCACCTCTTACTACCTCACCTCTTATTGTTTCAGACATGAGTTGATGAAGAAAACTGACATCTTTTACACGCAGGAATAATTTGACCCTACCAGTTTTAGTAGCATTTATTCTCCAATCAATATCCAGGAAGTCTCCCGTTATGGCACAATTCCCAAAAGTACTTACCTCTCTAATAATGACAAAGAGATCACTATCTGTAACTAGGCTGACCCTGGGGGTCTACAGCAGACCTCTAACACTATCCCAACAGAACCTCTTTCACAATCCTTCCCCAAAGTGATTTTGACCCAAACATTATTTTGTTTTGTCTGTGCTATCACTTCATATTTCTTAGAGTTTATTGCTTCCTTGATATGCAGCGCTACTCCACCTCCCTTACCTTTATAAATAAGGTATGTGCTCCTAAATAGCACATACCCTTCAATTTCTTTATTCCAGTCACGAGTACTATTCCACCATGTTTCTGCAACCCCTACAATAGCTGGTTAGACCTCTTGCACCAGTAGCTCCAGGTGCTCCATTTTATTGCCCAGACTTCTTGCATTCATGTACAAGCATTTCAGCTTTTTTCTCAGCCCTCATCCAGTTTTCTAGCTTGTGGTGCACTGTCATATCTTCATTTAGCTGATTTTCCAGTTCCTGTGTGTTGAAGTCAGGAGTGGTGACTTTGTGAGTCTCCCCCAGCCTTCTCCCCTCATCTCCTAGTTTAAAGCCCTTCTTATCAATCATGCCAGCCTTGCTGGCAGAAGATTAATACCCCAGTATTACTGAAGTGAAGTCCATCAGTTGAGAAGAAGAGTCTTCTTTCACTGAATGCCTCTCAATGGCCCCAAAACCTTCCTCATAGCACCAACCCTTTAGCAATCTGTTTGTCTTCATTACCTTGTCATACTTTCACTCTTCTTTAGGGAGCAGAACTATTCTGCTGACAATATTCCTGAGCTTCCACTTCTTTAAGCATCTTACCTAGCCAAGCATAGTCATTCTTCATCCGTTCCAATGGAAATCCAGCAGTGTCGTTCGTTCTGACATGCAGCACAATCAGGGGATTTTTTCCCTGCTCCTCTCTATCCTCTTCAGCCTCATGTCCACATCTCATGTCCTTGCTCCTTGCAGAGAGCACACCATTTTGTTCTCCGGAGCTGGTTTAGTGACAGGCCCATTAACTCATCTGAGTATGTTGCCCTATTCCTATCCATGCAGAATGCTGTTGTAAAGATCATTTTCCCAACCCATTATTTTGATCATGACATCCCTCCTCTTTGTATCCCTCCACTGGTTCCACCTTCTCTATCATATCAAACATAAACTCCTTGTTTTCACTTTCAAGGCTCTTCATGGTCTATCCCCGGCCTATATATCATCTCTCCTTTACTTTCAAGATATTGACTCCCTCCCCTAAACTGCCAGTGATATCAGCCTCCATTGCTCTCTTGTTAAATTCTCAAACAAGCGCTTTTGTCCTTGCCCCTCATCTTTGGGAGAAACTCCCCATAAACATCTGCAAAACCACCTTGTTATCTGCTTTCAAAACCTCTCTTAAAACCTTCCTTTGCCATGATGTCAACAAAAACTTGACAATGGTTAGACCTCTGGTGAGCTCCTACTACTGCCTGTGGTGCTGACCAATATAGTTTCCTTGTTTTCTTGTACTTCCCAACCTATCTGCATCCATCTGTTGTCTCATGTCTTTGTTTGTAAATTCCTAGAGGCAGGGACAATCAATCTGTACTGTGTTCGTATACAGCCTGGCACAATAGGGTCCTGGTCCATAACTGGGGCTCGCAGGCACTTGATAATTCATTAATAATGATAGAAGTGTTTGTAAATCCTCTTTCATGCATCAATTTTCCCCCTCATGATGTGTATAAAGACATATTTTTCCTTTTCATTCATTTTTAACTTCTTAATTTATCTTTTCTATGTTTTAACAAGTCTGTCCTCACACCTCCTAGTGCCCAAAGTAAAACTAGTGTTTCAAGCGCTCTACATAGCAGCAGAAGTGGGAGAATTTTTAGCAAACATGTTTACTAACAACATGAAAGCATTGGGGATACATATCTGTAAAGTTGATGCCAAAAGCAGCACATTTTCTCCATGCTGAAAGGGTAGGCAAATGAGTTATTAGTTCTATTGATCAAAAAGCCCAGGAAACCGAAGTGCTGGAATCTGGCTTTTTGCAGTTAGCTTTGCCTTACTGCCTCACTCTAAAAGTTCCCTAGCGTGCTTTGATCTACCCTGCTTTGAAACGGGAGTAGATTAAAGTGCCTTAGGGAACTTTTCATGCACAGCAACAGGCTCTACATGAACATTTAGTATGCAAAAGGCTTCTACAGGGTAGATTTACATCCCTGCTTGCCACAAACTAAGCTTTCGTGTAAACACGTGTAAACACGCACTGGAGAGGCGATGGCTGGGAGCTGAGTGCTTAAGTGAGTGCCTGTGGTGGGCCACAGAGGGACACTATGAGTACAGTTGCTCTGAACTGTGACCGCGGGTGCATAGCTGATAGAAAGACCATACGCAAAGAGTACTTATCAATGGCCAACCATCAAACTGGGTATGCACACTCAGTGGGATACCACAGGGGTCAGTCCTGAGTCTGGCATTATTCAGTATTTTTGTTAATGATTTGGATAACGGAGTGGGGAGTATGTTTATAAATATGCAGATGAATGAATGGGAAGAATCACAAGCACTCGGGAGGGCAGGGTTAGAATTCAAAATGACCGTGACAAACTGGAGAATGAGTTGAAATCAATAAGATGAAAGACAAAGTGCAAAGTATTACACTTAGGAAGGAAAAATCAAATCCCCAACTACAGAATGGAGAATAACTGGCTAGGCAGTAGTACTGCTGAAAAGTATCTAGGGGATATAGTGGATTGCAGGTTCAATATAAGCCAACAACATGCTGCATCTGTAGAAAAGGCTAATATCATTCTGGGGTGCATTAACAGAAATGTCACGTGTAAGACATGGGAGGTAATTTCCCCCCCCCCCACTTGGTGCAAGTGGGGCCTCAGCTGGAGTACCCTGTCCAGTTTTGGTTGCCACACTTTAGGAAAGATGTGGATAAACTGGAGAGAATCAAGAGGAGAATGTGATGGGTTCCTCCGCCCGGGTGCAACCTGGAACTGTGGGACCACTGTGCCCCCTTAACTCCTCAGTCTGAGCTCTCTCTCACAAGCCTTGCTAGCGACAAACAGCAAACCCCTCCAGGAGCTGTTACTACCTAGTATACCAGCATGTGGAGCCCCACACCCAGTTAAATTGTATTAATGTATGCCTGGGTTGCCTCTCACACTGTGATGCTGTTAGCAAGATACAAACCTCTGGCAGACATTGCACTTACACAGACATCTAGTGGCAGGAATACACCCAACTGAATTACATGAATGTTTTCCCCAGCCACTCATGAACCAACAAGAGAGAGGCACCTGCCACTTCCCCCAGTTCACCAGTCTTGTACCCCAGAACTGTACCATCTTGAACTTATACTGGCCAGGTTTCTGACCAGTACATTATCCTGTTCACCACTTCTTCAAAGGAAAGTGGACATTCACCAGCCTTTGTAACCTGACCAGATTTTCCAATCACTTCAACCAAAACACAGTTTTAAGTAAAATATAAAACAGATTTATTAACTACAGAAAGATGGGTTTAAGTTACTATAAATGGTGTGATAGGGTCAGACTAGATGGCTACCGGAGAGTGCTATTATTTCAGATTCTGGGAAGTGGGCGGGTGCAAGCCCATTGCTAAAGGCCTCTCCCCAGCCTAAGAGGAGGAGCCACTGGACCGGAGGCTCAATGGATTTTGGGGGTCAACTAATGAGAAAAACAGGAAAGGTCGTGAAGGTCAAAGGGTCAAACAGAGGAAACGGGAAGGGGACACCGAGTAGAGAATCGCAGAAAGCACCTACTGCTCCCAGAAGGAGTCTAGGGAGCCAGCGGATGCTGCCCAGAGGAATTCTGCCCAGATGTGTGAATGGATGGAGGAATGAAAGGAGGCTCCACAATGGCAGAGCACCCCCTCAGCCAACCTCCACTCCCTGGCATTAGAGATGGCCACTTTGGCCAGCGCCAGGAGGAGGTTGTCGAGGCGGTCCCGTGACTTTGTAGGGGCTCCAGATGGACTGTGCATAGAGGAACAGGTGTGAGGAAAAGTGAAGCCAGAACCTCAGCAGGAGGTTCTAAAGGGGCAGAAACAGGGGCTGCAGCCTGGCACACTCGAGTTTAGACATGTGCCAGGGTCTCCCTCATGCCACAGGAAGGGCAGGTGTCGGGGCGAGGGGTGAACCATGCAAGTACACACCTCCTCCTCCGGACCATGAGGGCTATACTAAGGGAGGGCAAAGGGACCAGGAGGCAGGATGCTGCAGCCTACCAGCAGACCCACAGTTTCTGTGTCCCCCTGATGACCTTCAGGGTCAGTCACAGATTGCTGCAGGGCCCGATGGGGACTGCCGGCGTTCCTGCCCATGAGGATCCTCCTCCCCTCATCATGGCCCCAACCATCTTTGTCACATTAAACGCCGGAGGCTGTAGGATGGGTCTCCACATGTGCCAGGTGCTCTCCTTCCTTCAGGAAGGGGGGTACTCTTTGGTACTCCTGCAGGAGACCTATATGGATCCAGCTGCTGAGGCCAGCTGGCAGCTGGAGTGGGGGGACAGGGTGTATTTTAGCCATTTCTCCACCCGTGCAGCAGGAGTGGATGCCCTGTTCTCCCAAGGGGCTGGGGGATGTGGAGGTCATGCTGGGTTGCCTGCTGCACTTCCGGGTCCATATGGAAGGGCTAGCATTGAATTTGATCAGTCTATGCCCCAAATTCAGGCCCAGAGTGGGTGTGTTTTTTCTAGCAGGCGTCTGCCTTCCTTGGCACCTTGGATCCTCACAAGTGCCTGGTCCTAGGTGGGGACTTTTAACACCAACCTCAAGGAATGGGAGTGCACGGGAACCAAGCAGTGTCAGGCCCCTGCAGATGTCCTCCGGGAGATCATTGACCATCACTCACTGGTGGACATCTGGCATGACCACGACCCAGACGATGTCACTATGTTCACCTTTGTCCAGGTGGGGACAATCAGTGACACCACTCCCAGTTAGACTGCATCTATTTATCATGTCACCATCTTTCGTGGGTCCACTCCTCCAGCATCTGGCTGGCCCCGTTCTTGGATCACAATATAGTGACAGTGATGGCCTATCTCACGGTGGAGAGGCTGCGGCTGGCATTTTAACAAGAGCCTGCTGGAGGAGGTAGGCTTCATAGTGTCCTTCCGGGAGTTCTGGTTGGCCTGGCAGAGGCAGAGGCACACCTTTCCCTCAGTGTGACGCTGGTGAGATGTGGGGAAGATGCATGCCCACCTGAAAAGGCCAAAGTTCAGGCAGGCTGCAAAAGGAGTGCAGATTCTCCCAGAAATGGTGGGTAACACTGAAGATTGATTCCCCGACCAGTCACAAAGAGTGCTCCTAATTTCCCACACTGGTTAACAAAAGGTTACCACAAGAAATACACAGCCTCCTTTAGTTCATTTCAATCTCTGGCTTCCAATCAGCAACTGTGTACAGTAAAGAGGTAAGTTATTTAAACTCTATATTCCCTTTTCCAAAATATTCTCCTGATCTCCAAAGGGTCAGCTACATTGTCAGATCAATATAAGTTCGGATCTTACCCCATATACCAGCCAGTCCTTCAGTAACTAAACTAAAGATTTAGTATAAAGGAAAGAAACAATAAGAGAGATGTTAAATGGTCAAAGCAATCAGATACATACAAGTAACTTTAAAATCCATATACGTTAGATTCTCAACAGAATTATGGAGTTTGCAGGCTTGTACAGTCCCTCTGTTGTACATCCAGTACCTGGATGGCTCTCCAGCCTTTGTTCCACAGCTTCAGTTGTAGATGAGTTGATCCAGAGGTAGGAAGCAGTAATGAAGACAGGCTAGAGATGGACTGACTTTCTTGTCTCTCCGGAGGCAGTAGATATCAACTTGCAGCCATGCTGCTTCTAGGATGGACAGCGCTTACTGTCTGGTGCCATGAACTTAAATGATCTTCCCTGGACCCAACATCGAACAGTCATACGCCTGGATTTTTCCCACTCTTTTGCCTCTGCACACAGCATTTACGTTGCACTCCGCTCTAAAAGCTCTGCACCTGGTAACAATGCTATGGGTTCACACTGGCTAACAGCAGTTTATCTCAGCAACAACAGATGGGGGGGGGGAAGCGGAAGGGGGAACCTCTAAAGAGGGATCTAAAATCTATCAGGCCTTAACAGGCCTGATGACTGATGAGTGCCATCCTGGTTTCTCTCCCTGGGCTCATGATAAAGATAATGGCCCTCAGTGAGTCATCAATGCTGACACTAATCTGCCTGAGGGATGTCACCCAGTTGCACAGCACAAGTGTGTTTACATACAGATATATTATACATATTTAGAACTCATAATACAACACAGATACATATAGATAAATGTGCTCATCAATCTAAGTGAATTATAACCTTTCTGATGGTACCTTACATTGCATATCTGGTAAAAGTCCTTGCCATTTTGTCATATTGATATTAAATAATATTCTAAATGGTCACTCCTAATCCAGGCAGCAACACAAAGCCTTCCTGACTCCCAGGGACTGAGTTTAGATGGCTAGCCTGTGCTGCAAAGTCCACACTGATATTTTTAGCATGCTATTTCAAGTAGTGGTAGCATGTATCTGTCTACCTGGGCTGGGAGGCAGCTACAGTATAGACATACTCTTTGTCAATTAAAAATGGAATTTAGGCACTTACGAACATTGTAGGATGTTTTGCTGGGTTAGCAACAAACTTTGTATTTTCATGCAAGCAGTTAAGAGGAATAACACTATCTCCTCCCCACCCTGTTTTGACTCCTTTGGAGCTGAACCATGTCCGTGTTTCTGTGTAGTATGTTGTCTTTGATCGTATATAGAAGAGGCAGCCTCCTTGAGGATCACGCTGGAAGGGATCAACTGTTTATCTCCTTTGTGAAATCCCACCAGCCAGTCTCTTCAGCAACCATTTGCTTGCAGACTCCACTATATGATGTTTCCCTGACAGCAATTGTAATTTTCCATGTGCTTGCCGGCTGGAAAGTCAAGACTTCATTAAAAACGCACAGGCAGGAATATAATTTCATTTCTAATGTTCTTTCATGTAGTTTTTTCAGATGTATGTTTCAGGTTGGTTATTGCAGTGGGTGTGGTTTTGGTTCACTCTACCTCACAGAAGGAAGGAGAGCACACTTTAAGGAAACAGTATGTGACAGATTTGGCAGTGACAGAGGAGTTGGGGAAACAGGGAAAACTCATTGGCTGCTGTTGTTATTCTGTACTGTAATTGTCAATCTGGCCCTTCACTTGTTACCTGATGGTAGAAACTAAGTAAATAAAAACTTAATCTAATAATATCATCTCAGTGTAATAAAACATTGACTTTACTGCCAGTAAGCTCCTCAGGGGAAAAATAAAACAATCCGCAGAAGCAAAGTGTCATGCGGACTGGATTGGGAGGGGGGGCATTTGTGTTATGTGACATTAATATGTCAAAATCATAATGATTCATGTAAGACATGCCATGTCAGGTACTGTTAGAAAAGTTATAATGTGTTGAGCAAGAAGATAATATTTGTGTTCATGTGTAGTATATGTGAGGAAAGTTATGGAGATCTTTGATATACCTGTATTTCAAACTGTGCTGTAAAAGACACACTCCAGACAAAGAGGCCACAGGACAATAGCCTGCTTAATGGCCCATCAAGACCTTTACAGAAGCCAAAGGCCTAGGAAGAAACTAAAGGCATACCTGAAGAGTTACCAGGATTGGCCCATGTGACTATGGACTCCATTTTGGTTCCTGTAAAGTTCCACAAGCCACATGGCCAGTAACAGAGGGTATATAAGATCAAACCACAGAAACCATTTTGTCTTTTGTCTTGTTCCTTGTTCCTGTCCAGCTGCGGACACACCTCTGGATCAACACACTTTGCAACTGAACTGAAGGACTTAGACCCATCCAGGTACTGGATGTATACCAGAGGAACTATACAACTCCACAATTGTTCTAGAAACCTGTTGTATATGGACTTTCAAATCGTTTGTATATATCTGATTGCTTTAAGCCTTTAACACTTCTCTTATTGTTTGTTTTTCTTTTATTAATAAACCTTTAGTTTTAGTTACTAAAGGATTGGCTGGCAGCGTGGTATTTTGGGTAAGATCCAAACTTATAGTGAACTGGTACTGTGGCTGATCCTTTGGGATCAGAGGGAATCTTTTAGTAAAGACCATAGAGTTTAAACAACTGGTCTCTTTACTGGACCTAGAGTCAGTTTGGGAGCCAGAGACTGAAATGCAGTAAAGGGGACTGCGTGTATTTGCACAGTGGCTTCTTGATAACCAGTGTGGGGGGAATCAGAAGCACTGTTTGTGGCTGGTTGGGAAGTCTGACTGCAGTGTCACCCACCAGTGCTGGGAGAATTCGCTCTCCTTTTGCAGCCTGCCCTGACCCTGGCATTATCAGTGGGCTACCCTGGGCACGGACGGGTTACACAAAGGATAACAGATTTAGAATTTAAAAAAACAAACCAAAAAACCCCCAGCCCAATATAGCTGCCAAGTGTCAGGGTTTGCAGGCAAATTCCCTCTATTTGAAAGGAATTTAAGGCAGAATTTGAAATCTCTTTTTTGTGTATGCATTTCAGTGAGACATTTCTCCTGCAGAAGAAATATCTTAAACAATTGTAGAGGATGCATGTTTAACATCCAAAATATATCTGAATCATTATCAAAATGACACCTATTTATAATGGTTATATGAGACAAATTATATTGAAAAGGTAGCAGGACTGACTTGTAGTTAAAGTATAGGATGAGAGTCAGTATGTCTGGCTTCTATTCCCTGCTCTACCACAAAATATAGCCCTGGTCCCACAAAGACGTATGCCCATTGATATCAGCATGGGGAAGTCTTTCCAAGATTGGGGCCTAATTTTGGTGTGTCAGTTTTTGGATGCTGAAATAGATACCTATGATTTGATATTCAAAGATGGTGAAAATCCATACTCTTACTGAAATAAGTGAGAGTTGCAGGTGTTTGGCCCCTCCGAATATCATGTCCTAGGTATCTAAAGTTGGGCTGCCAAAATTGAAAAACTCAAATTAGAGGACACTTTTAAAAACTTGGACCCCCTCCTGCAAATACTTAGGCTCATATGTAACTTAGTCATGGCATGAATAGTCTCATTGAAGTTAATGGGAATTCACATACTTGAGGTTAGATCCTGCAAATGGCTCTGCCAGGCAGATATCTGCACCCGTGTGGAACCACAACAACTTCACTGGGGCTCTCTGGAGGTTGAGAGGTTTGCCCCACTGTGACCAAGGGCAGGACTGGAGCCAGGACCTGTGTGTGTGGCCTTGGGCAATTTACTTAGGCCCTGATCCTGCAGAGACTTATGCAGTGTCTGTAGGATTAAGGCCTAAGAGAGGAGAAAAATTCACTGCGACTAATAAACCAATGAATTTTTCAAAAACAACATGTTTTTAAACAGAACAAAGAAATCAAATTATATGTAAATTTTTCAAAGAAAAAATTGAAAAATCAAGACCTAGGTTGGTTGCTTCATAAAATAATACAATTAATATTTCTTTCATGTTACACTTTTGCTTTATCTTTGAAGTCTCTCAACATAATGAGCTCAATCCTCCAGCCTCCCATGGCTTCTCCCCCCATTCCCAGCTGGTTTTCTTGTCAATTTCAGGGCTCTGCTGGAGCCATGAAGATGTAAGGGAAAGGCAGTGTCTGACACCGCTTCCCCCTATCTATGCAGCCATAAGGCCTACACCAGATGGTTTTATGATAATGGCATATCAAGGGAATTACATTGCTGGGAGGAGCATTTGAATGTGTACACCTCCACTGTTGTGTCAGCAAAGCCACAAAATGCTCTAGTGTAGACCAGCCCAAGACCTGATCCTGACACGTGCTGAGTTCATGCATCTCCTGCATGGCCCAATGCTACTGGTAAGGAACTTGGTCAGTGAGTGCCAAGGAGCAGCAGGACTGGGCCTGAAGTCAGGGGAAGGTGAGGGTCTTGGTATGAGGATGTTAAGCAAAGTGCTTAGGGAAAGGACACAATGGGACACACCAGGTGCCTGCTGGCAGAGTTTTGTATTCCACTCCAGTTGGAGGAGAACAGGCCCCTGCTTTCCTTGGGCTCCCTCACCCCAAGCTCGGGCCATCCTGGGTGGGTGGGTGAAGCCTGCGGCTGCTGGCCAGGGTGTGGGGGCGCACCCCGCTCCCAGTGAGGTCGGCAGCCAAACGCTGAGGGAACTCAACGGGATCCCAGCGGGCCCCGGGGGGGAGATGGGGAGCAAGGCCGGCCGAGGCCAGGAGCTGAGCCGCACACGGCGAAGCCCCGCTAGGGCGCGGCCGGGCCCTTTGCACCAGGGCGCCCGGCCCGGCGGGCGGGAAGAGGCCGAGGCCCCCCGCACAGGAGCCAGCGGCGGGCGGGCCCGGGACCTCGCCCCTGGGAGCGGCTCGCGCTCTGCGCCCCGCGGCAGCCCGGCCGGGGAGGCTGCGCCGCGCTGCCGGGAGCAGAAAGTTGAGCCAGCGCCGCACCTTCGGCGCCGGGCGCGCGGCCCAGGGGGGCGGGGCGGGCCCGGCCCTGGGAAGGTGCCTGCGGCCGGGGGCGGGCCCTGGCCTCGGCCGCTGCCTCGCCCCCGCTGGCACCGGAGCTGCTCCCCGGCGTGTCGGCGCGGGGCGGGCGGAGCCGCGCCGGGGCTGAACTTTGGAGCCTCCCCGCTCCTTATGGGGCCGCTCCCGGGGAGGAGGCGGCGGAGGCGCTGCTGCTGCCGCCGCCCCGTGTGAGGCGGCTCTGCCCCGCTGGAGCGGCCCGGCAGGGACTCGCGGGGCTCGGCGCGGCTGCTCTTCTCCGGCGAAGCCCCGAGCGCGGCCCGGCCATGGAGCAGGGCGAAGGAGCCGCGCGGGAGGCTGGCGCCGGCGTGCCCAGGTACCCAGCCCGGGCGGGGGGCCGCCCCCTGCCCAGCCGCTCGCGCTTCCCCGGGTGGAGGCGCGCTGAGGGCGGCTCGCCGCTCCCGCCCTGCGCTCCGTCGGCGGTGCGCGGAGGGCTCGCCCCGCGCTGGAGTGGCGGCGGTGCCTGTCGCTGCGGGGGTCCAGAGCTGGCCCTGTGCGTCTGTGTGCAGCAAAAACGGCGTCCGCGAGCGCTTCGGAGACGAACTAATTTAATTGCTGCAGGCGTAAGCTTTCCTGGGCTGCAACCCACCGTCATTTACCTGCTTGGCCAAAATTTCCCTCCTTCCCATTGTCCCAGCTCGGCTGCACCCTGGAAATTTTCTTTAATGATTAGTAACAGCGTTTTCACTCTGCTGGGTAAACCCGTGGTTTTGAGGTTTTCTCATTTAGGGGAGCGCCTATAGAGAGAGCGAGCAGTATATTATGCTGCAACTTCACTGGATTAACTGGTCTAGAGTCTCCCCCTTGTCCCCAAAGCCCCCCAAACCCTGAGAATAACAATCAAAAGCTCCTTCCTCAGGGGCATACCTTCTGTTAAGATTTTCTCTCGGTAGGTAACCTTTATTGGATATTGAAAGGAGGTGGAGGCAATTTAAAATATTCTTTTCATCATTTGCTTATTTATTTTTAATTTTCAAACTATTTCCTTAAGGGGGGGGGGAAGCAGGATACATGAAACTCAACTTTCAGTCCTTGGAAAAAGAAACTTTTTCTGGGCTCTGGGCATTCAAAGGAGTATCTTTTCTACCAGTTTCTTACAGGGAACAAGGAAGGAGTAAGGGCAAAGTTTATGGAAGAATGATTTTGGAAGAGATTAATAAGGAGTAGTCAAATATCTGTTTTATAAATAGATGTAAAAGTTTTCTGTAATTGTATTAATAGAATATAGATGTTGCTTGACAGGTTAGAGATAATAAATATAGAAATGTGAAAAATTACTGTAAATCAGAGCTTTGAAGGATGTTATGCTATGTGGGTTTAGAGAGGCTCAATACGTTCCAAAGGGAAGTTATGGACTAACAAAAAATGATGTCCATTTCCCAATAATCACATGTGCTTTCTCCATGACTTGTCTACATGAGGATTGGAAAGACATCAGGGAAGGTTTGTCAGTGTCATTTTCTCCGTTTCTAAAAAAAAAAAAATAATTAGTAATGCACTGGAACAAAGACTCTCTTAAAAATAATAGCTTAATGATTTTGGTGTATACGCAAGCTTCTCTTAAAAAACAAACAAGAAACTTTTATAAAATCAGGAGACCACCCAGGTATAGTGTCTGTAGATATGGGATTACCTAACTTTTAAGGAGAATATCTTCATAATTTTTCAGATCTGTCTCCTTCCTGCTTCTCAGCAATGAAACTGAATTATGAAATTAATCTGTGTTCTCTACCTGTATCAGCAGAATCCTAAACGTGCTGTGTGTGGGTTGAAGCATCATGCTTTCTTGAGTCGTCTTACTTCGTGTGTGTATGAGAGTGAACAATTTAATTAATTATAAAACTAATAAAGAATTTAAAAAAATCTATTCTGAGTAAGACCAGGACTAAATGATTAGTGACTCTGTAAAAACTGTATTGTGTGGTTCAAGGTTTGAACTTTGTAGCCGTCTGTCTAATTCCATACCAAATTTGGTCAGCATACAAATGAAAAATGACTTTTTTCTAACTGCCAGCCCTGTAAACTCAGTGGAGCTGACCATCCAGTAGTGCTTTTTTTGATTCGTGAATCACTACCAATAAAAGATTCAATGGGATAAATTCTCCCCATGGTTACACCTGTGCAATTCCATTGTCATCCTTGGAAGTTGCACTTGTGTAACAGAGCTGAATTTGCCCTCACAGTTGGAATTTGATATCCCGCAAGCGGCTCTGCATAGGTGGATCCCTGTGTCCAGGCAAAGACCCATTAACTTCATTGGTGGTCCTCTCACACAAAGCATTTTGCAAAGGTGTGATGATCACCATTTCAGTTGATGTATGAGACAGAATAACATCCAACTCAGTATTCAATAGCTGTGTTAGTTCTTCAGTGCCAATGAGAATAAAAAATTGTAAAAACAAAAAGCCCTAAATTTTGTAAATGAAATAAGTACACCTGATGCCACACACATAAATAGAGTAGATCTGTTGAGGGGGGAAATAGGGGCCATCACTGTGTAGTCATTTTTCAAACAGTACTAATCTTTAAATAGGTTATTGCCAAACAGTTACGAAAAATAGCACATTTCAAAGGTCATCTTTGTAATTGAATCAGTTATTACCATCTATTTTTGCCAGCACAGAACTAGTGGAAAAACTAATTTTTTGCATCTTTCATTCATAGACTGTTACCTTTGCAATATATATCTTTGCATTTGTTGTTGCCAGTTTTTTCAGATTTACGAAAAACCTCTTCCCAATTAGTCACAGTTTAAGCCAATTGTCTACAAAATAGATCTTCAGCTCTAAATCTCCCTAATGTCAAAAGCAGTGAAGTCTGGCAATGACCATAAATTATATATGTTCTAGTTCATTGTCTTAAAAGATTTTGAAAGAGTATATTTGGGAGGCAGGGAAGATGTATTATTTTGTTTTTTCCTTACAGCTTTTTAAAAATACCACCTAGAATTTAGTGTACTAGAGCATACTTACATATTTAAATGTATATGTGGAGAAATTTTATTTGTGTACTATAACTTCTTTTATATTGTAGGGTTGATCCATATGGATTCGAAAGGCCGGAAGACTTTGATTATGTGTCATACGAAGAATTTTTTTCCAGATATCTGGTGATACTCACTAGAAGAGCAATAAAATGGTCCAAGCTTCTAAAGGGGAATAACCGTGTACAGAAAAGTATAAAAGGTAAGTTATAAGTTAAATGTTTGTATTTTATTGGACTTAATGTAAATTAGTGTTGAAAATAGAATTTGTTTAAATTGGCTTGCACTGGAGAGCAATACTAAATATCTTTTCTGCTCTAAGTAATAGACTGAATTCAGTAATAATACATACACAAATTTGCTATTGTTCTATGGATAATCAATTTGATTTAAAGGTCACAAGGGAGTAATCTATTTGATGTGCATCATAATATCTTGGTCACTATGTCCATAACCTAGAAGGATTATTACTGTGAGAGACCAGAACTTTAGTTACTATTGCTTATACTGCTTTAGGTATTTGTATACTCACGCAATCACATTAAAAGAAATTTGTAAGGTGCAGCAGAAAGTGTAAAGAACTGAGGATTAGGAGAACTGAGCTCTACTCCCAGGTTTGCCGAACCATTGACTCGTTCTGTGACATTTTGCCAGGTGGTTTTGCTTTTTGTGCCTTGTTTTTCCCAATCTGTGACATGGGGTCTTTGGCTAAAAAGGACTACGTATATGCTGCTTTTTAATAATAAAAAATGAAAACCAGGAAGTTAAATTAACACAGGAGCTAGGTGCAAATATTTGAGAAGATATTAACAGAATGCTAAATTGTCAGTTCAAGAAGCAGGAAAACCTAAGGACAGCCCAGTGTCTGAAAGTCCAGGGGTTGAAACTGAAGAGGGGAAATGTAATTAAAGGGCCATTCTGTGGGAAGGAATCCTGTAAGGCTGCGAGTTCTCTTCCTTTCCTGTAAAAGTGAAATTTTTCTGTGTAAGCTTTTACGTTTTCCCTTTCTCTTAATGATGTGTCCAATTCATCCCCTCTGGGATCCTGTTTGGAATTCTCACAGTGGTGCCCAGCACAAACATTAAAGTGGCCTTAATCTGGCTTAGTTTAATTCAGCTAATCCATTAAAATAGTTAATTTGGACTAATTTTCCTGAGTGTCCCTGGGTAGACAAGCCCTTGGATTGCACCTGAATTCTCAGAGATGTGTTTCAGCACTAGGTTTTGCTTACTACTTTTTGGGAGTTATTGCAGGGTAGCAACAAATGTGGCCAAATTATCACTGAGAGGCTTTGGACAGAAATAGGCTAGGTTGTGACAGAGAGCGTTTTCAAGTTTGGGACTGGAGAACTGCAGTAGAGTTCAGGTTAGAGTCTATTTGCTAGGGTGTCACTATGCCGATTTCTTTTTTATGTGTAAAGAGTTTTATATTCAGGAAATTTGAGTTTAATATGAAGGTAACTGAAATAGGGCTTTGATTTTAATGAGACCGCTCATGTTTCTTCAGTATTTCATGTTCTAATAATCATAGGAAAATGCTTTTAACTTTTAATATCTTTTGTTTTCTTAAAATGTGCGAATTGTGAAGCTGTTAAACTTTAGCATTTTCTGGTGCTTGGATGTGAGTGTGTTTTGTTTTCTGTGGCTATGCGTATACTTGAGTTACCTCTCATACAGTGGACTGGAGACTTGTCCCACTTATTTTGCAGATTTCGCAAATATTGCATCTTCCTAGTGTTACACAGGTGGATATCATGGTGATGAGTGTGGAATAAATACCCATTAATGTCTTCTTATTTCTTACCCAAACCTTCAGGCAGCTCACTCAACTGCTCCTCCATGCTCCTGTAGTGATGAAAGTTCATGCTGTCCCAATAACTGTCTGCTCCTACAGTTGTGATAACTCTTACTATACAGTGTTAGCTTTCCCTAAGGGGCATTACATTATACTTGTAAAATCTCTGACGCTGTTTCTTGAATCAGGGTTGTATTAGATCTGATGAGTGGATAAAGGACATGAAGCATGATGGCAATAGAGAGATCCTGGATGGCTCTTGCATCAATTTTTCAGTTACTAACTTTTTACTAAAGATAATTGTAATTGCTTACAGTACACTCTCTTACACTCCTTTAGAAAGACTGTGACCAGTATAAAGGAATACAGCAGAGCCGAGGCAGTATATGTTTGGAGTTACTGTAAACACACGTGGTTAACGACAAATCTTCCATGTGCCATTGTGGAGTCACCCAAAAATTACTAAAACTGGAAATGTCAGAGGAGGAAAGTAGCAGATTAAATCAGCACTTTTACAGATGAAAAGTAAACACTTGCCCCAGAGTACTGGCACTAGGATCCACCATGCCTGGGGTATATTCCCATATTGGACACACACGTATGTAGGTAGTTGCCAGTTTGTGAGGACAATATTCTCCTGCAGGATCATTCATCCTTTGGAACACTGACAGTGCCAAGTCGATCTGTTAATCCTCTGAACCCTTCATCTTTCCCACCACTTTGTTTTTTTGCTCTGATATGTTAGGAGACTGAATCGCTGATCCTAATAATGTCTATTCCAAATGCAAAGTGATCATAATAATACAAAACAAAGTGAAGAGTGATTAATTTACAGCTCTTCTATACAGTCCCTCTGAGAACCTCCACAACCCACACCCTCATTTTTTAATTCCCCAGCGATTTTAACATCCTTTCAGAATGTGTAGTGTAGTTCTACAGGAGCTCAAAAGATCATTTAATGTATGCTATCTCAGCAGTTCCATGCCCGTATGTCCTCAGGGCCGAGAAAAGTTCATAATTCCTGTCATACTGACAGGAAGAAGAGATGACTTGTGGTGCTAATTCCTTAATTTGGAAATAGGGCATATTTACGTACTGGTTTGTTGCATGCAGTTGCCTCGCGTCTGACGTGGCATGTGTACATGCATAGTTCTATTCTGCTTGAAAGAAAACTAATTAGGGTGTTTTAACAACTGTTATGCTGTATAGCCTGTTATTCTTGATCACAGAGTTCTGGAAAGATGGGTCATGTGAATTTTCATCATCATTCCATGTGCTCTTTCTCTGACCAATATTTGCTATCCCTCCATCCTGTTCCTCACCTTGTCCTAGCTCTCTTCTTTCTCTCTCCTTTTCAGCCTTGGTTCACTTTTGGCGCCTCTTCTTTTTCTCTCTCCCTTCCCCATTACCTGACAAGTTTTCTCCCCGCACCTGAGCTGAGCTTTGACTTCTGCTGTAATCTCTTCAGCTGCTATGATTTGTGCTCTCTTTACAGTGTCGCAAATCAGCTTGCTGCTTTGATTCATTTACAGCTGGACAACAAGCACCAGAGGTGCAATACTAAAGTCTTACCTGACCACTGAAAGTTATTTTAATTCCCACCTATATGTGCCAATGTAGGAAATTCAAGTAACGTACTTGTTGCCAGAAACAACTGATAGCAGAAAGGACTTACTGTAAACCTTATCAGCCTTCTAATATAAATGCACTGAGTTGCTGTGGGTTGGAAAAGAGTCTGCAGTTTGTGGACATACAGAATATTTGTGAAACCAGGTTCTGTAATGTGCAATGTGTCAGAAATGTCCTATCAAACACTGAATTAATGCACAGTCTTTTTCCGGTTTGTTGCCATTTTGTAGCTTGTTCAGACTGGATATAGCATGTTCAGATGTGAAGTATTTGGATACGGTTTCAGTTTTTCTTCTAATCATTTTCTAAGTCAACTAGAGTAATTTTCAAAATCACGTTAAAGAGAATAAAGGTGTACCGTCCAAATTACTCTATAAAAGGCTGGATCTTGTTTATTATTACACTTAGTCATGCTGCTGTACCCACCCAGTAGTCTTCAAGAACTAAATGAGGAAATGATGTAAAATGGGAGTACCTTTTCAAGTTGTAATGAGGCTATGTCTTCTATTATTTGTGTCCTCTAGTGTGTGTGTGACTTAAGTGCTTATCTGTTGATTGTTAAAACAACTGCAACTTCAATTCCTGTCTTTGATTTTGTTTTGTAAATATTTACTCTGCATAAAGAATTTTTGTGCTGTGTGCCTGTTGACCTTTGTTAGTTTGAAACAACTGGAACATGTTTAAAACATGGGGTGAGGGGGAGAGGAATGAAGATGTTACAAAGAAAATATAAACTATTTCCAATCTCATGCTTGTCCATAACTTGAATGCTAGCTGTACACAAAACCCACTTTGTTTCTTTTGTGATGTGTTGATAATAACATAAGCAACTCTTTTAATTCCATATGCTGGTCTGCTGGCTTCAGCCGTGCTTTAGGGTGTATTTCTCTATGGTACGTGCTAGTTTTCTCAACACTTGTTTGATTTCTTTAATGTTCAGAAATGTGCTCCAAATATGAAATCATTCAAAGTGGAATGAAGATGTTTTTTGATTAAAATAAATCTTTTCTTTTTTGTTTTCAATTAGTACATTGCCGCGTGACTTTGCCTATTAATACCACATCATAGGCAGACATCATTTGTCATGCTGTACCAAAAACGTGTCTATCCATAAGCAAAGGAAATAGGAGTTTTCTGAGTGAATGTGAAAATTCTACCATTAAAGGGATGCTGTCAGCTTAAACATCATATTTCTGTCCCAGTTCTCTTACCTGCTGTTGTTACAAGTACTGCCCAATATTGAAGAAATATTCTTTTTCTGTATTTTTTTTTCCATTTCACTTTCTTTGGCCATTTTGACAGCACTTTACATATATTCAGTTTCCCCTGTCTTTTGTGTCCACCTTTCATCCTGTAACAGGGAGAAAAATATATTCATGGATATGATTGTAAATCCACAAAAACTGACATGGGGTGCCAGAGGCAAGTGCTGTACTGGAACTACTTTATGCTCATTTTTACTTTACGCTCAGCATCCTTTCCCTAATGTTACACAGACAACATACCTTGATTAAAGATTTTTTCCTTTATTATACTAATGGGCAGACTCAATTTAAAACTGAGGTGGTGTGTACTGCAGTTCATGCAAATGACACCATGTGTGCCACCAACCATGATAGTCCATGGGGCTTTGTGTGGATGCAGGGCCTGCTCATCTGGAGTCATTTGTGGGATCAAGACCTTTGGTTTAATTTGTAGTCTGAGGGAGGAAGAATCGTGCACGATGTAACCTCTTTTAAAGAACATTACAGGTGTTGTAATTAGAGAATGTTCCACTCTATGAAATGTTTCTGTGCTTTTCTTTTTTGAGGAAAGTGTGGGTGGGAGGCTGGCTGCAGCCAGCCAATCGACTATAGAAAGCTAAACTATATTTTGAAAAATAACTAATCTTCCTTTTTAGAGCTCTGAGTCCCGGGTCACCTCTGTAGGCTGAGTTTCTCTTGATTAATGGTGGGCAGTTCTTGCTTTGTTTTAAAATCCACTATGTTAAGCATTATGACGGCGTGAGGGAGCCAGCACTATAAAAAGGCTCTGATGTGTAGTTCTAACATCTGTAGGAGAACGTGCCTTGTTTATATCTGAGTTTGGGGGTATGTGGTCAACAGTCTATCCCTTATACTTGGTTTTCTCATTGAAAGCCTAAGGACATGTGTTGTCATAAGGACAATGAGGCTGAGGAGTAATATGTTTATGGTAAGCTGCAGGGCTGCTGTCCCCTTGTACTGGATACCAAAGTCAAAGGCTTGTCTCTGCTTCCTGCATTTGATTTTGATTTATGTCTGATGCTGACTGGGCTTTCAGAATAAATAGTTATGCCAGAAGGAGACCAGTTACACGTAGAAGTATGATTTTGGATAATCCTTGTAAGAAAAAGACACGCCGTTAGTTATGTTAAATCCAAATAATCCTCAACCTAACAAGTGAGTACACTTTTAGAGACCTGCATAGATAGATAGATTCCAAATATACATACTTCTTGGCTTAGGCAGGGTTAATCACTTGAAACCAGGTAATGCAGTACGTATCTACAGTATTTCTTGATCTTCAAGATTCACAATTGTTTTTAAATGATGTGGTTGGTATTTTAGGGGTACCACTTCTGAGCAACACGTGTTTGTGAGTATTCACATACCTTTCCAGGGAGGTAATTACTTCAGCTGTTCCTGTGTTAATGAATCTTCTTGCAATATTGTATCCTTATTGCTCATGCTTAGGTGTGTGTTATTAAGACAGGACTTGGTGAAGAGATATTAAAAGGATACTGGAATGTAGGTTAGACCTATAATTTGATGCCTATCAATGTGGTAAGAATCTGATGGCAGGGAGTAAAGGTGGGGGGAAATTGCTCTGGATTTAAAAAAGCAAAACCCTCTCCAGCTATCATGAGAAAAATCAATTGTTTCTCTCTCATTCCTCCTGACTCTCCAAGAGGGTCATTCAGACAGTAGCCACTAGCCCTGAGTGACTAAAATGTGCATTTGGGGGGTCTCGTGTTTCTACTACTGGGCTTTGCAGTAGCACTAGTGAATTGCCAAACCCTAATCCTAGAGTAATGATAACATCCCCAGTGATACTAGTGCATAATCAAGCAAACAGAAAGCTACAATGTCAGGCTGTGTTAGAAGTATAGGGAAAGAAGAAAAATCAATATTTACCAAATGGAAAAAAATCAATGGGAAAACCATTGTATTTTCAAATCTCCAATCACAATGAAAAGGGGGGGGGAATTAAAACCCTAACATAAGGGATAGCTTTCAACTGATTAATAATTCACTCTCCCTGTAGTATGTATACTTTATGCCTGTGGAAAAGGCCAGCTCTCTGAGGAATCTGTGTGTGAAGTCACTGGAAACCACCTGCTTCATTATGTGTTTTATGGGTGGGGAAACTGGGGTTTTGTGTGTATTGTGGCTGTACTTTGACACTGAGTATAGAATATTCTGACCACTGAAATGTGCTGCATACTCAGTAAGTAAATCTAAATGCTTGTCTTCACTTTTTGGCCTCATTGCTTGGAGGAGGAAGCACCGTAACCAGTGAATGCTTGTCAAGAGTTTTCCCAGAACCTTTTAATTTTCTGTTTTATTTCCAGAAGAAAAATAACATTTTTTTGTTTGTTGCATTGCAGTGAAGAGATATATCAGGAAAGGCATTCCCCATGAGCATCGTGCACTGATCTGGATGATTGTAAGTGGAGCCCAGGCCAACATGGAACAAAACCCGGGATACTATAATAAACTACTCGAGGGGGAGAAAAATGACATGCTGGTGGAAACTATCAAGACAGGTTACGTCCTAATGTTTATACATATAGTCAGTAACTGTGTTATAAAGTAAGAATGATGGATTAAATTATATGTGGCAGTAAAGCTGTGTTTCTGTAAATGTGTCATAGTGGTTTAATAATGATCAATGTGCAAATTAGAATACCCACAAACTCTGTAATAACACCACTCTCTTCACACTCAACCATACTCCTTCCAAAATTAAAATGAATGGGTGGTTTGGGGGAGGGAGGAGAGAGAGAGTGGTAAATAGAGTGCGGTTACTTGATATTCAGAATGGCCCAACAGTAATAATCATATTTTTCTAAAGAAGCTGACACAAAAATTGGCACAGTTGTGTGATTGTTTTGCCATCCTCAGTGTCAGCACAGCTCTAGAATTGTTTAATTAGGATGACAAATCCATCAGAAATTTTTTTTTTCCTTCTTTTTTTCTTCGGCTATTTTTTCTTTTTTTCTTTTCTTTGGCTTTTTATGACTCTTGAAAGAACCAGGTACTTTAAGTTATGGTTGTACTAAATTTTATCTTAGAAATGGGTAATTGACTTAACTTTGTAACAGTTCTGTCCTTGGCCAAATAACATTTTTTTCCCTCAGCTATCAATTTTAAAACTAAATAGTAGCTGCAGCTCGTGGGAGTTTAGGATTACATACATGTTCCAAAATGCCTTACTCAGGTATTTCCAGACTTCTGCAGGAAGAATGTCCAGGCCAGAAATCCTCAGGCTTCAGTATTCTATGCTGAAACGTGAGCTGCTGTTGAGGGGTGTAAAAGAAATTACTAAGATGATTCAAGGTCAGCCTGACCAGTGGCCTAGAGAGGAAAAATCCTGTTGATCTCCCAGAGTCAAATCCTGGTATGTGAGGCAATGAGAGCAATCCCTCTGTAATACTAGGCCATAAAACCAGGGATCTCACCAGGGCAGCAGGTGATTGTTTGGCTGTCAGTCTGGGAATAAAGCACTGTGGTGAGGGGGAAAGGGTACCCAAGTGAGTTACAGGAAGAAGTAAAGGCTTGGGGGACTACTGGCAGAGGAAAAACAGACAGGGAGACCTGGGGACCATGGGAAGGAAAATGAATTGTGAATAAGAGAATGAGCAACTGAAAAAACAGGCTTTTGCTCTGAGAAGAGTAGAGATGGGAAGAAAGACCCCTGTGTGGGTGAAGGGTCCCAGAACTCAGGCTCTAGCCCAAGGCCAAATGTCTGCACAGCAGTATTTAGCCTTTCAGTCCAAGCCATGGAAGTTTGTGTCAGCTGATCCAAGCCAGTAACAGCCCTGCCTCAGGTCCTTTATCCCTATGTAGATGTGTTAGGGAGAAAAGACCACAGATGGGAGGCCATAGGAAAAAATGGTTAGTGATGAAAGAATAACATGAGCATATGTGAGAGGGTAGGAGAAGCTAGAAAAGAACTAAGATACACACAATTTTTAAATTCCTTGAAACTTTGTGTTCCTGTCTGCTGTTCAGATTCATATTTTACTCCAGCTGAGTGCCATTTCAGTGTAACTTGTCTGTTTAATTTTAATATTCAGATATCCAGTGCATTTCTACTTTATATTAAATATGTCTAATGCTTTGGTAGTTTTAAAAAGTAAAGTAAAGAATATGTAATCTTGTTAATATTTGCTTCACAAATCTGTAATTCATCTCAACATCCTCTGGGAGTCATGCCCCATAAAGTGCTGTAGTTGAGCACTAAGGTAATAGTTTTACATCAGATACTAATAGGACTGTCAAAGTAAGGAAAATTAATTTGAGAATCTCATTTTAATCATTATCACAACTTGATGATGACAAAATTTAGGATCTAAAGGTTCAAAGACCAGAAGATGAGTAAAAAAACCCCAAACTTCTTATTTTTAAAAGCTCATGGTTTTGACTCCTGATTTTTGTCTGCTTGTGATTTGAAGTACAGTGGTGGAGGAAGAAATGCAACGATAGATTTTATTATTTCTGTAACTGCAGAAATAATGCACATACAGCATACTAAATATTGTAGGCATGTTAAAAGACACTTTTTGCTCATGAAGAGCCTACAGTTCTTGTAGACAATCTACAAATGCAGGGATGGTGAAGAGGGGCAACCAAAAGCAGCATGAATGAGCAGAACAACATAGCATCTGTCAAACTGGTCCCATAACTTTTTTGTTATTAAACAAGACAGATGGTTCACTATGTTAATGGGCGTTGTGTGTGGAGTGGGAAGGATCCACACATATAATGTTCAGGAAAAGGGTAGGACAATGAGATAAAGAGAGAGAGCATGCCTGACTGTCAAAGTCCCCTAAATGTCACAGAATTCTGCACAAAAAAACATTCAGCTTTTGGTTGGAAAATTTATATCTAATTGCTGCAAAAATTACCTCTGCAGTTCTAATTCCAGTTTTCAAAAAACATTTGATCATGCATGGCCTGCCTCAATATTTATTTCTGAATGAAGTGTCAAAAATGCTGTAAATGATGACAAAGGAGAGAGAAACATGCAAAGGGTCTTCCTCATCAGGATTGTGGTAAAGAAATAAATTGAGAAGGAAGGAATTACTTAGCTGATTTGCTTCCTGCATTTAATAGCAGCGTTTTTTCGCCCTCTTGTATTACTAAAGCACCATTATTTTATATTTTTAAAATATGGCTTCTTAGAACATTTGCTAGGAACAGATTGCAGAGGGGCAGCTAACCTCTTCCCAAAGTTCCCTCCTTGTCACCCTTTTGATCCTCAGCTGCGGGGGGTGCTCTGTTAAGGTCACTGGGGCTACACATGGCCACAGGGTCTCACGCCGTAGAGCTCATTGCAGGATTGGGTCTTAACCGTTAAGTAAAACTATCATACTACATTCTTTGTCTTCACTGCATTATCAAATTTATTTTAATTCTTATTTTCAAGCAGTAGGGGTTTATTTTAAAGGGGTTAAATGTTGCTTTTCCTTCTGAATGTTTCAAAAACCACATGAAGGTTAATGGAAAACTGATTTTTTTTTTAAACTCTGTGTTGGATATGAAGTTTTTCTTCATTCTTCTGGAAAACTTGCAGTCTTACTTGATTTTTGGTTTAGGCCCTTCTAGAAAAGGTGGGAAAATTCTGAACTCTCTCCAACACCTTAGCTATGGCACCCTGGTTCTTTTTTAAACCACTGTTTAATGCTCTTAAATGCCTTGATCCTAAGGATGATGTAGTTGTTAAATATAAACATGATGTGTTAAAATCCTACATGAAATGAGGCAAATTGGTTGTGAAATGTGCTGTGGCAATGGAAAATAATATTGGAGCTGACAGATTAACCATGGGGTCTTCCTCAGGTTATACAGTTAATATATTTGTTTGGATCAGCTTCTAAGTATATAGTTCTTTATCTATATAGCTGCAGGGGAAATACCATATCTGAAATGTCAGCTGTTAGCTCTTCAGCAACTTCCAAAGTGTACTTTAATAAATTTATTCTGATTATATGATAAAACGCCAGCATCCTAGAGATTCCCTGACCTGCTTACTTAATGCTCCAGTAAAATATCTACATTTTAAACAGAACAACAATTTTTTTTGTTAGCAGATTTTATATTGCACTTTATTGGAAAAATGTGACTTTTTATGTTACTACTTAGTAAAATATGGACTGTCCTTGTGTTTGGATAAACTTTCACATCAAGTACATACACAAGAGATGTGCCAACAAGAGGATAAGTATTTAGAAATTTGGTTACCCTTTTCAGCATACTCAGCGGAGGAGGGCTGCCCAGGCAGCAAACCAGAATCTTTAGCTTGGTTCTTTGGATATTAACCTGACCCTGAATAAGTAATCAGGAATATACTATATATTATGTGAACATTTTAATGTAACTTTACCGTAATAAAAAGGCTTTTAAAATTATTTTGATTATGCAGATACCACCCTGTTGTTTCTATCAATAGAAATAAAACAAGTTTTCTGTAGCCTATGACTATCAGATTGTCACACAAGCCTGTTAAGGGTTATTGTTCTCCTTGCTTTTTAAATGTACATGGGAAGTGAATTACAATATTTCCTTGTCCCACCACTTTGTAACTGATGTATTGACTTTAAAAGGAAGAGGTGGTGATTAGGGCAATGGATTTATCTTCGGTTTGAATTCCATAGCTCAAACCATGATTTTTAGAGGTTTTCTTCCTATAGCTGCTCCCAGTTTAGGTTTTTGTCATGGAAGTCACAGTCATAGAGAGCTGCTTCCTTTAATCAGGAAAAGCAGATAAGATAAAATATCTCCTAGGATATCCACAGGTCATGCATATCTATGTGAGATGCTATAGTTAGATTTATTTTTAGTTGTTGCTTATGTTTATTCAAACATTTTGGTTATATTTAAATAATTTAGTGTGACCTTGGGTACTGAACACCATGCAAGTGAAGTTGCTTTTGTTGTCATTCTGATTTAAATCCAGCTGCCAGTTCAGTGACCTGTTTTTGCATAGTGGCCTCTATTTTCAAAAGTGAGTAGTGATTTTTAGGTGTTCAACTTGAGAGCTCTTAAAGTGGCCTGATTTTTTTCAGAAAGTGTGATACTTTTTGTAGATTTAGGCCGCAGGTCCTTAAAACTGAATTGTTGGTAATTAAGTTGTTAAAGGGACAATATCAGTGTAAAAATCTGAGAGAATGTGCACTGTGCTCCAGACAGCGATAAAAACCCTGCAACAAGTAACAAGGAATGACTGCTTTGACATTGTTTAATCACAAATCAGATGTAAGACTAAACTTGAAGTACTTGAGTAGGCATCTCTGCTTTCCTTGAAAAACCCCCTTGTGTATGGCCTGGCACAAGAAGCAGATTTTTTTTTCCAGATGTGACAGTGTGTAATTGCATTTTTTAGGCTAGAGTCAAACATGTTATGACTGGTTCTGAGAACAGAATCTTTTAGAAAATGAACTATTTAGGCCTAATCCACACAGATAAATTCAACAAAGGACAACTCTGATTCATTATAAACTAAACTGATCTGTAGCGAAAATATCTATTCTCGCGCTGCAGCTAATACTGTACCAGAGCACTAGATCAATTTGGTACATGGTGTGTTAGTTTAAATTGCTGAAGAGGGTCAGGTGAAATGTAACTAATTCCTGGGATTTGCCCATAGAGGAACCTCTGTCTTGAATCCAGCTTGAGACTGTAAGCCACCCCTGGCACAGAGAGAGAATTCTTTCTAGGAATGGATCTTTGTTGAATGTAGGCCACCGAACTAAAAGGGGCGTTTTAGGTTATTTCTTGCTAACTGCATCTACCAGAAGCCCTGTTCCGTGAGCCCATGTTCAGTTTTCAGTTGTACATTTTACAAGGCTAAGATTTATTGGGGGGCATGGTTTAAATTTGGTCCTTTCATTTTTTTTCCCTAGATATGAACAGAACATTTCCAGATAATGTACAATTCCGCAAAACTGCTGAGCCCTGTTTACAGCACACACTCTACAATGTGTTAGTAGCATATGGGCACCATAATAAAGCAGTGGGATACTGCCAGGTATGTAACGTGTTACAAATATTTAAAAAGACGTTCCAGGACATTAGCAATATCCTTGTTGTTGCCAATTTTAAAGTACATTTTTGGGTGATAGGCAAGGTTGTGTGGGGAGGCTAACCATAGTCAGATAAACAACTGCTTATAGTATCTTTCCAGTGTCATATTGAGTCATTTTAAATTCATCATTTTAAGCAAGGTCAAGTAGCAATGTGCACTTATCCAGTTTTCTTCCTTTTCAAGTGACCTAATTAGTTTACTCATTGAAGGTGAACAGTAAACTAAGAAAGTGTGCCCTGTTTTGCTACTTGGTGTTCTAAAAAGGCATGACAAACTTTATTTATTTGTAAATGGCTCTTTCACATTTACAAGAGAATTATCAGGTCTTGATTTCCACTGTCTTTCTGGAGAACTCTCTCAAATAGAAGAGAACTAGTGGTCATATGACATTGCAGTAAGACGATCTAAAACTAGTTTTAGTGGGTTTGGTTGTAACATCTGTTTAATTTAAACTCAGACATGTAGCAGGGAAATTTGTTTGCGTAAAATTCAATCCCAGGCCTCTTAGAGGAAGGACAAAGAAAGCTCCTTGTCCAGTTCCTCCATTCTCTACAGGCTTCTGTGGAGGATACAAGAAAGAAAATATTTGATTCATGATGTCTCTAAGGTAAAATAACGAGCAGAAAAACTATTTTTAAAAATATGAATAATTTTGTGGGCATCTTTGCACATCATCAGGGAGTAGTAACTGGCACAGTAAAATCATGTTTCTTCTGTTCTGTTCATCTTTGAAGTCTACTCTTTGTTCTTTCCTATTGCATTGCAGTTATAAGCACTTATGTGGCTTATGTCAGTCAAGTAAATTGATATAGTAAAATAAAAATAAGCCTTAATTAAAGAATTTAAATTACATTTATTGAATTGAGGCTTATTTAATTTAGTATAGATATTCTTGGCACTAGAAGGAGATTGATAATGATTCTTAAACCTAGATCAAAGTCACTGAAATCTGACTTACTACATGGCATTGACATATTGCAGTACTGAGGTTAATATGTTACTTTGAAATGTGAGAGTAAAAGTTCCTTGTTCTTTCCATGTACAACATTTCATCCAAAGGGAATAAAGCTTTTAAAACTATATTCTATTGAGATTTTTGGGAATAATACAAAGGGTCAAACTCTGATCCATGTGTTTGCAGGGTCAGGACTCTAAATAAAGCAAGACAGTTAGTTATGTGAAGAGATACATGCTTTCTCCCTGTTCCCTCAAAAGATAGATTATCCATCGAGGGCGTATAACTACATAAACTAAGGGCTGGAACCTGCCCTCCTGTACATGTTTTAGAAAACTGATTATTGTGCTCATGAAGCAACAAACATCAAGATAAATGGTGATGTGTACCATATAATGGGGCAAGATTCTCTGAAACAGTAGACAATGAACGTGAATAAACTAACACGATGCTGTGTGTATATCTTACTGTCTTGCACTATATACTAACTACAGATCCTTCAGAGAGATGTTTTGATAATGCTAGTGTGGTGTGGAGAGTGGCTACTGAAAAGTTCCCAACCAGGGACTTAGTCAGACTTCGTTTTGTCATTGTGTACTATAGTCCTATGGAATTCTTACTAGTGTATAAACAGCCAGTGAAATTCTTTGCTTTGTGAAGAGCAGGCTTTTGAGCCTGCTGTGTTGTGTGCCAAATAGTCTCTTATCACCATGGATGCAATTATCAAACTGTCTGGCAGCATGGGAACTGAATAGCTGTCTTCACAAGCAGAAGGCCAGGCACCCCAGATGCAACACAGACCCAGGCAACTTCAGCAATTTGTAAAAAATCAATAACTAATATGAAGGCTTAAGGATTGAAAAAGGAAGTTTAGACTAGAGTGCATATTTTAAAATTCAAATATGGAGAGACTGTTTTGGCACTGTATATTAAAAGATAAGCGAGTAAAGTCAGCTGAATTCAAGACGTTGGATTTCGTTCCAGACAGGAACTTCTGGCTTACAAAATCCTTTGAGCATTTTAGTTTTGGCAGTGCTCTTCTTGCTTGAGCTGTAGCTGGCATTGCTTACTAGGGACAGTGAGACAAGGTACCTGCCTGTCACCACAGACAACGCTGGAAGTGGAGAGATCAGGGGAAAAGAGGGCAGAGGTAATACAAAAGAAAAGGAGGAAACTGGAGAGGATTTCTAAGATTAGCACCAAACAAGTGTAACTGACACCGGTGTCCACAGCCTGTTAATATTTCAAGACAGTTTTACGTTGGCTTTTTAAAAAATGGTGTAGAATTCTTTTAATTGGCTGCTCTTGTGTGCTCTCATGCTGATGCACTATGTACTGTTTTAGATGCCATCTTGTTTATATCGCAATAAATATACTTTTAAAAAAATCCTCTCACTCTAAAAGCCAAAAAGAGCATAACGTGCTATAAATGTAAATCATACTAATAATGTTGCTAAAACTAGCTGATTGACTAAACTAATATTATGGATTGCTTACAGATAATCTGTAAGGAAATTACTTAAGCATATGCGTAATTTTAAACTCATATTATTCCTGAATAGGGTTGCTTTCCTGAATCAAGGTTTATATATTTTATACATCTTCCCTCCACTGAAACCCTGCTATCAAAAACCCAACACACTGTGTTTTCAGGATGTGGCCGATTAATACTTTGCATATGTAGCCCTGTCTCTGACACTTTGCGTGTCTGCCTATTTTAGGTTGTAAGGCAGGAGCTATGCCTCCCTCAGTGATTGAAAGGCATTTAGTATAATGAAGGTGCAAATAGAAACAATAAATAGAAACAGTATTTTTTACATTTATTTTTGTCCAGAACTAATAATCTGAATCTGTAAAAGGTGGAGCTCCAACTCTGTTATTCCCTGTTTGCCTTCCTAAACTGTATTTGTCATTTCAACTAGATAGGTCATGCTCTCCCTAGAATTGTTAACAAGTGATACTGTGCACTATTAAACAGCTGTTTTGTGAGGTTTCACTGCAGGGATGGCTGCATTTTGGTGTTGGTCAAAGTAATCGTCTGTTTTGTTTATTGGAAAGGGCTTTGGGATTTCTTTTAAAATAAGAAGTCTATAGTTATTTTTTAATTTCTTGGTGCTTTTTTTCCCTTTTCTCTCTTGGCTTCCATCTATGAACCGTTATTGCCCAGGTTAGCAGTTTAATCAATCAGTAGACTGTATTAGTCAGTAGATTTCCTCTATCCTGTCCATTTTCTGAATTGTAGTAATCCTGTCGCTGATATCTTTCAAGGAACATGCAGGCACAATGCTTTTTCTTTTATTTCAGTTGATCAGCACTTTAGAGTTCATGTTTGTTATTATGAAGTTAAATGAGAAATTTCTGAGGTAAACTGACAAGTTATAAAAGCTTTCTTTTTATTTCAGGGCATGAATTTCATAGCTGGATACCTGATTCTTATTACAAAGAATGAAGAGGAATCCTTTTGGTTGTTAGATGCTCTCATTGGACGAATATTGCCTGGTATGCTAGTTGCTCTTATTTAATCTGTACATTAGAGCTTGGGTTTTTTTGTTTTTTGTTTTCCCTTTGCATTCATTTTTATTTGTAGAAGTCCTATGTGGCAAAATCAGCCTTGCTGTTCAACTTCAAGGGTCTACTTAGTTTGTAGTGACATAATTCTGTTCTGATTTCAGTGCGGGGATACAGGATGTAGGTCCAGATAAATTGAAACTAAATCTTTGGTGTCTAGGCAACAAAGCAATAAGATACTGAAAATCTGATCAGCTGGTGTAGAATTGTTTTAATTTGTATCACGTGTCTTGCTTTTTCCCACCATTACCCTGGTTTGTAGTTCCAGTGGTTCAATGCTAGGCAGGAAGGCAGGACTTATGAGAGTGCCTGGGACTAGCAGTTTTTCTTGGCCTCTGGGAAAGAATGTGATTGAAGGATGAAGCAATTGATCTCAAGTGGAGGAAAGGTGAGAGTCTCATTGTGGTGTGATCATCTTGTGCTGGCCATTGCATAAAGTAGCCCTTTATGATGTGACTGAAAGGAGGCAGCTTGACCTTTCTTTACATCTAGATAATAAGGTACTGCAAGGAGTTTGTATTAGGGCAGAAGAACTGTTAAATCAATGGTTCCAAGCCTTTTCCACACCATGACCCCATGGTACAATAAAAATATTTTGAGATCCCTCCCTCATCAGACTGTAAAGAAAAGAAAGGTGGCTGTGACCTTCCTGGAGGTCATGACCCATAGGTTTAGAAACCATGAGTTTAAATTATTCAAATATGACAAAATGGGTATCCCCTTCCCCTTCCAAATACCTTGGTAGATTACATAAGCACTCCAACTAGGGATTTAACAGTAAAACTTATGAAGGAGGAGTGACTGCCCCATGAATTCCCATAAGCAGAGCCCCAGTTGTGTCATACACTTTTATTTAGGTGTACATTGTGCCTAAAACTTAGTACAGTTGCTTGCCAAGGGTACATTTTGACTTTCTCTTATCTGGCATACTTTTACTGTTGAACAGCTTTCTTGAAATGCTATCCTGAGGAGCTGGAGGCTGAACATATTATTAGAATCTCAAATTATTACATGGCAGTAACATCCAGGATTATGCTTGATTTTTTGCCAGATCTTTGGATTTCTAGTGCTATTCTAATTTATGTTGTAAAGAAATAAAATTACATATTTTTCTTTATTTTAAAGGGAAAGACTTTGAGGAGGAAGGGAAGGGAACTGGTGTAATTTGTTTCTGATGGCATTGAGTAACAGCAAAAAATAATTCTGTAGGTTGAATAAGTCATGTAACAAACTAAACCAATTTATACTGGCATGTAGAGATTATCGGAATTGTTCCGTTCATAAAAGACCTATTTTAAGACTGTGCAGATAGAAATTACTTCTGAAACAAATGTGGAAGGTGTAGAGAAGCCTTGCTAAATCAACTTAAGAATTTGTGGCTTTAAAACTGATTATTAGATTTTTTTTTTTTAAATTATAGAACAGTCACTAGAATACAGTGAAATTGGCTATTGTTATTTTATATAGCCTATATGGCATATAGCAAGCCTACTGTTTGAACATGTAGAAGATTGAGTTGTTATCTAGGATGTGATCCAATGGAAGACTTCTCATTGACTTCAGTGAACATTGAATCAGGCACCTAATGAAAGGTAGTGTGATTGTACAGTGAAGTTTAGCATTTCTTCCATGATTTTATTTTTAATCATTTATCATTTCATTTATTATTCTCTGGGGTAGGGGAATGGATTCCTTGGTCTCTGAGATTCAGGACTGTATTCATCAGTCCCTTTATGGAATTTCTTTTGCTAGGACTCCATGAAGCCTGTAGCTCTTTAATGCCTTGCTCCTAAACTTTGGAAATATGTTAATGAGAAAAAACACTCTTGTTTCATTTTCCTATTTCTTTCTGTGACATTTATCGTATTCTAGTACAGATTCGTTATATATGAGGCAATAGGACAGATAACATTAAATACTGTATTTAAAATAAATATAGACATATGTATACACTATCTGGTGTCTAGCTACAGACTTTCTTTTTTAAGTGTTGTTATTGAATAATGCAAGACTTCCTTTTAAGAATTTTTGTCAGTGTTTCAACAACTTTGTTGCAGATTTCCAAGACAGTTCTTTGATCAGTGGTGGTTATCCCTTTTTTTTTTTTTTGGCATTTACTCTGACTACCAGCAGTTGAATTGTTCTCTTTCTAAAGCTCAGAGCGTAAGAGGTAAAATAATTGGAGTAATTCTACAGAAGTACAATGTGTGTCTCAGGCTTCGTATGTGTTGGAGAAATTTACCCTTATAAGTTATTGCTTCTCCCCAATTGTGTGTTAAATTGAGACGTATTTCAAGCAATAGTGTTTCAGCTGACTGTCATATAAGAATATAAGAATGACCGTAATGGATCAGACCAATGGTCCATCTATTCCGGTATCCTGTCTTCCGACAGTGGCCAGTGCCAGGTGCTTCAGAGGGGATGAACGGAACAGACAATCATCGAGTGATCCATCCCCTGTTGCCCATTCCCAGCTTCTGGCAAACAGAGACTAGGGACGCTTCTGAGCATGTTAAGCAAAGCAACATGGCATTTACTGCAGGACTTCGTAAGGGGAAGCAGTAATTGAGTCTTACTCACTGCAGATCAAACTGATTGCGTATCAGTGTGGATGCATCTTACTGGCAGGGATGATGAGCTGTTAATTCTGACAGCTCTATTATCTCCTTTAGTTTGCCAGCTGAGAATTCACTCTTTGTTCCTCTCCACCCCCACTCCATTTAATCTACCTCTGTTCTCCCTACATCCCCCAGAAATGCTTCCAGGTCATGCCCTCACTGTAGCTCTCCTGAAAATGCCTTCCCAGCTACTAGTATCCCCTAGTATACATGATCCCCTGATGATCACTAGGTGAAATTTGCAGGTTCTGTGATCTGTGGTTGGGTTGAGTGGCTGAAAATAATGTAGCATAGACGGTGGGAACAAAGAACTATCTTTTTGTACCTACCTAGCAGAGTGGGACTCCTAAAAGCTGTGATAATACAAATAATAATTATTAGCATTTTTAGGGGAAGAATGGTGGAGGGGAGCCCCTAAGATGGCTTCAGTCACCCTCCCCTTTCCAGTAGCGTTTCTGTGTTCTGCTGCTGCTGCTCTGTTAGAACTGCTCAGTTGAAAGGGGCATGGTGAAAGGAACAAACAGGCCGGGGGAGGGAGGGGACAGGGATGGGGGTGGGAATGAAGGTTTGTGGGCTAAGTCAGTTGTCAAAGATGACAGCACATCACACTTGAATTGGTTTAGGGCAGCTCTACTGAGGACACAGGGCAGAACTTAAACTGATTTGTGGTGGCTGCATTGAAATGCGTGTGCTTCATTCACCTGACTGAATACAATATAGTTTAATACAACCAAATGAAGTATAAATGATTTAAGCTTCTGAAGACAAGGCCATAGTCTTGTAGAACAGCTGAGTAAATTCTAGAAGTTCAGGGGTTAGGAGTAAAAATCCTTAAAAGCAGTGAGAGGGGCATCAGCATTGTTTCTAGTAAGCTGAAGTATTGTGTGGTCAGAGGAGTTCTTTATCTCCAAATACACTGTGCAGTATTGTTTGCAAGCATATGCCTAGAGCAGTTGATGACAAAAAGTGGACTAAATATTCCAAGGAACCACTGCTGGTTGACAAGCATAAAACTGACTGTCCAACTCAGACTGACCATACACGCCCTTGCAGTTTGAATTTAATATTTTGTATGCCTTTTAGCCTACTTCTACTGTGAGAAATATTGGTGTCTTCCCTTTAGAAAGCATCAGATAGTGGTTAACTTGCTAATCTTAGTAGTGGTACTTAAATATAAAGTGACGTATTATTTGCCTAGTTTTCTTTTTCTGTGCTCATGAATAAATGTTCTATTGAATGAAAAAAATATGTAGAGAGACTTTGAGATCATTTTAAACTTGCACTGGGATTTCAGGTACTCTTATAAACAGCAGTTTGGCTGTGATTGTTTTGATTTTCTTATGGCCCTTTTTCTGAAAGCAAGAGTGGTTATGAAGTATAGGCCTAGGAGAAGGGAAGTTTTGCTCTCTGTTTGCCTCATCAGCAATGAAAAATGAGATTTCATCTGCCATGCTCTGCAAACAAATATTTCAAACTATGGAATGATCACCCAATTGGAAGACTAGAGATTAACAGGCTAGAGACTAACAGGCTAACCTGTTGTTTGCTATAACAGAAAATGTGGCATAAGACAACATCAATTTAAAGTGAGTGGAAGGCCTGTTAGTTAAAGGCTAGTGTCTGAAATATCAAAATAGCTAATGCATTTTTTTTGTTCTCTTAAATGAGCCATTTTCCTGTTTTTAGATGTTTGCTTTTGCTGAAAGTATTTAAGCAGAGGTTCTGGACACTGTGGGCATGATGAGAGACGTAGCGTTTGATATATGCATAACTGAGTAACTGTGTAATTGCATATCTATAACGTGCAACTTCCTTGCCTCTTTCCTTCTTAGTGTCATGACATCCTCACTTGTCGAGTCCATCATCTAGGCCAGTGGTTCTCAACCTTTCTAATGCCGTGACCCCGCAATACAGTTCCTCATATTGCGGTGACCCCAAACCAAAAAATAATTTTGGTGGCTACTTCAAAACTGTAATTTTGCTACAGTTATGATTCGGAATGTAAATACCTGTTATGCATTATGTATTCTCATTGCATATTCTCATTGCATAGTTTGTTAAAGTTTCCTATTATTTACTATTCCCTGTGTTGTTTTCTATTACACACCTGTTACTATGACCAGGGGGCCGTATTCACATGCTTAACTAATGGATCTGTTTTTTTCCAGATTAGTGGCAAGTTTTCTATATAGAACAGTGTGAACTACATCTTATAGTGGTCTCTTATAGTATAAGACCGATGTAGTTCACACTGTGTAAATGTATGGTGCTTTGTGTAAGTGTAAGCTGCTTTGTGTACTGTATAATGATTACACACAAAGCACCTTACACTTACACAGTATTGTGTGTATGGTGTGTGTACTGTTTTTACATTATTAACCTTTTTTACACCAGCAGGCTGTCTCGCAGGCTCTCTTGGCTCTCCGCCTCTTGGCTCTCCGCCTCCTAGGCTTCTGTCCTCCGGCGCTTGCTGCGTCCGCCCACTGATGATGTCAGCAAGCGCCGGACACAGGTAATGCGCTGCTATGGACTGTGGAGCGTTCCCCCCGCTTCCCCCGCCCCTTAGGCCCCGGACGGATGATGCAATCACGTCTGCGCATGCGCGCAGGCATTCAGTTTGGAACGCGCATCCATAACGGTGTGCGTTCCAGCTGAATAGCGCTGCTACAGATGGTAGCGCGACTTCTCAGCGGCTAAAGCCATCGGAAATATGTATTTTCCGATGGCTTTAGGCGACCCCTGTGTTTTGGTCGTTCGACCCCCGCCGGGGTCGCGACCCACAGGTTGAGAACCGCTGATCTAGGCTATAAACACTTCAGAACAGGGACCTGTCACTTCTGAAGCACTTAGCATTCTCGTAGGCAGAATAAAACAATAATCCCAATGTTTAGTCAGAGCCTTATTGAACTACAATAATTACACATTTATTCCATCTTTTGGCAAGTTTGTTTTAATACTTGGAAAGAGTACTTTGAAGTCCCTAAGCACAGAGTTAGGTGACTAAGCAGTTGTATGCTTGACATCTCTCAGAATGGAAGTGGAAGGTCAGGCAAAAGTCAAAAGCTTTTACTTTGGGTATATCCCCACAAACACAGAGGATCTGCACATCTTGAATTGTTCTGTGCTGCCGGTTGAGCCTGCACCCAGTTACAAAATCTCCTGCCAGCGAAGTCTCCTCACTCTGCTCTTTTGAGAGCAGCTCTTTAATCAGGCGTGAGACACTAACCATGTGTAGCTGTCTCTGAAACATAATGTAAGGCCCATCATAGGGTGACATGCATACATGGTTTATAGACCAGATTGTCTGGACTTGCAAGGTGGTATATTTAACTACTAGACTTTAGCAACTGAAATAAAGGCAAGCTTCTTTGAACATTACAGGGCGATTGTATTATCTAGGAGTTAAGTAAGTTGTCCTGTTAAGCTGTAGGGGTCTTATGTATATATTTAGAAACCCGGATGAGCCGGAAATACTTGTGAATCCTCTGGCAGTTCAAATTTAGAAGAAAGACTTGACCAGTGGGAGATCATTGACTTACATTCTATGCTTTAACAGGACTCCTTTGTTGTTATTTTTGGAGTAATTTTGTTTGCTGTGCATAACTCCTTGAAAAATCCAACAATACCTCAATAGTAAGAGAACATGTTGGATATTTTGTTAATCTGTTTTGGACAGGGTGTTAGGGAGTGCCACACTTTTGTCTAAAACCCAGTTTTCTGTGGACGTGAGGGGGGTAGAATGTAAAAATCCTTGGGTTTATCCTGGCTATGAAATGTACTTAAGATCCAGTCCATGTTGCAAACTGGAATCATGTTGAGGACTATTGTGTTGAGTCAAGTGCTTTTTTTTTATGTTTATACTGCAGGCAAGGTCTCAATAGCTTATTCCTCTTAAAAGCTAAGCATGACTGTCTCTTCGTTGTGGGTTTTATATTAATATCATTTATAGATCCATAGGTTCCAGGGCCAGAAGGGACCATTATGATCATCTACTCTGACTTCCTGTGTAACACAGGCTGTGGAACTTCCCCAAAATAATTCCTAGAGCATATCTTTCCAATATTGATTTTAAAAATTGTCTGTGATGAAGAATTCACCATATCCCTTGGTAAATTGTTCCAGTGGTTAATTACTCTCATCTTAATAAAAAAAAAAAAAAAGAGTCCTGTAGCACCTTAAAGACAAACGCATTTCTGCAGGCATAAGCTTTTATGGGCTACAACCCACTTCATATATACATACCTCCTATCTGTGATTTCCACTTCATGCATCTGACAAAGTGGGTTTCAGCCCATGAAAGCTTTTGCCCGCAGAAATGTGTTAGTCTTTAAGGTGCTACAGGACTCTTGTTTTTGCTGTATACAGACTAACATGGCTACCCCTCTGGAACTGCTCTCATCTTATTTTCTGTCTGAATTTGTCTAGCCTCAACTTCCAACCCCTGGATTGTGTTATACCTTTCTCTGCTAGATTGAAGAGCTCATTATTAAATATTTGTTCTACATGTAACAACTTGTAAACTGTGACAAAGTCACCCCTTCACCTTGTCTTTGTTAAGCTAAATACATTGAGCTCTTTGGGTCTGTCAGTATCAGACATGTTTCTAATCCTTTAGAGAGGCAGGGTGCATGAGGGTAATATCTTTTATTGGACCAACTTTTGTTGGTGAGAGAGACAAGCTTTTAAAATGAAATCAAATCCTTTAATCATTCTCATGGCTCTTTTCTGAACCCTCTCCAACTTACCAACATTCTTCCTGAATTGTGGACACCAGAACTTGGCACACTAATCCAGCAGTTGTCATAACCTCTCCCCTCACGATTCTGCTGCTTTGTGCATCCCAGGATCTCGATAGTTCTTTTGGCCACAGCATCACAGTGGAAACTCAAGTTCAGCTGATTACGTACCTCAACCCCCAGATCTTTTTCAGTGTCACTGCTTCCCAGGATAGAGTCCCTCATCTGGTGAGTATGGCCTACGTTCTTTGTTACTAGATGTATATGTTTACATTTAGCTTCATTAAAACGAATATTGCTCGCTTGCGCCCAGTTTACCAAGTGATCCAGGTCACTCTGACTCAGTGGCCCGTTCTCGTCATTATTTACGACTCCCCCAATTTTTGTGACATCTGGGAACTTTATCAGTGATGATTTTTAGATTTGTGTTTTCTATCAGGTCATTGATAAAAATCTTAAATAGCATAGGGCTAAGAACCAATTCCTACATGACCCCACTGGAAACACAACTCAGTGATGATTCCCTGTTTACAATTACATTTTGAGATCTATCAGTTAGCCAGGTTTTAATCTATTAATGTGTGCCATGTTAATTTGATATCTTTCTAGTTTTTTAATCAATATGTCATGCGGTACCAAGTCAAATGCCTTAGAGAAGTCTAAGTATATTACATCAATGAAGCGTGTAATCTCATTTAAAAAAAAAAGATATCAAGTTAGTTTGACAGGTTCTATTTTTCCATAAATATTTTTCCAGGCATTATTTATATTACCCTCTTTTAATTCTCTGTTAATCGAGTCACATATGAGCCACTCCATTATTTTGTCAGTGATCGACATCAGTCTGATAGACCTGTTTATCCTTTTTAAAAGTTTACACAACTCTAACTTTTTTCAGAGTCTTCTGGGACTTCCCCAGTGCTCCAGGACTTATTGACAGTCTAGTAAGTTTCTCAGCCACTTGGATGCAAGTTATCTGGACCTGCTGATTTAGAAAATGTCTAACTTTTAGCAATTTATTTAACATCCTTCAAAAATACTAGTGGAATGGAAGGAGTGTTATCATAACCATATGATGACTATATCATCTATTTTTTCTCCAAATACAGAACAGAAACATTTATTGAACACTTCTTCTGCATTAGCATAGATAATTCTACCATTTCCATCTAGTAATGGACCAATGTCATTGTCAGGATTCTTTTTATTCCAATTATATATTTAAAAACTCCTCCTTATGTTCTTCATTCTGCTGGCCATAGATTTCTCCATGTTTCCCTTTGCTTCCCTTATCAATTTTCCAATTTCTTATTTATATTCATTACTATCAACTTCCCTTTTTTCCATTTGTTTTAATATGCCTTCACTTCCCCTCTAAACCAGGTCTTTTTTTAAAAAACAGCATGGCCTTCTTCCTCAATTATGGATTGTGCTTTTTGGGCATGTAATAAGGTGTTCTTAAATGATTCCCAATTATCATTCGCACTTTTGGGATTAAATTCTTCCTCCAATCTGATTTGCTCATTATTGGTTTTAGCTTTGCGAAATTGGCCTATTAAAGCACCAAGATTATGTATTACTGCTCTAAACTTCATTCTGCTTGCACATTACAAGTGTGATCAAGTCATGATTGCTTGTACCTAAGCTACCATTAATTTTTAGTTCTGTGATCAGTTCTTTTTTTATCTGTTAGGATAAGATATAACAAAATTCCCCCTTGTTGGCTGCACCATTTTTTTGAGTTAGTAAATTATCTATAATGTTTAGAAATTCCAAAGATGTTTTAATACTGGTAGCATGAGACCCCCAGCATATGGTACTCAAATTGAAGTCCCCCATGATTACCCAGCTTTTTTTCCTACCCATTATGGATAGGTGCATAAGGAGGCAGTCATACATTTCCTTAGTGTCATTTGGTGATCTGTAGCAGACACCAACTAATGCCCCATCTTGTGCTTTATTTATGAAGACTTTGATCCATAACCATTCAAGGTCATTTTCTTTTGAGTTCTCAGTGATTTGGAAACAGGTAATGCCATTTGACACCCAGTGCCACTCCTCTTCCCTTTTGCCTACTCAGTCTTTCCTAACTAGATGATAACCATTGATTTTAACATTCCAATGGTGCGAAACATCCTATCATGTTTCAATAGTACCAACTACTTCAAATTTATGCTCATAAATGAGCAGTTTCAATTCTTCTTGTTTGTTACCCAGGCTCCTAGCATTGCTGTATAGACAATTAAGGAATTTTTGGTCTTCGTGTCCTTTGGTTCCTTGATAGATTTTGTTTTCAACATCTCGATTTTTGTGCTGAATGCTCATATCATTCCTCTTTTTACTCTCCCCTTTTGCTATTGGTTTAACCCCCTCCTGGCTATTTTAGTCAGCTTGTCCCTGAAGAAATTGGTCTCCCTTCTACTGAGGTGGAGAGCATCCAAACTATAGAGCCCTCTGTACCCATAGGAGGTGGCTCAACATTCCCCAAAACCAAAATCCTCTACCCACACCACTTAGCTAGCCAGAGGTTTACTTCCAGAAACTTCTGCCTTCTGTGTTCTTTAGCTTCTAGGACAGGAACGACCTCAGAGAGGATCGCTTTGACATTCTTTTTCTTCTTCAGCATGCTTCTGATTTCCCTGAAAAAATCAATCTGTGAGATATACCACAACATAGTGTCATTAGTGCATATATGAACCATCACCAATGGATCTTTTTCCATTGACTTCAGAAACCTATCCGATCTTAGAGCAACATCTTGTGTCTTGGCTCAGGAAGGCACTCTGCTGTCTGTTGTCCACCTGTCCCCTGCAGAATGTCCGTTTGATTCTTCTGAGAACTGAATCTCCAGCAAGGGTTGTTTCTCTTCCTTGTGCGATTGGAAAATACTTTTTAGATTAGCTTGATTTTCTTACAGGTTGTGCCAAGCTGTCAGCCACACGTGTATTCTGTGCAACTCTTCATTCCTTTGGACCTGCTGGATCTTGAGACTTGTCTTTCAAAGCTTCCACATTGAGGAGTTGATATCTGTTCCAAACTTCTAGCTGTGTGGAATTCCTTCTGGTCCTTTTCCTCTCTGGTGTCCTCAGTCTGCCTATCCTCATCTGTCTTCAGTCATATAGAATGCCACCATGGCTTTTTTGCCTCTGGTGGTTATGAACCACTAGGCTTCTTCTCTGACTTCCTCTCCCTCCAATATCTCAGTGGCTAGCTACATTGTTCCTTAAACCTGTTTTTTTGCTGCTTCCTGAACTTGACTGTCTAGGAATCCTGAGCTTCTCTGATTCTCAGTACCATCTCTACTGCCTCTCCAATTCACAAATCTTTTCCTCTAGCTCTGCCACCAACATGAACTTGAAATCCCTTCTGTGTTCAGGCAGGAAAGAAAACATGACATGTCTATTGCAGGTCACCACCACTGTTCCATCACTGGCTATTTTAATAACACACACAGATCTGTACCTGGAAGAGAAGCCTCTCTCACTTCTTCTCTCAGCTCCTGCCAAAACTCTAGTTAGCTGCCTTTGTTCATGACTCTCGAGTTTGACTAGAAAATGAATTTTTATATCAAGTCTTCCCTGTTTAGCCCAGGTCAGTCCACCCATCACCACCAGGGAGTGATTAACCACTGATTCTATGTCTACACTTCAGTTAGACATCCATGGCTGACCCATGGCAACTGACTTGGGCTTGTGGAGCTTGGGCTAAGGGGCTGTTTAATTGTAGTGTAGATGTTCTGGCTTGGGCAGGAGCCTCGGCTCTAGGACCCTTGTGAGTTGGGAGGGTCCAACTGCAGCCTGAATGGAAACATATACACCATAGTTAAACAGCCTTTTAGCCCAAGCCCCGTGATCCCAAGTCAGCTGCCATGGGCTAGCCATGGGTGTTTAATTGCAGTGCAGGCACACCCTCAGACTTCAAACAGCCGGGCTGATAAGTTCAAAGGGCTATAGCCTCGTGGCCTTAACAGGGGCCCTGCTGATTCAGGGGTCCATGGTCTAGCAACGCAACTTGTACACAGAGAATAAACCAAACAATCCAGACAGACCAAATGCACTGCTCACCAAATCCTGCTACCTCCAAGCACAGAGTCTGTAGCTACTGCCTCTGAAATTCCCATTCGCTGCCTCTGTTTGTGGCTTCTGAGACTTGAGTTGAACCTATTAAGCCTTTTGAGGCACTTCTCTGGAGGGATCTACAGCTTTTGCCATGACCTAGATATGTGAATAGGTATATCAGTAAAAGTCCTATTGTGGATATACTTATACTGGTATAAAGGTGACTTATACCAATATGGTAATTCCCCTTTCTGTACAAGAATATCTATGCCACTATAAAGCACCTTGTACTGGTATAGCTGCATCTGCACTGTCACTTTAATTATGCTGGTACAGGTAAAGCCATACACCTGTCTAGCGTGGACAAGGTCTAAGTGAATAATTTACCTTGTTCCTCGTGGCAGACATCTCTTGACTTTGTAACAGCAGGACTTTCACTTTTGGGGCTCCACGAAATGAAATGAAATGCTCCTTTTAGAGTTCTCCAGTCTTTGAAGTTACTGGCCATTGCTTTGAACTAGATTTTGATTATCTCAACTTTGTCAATATTCAGCCTTTTTATTCGATCTGAGTGTGTTCCTGGTTAATTTCTCTGGTGTATTTCCAAACACACATTAGTCCCTTTATCTGTTCCTTGCATTGTTAACAAATTATCACAAATATTTTCATTTTTCAGCTAAATGAAATAACAGGTAAAATGACCTCCCCTACTCCTACTCAGCACTAACCTGTTTATACATCTAAGGATTGCACTGGCCTTTTTTTAACAGCATCACACTGACATGGCAGCTCATGTTGTGTTGCTTATCCTCTATAACCCCTAAATCCTTTTCACATCCCTTTCAAAACAGAATTCAACTTTAACCACAGAATTGGGACTGGTGTCTCCCTAATTTAAAACAAACCAAAGAAATCCACACTAAGCAAAATTACTATTACTATTAGGTGGGGTTTTAACATGTCCTACTTCCTCATCCACTTTTTCTAAACCCTTTCGGAACCCCATTAAACTTAGCTCATGCACTCTTCTGCTAAAGGTCAGACACGTCATCCTCCAAAATCGCTCTAAAGAACCATCTTTACCCAACCACTTTAAGCATACCGTGAACCTTAACTACAGCTTTTTGTGCCATGCAACTACTATAAAATAATTGAATTCATTGTGGAGAAACTTGATTTAAAATACTGCAAGACGGAGATGAGTGATAGATGATATTGGTGTGGGACCACTGAGGCAGCGTAGATTCCCTCATCCCATCTTTTCCCCCCTATTCTTTCTGTTAAGTGCTCAGACTTTGACTTTAATCTAAATGCAGTTGTGACGCAGGGACCTCCTTGACGCCATCTGGCAGAGGGCATAAGGGGTACATTGGGGTTACGAGAATCCCTTAGATCTGGTATTTATATTTTAGTTCACCAAAGACGTCACATAGGGTCTCTGATGAAAGCCTGTGTCATACTGGTCCTCCTAATCATCACAAAATTTCACCCATTCATACATCTTGTGATGATTAAGAGGACTAAGTCAAAGGCTGAGTATTTAATGGAAAGTATAAGGGGAAAACGATGAGGTGAGAGAATCTACACTGCTTCAGTATTTTCAACTAGCTTGGCTGAGATCCCTTCATCTACATTCCAGATGTAGTTTCAAAAATACATTGTTTTACTTCTAAACAGGATGACCTCTGCTGTTTTTGTAAGGAGTTATTTATTTGTACAAAAATTATGTTCTTAAAGCATGTATTTGGTGACCTGCTTAGCTTGGCTCTTCTGGATAGGTGGTAACAATCATGTGTCTCTCTCATAATTAAATATTATGAGCTTTTCAGTGGATATCCATTTACATACTAAGTCAAATGCTAATAAGGAGTTTGTGGAGCTTGCAGGAAAAAACAAAAACAGCAGAGGTCATCCTGGTTAGGAATAAGACAATGTACTTTTGAAAATATATTTGGAGCGTAGATGAGCTCTGAGTTATTCCTTCCATCTGTGAAGACAAGCTGCCAGCAGGCTTGATCTTATGAGATGGGATCTCAGCCAAACTGGTTGAAAATGTTGGGGAAGGGACTTGGGGTAAACTCTCTTGCAGGAAATAGGGGAATGCTTTGTTAGTTAAGTTTAGACGTCAGAAAGCATGTTATGATTTTGTTATATATGTAATATATTCTTACTCTATCACTTGAACCTCTGTTCTTTACTAATAAACTGATTCTTGTTTTCTGTGTACATCTAAGTGCTATGTATTAAATAAAGTGGTGATCCTGTGTTGGATCTGGTGTGTACTGTTTATGTGGAAATAGTGGATCTAAGAATTCCTTGAGTATTCAGTGGAATAGAGGCTGAGCACTCCAAAGGGACACTTGGAAGACTCAGGGGTTGGTGTGTACCTGTTGCTAACCAGTACAGAGGGAGAATGAGGGCTGTGGAGGCCTGGAATGGAAGGTAGTGCTTTTATTGCTAGAAACTGGTGGAGTTAGGGAGCTGATCCACTAGTAAGACCTCCTCATGCTGAGGGCAGACGGAGAGAGGTGCCTCACAACTCTGTGTATGCCTGGGCACTAGTGCTGGAACTGGGGTGGCTGGGGAACCATGGCCCCCCTCACTTTTTAACAAAAGAAATATAAGCGCAGAATTCATGCCCCCTGCAGGTTTTTCCTTCCTGCAGAATAATAGATTTTGCTGGGGATGTGCTCAAATTACACTTTTTGCCCAACAGGGGCTGCTGTGGTGCCAGAAGAGAGATCAACTGGCTCACTGTCAGAGCCACCAATGGCAGACAGCAAAGGGGCACTTTGGCCTTGCCCCCTCCACTTCTACAAAGGTTCCGGCACCCTTGCTCCAGGGAACCATCACAGCAGTGTGTCCCAACCATGGGATGTTTGCCTTCCTGGGATATGGGGAGTGGCAGGGAATGGATAGACTTTTCAATTTTTTCCAGAGATTTAATTTTTAAAAAGTCTGTTTATGATTCTGAAGAAAGGCTTGGATATGTGTAACTAATGCACTGTTATCTGCCCTAACTTGCAGAGAGACTGAAACAACTACTCTAGTGTGTAGAAGCTGCTAACTCAAAAGGACTCTGAGTGACCACTTTTAGCACCACAAGGAGGAGCTGAAGGTGGTGTTGGTGGGCTCAGCTTTCAAAAGTTTGGGAAATTCTGGGCTATAGTTTGGGTTTAGTAGGGATTCATTATATTTGCAACTTAAAATTTTGCAAAACTGTTTCACAATGTAGTTGTCAGTTACTAATTTTGTGTAAATTTAAACTATTGTTAGCAATAGATGCTACTGTATTAATATCAATATAAACGATACATACATGTTTGTGCCCAGTGTTATGGAAGAATATGAGGAATTTCTTAGATATGTAATATAGCTTTTGTCCACTTACATGTACTAGAAATGATTGGTTATTTACCCCCAAAGAGAAGCTAGAAGAGTCTAGCGCCATGTAGGAATTTAATCCATAAAACAATGGATTATCTATTTTATTTGCTAGAAGACTTTAATATACTAGGTTTTCTATTCTGCTGCTGGTAATGAAACCTCACTTGTGCCTGCTCTATTTTGAGATTAAATTTAATTTGTTGATTGCCTCTTCAATCTTGAAATAAGTGGACTTTGTTACTTTGCTACATAATAAGAGTATGACAAGCTGGACTGCTTTCCTTCCCCAAATATCAGAGAGTCGAGTGTGTGTGTGTGTGTTGAACTTTCTATTTTAAACTTCATCCAGCCATCCAAGCCTTTTATGGAACACTCCATGCTGTGTAGTTCTCACAGTGTGACTATAACACTCTTGTAAAGAGAACTTAATTTTGTAGGGCTATTTTTAAGTACAAAATAATCCGATTAGAAGCACAGCATTCTGCACTTAGGCATGTTAAGAATAGGTAATCTTATTGTACTTGATATTTAACTGACAATATGACTGTCCTCCATGATCCTTTGTACAAATGTAGAAAGCCAGGAGTACTTGTTCAGCTGAAGGCATCAGTCCTTAAGATTTAATTATACAGTTGTGAATTCTTTTATAAGCACATTAAGAGGTTTTCTTTAAATGATGTTGTTTTTTGAATAATTCCAATCAGTTGTGTTGTTTAGGTTAAAATACGAGGCTAAAATGGTGTATGAATGAATTGCTTAAACATCATTGCAGAAATTAGCAAATTGAGTGACCCTACACCATCTTACTGTAAAGTGTTTACTTATTTATGCCATATGAGTGGCACACACTCAGTGGCTGGAGATATGCCAGACTATTTGGAAACATCTAGTTAATAATCAGTGTAACCTTGTATCTGCCAGCTCATTAGTATTATAAAAATTATGTTTTAGGAAAATAATATCATTAATGGATATGAAGGAGAGATACTGAGCATCTGCTTTCTCTCTGTTTACCCTAAACTGTGTACTGCTTATCTGAAAGCGATTAGGTTGCCAGAACTTTTATCAAAGTAGACCTGGACATACCAATGAGATGAATAGAAAAGAAATGGATTTATTAATCTGGTTAGAATTATCCTAGGTAAACTTTGTCAGAATAGGAGGTCTCATTCTCCAATATCTGGAACGCTTGCAAATATCATTACTACACAAAACTGGTTTGGTTTTGACTCTGTATGTCTGTGAGATGACTTCTAGAATTCAGTCTGGGCAAACAAAGATGAAATACAATTTAAGTTATAGTATCTTTCCCTTCCTTTCTCTCTCGTTCTATTATCTTTATCATAAACAAACTTCTCTACCTCTCGTCACCCAGTAGGATATGGTTGTTAAAAGGGGGCTGACTGTTAACTTCCCCTCAGAGTATTCATAACTAAAAATAATCCTTATTGAGAGTCTGTAAGTATTTTTGTGTAACATTCGGGGAAGATGTTCATTTATAGCATTGGGCTGTACAATGTACCGGTATGTCTTTTTATTGTGAAATGAGTAGAAAATCAACTTCTATTCTTTATCCCTCACTTTATCCCTTTCCCTAAGTATGGTAACTTGGCACATCATTAATCAGGCATGTTGTAAAATGTGTGGGTGATTTTATTTATTATGTCTCTTTACCAGGCTCTATGTGCTACACTACTGCGGAAGTGGAGGCAGTTCAACTTACTGGCTTTTTTCATTTTTGTGCCAGACTCTTGCTGTAGTTTTTTTAGGTGTATACACAATGTAGCTATGTAAATATAAGGTTTCCACTTCTTTGTTGTACTGTCTAGTTGGAAATGGCTAATTTAGTCTGTGGACTCTCAGTCTTAAACCTTGTCTACACTCGCGGTTATGCTGGCAAAACTGTTGTCGCCCAGGGTTGTGAAAAAACCTCACCCCTGAGCGACATAAATTTTGCCGGCATAAGCATTTGTGTAGCCGCATTATGTTGATGGGAGAGAGCTCTCCCGCAGACTAATAAAACCTCCTAAACAAGCAGCAATAGCTATGTCGACAGGAGAGTATCTCCTGCCGATATAGTGCTGTCCACAGCAAAAATGTTGCACGGTGCTGTGTTTTTTTCCACACCCCTGAGCAACAAAAGTTTTGCCAGCATAACCACGAGTGTAGACAAGGCCTTAGTCTCAGTACTGCCAACTCCAAATGTTCAAAAATGAGATTGTTTAAATATAATAAACTTTATGTTCTTGTTGTTTGCCTTCTAGGTTTTGAGCCTTTCATGTGTACTCAGCTCGTATTTTCAAGCTTGTCTCCACAGCCCAGAGGGTTAGAAACTTGGGGCACATCTTCACTACGGCACTAAATTGGTGCCACTGCTATCAATACAGTGGAATTGATTTACCTGGTCTGGTAAAGACGTGCTAAATCAATAGGAGAGCACTGACCTGTCAATGTCTGTCATCCACCTCAATGAGAGGTGGAAGTTATGTCGATGGAAGATGCTCTTCCATCAACAGAGCGTAGTGTAGACACTGACGCATAGTGTAACTTAGCACAATAGTGAAGATGTACCCTTACCTTAAAAAAAAAAAAAAAATCACATTTTCAAAAAAATTATCATGTAATTGCATGTCTTCAGGAACTGGGGCTTTAAGTAAAACCCCAAATATTGCCACATGAGTTGGCAACTTTTAAATCATCTTCCTCCCCTTCTTATTATGATTCTCCCCTTTCCTCCCAGACATGATGGTGTTGGAGCATTACTTATCCAGCTCTCATGCAACTGATCAGGGAGTAAAACGCTGCTCTGCCATACTGGGCAAAGCAGGCCATGGGGTTGCCAACCAGAGAACTGCAGTGAGTGAGCTAGCCATGAAAGAGAGGCATGGACCGTATTAATAGATTTTTAAGGCTAGGAGAGACTATTACGATCATCTAGTTTTGACTCCCTATGGAATGCAGGCTGTAGAACTTCACCCAGTGATTCTTGCCTCAAGCCCATAACTTCTATTTGGGCTACTGGGTATTTTTTAGAAAGAAAGGATTCCCACTGCCAGATTGTTAAAACAACGGATCTCAGTATTCAGTAACATAGAACCCTATTAGTTTAAAAGCAATTACTTAGGAAAAACGTAATCTGGAGGAATTTTATTCTTTTTTTGACCTAAAATGTAACTGTAATTTCTTTCCACTACTTCTTCCAACTGCTCTCTTCTGCTAATTCTCTCCAATACCCAGTGCTTCCCTGGATTCCAGAATATGGAGAACAGGGAGGTTCAACGTCAAACAGCCACCTGTGCCCTGCACCAAGCAGCCTTCTTTTAGAGTTGCCCGGGCAGCCCCAGCTCCAATATCGCCTGCTCTGGAAAGACAGGCAGGGACAGTGTTTGTTTAAAAAAAAAAGGGGGGGGGAGGGGGAGGATGGGAGAGGGCAGAGGAAGGAGGGATGCAGCAGGAACTAAATAAAGCACCTCATGTTTTGGGATGGTAGACACATCTTTTTAATTTTATGGTGAATCCTGTGCATTTTGGGATGGGTGGCAAGTCCACAGCTTCAGTAAAATAGATCAGACACACCCAAAACCAGGGCTGGATATAAGAACGTTGGGCAATCGGGACAATGAATTTCAGTCATGGAAAGTTTAGCGATATATTCATTGTCCAAGAGGAGACGGGCAAGAGCCTTTCTTGTGTGCTCAAGTACCTCTAGTTAAAGCAAATTTCTATCACTTTTAGCACTCCTCTACCTTTCCCATTGAACCCTTTTAGGTTAAGCCTAGGTGCAGACACCTTTGAGAAGCCTGCTAGCTGATGTATGAATTGAAAGGTTTGTTTTATTACATTTTAACAAAGGGATAATTGAATATGTTTCTTTATTAATTTTGTTATGACAGAAAAATTCTAAATGTGAAGTAGAATTTAGAAGTCTGCTACTAGTTAACATACAGACTAGAATAAACATTAGAAAATAACTTGAATGACTTCTAACCTTTGTTTTTTATTTTTAATTTTTAATTTGTTAATATAAACCCAGAAGTAATCAGTAATACTTTAGAAATCACTTTCTGAATCCAGTAATTGGTAGTTTGTAATAGATTACTTTTTCAAAACTTTCACAGTCCTACCCACAGGAAAAGTTTGAAAATAGAGGTGGTCTATTGTGATGGATTGCTACACAAAACTAAACAAATATTGTAAGTCCTAGTTCAAGGAGTAAAAATCAGGCCCATGCTTAGCACCTCTCTGGTTTGTGACTGTTACATATGGCATACACTCTTAAAACACTGTTCTGAGTACCTTTATATGTCACATTATGTGCTTATCACACCGATCATTTTCAAAGATCTCAGTATCCCGTAATGTGGTAGCTTTTTTCCCCTTTGTCATAAACATAATAAAAATATTCCTATGAACAAAATCTTTTGAAGTCTCCTGTAGAACCTGATTTCAATTCCTTAATTACTTCATGCATCTAAGCTATGCCACATAGCCGGAAATGTCTTCTTCCAGTCTTTGGGTGGTACGTACATCTGAAATAATGATCAGAAATTATGTCGGGTATGCAACAGAACCACAACACTGTCACCAGTGTTTCTTGGCTATTGTCTCGAATTCAGAACATAGGTGATGCCTTGTAATTACTGAGTTGTGTAGGTGTCTGGAATATACATGTGATAGTGTAAACACTTGTAAAGTTTTTGTGTGGCAACTTTGTATTCTTTGCAACCACATCTATAGTTTGAATTCATATCAAGTTACTTTTTGGAGTATTATTTTTATTAACTCTCTCTCTCTCTCTCTCTCTATTAGTGATTTAAGGATATAAAAGTCTAAAAAGTCGTGCTTTTTATTTTTGGATCCTCTTCTTAATCTATTTGTAACTGAGAACAAGGTCATACAGTCCTTACCATCTTCATCCTTATTTCCTGCAAATCTCATTACTGCTCTGTGGCAACACCAACTTTGTGTTGGACACATTACTTGTAGGATTCACGCAGACACCAATAATTATGATAGGGAGAGATGAAATACAATTTAAAGTGAGTTTCCCCCTTCTTATAAATTCTTAATTGGAATAGAACATTTTGCAATTAAAAAAACATTTTTTGATAGTTCACCAAACTCTGGAATTAACACAACCACTTAAAAAAAAATAGCTTGGGACCATCCCTTGTCTATTGATCTCTCTCAAATGTCTGTTAAATCATATACCGGTACCAAATAGTAATGGTGAAATGTGTGGGGTGTTTGTGAAGATGGTTTCAGCATTCTTTTTTACTGCTCATAAGTCTATCCTGAGAAGTGAGGAGCCGCACAGCTCCACTGACATTAATGGAGCCGTGGGAACTCAGCAATTCTCAGGTTCAGTACTTTATATCTTTGATTAAGAACAGATGCTTCATGAGGTGGATGGCTCTGTGTTTGATCACAGCATACGAAGTGACCTTGGGTGCCATCTTGCCAGTTGGGAGCACTGTACTAGATTATAATTTTGTTAAGATTAGCAGCTCTTGATTGTGGTTGAAAGTCAAACAACCAATAAAAGTGACTCAGATTAATAATGAGAAACTTGCAGTAAGTTATGGAAAGAGAACCGCTATTAGACAAAATCGGGAAAATTGCTAAGTAAGAGCTATTTAACCTGAAGGTATTAAAATCAAATTGGTCTGCCATAGCTCACCCTAGAGTACTACAGGAACTAGTATATGAAGTGTTGGAACCATGAATTCCTGGAGGGCAAGAGAGATCCCAGTGAGCTGGAAAAAAGGGTAAGCATCGTGCCTATATGTGAGCAGGAGTGGGGAGAAGGAATTGCAGAGCAGTAAATTTAACTTCAAGCCAGGTAAATTCTTAGAATTGTGAATAAAGCCGTGAGTTTGTCAGCACCGAAAATACGTTGAAAAATAATAGGCAACATCATCTAATAAATTTTACCATTAACTTATTTTCATTCATATGAAAACTTAGTGGCTAAAAGGAACCCAGATGGCCTAGTGTATGTCTTGATTTTTATGAGTCTTTGATCCTGGGAATTGCTGAGTTCCCATTGGTCTACTGAAGTCAGTGGGAGTTGTGAGGCTCATCGTTCTCAGGATAAAGACTTATGAGTAGTAAAAATAATGCTGAAACCATCTTCACAAACTTCTCACATATTTAACCACATAATAATAATTTGGAGTAGAATATTAATATATAGAGGGATGATGATAACCTTTAAAAAGGGGTTAGCATCAATCACATTGTTTATGGGTAAAAATAAATTATTCTTACAGGAAGGAATAAGATATAGGGATGGAGTAATAGGGGTAGTAGTACACAGAAGGATTAAATGTTTTAGTGGGTGGTATGTTGATGTTTTATTATTTGTCAGAATAGTAGTTGGGAGGTTCAGGAAGACAAATGCTCTATTGCCTTTCATAAATACTATAGTAGTGTCCTGCATAAAAGACGTAGTTTGCCTTTCATTGAAATACTGTTTGGTTTCATGTATTACTTTTTTTTTTAAGACTTGGAGAGAGATCAGAGTGGAGCAGCAAATTATAGAAAATTTGGAAAATAAAATTTGGACAAAACATGGGGAAAAGTTAAGAGATGGAGTAGAGAGAGAATTATTAAAAACATGAAAAGGGATGCTTACAAAAAAGCCAGAGATCAGGTCTCATTAGTAAACAAAGCCCAAATAGGAGACAAATTGAGGTTAAATATTAGAACTTTTATAACCATGCGAACAGTTAGGCACTGAAATAAACTGCAGAGAGGTTGCAAAATCTTCTGTGCTGTGGCAAGATTAGATCCCATCTGTCAAAGATGGCATGGACAATGAGATTAATCCTGCCGTGATGCAAGAGGCTAGAGTGAATGACCTACTAGAGAGGTCTTCCGTGAAAACCGTAAAGATACTTTGTAAGGAGCATCTGTGGCTGCCTAGTCCAGTTGACTGTATAGGAAGATCAGTCTCTATTCTGTAGTCACTAAAGTTCACCCATAGAATTTAGTTTTACTGTGTGACTACAGATTCTTTTAATGCCATTTCTTTCTAGAATTAGAACATTCACATTAAACATATACTTTCACCAATCTATTACATTGCCATTAAAATCATTGTAAATGACTAAAATCTATGGGTAGTTTTTACGTAAGAAGCTTTCAGGAATACTTCTGGGTTGTACATGAATATCGTGCTCCCAATTCTGAGAGAGAAAAAATAAATATCTTTGGCCCTGACACTTCTAGTTAGTATATGTTTTTCTTTTCAGTACTGGCTACAATATTCTGGAAGAGGTTTGACAATCTATTATTTGAGTCTGTTTTAAAATTATTAATCTTAATTTTTTTCGGTTATTTTGCAACTCCCTTTTCATTTTACATTTAATATTCTATTTCTGGAAACTGTTACATTAGGAACAACCAGGCTGCCCTAATTAGAAAAGGAAGACTCTGCTCAGACATGTAGCACTGTTGTATAACACATTTTAATTATAGTTTAACAATGTATTTTAAATCTAAACAAGGCTTCCCTGCAACTGTTTAATCAGCAATTTGTAAGTCAGAAGACCTAGTAGCTGAGGAATGACTTGCCCAACTTTACTCTGGCATTTCTAACTAGTTGAATGGTGGCCCGACACTCTCTCTGAGATCCTGACATTAATTTTGTTGCAGTACTATAAAGATTGAAAATAGCAGCTGTTGTTGATTTCAGCGTATCAAATGATCACAGCAATACATAGCAGAGAGCATGTGGAACTTCAGTACCAGTGCACTTTCCAGTGGTTAGTCTAATGTTCCTGTATCTCAAACATGCTCAAAAGAGGGAAGTTGCTTTGTGTTTAATTGTGTAAGCTGGGTTGCTTGTTTTCATGCTTTCTTCTCCCATCACCAAAGTATGTTTTCCCCCCTTTGAAGCAGCATTTTTTAATTCCTGGTTTACAGAAGACTAACACTTTTGTACACTTGAACATGTTGTTTTCTTTACCTATGTTTCAAGCCACAAATGTTGCAAATGAGTCAAAGGAGCATAAAACATGAAGGAAGAGAATTACTGTATTTGCTATCTGTCTGTGGTGAGACTTGATGCTTCTTGCATTCCTTTTTACTTCACTCTGGCAGCAGGAATTTTCAGGGGGTCTATATACATCTTGGTGACTTTGTTTCAGTACTCAGAGCTTTCCTATGACTGATCGATCCTAGAATGGAGGCTGAAGGAATGTATACAGTAGCAAAAATGCACATGGGTAAAGCTTCCTGCATAAGCAGTTGAATCTTGAGTGGGAAGGAAGAAACTAGGGATTACAGATAATGGGCTAGAGTCCTAAAGGTGTGTGTTATGCGTCATAGTTCCAAGAAAGTGATTCTGGAAGTTGGATTTGAGAAATGTAGAGCTAAATATTATTGAGTTGTAAGATGGGGAGGATAAGGTTGTTTATGTATGTCTTTGTAAAGTGCCTAGCACATATTTTAAATTATTGTTAATAATAAACTCTCCATTATAATTTACTGTTCCTGAATTCAGATTTCTCCAGGTGGAAATGTGTGTTGTATTCTCAGATCCTTTGCCATCCCTGAGCTTCTCAAAGATACTTAGAAAGCCACTGTGTAGGGTCTGGTGGGGTTATAAAATTATTTAAGGCTACGGGGTTTTTTCCTCCTTAATGCTTCATTTTCACATAAACCATCTCTGTTCTTGTCTTATGTGTTTGGGAGTCTTGGCAGAGACCAGCTAAGTTGACATGAAGACCTTAAATAGTTCTAATAACTGAGGTCTTGCCAGTCTAGCACTTATGAACACTAACTCTCTTGAATATAATATACGCACACACGTATGTGTTCGCATGTGTGCACACCAGCTTTTTTCAGGTTTCCAGTTTAGATGCAGGTAGCTATCAACCCCCAAATTGCCTTACGACTTTCCATTTTTGTTTACTGCTCCTTCTGCTTGGATTGGGAATTATCAATTGTGGGTGGGGTTACAAAAACATTCTGCAAAGTTGAGGAATGATCTGTTAGGGAGTTGGGACAGGGAGGTGATCGTGGCAAGCTTGCAGGAAGTAATTTTTTGTGTGGAGGGATCAGTCAGCAGTTGCTGAGGCAGAAGAATTGATGATCTGAGGATGCAAATATCCTTGTTCTACAGTTTAATTTACTTAAGTTGTGCTCAGGGCTTAAAGGGTAAAAGTGATTTATAACATAAGAACTGTTGCAAGATCTCTGGAACACGTAGCGAGATGGACACCGAAATGAGGAAACAGCAGTTTATTGATTGTCGGCAACCGGCTCAGTGGAATAATTTCCAAAGGCTGAGCCCCGATTATAGACTCATAGACTCATAGACTCATAGGTCAGAAGGGACCAATATGATCATCTAGTCTGACCTCCCGCACAAGGCAGGCCACAAAACCATACCCATACACATTTATAACAACCCCGAACCCATGACTGAGTTATTGAAATCCTCAAAAGTGAGATTTGAAGACCTCAAGCTGCAGGGAATCCACCAGCAAGCGACTCATGCCCCATGCTGCAGAGGAAGGCGAAAAACCTCCGTGGCCCCTGCCAATCCGCCCCGGAGGAAAATTCCTTCCCGACCCCAAATATGGCGATCAGCTAAACCCTGAGCATGTGGGCAAGACTCACCAGCCAGCACCCAAAAAAGATTTCTCTGCAGTAACTCAGTTCCCATCCCATCCAGCATTCCCACAGACCATTGAGCAGACTTATCTGCGGATAATCCAAAATCAATTGCTCAAATTAAACTATCCCATCATAACATCCCCTCCATATACTTATCAAGCTTAGTCTTAAAGCCAGATAAGTCATTTGCCCCCACTACTTCCCTCGGAAGGCTATTCCAGAACTTCACTCCCCTAATGGTTAGAAACCTTCGTCTAATTTCTAGTCTAAATTTCCTAATATCCAATTTGTACCCATTCGTCCTCGTGCCTATATTAGTACTAAACTTAAATAATTCCTCTCCCTCCCTAACGTTAATCCCCCTGATATATTTATATAGAGCAAGCATATCCCCCCGGAGCCTTCTTTTGGCCAGGCTAAACAAGCCAAGCTCTTTGAGTCTCCTTTCATAAGGCAGATTTTCCATTCCTCGGATCATCCTAGTAGCCCGTCTCTGAACCTGTTCCCTGGGGCATGGGCTTAAATACATTTCCAAAGATACATACATCAGCAGTTCATTGATTGGCTCGTTATCCACTTAGCAACACTTGACCATATTCACACCCCTTTTCAGAAGTGGGCCTTAACCTTGTTTTCCATTAGTCTATTGGCAAATTATAAAGTTGCTGAATTGTTGTTACTAGGGGGAAGTCAGTGAAGGGGGCTTTCCGAGGAGTTGCTGATCTAGGGGTTAACAGGAGTTTTTGAGAAATTGCTGAATTAGTGATAACATAGGGAAGTGGGGAATTTTTAGCAGCCTTGTGATTTGTTAATAGTTACAGGGTTAGATCAGGGTTAAAAGGGCAAAGACAGGGCCTAGTGGTTCTAACCACAAAGCCATATTAACCATTTATTTAATCATTTATAAAGCACAGGAATAGCCTTAGGAACTGGAGGGTTGAGGTTTACCTAGGCTTGCCTCAGAACTTTAAACTTTACAGGAAATACTCGGTTACTTTCCCAGTTAATGTTATGCAGCGTACACACTGGTTACTGAAAAAAAATTTTTTTTCTTCCTCCAAAGATTATTATAGTCCAGCAATGATGGGGTTGAAGACAGATCAGGAGGTCCTTGGAGAACTTGTGAAAATGAAAGTTCCAGCAGTGGCAGAGTTGATGGATAGACATGGTGTCATGTGGACTTTGGTGGTGTCTCGCTGGTTTATATGCTTGTTTATTGACATTCTTCCAGTAGAGGTCAGTATAGCTTGAAGGTATTTTAATATACGTGCGTGGAGAATAGGGGAATTATGTGCAGTATGGTTTTTATCAATGTGCATATGCCCCTCAGAATACATAGAGTTCTGTAGGAGAGAAACCAACAGGAAATGAAACAATGGCAAAGATAAGGGGGTTTGATAAGATAAACTAAGAGTCCCTGAGAAAACAATAGGGGTATCATTAATTGTGGGAGTACCCTTGCTTGGCTCCACTATTCTGCCAAGGTTTATTCTTCCTGACCAAAAACCCAGGCCTGGTCTACGCTGCCGGTGAAATTCGGCAACAGTCAACAGGAGATAGCAAGTTATGTAGATACGCAAGCTCCCATTGACTTCCTAACTTCTACCTACCGCAGCAGCCCCATTGCGCTGCAGTGATAGGAAGTGCCCTCCCGTTGATGCAGCATTACTCTTTTTGCGTGGGTGGATTAACGGTGTCGACTTCTAGATCGATTGTGCAGGTCTCCACTGCCAGTCAGTCAATCCCGCAGAATCGATCTGGCAGTGCCAATAGTGCTGCCATAGACATGTCCCCAGGATCAATGGGATTATTAAAATCTAAAACATGTTAGTTAAAGAAGAAGCAGGGCTCCCCTGGGAGCATCAGGGAGACCTGACAGGCTGGCAAGGAGACACACACACAGGGCGCATGCTGCAAACAGGACAGTCAGCTTCCCCCAGCTGAGGAGAACCTACCAAAGCTTTCAAGGAAAGATTTAGGATTAGGTAAGAGGATATATGCATATCGACACTTTGCTCTGTGAGCTGTGCGCCTTTGGGTGCACGAATAAATAACACTTTGTTCTGAAGAAGCTCTTTTTAGTCACTAATCAGCCACTGTCGTAGGTTCCTGGAGGAATTTCACAGGTGCCAAACCAACTTGGGTGTGTCAGGTTAATAAGGCTGGGGAATGGGTTATAGCCCAGAGATCCAGTCTAGGAGTGCTTAGACTGGGTTTCCAGCCAGAGTGAGATACTGCAAGCCAGGCCTCTTACCTAAGGGGTGTACTGGAGGGGGACGAAAAGGGGTTTAAGGTGTGGTTCGCCTGATAACTGGCATGTTAGACCATTATCCCACTGATAATGCGTTAATAATCATTACTGATTATTAAGCAACAAGGTAACCTTTCTAACAGCTTTTTTTCTTCTACAGACTGTGCTCCGAATTTGGGACTGTTTATTCCATGAGGGATCAAAAATCCTCTTTCGTGTGGCCTTAACGTTAATTAAGCAACACCAAGCTTTTATTTTAGAAGCCACCAATTTCCCTGACATTTGTGATAAGTTTAAGCAGATCACCAGGGGGACATTTGTAACAGAGTGCCACACTTTCATGCAGGTAAGTGTTTCCAGTTTACAGCACAGAACAGTGAAATGCTATAGAACCAAATAGATTTTAAGGGTCTTGTTCAGCCCAAAAGGTGACTAAAATTTGAGAGCTGCGTCCATGTGAATTTCCAAAAGGCTGTGCAGCATTTCTGGTATAAACCAACTTTGAACTTGGCAATGTGACTTGTGTTAAACTTTAAGAAGATGTTTCTAAGAAATGACCTATAAATCCGTATGTAACCAGACATTTACATCACCCGTGTTATACTCAATGAGTTCCCTCTTATTCTGCCAATGAGAGCAGGGCAAATACAGATGGCAAAACCCCCCAAACAATTCAGTAAACTGTGGGTTGATTCTGTTTTGTTTTCTGTAAATATTCAAGCAAATGAGTTTTTTGTCGTGAATTTTAAGTGACTGCTCCAGAAGATCAAAGAGAAATTTGGATTTTTTTTCCCCTCAAGCACTCACACCAGCAATAAGAGTCCAAGAATATGCTTAGTTACAGAAGAAAACCATACCACATGGTCTCTGTTATTGACCCTCCCTGGGCAGCCTTTTATAAGGACGAGGTTTCTCTTAGGCTATGTCCTAAGTTCATGCCAAAGGTGGTGTCCACTTTCCACGTAAACCAATCTATTCAGTTTCTGGTCTTCTTTCCAAAACCACATATCTAAAGCTAAAGAAAAACTTTACACTCTAGTTACAAGGAGAGCTTTGGTTTTCTACATCAACTGTACAAAGTCATCCAGAGCCTGTACCAGACTCTTTACATCTTATGCCAAGAGAATCCAAGGACAAGCAATGTCAGCTCAGGGTATCTCACACTGGATGTCTGACTGTATTAAACTTTATGATCTCGTGAAAGTCTCTCCTTTATTGAGAATAGCTCACCCTACCAGATCTCAGTCTGCTTCTTCAGCCTTCAAGAGCAATGAACCCATTATAGGCATCTGCATATCAACAACACGGTTGTCTCTGGGTTCTTTTTCAAGACGCTATCCCGTCACTCAAGCCTCTTGAGATGATGCCAGCTTTGGCAAGTCGGTGTTACTGGCTCTCCTCAGATGATTTGAAGGCCCAACGCCTGTTTAGTGACTTTCACAAGTGAATGTGTATGTGCGCAACCGCTTGAAGGAACAAAAGTGGTTACTTATCTGTACAGTAACTGCTTCGTTCTTTGATATCTGTTGTGCACTTACCTTCCATACCCCTCCCTCCATTCCCACTATTTTGCACAGTGTTTCACAAGTGGTGGGAAGGAACAAAGAGAGGGGACAGGCCTGCCCCCTTTTATGCTCTTGGCTGGGTGCAGGAGGAGAGCAGGGGTACTTGTGTCACTTTGGTATTGCTGGCAAAAGCCTCTGACTTGAGTGCGTTGAGCACATACCTAAGATGGAATGTGTATGTGCAGAGCACATCTCAAAGAACAGGTTACTGAGGGGGAGAAACCGTTTTTTATTTTGAGGTATAATCCCATGCAAACGTTCTCACCATGGTGCTAAACAAAGCTTGCAGCATGGTTCTTAAAGTTTATTTACAGTTCATAGCTCAACTCGGGGGGCCTCTCATTTTTCCTTCTTCCTATCCAAAACCAGTAACTGTTCCCAAAGGAATACAATGGCATATCTGGGGCAAGCTTATAAATGACCTGTTTGAAAAGTTAGAAGGCTGATGTGGACTATGAGATAAAAATGTTGATGTTAAATAATAGGTTTGTCATCTCGTGTTTGACTACTGTCTCTTTAGAACTCACAATGCAGTTGAAGCAAGAACTATTTTATGTTACTTTTATGTCTGAAATATTGTGTCTAGAATAATCTATAATAAACTCTGATCTATGGAGTGCTAAGCAATGCTCGGTGCTGATATTTACAGTAGGGACCTAAGAATTTCATTAATGCTCATTTACATCTGTAGATGAAGTTTAGGAAGAGTTCCATATCTTTTGTTTGGGATCATGGTTTTTAAGTAACCATTCTTTTTCTAGCAAATATTTACAGAACCTGGAAGCTTGTCCATGGCAACAGTTAACAAACTTCGAGAGACATGTAGAGCAAAGCTGGTTGCTCAGGGATAAACCAACATTGTTTAAAAAGATGGTCAGTTATCACAGAAATTGACACATTCCTCTACTTTGATTGCACTGATGGAAGCACAATTTCTAAACTTTCCATGAATATCAATTGACACTTGACCAGTTTTTCCTGCCTTTCACGTAAGTGTTGTAAACATTTTGTACTCTGTTAGTAATCTGGTATCTTGAACCTTTTTAAAAAATGGTTTAGAATATTATCAAAATAGAATGTGACCAATGTGAGATTAAAAAGTCACTCTCCTTGTTTTTCTTCAGGGCATTTTCTAATGTCTGAGTAAATAGATTTACTAGAGTTATGTATAAATTCTGTGTATTAATCATGAAACCAGAGCCATTTGTACAAAATAAATTCTATTTATTTGTCAAAGCCTGTTTTATGGAGTTCAATGTTGTTCTAAGTACCCTGGTATCTGACTCCCAGCGTCTGGCAGTGACAGGCCTTCTCAGAAAATGAATAGCCCCATATCTCAATCTTCCCTAGCCAGCATTGCTTTTAGCTGCTTATCTTACCTGTACTCGGCACTACATGGCGGCTTGCTGTTTCCCTCTGGACTGCCTTTCTTTCTCTTTTCTCACTCTTTCCTGGTGCTGGTCTGCAATGTGTTGGCTGCTTCCCAGAAGCATTTAAAAAACTGGAATAACCCAGCACCTCTGTGCTGGTGGCCTGATATTTTCATCAGACCTTACCATTATTTATATAGCTCTCAGTAGTTTGGTAAGTGCTTCAGACAAATAGGTGTGCCCCCTACTCCAAAGAACTGGAGGAAAGGGAGGGAGGAGAACTGAGGGTTGCAGTTACAAGACAGTGGGGTTATTAGTGGTTTGGAGCATGGTCTCTTATTGCAAGATTTTTCTATACAGTTGAGACAAAGTAGGTTTGGAAGCATGGGGGAGAAGGGCAGGTAAGGGGTTGAACAGAAAGAGAAGGTCAGAGTAAAGGGCAAGCGCGCACAGGCAGGCACAGAGATTGGAGGAATAGCTGCCTGCACTCAACCCTGGACTAGGAACTGCAATACCACCTTTAGGTTGCACAGGGGTAGCTCGCATCACCTTTCTGGGGCTACTGAGGGATCAGGCAGGGGGATGAGCCACAGTGAAATAAGGAATTGTCAAGGTCATGCTACTGTAGCTGAGCTGTTACACCAGTGGCCTCTAGACGTGTGGCGTGGTGCTGTCTGCCACAGGCTTAGAGACAAGTGCTGTAGCTGCTCCAAACAATGAGCTTTAGGCCTGGGTGCAGCCTTCAGTGCTCTGAGGATGCAACAGGAGTGCTTTAGCCAGGCTGCCACTAAGCCACATTCACCTTTTTTAAAAAAACAACACACATTACAGGAGAGTGGTAGAAAAGTAACCATAGCACCTGGGATTCCTCAGACTTAGTGCCTGCCAGTCCATCAGTTCTCCAGTCTGTAGTATGGTTGGAACCCATCTGCAGTTTCATCATGTCTTCTACCCGTGCATGTATCCTACACTTCCTGATGTGGTAACTGCTAGTTCCTTGTCAGCAATAGGCTGATCCTATGCTTTCCTGAGGCAGCCTCTGCTCAGCCTACTGCCCTCAGGATAGAAGAGGAGGTTGCTTACCTGTAACTCGAGGTTCTTCAAGATGTGTGGTCCGTATTTGTGTTTCAACTGTGGGTGCGCAGGCGCACCATGCGCCGGAGCCAGAAGGCTTTCCTGTCAGTGTCAGTTGACCTGCACGTATGTCATGCGTCTCCTCAAGCTGCAAAAGCACCTTTGAGAGGAACTTAAGGTGAAGCCATAAAGAAACGATCACTGTGGAATACGGTGTATTTTGTGGGGGGCGGGAGGGTCAGCCATCATGGCTGCTAGTTTGCAGACACATCAAGCTGAGACAATGGCTACCAAGAACATTCATGGAGAGATGGGAGAGGGAGCATGGTACCAGTGGCTTAAAGGGTGGCTTTGTGAGGGCAGACAGAATGAAATTAAGATCCTATGGGGGTGTGGTCTTGAGTGCTGGGGGAAGGTATTGAGGAGACGTTTCATAAAACAGGCATGGTAGTGTTGTAAACACTGAGGCAATCCACTGGCGGGAGACAGGCACAAAGTGCTGCCAGGTGGACTTGTGTATAGCTGAGGGAAAGGGCCAACATTTAGAGCTGGAGGCGGCAATCAAGGATAATAGATATAGATCTCTCATTCAGCTGATGATAATGACAGCAAGCCCAATTGCTGGAATGTTCCATTTAGCTCGGTAGCAGGCCCTGGTGAATGCCCTCCAGCTTTGGATAAGGATGTGTCGCACCGCCATGGAGCATGCTTTACCGTAAAGCCCCATCCAAAAACCAGGCCGTGGGGTGAAGAGGGCCCGCGTTGGGATGCCTGGGTTGACTCTGCCCTGATCTTGCATGAGGAGATCTGGGAGTGTTCTGAGGTGGAGTGTGTCTGAGGAGGTCCATGAATCAAAACTGATGGGGGCAAAATAGGGCTACGAGTATTATGGTAGCTTTGTGCTGGCGAATCTTGCAGAGGACTTGTGGGAGGAGCAGCATATGGGGAGAGGCGTAAAGTAATGGTCAGCCATTCAGGATAGAAGAAATGTGTTACCCTGAGAGTCCTCACCCATGGCTCCCCTGGAACAATAGAGAGAGAACTTGCAGTTTTCATGAGTGGTGAAGAGATTCCAGTGCGGGGTGCCCCTTGTGCAAAAGAGGTAGCGGAGAGTGACATCATGGAGTTCCCATGCATGGTTGAGGTTGGAAGTCCCACTGAGTAGGTTCGCCAGGGAATTTTGAGTGCCTAGGAAGTATGTGGCTTTGAGTGTCATGTGGTGTTTGATGCACCAGTTCCAAAGTTGGGTGGACTCTGAACAGAGGAATAGAAACTCGGTGCCACCCTGCTTGTTGATGTAGACAATCGCTGTGCTCTTGTCAGAGTAGCTGAACATGCTGTGATTGAATCAGAGGAAGAAACGCCTGGAACGGTAAACAAACTGTCCACCAGTTCTAGGATGTTTATGTGCATTCTTGTCTCTCGCAGTGTCCAGATACCTTGGGTGTTGGGATGGTTGAGGTGGGCCCCCATTCTGCAAGGAAGATATCCATTGTGAGGATGGCCTGCAGGAAGGAGGAGGTAACCTTGGATGGTACTGTCCACTACATGAGGGAGGCCAGAAACCGTTTGGGGGACGATGACTCTGGCCTACATATGGTCCTTGTGGAGTTTATAAAGGGAGAGGAGCCACAGTTGGAGGCAATGCATGTGTAGACATTGTGGCAAATGGCCGGCTTCTCCGTAGTGGGTCTCGCACTTCTGCCTCTCGTAGTGGGCTGAGACGTTGCTAGTAACCCCGTCTTCCCAGGGAGGGGGGTGGGGACCCGGGCCCGCTCGCTCCTCTGGGTCCCAGCCCAGGGGCCCTCTGAGTAGCAGCTATGTGCTGCTGGCACCTTACTTGCAGCTGCAGGCTTTTCCCCTGAGCTACTGTCCCCCCTCTGTACTGTCCCCCCTCTGTCTTTCTGGCTTCTTGAGCCAGTACCTTCTTCAGGACTCCACCTCTCTCCCACACACCACCATACTCCATACTGTTCTCCTCCACAACTTCACACACTCCTCTGCTCACCACACACCTACTCCTTCAACTCCACACTGTCTCTCAGGAGTAGAGGGTTTTTATAGGCACCTGGGTGGGCCCTTAATTGGTGTCAGCTGACACTAATGACCTTCTAGTGCCTTTGGCTAGTCTATAGGGAATAAAGCCCGGATCATTCTAGCACTTACATAGCGCCCTTCTAGAACTTTCCTACTCTTCTTGCTGCTGTTGCTGGGGTGCTCCTGGCACTTGGGGGCCCTGCTAGCTGCCCCCCCATCCCAGGGGGGAGGGGGTGAGTGAGTGGCCACACCACCGCCACTGCCACCACCCCTGCTGCTGCTTCCAGGGTCCTGCTGCTGCTGTGAGCACCCCTCCCCCTTTCCCTGCTGCCATTTGCTTCTTCTCCTGGCCCCCATTTCTGGGGGCACCCCTGTCCTTCCCCTTTTCCCTGTTGCTGCCCCTGCTAGCCTGCTCACCCTCTCCCCTGTTGCTGCCCCTGCTAGCCTGCTCATCTTCCTCCCCTGTTGCGGCCCCCCCCCCGCAGGGTGGCCCCTCATCCTTTGGTTTGTTTGTTTGCCCAGCCCCTGCCTTGGTTTGTGCCCTGCCCCGCCCAGCCCTAGCAGCTTGCTGCTGGGCCCCCAGCCCTGCTGTGGCTCTCACCACTCCCCTCCCCTGCCCACTGCTGGTTCCCCCTGGCCCTAGCCCCCGCACCCTGGCCCCCGCACCCTGGCCCTGGCAGCATCCATGGCGCCCCCCTAATTAATCGCCCTCCTTTTTTTTGTTGACTCCCCCCACACACTGCACCCCCCCATGTTGCTTTAGCCCTGCCCCACCCCCTGTGCAGCTATCTCATCCGGGACTGGTGAGTGCACTGCCCCTACCCAGCTTGTCCCCCCGTACCCCTTTGTGCTGGTACCCTCCTCTCCTGCTTCCAGCCTAGCGGGGAGGAGCGGTCACACCCCCTCCCCTTCTTCCCCTTCCCTCCCTGCCTCCCTCTCTCTCTACTCGCCCTCCCTCCCCCTCTTCAGCTCCCCCCCCTTGCCAAACCTGTCCCTACCCCACCCAAGATGGCGGGTGTGCCTGGGGCCGGGACCCCCTCCCTAGATGCTCCCGCCCCTCCCTCTCACCTTGAGGCCCTGTCCCTGCCTATAACAGCTGGTCCTGCTGCCCCCATTGAGCGGCCGGGTGTCTGTCCCTGGGCACCGGCGGTGGACAACTCAGGGAGGGACACCAGGAACTCTGCTGCCGCCACGGCTCCTGCCCCCCCCACCTCCTGATCCAGGGGGGCACCCTTGGCTGGGAGGAAAAACCAGGGAGGTAAAGAAAAGGGCAAAGGCCCTGCCTGGAAGGCAGCGCCTCCTGCGGCTAGGGCCCCTTTTCCTCCCCCTCCATCCTCTCCTGCTGTCACTTCCACCAGCTCTGGGAGGGCAGCGCCCCCAGAGCATATGTCCAGGTGGCCGCGGGCCCCCGCCTGTCACTGCCAAGTCACCTGCCCTGACTGCCACCTCCAGCACCATCCCAGGTGGCCGGGGCCCCTTCCCCACCCTTACCGGGAGGCATGGGGTCCGGTGCCTCCTGGTACCTGCCTTGTCCCACATGGAAACCTACGTGCGGGTGATGGCATGGGTGGTGGGGCCCACGGCTGTGGTGGCGGCCTCCCGAATGTATGGCAAGGTGATCTTCTTTATGGCGTCAGAGGCCGCTGCCCAGGAGGCGGTGGAGATGGGCCTGGCGGTGGGGGGTGTCCATGTCCCAGTGGAGCCCCTGGAGGACCTGGGCGTACGGGTGGTCTTCTCCGTTCCGCCCTTCGTCCCCAATGCTGCTCTTCTGCCTTTCCTTGCCACCCTGGGGAAGCCCCTCTCCACCATCAGCCCGCTTCCCCTCGACTGCAAGGACCCCGCCTTTCACTATGTCCTCTTGTTCCGTGGGCAGGTGCAGCTGCAGCTGCAGCCGGCGATGGCGAGGAGGCGCTTGAGGGGTCATTCCTGGTGCCCCATCAAGGGGCCCAGTATTGGGCCCGCTATACAACGGGGGAGGCCCGGTGCTACCTCTGCTAGGCAGCGGGGCACGTTCGGAGGCACTGCCCCCTGGCCCGGCACGGAGGGAAGCCCGGGACCCCCGACTCCCAGGGGGCACCAGTCAGACTAGCGATGGTGCCCTCCCCCAGCTGTCCAGTCCCTAGGGCTGCCCCCCCTCCGTCAGCAATAATCACCTGTGCTTGGGCCTCGGGGGCACCCCCCCCCCGGATCGGCCGGGTGAGCTGATGGGCCCCGCTGATGCCTGGAGCAGTCCAGTGGGGCCTGTGGAGGGGAGGGAGCCGGGGCTTCTTCCTCCCCTTCCGTCCCACCCCCTCTTTCTGAAGCCCCAACCCCTGTGCTCTTGCCTCCTGACCCTGTCCCCGCTGCCCAGCCCTCCACCTCAGGAGGCTGGGAGCTCGTGTGGGGTAGGCACGGCATGCGTGAGGCCGGAGCCCAGCACCTCACCTGCAGCCGAGGGGGGCACAAGCCCCTGCAAAGCCAGGACGGGGGCTGCTAAGGCCAGGCCTATGGTCGTGCCCCCTGCTAGAGCCCAGCGGGGTGCACCGGCCGAGGAAGCCGTGGCGGCAGATGGTGGCTGTACCATCGTCCTCCTGGAGGAGTCCCCGTCTGGAACCCGCCCAGCCCCACTGCCATCCAGACCCCCGCCAGTGCCGGGGAAGATCTCGGGGTAGCGGGGGGAGACTTCTCCTCCTTAATGGAGGAGATTGACACCCTGGGGTTGACCCGGGCCTGCCCGGAGGAGGACGACCCAGCCCCCTGTGAGGAGGGCTTAGAGCAGGGCAATATTGAGTGGCCTCTCCCCTCCCACCCCCCATCCTCAGCTGCCACCCCTGCTCCCACCACCGTGACCCCCCTTCCACCCACCACACGGGAGAAGGGGAGCCCACCATCACCGCCCCAGCCACTGAGGCGCCAGCCGAGGCTGAATGGCTGAGCCCCAAGCCATCGGCTGCCCCAACCCTTCTTGTGGGCCAGCCCCTTCCTATCCTCCCCAACGATGCTTACTCGGCCGCCCCCTCACGAGGTCCTGGAGCCACAGTCACTATGACCCCACAGGGGCGACCACCTACTCCATGCCCGCTTCCTTAGCTCCCGGCCCCAACCAAGAGGCTATGCACCCCGCCTGCCCGGACACTGTGGCTGTGGGACCCATCCCCAATTCTAACCCTGACTCCTCTCCCGCTCCTTGTCCTGACCCTTCCCCTACCCCTACTCCCTACCTTTCCTTGACCCACATATCCCTACCTGTACCTTCCTCTTTGCCCCCCACTGCCTGTTCATCTGCTGCCCCTGCTGTTGTCTCCTTCCCTATGAAGAGCTCCCAGGAGGCGGCCTTTGTGTTCAGCACTCCCAGCCCACTCGTGGCTTCTGTCTTTCCTCCGCCGCCGCCACCACCACCCTTAGCCCCCATCCCAGTGGCCCATAAGGCAGCTGCGGAGGCCAAGCTGGAGGACGAACCCCCCGAGGCACTGCGTGAAGAGATCCGTGTCTTTCTCCGGGACACACATGGTGCCCGGAACCGAGTGATGCTCGCTCTTTAGCGCTGGGGGGACTTCCACCGCGTCCTCCAGGCCGTGAGGGCCACCATGAAAGAAAGGAAGGGGACTGGGCAGCAGGACGCTGCGGCCTACTAGCGGGCCTGCAGCTTCCGTGATGCCCCCATGGCCTACAGCACCGGCCATGGACTGCTGCGGAGCCCGACGAAGGTCGACGACGCCCCTTCGGGGGGGGGGGGGTACTCTATAGCGTTCCTGCAGGAGCTCCACATGGACCCAGCCGCCGAGGCCAGGTGGCGGCTGGAGTGGGGAGACGGGGTGCACCTTAATCATCTCTCTGCCCATGTGGGCGGAGTGACCACCCTGTTCTTCCCTGTCCTGCAGCCCGAGGTGCTGGAGGTCACCGAGGTCGTGCCGGGCTGCCTGCTGTCTGGGTGGGGGACGCCCTGGGTGTCTCCCAGTTGGACCGCATCTATAGCTCTTGTCACCACCTGGCGCGGGCCCACTCCTCCAGCGTCCGGCCGGCCCCGTTCTTGGCTCACCACATGGTGACCGTTACGGCCTCTCTCACCACAGAGAGGCCGGGGCTGGCCTACTGGCATTTTAACAACAGCCTGCTGGAGGATGTAGGCTTCGTGGCGTCCTTCCAGGAGTTCTAGCTGGCCTGGCGGGGGCAGAGAGGCGCCTTTCCCTCTCTGCGGCGCTATGCGCTATGCTTGAAGACGAAGAGCATCTGCCTTTTGTTGGAGAAGACATTGATGGGAAGGGGTCCTTGGGGCATTCAGGGGCACAGGTGGTGTGGGGCGAAAAAAGGAAATTCTAAGGAGTATCCATAATGGATTATCTCCAGGACCCAATGGTCTGTGGTGATCGTGCCTGAATTGTGGGTGAATAGGGCTAGCTGGTCTCCAAAGATGATATGGGGGGGGGGCCCATGGGTGGCAATGGGCAGAGGGGTTCATCGTTCTCGACAGACACATCAAAACTGTGCTTTGGGAGGTTGGTGGGTGATGGTTGAGGAGGTGGCCATGGCAGAGGCTGTGGGTTGCTGTCGCTGGGACCGATGGTGCCTGTGTGGGGATTCCTGGTGCTGCTGGTGGTAGACCGGGTAGGGCACATATGGTGTGGGGCAGAACTGCTGCTGCTTGTGACGTGGGATCGGGGTATAGCTCCCCAGGAATAGCTGTGTGGTTATCAAGTCCTCCAACAAGTGAAGGGACCTGTCAGGGGTGGCAGAACAGACGGTGTGCATGCAGGCAAGTACAAGGGTTCCCAGCGGTACTGCCAGTTCCCTTTTGCTTTATCCTGGAGGCGGAGAAGCTTGGGACACCGGTGCAGGGGTGTTGGCATGTGCCATCATGGGACCTGGCACAGCTCGAGCAGGCAACGCTGTGGTTAGAAGCAGCTCTTGATGGGGACGTGCTTCGATGCCCATGAGAGGGCGTCTCCTACTCGTCTGGGCTTGTCCAGGACTTGTGGTGGAGATCCGGGATGTGGGAAGTACTAGGATTACTGACGGCTAGTTCTGACAGTCCCAGATCCGAGTGGGTCAGCAATCTCATGGCTTCCTCCAGGAGATATTTCCTGAGGCAAATTTCCCATGCTTCCTGAGTTTGGGGCGGAAAAGACCTTACAGATGCACAAGAAGTGGCAATAGGCATGTCCCTGAGGCAATGCGGAACAAGCATGGGCATGAAATGTAGTTTTTAAACCCCAGAATATGGAGCATAGTCCCCATGCCCCCCACCCAGGGACTCTCTCTGACTAACAGCTAATTACAACTACTGTATACACTGTAGTGAAAAAACAAGAAACCAGGTAGGCGGCCTTAGATTGCTTTTAGTGAAAAGATTAAAAGGATTCCAAAGGTCCAGGGATTCCAGCGCAAGCCATTGCGGTGGTAGGAGCGAACGGTCAACCTGCAGGGCCTGTTATAACCTTGACTGGAAGAAAGAGGAGCCGTGCAGGTCAACGGACACGGCTCAGAAAAACCTTTTGGCAGGTGGCACGCAGGCATACTCGTGATCGGACTACACATAGGGACCGTCGCTTGAAGAACTGCCTTTTCTTCAAGTAATGGTCCCTGTGTGGCTTCCAGACAGAACCATCAGTTACAGTAAGATGCCTCCCTTTTCTGTATTGGAGAGATTATGGAGCCCTCTACAGATCAGATCTCTTCCCACATGGAACCAGCAGGTTCATTACCATCTATAAAGTGTAATCCCTGCGGTGTCGTAGGTGGTGAGCTGAAGACTGAAACTGACCCTCTGCTTTCAAAGGGGCAGGAGAGTAGCTTTCAAAGTTGGGGAGGGGGGAGTGTTCTGGGTTGCTGTAAGGTGTGGCATTAGCACAGTCCAGGCAAGCTAGCAATGTAGGCTGCTACCAGCCATGTCCATGGGAGACTCCTCTAACTCTTGTGTGCAACACAAGTCCCGTTGATGGAGCAGTTGGCTATAAGCTTTACCTGTGTTCTACCCCAGGCGCAACAGCATGCATTAAATGGCAAAGTTTCCATCCTCACTGCCTTGATGGTGCTTTCCTACTTAGATCTAAATGTCTATTTTCTAAGCAACTGGGCTCACGGCTGTCCTTGAACCTGTGCATTAGCAGCAAAAAGCTTAAGATCATGATACTTGCCCTATACGTTGCCTTTTGAGATCCTGTTACCTTAAATTATGTGCTTCCATTTGAATGCTTGCACTCTTTTCAAACAGGTGTCGACTTGTCCTTGTGCCTGCAGCTCAAGGTTAGTGTTACTCAGTGATGCCTCTGACCTCCACAGGCTGTTTTTCTGGAAAGGCAGCGTCTGTTCCAGATTGACTGCAAATTCATGGGCCAGTTTGGTCAATTTCATGATCATAGGATTTTTAAAAATAGCCCATTTCACTTTCAACTGTCTACACCTGAAATTTTAGGGTGTTGGAACTGCAGGGTCCTGACTCAAAAAAGGGCTGTGGGGGAGTTACAAGGCTAGTGTAGGGGGATTGCCCCCTTACTTCTGCACTGCTGTGGCTGTGGTGCTGCATTCAGAGAGCAGTGGCTGCTGGCTGGGTGCCAAGCTCTAAAACTAGCAGCACTGAAGTGAGGGGCACAGGGCAGTGTGTGTGTGCGTGGGGGGTTACTATACCTAACTGGGGTTTCCTGGAAGCCTTCTGCCTGGGCTGGGGGCTGACAGATCAAGCCACAGCCTCTGGCCCAGGTTGGGAACTGACAGCCACCCTCATTTCAGCACTGCATTCAGAGAGAGGCACCTAGCTGGGAGAGCTTCCTGGAGGGTGCAGGGGCAGATGTTCTGTCCCTCCCCAGGTTGGGCTGGGACTAGCAGCTGGAGTCCCCAGCTCTACCCCTCGCCTACAACAGCCAGTTAGCAGAGGGAGAATTTGGTAGGGCCCTTGTCATTTGCCATTGCAACAGAAAGGAAGAGTTTGCCAATTAAGTTTCACTTGCAGTATTGTTTTGCCTTTAGCTGTTAGGTAAGCCATGGATTCAGCTGCTGATTTTGATTTTATATGGACTGTTGCTGTGGTAATGGCCCTATCTCCCCTGTTTATTGTAATGGTTTGGTCCTTCACACAAATGCCTCCATGGACAGGGCTGGTTTACAGGCCTCTGCTATGAATACTGATTATGGGACCTCTTATATTAAGCACTGATTTTTTTTTAACATTTGTTGTTACAAATACTGAGAGCATTTAGTTTGGATTTTTCTACAGAACAACCTCTTCCACCCATCAGCCTCAGCACTGGTGATCATGTGGGGGCTCTGTCTGTTCATAGTAAGAATGCATACCTTGAAGTTATGAAATAGCTGTGATGGAAAGCCTCTCTCTCCACCATGAGGTGAGGCTTCCCTAGGCCTGGAACAGTGCAGAATACTGAACATTGATAGCATACTGACTGACCACTCACAGCACTAAGGGTGTGTGCTCAAAATGCGTCTTTTTTGACCAGTAGAAACGTATCAAAAAGGCAACAGCTGTTGGAAAGCTGGTATGTAAAGGTGTCATTTGGACAGGTCAGACAAGAACCAGAAACGGGCTAGAAGCAAGGAAAGGCATCCATGGGCTAAGAACAGAAGCCTAGCAGGGAACGTAGCATCTCTGCCTGTAAAAGCTTTTAGGCAGAGGTTCTCCTACTTGTCTGCACATAGATACTCCCACATGGGAGAGTGATTAGGGACAGTGTTGTAAAGATGTTTTATAAGAGATCTACTGAGCTGTTAAGTAGAAGAGCAGTAAGTTTGGGGGTGAAGTATATAAATAAATTTTTTTCACAGGTTTCTACCTGGCACAGCCTGAGTGTATTAAACTGGAAACCAGTTTACATCTTGAGGGTGTAGTTAGTGATGCCTTTGAGAGCCTAATGCAGGTCAGTGCCACATGGTGGCAGTATGGGACAGACATTTTGCACAGGAATCTTCAAATCTAGCTTTAAGAGATGCAGCACTGGGCCCTCTGACTTTGCCAGATCGCTGCCTCTCCCCAGGCCATCTTCTTTGCTGAACAATCAGTGAAGCCATATCTTTTAAAGCATTGACCCCAGCTGGATTTCATTTATAAAACGGGAGTTTACTACTCGGATCAAATTCACACGTGAACGGGGAAGAATGGATAGCCTCCATTTCTTTTTTTAAAGCTATAAAGAAAGGCTCTACTCCTTTTAAGTAGTAATCATTCTTTCACCATTACCTGGAATACAAGTGTCACAGCAGGGGGAAAAGTGACAGGTGCTGATTGTTCGAATCACGTAAACCTGGAAGGGTAGCCTGAGGTTCAGGGTTTATGGTGTCCAGAGTGCTGTTTGGACAGGCGCAATACCTGCTGTTTTGTTCTAGCACCTGCAACTGGAAGTATTGCTGAAAACAGAGCACCTTGGGCCTGCCAGGGCTCTGGCTGTGTACCCACACTGCTAGCCAGAGCTGAAGCCTGTCACCAGGTTGCTGCTATTTTTAGCAGTGTTAGCTTGAGGAAAGCTTGGCTAACCTACCACCCAGGGTGGACTCACACCTCTGACTGAAGAGCATCTATCCCCTTGAAGGCTGGGGAGGGAGTGCTCTGTGCAGTTTCACTATTTGGATCAGAATTTTTTTTTTTTAAATAAGCAAGATCACTGGTAGACAGAATGTACAGAAAAAAACCGTCTTTATTAGCACTGTTATAGGCAATGCATACATAAGAATTGATCCTCAAAGTGTACAACCCGAGCCAAGTTTAAAGCAAGAGAGTCAGCAGATTACGTCGCTCTTCTACACATCTGCAGTAAGAGGATTTGCCTGGAACTTCCACCAGAAGATACTGAAATTCACTGTACAGAAAAAGTAAATAGAACACCCATTTCGTATTTAAAAAAGTGCCACCTCTTCAGCGGGCAGAGCATCAAAAATATCAAGTAGGGAGTTGCTCAATTGTAAATCTAGGACGTGAAGGTTTGAGTATTGCATTGTTCATACCCTGCAGATGGCTGGCATGCTGTGTTTGAAGCTTAGTAAAAACACAGATTATGTGAGGTTTAGTTTTTAGATTTTGATTGGTCAGTCATTACTTTTAAATGCATCATCGGTAGAATTACTAACTTCAAAGAAGGGTAGTACCAGCAAGAGCGAAAGTTTCCCTTTGTTAGGTTTAAATCTGACATTATGTGAGTGAATGAATTAACTACACACCGGTCTGGAGTATTTTTAACTGACATTAAATCATGCCAATTCACAAAAGCACTCTTAAAACTTGAGCTTGCTTCTAGTTGGGTAAATATTTAACCAGTTAGCAAAATTAAACACCAGAATTTGAGAAGTTATTCCTTCATGCGTAGTTAAATGCTGCAAGATGGAGTCACATTTTAAAAAAAAGCAGACTTTAACAAGACTGTGCTCCTTTGTAATAAGGAATCTCAGTTTAGGGGAAATTAATGTATCCACTTCTTGAAACTGCTCTTTATCTACCACTGGATTAATTTAAGTGCAAGTCATTAGATTGTTTGATATCCAGCATGGCTTCTCTTTCTGCCAATCAAATAAGCAATCAAGACAATCAGGACAAGTCCAGCAAGGGCTGCACCAACTATTATAGGGATCACCATGTTATTTTCATCCAGTTGACATTCTTCCACTGAAAGAGGAAAAATTCACATTAGGCACTGGTCAGTCAACAGTCAGTCAATGTACTAAACTATCAGTTGATACTCCTAGCATGCAGAGGGATGTTGAATTTAGCTAGTTAGCTTTTAACATTTGGTTGGGCAGCAACACAGGGAGGTGCTCCCTTATCACAGCTACTGTGAGTGAGTTTGCTTTTCAAGATATTTCAGGAGAGAGTGTTGAACAGCTTGTTGGGTGGGGATCCTTTTGATAAACAGAGGAAGTGTTTACTGCATACAATATAGCTAGTGATTTACTGAATGCAGTGTAATATTGGATTTATATGTACAAGTTTCCTACATATTAACAGCCAATACTAGGAGGCCAGTTTGGCTCAAGTAGATGCATTCAAGCAGACTTTTCCTAGTCATCTAAACACAGCTCTTTCTTAACACCTTCCCTGTGACTATAGCCACAGGGATCACTTACCCAGCTGGGAACTGATCTTCTCCAATCTTTGCTCCTTGGGTATGATTGCTCAAAAGAACAGTGGTGAGAAAGTATAACTACAGATCCTCCAAACAAACACTCCTGGCACTCTGCCTTATTTAGTGTATGCACCATTTCAAGAAAGCTTTGCATTTATTAACACTTAATGCACTAGCCTTAATTCAGCTAGCTGTATTGGTCAGCCTAAATCACACAGCTGTAATGAGGCATGCTGTTAATTTGTGAGCTAAGAGGTGAATTTACTGGCCACCGACACTAAAGACATATGCTGAAAAAATATTCAAATATGCTTAAATCAGTAACATTCATGTTCATTAAAGTCTTTGACACTTTAATGTGCTAATTTTACAGATGTATACATTGTCTCTCACCTGCTCCAAATCTGTTTCCATCAATCTTGAAAACCTGGACCCAAACATTGAATACATTGACAAAGACATAGTCTGTGACCCAAAGTTTCTCCTCTGCATTGCACTTATAGGAATTTCCAACTGTAGCTCTCAGCTCATTCATGCTGTTGTTAACAGCTTCAAATGTTGATACTGTGCAACAAGAGACAAGAAACAAAATACATTTGAGAAATGAAAAAGTTACCAAGGCTTAAAATTCAAGTAGTTCTCTCTTTCACACACCCCCCTCAAGTATTAGTGCACACATCAGGCTCCCTTAATATTTATAGCATGAGTCAGATTTTTTTTATTTAACAAAAATCCTTACCTTCAGCTTCAGAAGGCAAAGTTGTGTTCACACTGACACCTTGCAGGAAAAACTTGTCAGTACTGGCATTCTTTAAAAAAAAAGAAAAGAAAAGAGAATACGGTTGGCATCCATACGCAACGTTTTAAACAGCTGAAGTACAACTTAGTTCTACCATTGAAGAGTTTAATGCATCCTCCTTAACAGGAGTGCTGAGGCTACTTAAAAAAAAAAAGCAAGACATTCTAGAATGATGCCAAGTACAATTTTGTAGAAGAAATCCATGGAGGGTGATCCAACTCAGGGAAGAAAATGCCAGGGTAAGGCAGTCCATAGTAGTCGGCCTGTAAATGCCCTGAGGTTTTTTTTTAAAAAGCTACTGAGTTATTTTAAAAATTGTAAACAAGACAGAGGCTTTCACCAACACATCAAAGGTGCAATCCCCCGCTGACTCAGGATGGTGGGGTCTGCATAGGACAGGACTGGAGAGAGCCCAAATGCTCACTGAAGGCCTTAGAGAGCCAGGATCTACATTAACTTTGCCGTGCGTTAATGCCATTAAAGTCAATTTGCCCCTGACAATTAAAGATTTCAGCTTGATCGTAATTGCTTGAGCCAGCGAGCAAACATGCTACATCCTGAACAAGTAGCAAGTGGTGATGTCCTTAAGAGGGAAATAAAGGGACATCAACCCTTTTGTCTCATGTTCACTGCAGAAGGCAGTAAAGCAGTGTGTACACCTGTCATGCTATATAAACAGTATTACTAAGTGGACTTAAATCCAATTCCTTCTGCAAGCTTTTCATATAGTTATAGGAAACACTTATTTACAGCAGTTTGTTCTCTAAAGGGTTTTTCAAGTAACACAGCTACTAACACTCTCATTGATGGACAATTGCACAATTTATTAGAAATCATTACAAAGTACTTCATTATTCCCCACCATTTCTTCTACTTAAAAAAATTCCTCTCCTTCCTAGTTACAGAATGTAACTAAGTTTTTTTTTGAATAGAAGAAAGAGTCTTACCCTGAATATGGACTTGCTCAGAATAATTTAGTCCCATCTAGAAAGCATGCCAGAACTAGATACTATATGTAAAACACCCTTACCTGTAGAAAATGGAATACAAGTCTGGTTTTCTCAAAAGTCAGATTCAGAAAGGCGGAGGAATTGTCACAGCTCCCAGAGAAAGATGTATTCACTGGATCAAAATTTAGCACATCCAATCCAGTCTATGGATAAGAGAAGGGCTAATTACTACATCTCTTTTACAGGAAGCTGTTACCACTACCTAAGTTCTCAGCTCATTTCTACCTGGCTTCCACTCAGACACCTGAAAAACTGCATGTGGGTGTGCCTTCTCCCCATTTTACAGGCAAAACACATGCATGTTCGAGTGTTAGTTATGAAGGTCCAGGCTGCTTGCTTACGGTGTGCTATGCTGGTCCCCTGGCACACAGCTGGCCCGATAGGTGGGGCACAAAAGCTATGCTTGTATCCCCATTCTAGCCTTGCTGTGCTCTCCTTAAAGCCCAGACCCTTGGCAACAGTGTCTGAAACTGTTTTCCAGTTAACACGTTGTGGATAAGGAAGCTCGTACTGCACTGAAGAACATGAGGGAAGCCTCAACCACTACCACCACCACCACCACCAGATGGAGATTTAACTTCATTAGATTAAAGCAGCCATCTGAACCTTCTTCAGCTTTCCCACGAGGGAGAAATGCAGCTGACAGAGGCCACAAGGGATTCTCTCTGAGCACCGACTCATGCCAAGGCAAGGCCATTTGAAAGGCTTTATTACACAACAGTGAGTAACGTCTCCGCATTTCAGACAGTCCTGTTTGCACATCACCATGGGGTAAGGTTTTAAGCCTGTTGGACTGAATCAGAATTATGCTTACAGAACCTTTTCAAATAACTGAATAGACTTAAATTTTCTTTTTAAGAGTAACTTGGCAAGATTAAACACATGTGGCTTGACTGATGTAGAGCCTAAGAGCCAACATGGGGTAAGGAGGAATAACTGTATTGTCTCAGCAATACTCAACTCTGGAGAACCAGGTTTTGGGAGTAGACTTCCAGTAGAATTTTGCAGGTTGGCTGGCCCTACAGAAGCCCTTTTATAACCTCCCACTATTCATTAGGGGACAAGTGAACTATTCCAGCAGGGCTCAAAGTTCATGCTGCAGGAAGTAGCTTATTAGATTCCATACAAGAGACTTGCACTTCACAACCTTAGGTGTAAATTACATTTCCCTATCAATCACTTGGGATCAAGCAAGTCACCAGTAACATTAACATCCACAAACCAGTTCACATGCCTTACCTTCTGGACCAGACGATATCCAAATATAGTCTGATGCTTCGTCACCTGCCTTTCCCCTTTTCAACTCCATCGTACACTACCCACAGTGCTCAGCCAATTCAAGGTGTCTCACTCAAAAGCCTCTTAAATCTGACACCCTAAACAGACTCACCATCTTAATTATGGATTTCAGGATTTTCCTCTTGGTAGAGGAAATTTAACTGCAATCCTCTCCTTTGACTTGCATCCAAACCATGAGCCAGCAAGAGGGGTCTTGCAACCGAAGTCCCCTAAGAATGGGAACAGGTGATCTATCCAGTAAGCCTTCTTGTGAATTACCAGAAAGAAGCCTTATCAGGATCGGATTCCTAATTGCCAAGCATTCTCCTCCAGCAGTCCTGCTCGTGGACGAAGTGTATGTGGGTAGGAAGGTACAGGCTTGAACCCAAAGCTGGTGAGCTGAGATTTGCAACTGAAGTATAGTATAGTATAGGGGAGCCAGGAAGCTAGATTAGGAAGAAAGTGGACTGAATAGAGATAATAGATTCTGTTGCAAAAAATATATAGTTACAGGGAAGACTGGTACGTTTGTCTATGAAAAAATTCCACCTCTGTTGACCTTTGATATTGGCTAAAACTATGTGAAACTGGAAATTAGCAACTGAACTTCAGCAAATTGCATGGTTGTTTTTCAGGCTTCTTTAATACATCATTCAAGAGGAGGAATTGTCTGCAAATCATTTGAAAGTTTGTTCATATTTAGATGCTTCATTTTGAAAACAGACTGATTGGTGTATCTAAAGGAGGCATTCAAACTACTTTTAAGTGGCATATCCGTTTTCCAGATTCGCCTTCTGATGTGTTCAAGCCATAGAAACAGTTGAAAACAAAATATTTTGGTTGGATTTCAACATTCAAATTTAGAGTCCTGTTATGTAATGGAGATAAATTTAAGTGCCCTGTCCAGGACAGCTCACAGTACACATCAGGAAAACACACTATTTACAGCAAGTTCATACTGATTCGTGTTCTCTGAATATTCACCGTATCAAGTTAAAATGTTAAACAATTCACTCAGAGAACCATAACTGAGTCCAGTCTACGAAGCATAGGGAAGACTGCAATATTTTCACTAGTTCTAAGGTACATAAATATCAAATAAACTATACCTTTTTATCTTTTCTTTGATAGGTGACATTAAGCTGCAGTCCCATATGAGCAAGTACACAGGTTCCATTTGTACCAGTCACGTTATATTTCCCAATCGCTGGATTTTGTGGAGGTGTGGTTGGTGCCTGACTAGTAGTTGAAGGTGTCTGGCTTGTAGTTGTAGCGACTGGAGTAGTAGAAGAGGTTTCATCTGCTTGACACACAGTTTCTGGAAAGAAAGGAACACGGTGATAAAATCTTTCTCTGCTGTATGAGTGACTTCCCTGTAATTCTGTGCAGTTGTACTTCATTTTTAAGACTATAATTTATCTTTGGGGAAGGAGACAATCAACATCCCCTTACTTTACGGAGTTTTATTCTTAATACCTTCTATTATTGACTAAAAGAAATTCAGAGTTTAATTTACTTTTTACCAGTGAGATTCATTTTACACTTCAATACAAACTGACCAGCTCACAGTCTATTTTTTTGCACCACGCACAAGGCATTAGGAGTTTCTCAAAACCCCTTCTATTGCAGTGTTATCAAGGTGACACATGCCTACTCTTATTAGTTTTAGCAGAAAAGCAGTTTATGAAGAAACAGAAGCTATCTATCCCATTGGTTTGGTATCTACTTAGATTCACCAAGCCAAGGAGAATTGGCAATGCTTTGTATTTGCCTGATGCAGTTAGTTCCCCCTGCTGGCCATGCTCATAGCAAGGCTCATGTTGCTACTGCAGTCTGCTGGATGCCTGCACACTGGAAAGCAGAGGCTGATCCGTGTGTTCTTGAAAGCCCTTTTCTAGGCAGGCTGATCTTTCCATCACTTTAGTATCAATTCTGGGACTTACTGAATGGATGGCAACTGGGGAGTTGCTTAGCACCAGTGGAGCTCCCAAGCGCTTCCATGGCAGAACTAGTGGTACATCGGGCTGAGAGAGATTGTTCACAGGCTGCTCTGCATTCCTTCAAGTGACTGTCCAAAATGCACTCTCCCCCCTAGGGTAGGCACAGCCTAGGTGGTTCATTCCCTCTGTCAATTCCTACACCAGGCCTGCTTGCATTAGTAACCACCCCAGCCACTTCTCTTCAGAGAAGAGTTTTATGCACCTTCAGCTGGCCAGCCTAACTTCTGTTCTTATCCAGGTCAGTAAAGGGGAATCAAAATATCTGTCATGGGGAGCAGTTATCCTGCAAGCTCCCCCTCCCTATTGTTTGCTAGGAGATGCTAAGAGTGTCCTAACAGAAGTTCCTGGCTTGTTTTAGCAACTCTTCACCTAAGACCCCTGCATTTTGCTCCTCTTCTAATCCAGCAACACAAGTCAGGGCAAGAAAGTTGCTGCAGTATAGGACTAAGTTTTGAGTCATGATTATGTCCCACTCCAAGAGGGCTACCCTTTTAAGTGCTGCATTGACTATTTGTACGTGGATAAGAGAGACTATGCACCAAATACTGTAGTGTAGATCTGGCTGGTGTGTCTGAGGGAGCACTTCTAGCATTTAGCCTCCATGCTGCACACATCGTGTTTGGTATGCGACTGCTTAGCAGTAGTTTTAAATACATATGCTGTACAACTCCTGCCTCCTTAAGTTTTATTGTGGATTGCAGGTTAAGGGGGGTTTATTTAAACATCAAGCTAATGAAATCCTCAGAGCATATACAGTAACATAGGGCCCCTACATTCTGTGTCATCTCCTGCCTATTTCAGAGTGAGGCATGCAAGGGATCTTACATCCCAGCAGGAGACAGGACCACCCCTCCTCTCCAGTCCATTGTGGACGTGGTGTAGGTGCTGCATGAAAGCCCTGTTAAGCCAGGGTCTTGACTCAGGGAGTGGAGCCAATGAAATCATTCCCCATGTCTGAGCCTAAGGGCATGCCACAGAGCTATCCAGTAAGTTAACATGGCCCTACACTGAAGATCTCCCTACAATCATTGCAGCTTCAAGGCCCCATATATTGAGGCCTTTAGCATGTTTGGAGAAGCTGAAAGCCTGTGTATTTGTAGTAGAAGGAATGATCTTCCCACTTGCAAGTGGGAAGAAGTCCCAAATGCAATCCAGATGTGTTATTTTCATTGATGTGATTCATAAGAGATGATTCCCCAGAATACCTAGCCACCTTTAGAAAGCAAGGATGCCAAGCTGTCTGTCCATCAGAGACCCAGATGGCACATGAGCTTGGATCCTTCGTTTTTGCCTTGGTCCAAGACAGTACTGAACAGGTAACTTCCTGCACATCTCTCTTCAGAAGAGTCAGCAATTTGCCACCAGCAGGTAAGGGTCAAGTCTCCCTTTCTGCAGCAGCAGCTCCCATTTCCACATCTGAAGGCAGAGTCAGGAATATATAACTAGGTAATCCCAAGACACTCCTGGGAGGAGCCCTCCACAGTAAGAATCTCAGGTCTAAGTTGAAACTACACTATCAAAGTTACACACTGCTGACAATGAATACAGGTGAAGCTGAACCAGTGAAGAACACAGTCTACACTTGCATTTAAACAAAGGACAAGCCTCATTCAGCACTTTCAGAAATTCCCATTGAACAAACAGGGCTTTCAAGACACTCTCCATCCCTGTCACTGCAAACGAATTTCCTGGAATAGAAAGATCTGTTGTATGGGTAAGTGTGGTCCCCCCCCTTTGGCCCTGTCCATGGAACATGGTAGACCCAGCTCACAATGTCCCAGAACAGACTATTCATGCTGAAAGCACCAGCATTAACTTTTCCATTTAATGGATTTAATGTTCATGGAACATGCTAGATATCCAGAGTGAAATTCAGACTCTACTGAAGTCTGAGAGCTTTGCCATCAATTTCAACAGGACTAGGAGTTCACTCCATCTTGATGATTGGCCCTGTTTGTGGCAGCAGCCATCATAGCTGCCTCCTACACTGCACCACTAATATGTATCATTCATGACCTGAAGAAGCCCTTCTGTAATGCTTACAGTGTACATGCTGATACAATACTTGACTAGTACCAAGGCTACCACTGTGGCCTATCATGATGTGGATACCTATTATCCAGGAGAAACTGAACTAAAGCCACACAAGAGTTAATTGGACAGCTGTCAGATGGTGGTTTTCACTGCCAGTGGAGGCTGGATGTGAACAGACGTCCTCTTGACATGAAAGGAAGTTTCCCTTTGGTTACTTAGTCACACAGGCCTCCATAAAACTAGCAGCAACAAATAAGGTTTGCTTGTCTCTGTGTATTTTCTCAATAGACCAGATATACTTACCATTTTCACTTAAGGTATTATTCACAAGATAGGCTTCAAGCGTAACATTGCTAAGAGTTATGGTCACATTCAACATGTTAATCTGGTTGGAACTGAAGCATCTATATCTTGTGTCCATTTTTGCCTGAATATCAGTTTTGTGCGATACCGCCTTTATTTCTGTAACAGAAAATTGACAGTTGGGCAAAGATTAGGATGTCTCCAGACAGCACTGAACAAAGAAAAAAACCAAAGTTATATTCCGTATAATAACTCTGGATGCATACGATAGAAAGTCAAGAAAATTTTTACTTCACCTCCAGTTGAGTTGGGAAAGAGCGTTGTATCAGACAAATTGTAAAGGAAAGTTAGCTCTTCAACTCTGTACTGTTTTGAGGCCTTTGTGAAATTCATTTCTAACAAATGTCCATCTCCAAAGCCAATCGCCAATACATTCTCTTTTCCACAAGTGCTTTTGTTTGCCACTACTTCAGCATTTTGTGGAAGTGTGAAATTTGCCACCTAAAATAGGTAAAACCAAGAGACTTTTAAATGGGATTAGTAAATGCCTTCCTTATTATTATTTTTCAAATAGCTCATGCAATTACTGTAGCACTCACAACCAGATTCCATTACCATAAGTACCTAACACTCAAAAAATAGCTTCGCATTTGAGGTTAAATATTTTTTGCATAGCATTTCGCACCATCAAGAATTAAGGAAACAATTACAATCCGCACTAGCAATGTACATATGCATTATACCACCCTTCACCATGAGTCAGATTGTACCTAACTTCTTGAACTAAAGCAGCTGAGGTATAGGAACTCAGAAAGAAAGTGAAAGTTTGGAGAATTTAAGCTTTGTTTTCTGGTATTCCAATACATCTGGGTAATAAGGACTAGATTATGCAATCAGCTTGCACGACTCGTTTGTCTATGCTTATCATCAATCTTGTATTTTATTTACCTTTTGAAAAGGAAAAACAGAAGTAGCTACGAAAAAGGCAAACGTGATCACTGGAAAGTTAAGCTGTACTAATTCAACCTTTTGATACCAGGGACTGGCTTGCTGCCTTCTTAAACTGTGTCAGGGAGATCACACGGACCAGTCATTGAGTAACCCTGTATAGTTGATCTTTTGTAAGGGCCAGTCAGTCTGAATTAAGAAAGCAGCCTCTTCTGAACATTAATATATGCCAAACTCCACCCAGGTACAATTTTTAGATCGTTCAGAATGTCAGAGCCCACCACAGCTCATTCCTATCACATGCCATAAAAGGGAAACTTGCTAGGCCACAGCTTGACACTCTAAAGTATTGTCTACTAATAAGACATGAAGTTCAAGAGATTAGAGATTGATAGTGCTCTTTCGAGCAGCTAGCTTTCCATATACACATGTATAAGCAGCCATTTGGCTCCATCTTATCTGTGCTAATCATTTCCCTAGAATAGAAAACATGAGATTGGGGAAGAGCATTCACAAAACAGGAACTCTTCTCCAGATTTATTTTCCTTCTCTGTTTCTTTCCACCACATCCTGTAGCAATTTCCGTCCACTGTGCAGTTTCATCTTCAGTGTATTCTCTGCCCCCTTATTAGGGATCTCTTTTTGCATTCCTCTTCCCTAGGCATACATCTTGATTTATTTAGTCTCACCTTTTATGTCCTTTCCAGACTAATTCAATGGCAACAAACAGGCTTTTATTTATTAATTATGATTGTTATTATTAAAGTTAAGTGCCCTGGCTCAAGTACCATCTACCGCAAAGGTGGCTTAAACACTGACATCCTACCAATCAGTTCCCTTTTAGTTTCAGTGCTGGAAGCGTGCAGTAATTTCCAGTTCTCTTCACCCCTGGCAGGTAGAATTTATTCAACTGAATGTATGGTTTTTAGCAAGATTCTTTCCCTTAGAATATGCAGTGAGTTCTAGGGAGTCACCCTGGAGGGCAGACAGACAGGGAAGGGCAGACAAGATCTAGCCATTACACACACCTACAACTTGCAACAACAGTAAAAAGGATCACAACTTTAACTGCCATGGTTTTAAACAAGTTACAGTAGAACCTCAGCGTTACAAACATCAGAGTTACGATGTGACCAGTCAAACACACACCTTGTTCGGAACGGGAAGTATGTAATCAGGCAGCAGAGACCAAACAAAAACACAAAACCCCAGCAGCAAATATAGTACAGTACTGTGTTAATGTCAACTACTAAAAAATGAAGGGAACACTTAAAAAAAAGATAACCAAGTAAGGAAACTCTTTGTTTCATTTAAATTAAGATGGTTAAAAGCATTTTTCTTCTGCACAGTACAGTTTCAAAGCTGTATTAAGTCAGTGTTCAATAGTAACCTTTTGAAAGAACCACCACAATATTTTGTTCAGAGTTATGAACAACCTTCATTCCAGATGTTTTGTAACTGAGATTTTACTGTAATTTAAATCCAAGTCAGTTTTAAACAAAGATGAGATCAGTGGACATGAAACCTGAAGATCTGCTTACCTACAAACTATATTTTTTTTTAGCCAGAAAGACAGGAGGTGCAATGAATTCTAGTACTTAACAGATTTTCATCTTGAGGTAAGTCTCTACTGTAAATCACAAACTTGGTGCAGTATGATTTAAGTCAGTGGTGTTAGTGACTACTGACTGATTGTTATCAAGATTTTATTAGACTTTCTCTATAAAAAAATAAATAAATTCAAGATCAGAACTTCTGTATTTCACTTTATCCGGCATGATCATGGCACAGCTATTTACTACTGTAAACAAGTGAGTGTGGAATGTGGATCAAGTCAAGCGAAGCGCAAAGTTAAATATCTTTCAATTACAGAACTACAGCAACATTTCAAAGTACATTAGAAATGTATGAAGAATGTGGACAGACTTTGAACCAACTAATTTCTCCGTGAGATCACTGAGCACATTTTTCTACAAGTCATGCAAAAGGTTAAAAATTTCAAAAGCTACTTCCCACTCTCAGTTTTAGTGACAGTGTATTTATGATACAGATATGAACTAAGCTAAGGTAATCGTACATTCAAAGGTGAAGGTACCAAGTTTTGGAATAAGGGAAGCAAACATCTTACAGTAATAGTTTGTATCTGCTTCTGAAGAGCACTTCATTTCAACTGAAATAAGCAGTTGAAATTGGCAGTGCTCTCCTGAAACTGGCATAATGCCAATGGAGCAGTGTTTTCAACGTTGCTTTCTACATGGAAAAAACTGGCTTGGGCAATAGTTCCCTTCCTCTGTAAAATGCTTTGAGAGCGCCTTAGTTATAAGGGCTAAAGTAAGTAGCATCCTGATTTCACAGATGAGGAAACTAAGAGGCACAGAGGCAAAAATGACCTTCTGTGACCTTCAAGTAAGTGGCAAAACAGAGCCAAAAGAATCCAGGTCTTTATTTCCCACCCACTGCCCTGTCCACTGGACCTAGCGTGGTCACCTCTGACAAACAGACATTCACGATGATCCTGAGCCCATAAAACTGGACAGCTTGCAGTGTGTACTGAGCACCCTTACAGATTTCCTGGGACAGCTCCCTAAACAAAAAAAAAGAATAATGCTGGGAAAAACTGGACAGGGGTAACTCTAGACTTGCATCATACAGCTTCCAAAGAAAGGCCATCACATCTGAACACTAAAAGTTTTGACAGTGAAATAAGGTTGTGAACTGTTAAAATACTCTTCATTTGTTGACCTAATTAATACCTGAGCTCCAAACTGGATAGGCAGGCCTAGCAGGCTTCAGCAACGATCCTAAAACTCTGGAGTTCTCATAAAAAAAGAAAACTTAAACAGACTCAAGAAGAGTCCAGCTAGACAACTGGTACAGACAGCTAGAGAAAGTCTCCTTAACAGGTTCATGGAGTCTAAAATTTTTCTTTGCATAAAAACAATTAAGTACACACAGCTATAAATAGTATTTCCAGAGGCAGGAGAATCACAGTACAAAGGGCACATTGTCTGCTGAACTGAAGGCCACAAATTAAGACAGGAGCTGGCACCACTCTCTCAAATGCTGCAGGTACAATCTATACTTAGGTAAGGCAAACTAAGCATTGCTGCTCTTGGTGTAGTGTATTATCCAGTGTGAAGTATTAAATGGTCCCTTCAGCAGCAGCAAAATGCACCAGTAAAGCAGTAGATTACATTCTCTAGCCCTCAGAGTGCAATGTGATAATTAAAAAAAAATAAAAATCTGCAGGTGTTTTTAGATGGGTAGCGACAGTGAGATGAGGAGATAAACCCCATTTAGTGGCAGGGATAGCAATCCAAGCCAGACATTTTTAAGCCTGGAAAATCATTTACACAACGGTGTATTAGGAAACAACACAGATAAAAAAATTCACACCATGGAGGTCAAGTTGGTATAACAGGAGCTAATATTAACATGCAACATATCTATTTCATTACGGTGGTGGCATTATGCCTATTTTGCAACATACACCAGTCAGTGCGCCTATCTTGCAACTGGCTGTGCAAAAAATAAAACCCAAAAAACCCAGCCCTGCATCTGGCAAGGAGCCCCACCGAAATTCATGCTTTTCAGCCAAGGGGTTTGCTTGCACAGAGCCAGTTGCAGGGTCAGGGCTTAAGACCAAATAAATAACTCCGACTGACTCCGACTGTAATATTTTTCCCTGCAGCAATCACTACAGTCTCAAGGAAAGCAACTTCTAATACTGATGTTAGGACTCTGAACTGACAGTTAGATAGCTCAAGTTCCATGGGTGCCATTTCATGCTGCTGCTGGCACTATTGTCCCACCCTCTGATCAGGAAATGACTGCCAGAGTGCAATTATTCCAGAAGCAAAGAGGGAAAACAAGATGTAAAGAGAGTTGTTTGTGCAGGCAGCTTTTCTGGCTTCATGTTTGCTCTAACTTCCAATAAACCCCACTGGTACCTCAACCAAACTACATGTTTCAAATGCCCATTAGAAGTAAACATTGAGCTACCACTCTTACCTGTCGATGGGTCTTGGTGGGGTATTCCACTGAGAAGGACACTGACATATTAGCTACTATGCAGACTTTACCACTCCCATCTTTCACTTCAAATGCTGAAGAAATCTGTAAAAACACTGTTAAGAGGCAAGTAGTTAGCATCGAACAGTGTTACCTGAAAAAACATGCAGTACTCACTTTAGACCCCAAAAGAAGGACTGGCACATGTACCAGCTGTAAGAAAAGCTTTCGCTAAAAGTCTTGAAGTGACATGGTATAGTCCATAGAGAGGGTGAAAATAGTTTCATCTGTATCTGCAGAGAGATCCATGGGTATGTCCTGACGACACTAGTTAGCACTTCTGTACTTTCAGGAAAAAAAAAGTATACATCTTCTATGTGGCAGCCATCGCTCCCATCATCATAGTTCAGGATGCCTTTTATTTAAGCTACCAATGGTCCGTTTCCCATTCCATTTACTAGTTGAAACGAACATTTTTCTTGATACAGGTCAGTCTGACCCTCCCTGGAGCACGGAAGCAGCTGACGGACAAAAGTCACTGCTACAATGGGCAAGGGTTTAGTTAGTAAGAAGGCAGGAGGGTAAGAATGACACTTCCCCCTTCCCTCACATTGCTATCAGAGAAGGAAGGAATTCTTCTTTTCCCAACCCAGCAGCCATTGACAAAAACAATCTGTCACTCTCCTTCCCATCCCTATCCATGATGGGAAAGATTGTGGCTTGGCTATGTGTAGGCGCCTGACATTATCCATCTGATTCTCTCTCTCCAGGATGAGAATTTTGCAAGTTTAATCAACATGACTTGGCACAGTCAGCTGGCTGGCTGAAGGACAGTTTAGTTGTCTTTGATCACATTGAATATTGACGGTTTTCGTAGATTTCTGAAAGGTGTATTTATATTTCAGGATCTCCATTATTCCATGATTCCACAATCAGAGTTTGTCACAAAACATACATACTTGCTGTAGTACCTAAACCCTTGTTTGAAAAAACAGGAAAAAAAAGAAAGCCTTGCGATTTTGAAGGTAGCACTGCACTGGGTTCACATTTACAATGTTATTTTCCCAACACTGCAGACAGCCTGAAAGAGGGATGAGGCAACCTTTAACCCTGAAGCCAGATGACCTATTAACCAGTCAGCTGCTGACTGTAGCTGAAGCATTCAGCTAATGCTTGCCCATCATTTGGGGGTTGGCCAGATGTTTCTATGAAAGGAGTCAGAGTGAGGCATATGAATTTCAGCTTCAAAGTTGTAATCACTTCTGCTCTGCCTGTCAACAAGAATCCATTCTCTCCCTCAGTATCAAAAGCCCTCCTGGATACCAAAGAGCTAAACTGCTTCCCCCACACCTTCCTAAATACCACCAGAGCCAACTGCCCAGCTTTTTTTAAACAATTGCTATGATGCAAGTCTGTGCATCAGATTTTTCTTTTTTTAGTTAAACATATTGAAAACTTGGGGGTTGCTTCTAATAAAATGACTAAAACCCAGGAATTCTGGATTGTTTCCACATTTGAATTTAAAAGCTTCAATTAAAAGAAAAGGAATCTGTCAAAAATTCCAGTCTTCTACACTAGAATACTATAAAGAGCAAGGAGTCTTGCCACAGGTTTTAGGTCCAGCTTGCCAGAGTACACACAAGGTTTTATAATATTAAAAGCCGGATCCTTATAAATCAGTGCAGCTCTGCAGCTGGTTGAAAAGTGCCAATTTTTCCATAGGATTGTGTTTCTCCTCCAAAGTTCTCTGTAAAGACATTTTTCCAATGAAAATCAGAATCAGGGAGAATTTGATTTTTATAAACACTGGGGTTTTTTGGCTTTAAAAAATCCAGGCGTTTTTAAACAAAAAATATTCCACGTTTCAATAAAACCAGGAAGTTTTGACGAAATTGTAGGCTTGTCCACGAAAGCTGGTTTTGGTCAAAAAGTCTTCTTTTGGGGGAAAAATTGACCAATTCTACATGGATCCACTGAATGCTGTGAAATAGCTCAGGCTTGCATTAGTTTAGGATCTAGCACTATATTTAAAATTACATCTTGGGTTGAGGGAAAGTTACTCCAGCATTATAAGATTGACAGGGAAGACAGTGGAGTTGCTGTTGATTAAGTAAGGAGGGAAGGTAGTTTAGGAGGAAAATCACAGTTCAGCTTTTGTGAGGTTCAAATTCGGGAATTAACAAGACATCCAGAAGGCTATGCAAGCACAGACATGGGGAAGAGGTCAGAAGTAGGTTGATAGTAGACAGTGTAGGCTCAAGACCATGGGAGTGAATTAGGTCACAGGGGAACAAGAGCAGAGAACATAACAAAAGGATCAGTTAGAAAGGAGGGAATTCAGGAAAGAACAGTAAAGGAAGCCAAAAGAAGATAGCCTCAAGTTCAGAGGCTGTTGAGACAGATCCTTAGGTTTGCAAGGGAGCAGCTGGCTGCTTGTGGATCAACCCACCTACAGTACAAAGCGTAAAAGAATTTATAAACATCAGTGCCAAAATGGGGCCCTACATCCACAGCAACATATTACAATAAAGTCAGTTCTAGGAAGAAGTCACATTAAGTAAGGCTCAGTTTAACGATAGATCTCATTAAGGAATATTACACAATTACAGCACTGCTTGCGCTCACTGTAGTAAAGGCTAATTCTGCAGACCTTTATTTTTTTCCTGTTTCCTTAAAGCAACTGGTGACCTGACCTTCAAGTTTTACTTTAGTAGCAGACACCTCCAAATAAGGCTGTTGCAAGGTGTTACAAACAGAGCATTGGTTCAGGAAAACGAGGTGTTACTTTCAGTGTATATAATTAAATAGCTTTAGAGACGAGTTTAAGAGAGTAACCGCATCACTATCACAGAAAGGGATACCGGTCACCTCCAAGGGAAACATTTCTCATTGCACTGCTACCCATGCGGCCCCTACCTATCACTTCCTTGGGCTCCCCAGGCTCCACTGCCTCCTCTGCTCTCAAGGTAGCAGTAATGGTGGCATGGTATGGCGCAGTGCCACCATTACTACTTCTACACTGCTGCTGGCCTAGTACTGCCTTTAGAGCTGGGTGAATGGAGAGCAGGGGCTGCTGGCCCCGGAGCCCAGGGAAGAGTTTCTAAGCTGCCAGGGGCTCCCTCACCATACACCCCAGACCAGCACACCCACAGGAAAGGGGACCCAAGGGTGACCTGCTGGCTTCAGAGGCAAGCCCTGGTACCTGCACTTCCCCACCAGCTGCCAGCCCAGGGTGGCATCATCTGCCCCCTCTCAGCTGGTCAGACAGGTCTCCAGCCCCAGGCTCGCCCACACTCACCCCTGCTCTACCAGCCCAGTCACCAGCTTGCGGCGCTCAGACGGCACCTCCTCCCCAGGCCACAGTGACCTGGGCAATCACCCATGTCACTTACCCCTAAGGCTGACCCTGCTGCTGCTCTACACAGCAAGGTGATACAGCTCTGAGAAACGTAAAACAGATTCAAGGACACTAATTTAAAAGACTGATTTACACCACGACTGGATAAATACGGTTCTCGAAAATATGGGTTGTGACAATGCAGGAAGAATAAGTTAAACATGCAAGTGACAAAGAAGAATCTTCTGAAGACCCAGTTATGATCCTTTACTTGTTGACCAGTTGCCTACTTATGTTTCTACCTGAATGTCTTGTACTAAAGCAGCCTTTATTTCCAGAGCGGCCTTTGTTATGCCATGACCCCAGGTTAACGCTGGTTGAATATTATGTTAACAGTTACCATATCAGATCCCTGTTAAATTCACATGATTATTTTGTAGAGACACAGGCCACCAGGCAATGCAACAGGAGAAACAATATTAGTTGTGTAACTGCTCAGTATCTTTTACCTGACGCTCAAACAGAATGTCAGGATTTCCCTTTTCTCCATCCTCACATAAAGCTTCAACTATTATAACCTTTTATAGATGTAATTAAGTAATGCAGGATTTACTCTTCCAGATTGGGTCTACTAAATTTAGCATCTTGCTTCTGACAGAAAACAGGTTTTTCAGTGGAAAAAAAAAAGAAGTGTAGTTAGCTTATTGAAACTGAAATGCTTGTTGACAGGTTTTCAGTTGTTATGCTGTTCCCAAAGAAAACTGCCAGACTGCTGCTGCCTGCAGGAGTTAATGATTTACTTTGCTGCAGCAGTTTCATTATTAAGGTTGTTCCATGATGCTAGAGTTCTGCCTTGTACACACAGCTCTCAAACCAGCAGATCAGTTTTTAAAAGAATTACAGTTTATATAACAGTTTGTTTAGCTTGGATTCACATTGTCTGCACAGCTGGGATTTCCCCCTAGTAGTTTTATTTATATTTTTGATGGTGGGGGGGAGTCACCAGAATCCACCTCAACTCAAATCCGACATTGTAATCTCTTTCACTACACTATGAAAGTCCCATTGCAGGTGTCACTTAAGATCTCTATGTCATGGGGAAAAAAAGTCACTATTGGAGGTAGCATAGCTAAACATTGCCAGAACACTGATCTTGCAAATGGTTCAGCATGCCACAACCACAAGCCTAGCCTGTGTGCCAGTGAAGACACTGAACACACAATACTTACCACAACACAACCTGTGGAAGTTGGTGCCTGTCCTATAACTTCCGTACAGCTCTTTGGAGCTGGTGAGTAATTGGCAGTATGTTATCTGGACCTGTTAACACTGGGTTTCCAGTGTAAAATCTCAATACAATGCAAGAGCTGTCCATGCAAATACTATGGCTTGAGTTTAGCAAGAAGTTGCCTACACCTTCCACCAGACAAACTCTAGGCAAGGGACATATTCCAATAAGCACCACTACCTGGGTATGACCGTGCACCAAGGAGGTAAGGAATTTGGTTTGATTCTTGTCTAACTAAGTGAGGTGCTTGTTTACTGTACTTCCTGTTGTGGATCTGAGCCTGCAACCCACAGTCACTTCAATGGCTGACTATGGCCTACAGCCTAAGGCCTCTTTTACAGCTGAATTAACAGCTTCTGTAACATTCCCTCTTAGCATTCAGGGAGGGAGTGGGCAATATCGAGTTGAGAGAAAAGCGCTCCCCCTGAAGGAATTCATCCCAGGTCAGCCAGATCCTCGCTCCCCCTCTGGTAATAACATCCTTGGGCACATCTAGTACAAGCCCTTTGTTAGAGGGCTGAGAGAGAGAAGACAGGGATGTGAGAAAACAGTGGTATCATGGGACATTAAGTACACAGCAAGATTTATTTTAAGCAGGTGTTTAATGTGCATTTGCTAACTCTCCTGGTTCCCAGGAAATGAGAACAGCACAGACCCTGCGTAGGTTTGATGCTGTCACATGTAAGTTAGAGTCAATACAAGTATACATAAAGGTGAGCCTACTTCTCTCCACCACCTTTCTGGGAGGGAAAGGTAGCAGGGAACAGCAATGGGCAGAGCCAAGACTAGACCCACATCAACTGCCTTCGGACCTGGTTAGAACAGGGGATGGGAGAGAAGGACTAAATGCACTAGTGCAGCTGTAAAATCTGTTCCAGTCCCCACTGGTGTTACAGCAAAAGGAGTGGGTGAGCCTGTGCAGATCGAGGCTTTGTTAAGACTTGCCCCGAGATCATTGTTGTGTGGTGTTAGGACAATAGACACAAAAGGAAATGTCTTGCAGTCACTGTGGTTGCTTGAAGCAGCAGTGGCAACAGCTTTTCTTTTCTCTACAGTAGATGAACCTAAAGAACTAGTCACTTAAAAAAAAACAACCCCCTACAACCCCTTAAAAGACTCCCCTTCCAAGAGAGTTCTCTGCAGCACCCAGATTGGTCAGGCTTCCCTTCTAAGGAATGATGAATAATGGTGCAATCCAAAGCCGTGTACTGATGCTAATTGATATTTCGTCTTCCAAACTCAGTGTAAAGTCTTACGGCATACCATTACATGAAAGTAGAATATTGAATACAGCTCACTCAGTTTTTTAAAAAAATGCTATACCTTTTCCACTAATGTAAGATAAAGATACCTATAATGAGCAGTCTATATTAGATTTCCACCTTGAGTTAATGGATAGCCAATTAACTCAAGGTAGTTAACATTTTTGTAAAGGCTAGGTGTAAATACGCCCAAAGTGCTTTACTCAAGATAAACAAAACAATTAGTCGAAGGTTTAAAAAAAAAAGTTTAAAAAGTTTGAGTCCCGTGTAGACAAACAGTTTTAAGTCAGTCTACTAAAATTTTGAAGTAGAAAGGACTACATCATACTCCATACAGAGCTCAATAAATGTATTCTCACCACAGAGGCAAGGAGGAATTCACATGAATAATTGCAGCAACATGTAGTGCAAGTTTTAGAAAGGATTCCATTTTTGACATTGACTCATGATTTCCAAGCATGTAATTCATGTAATAAGTGTGTTTCACAATTCATGTAATAGGTGTTTCACATCAGTTATGGGGGAAAATATTTATGTATATTTTTTGCTCTCAAGTTTGCTAAAAAGACATGGTCAAAATCTGCTACAATGTTTAGTCACTCAATTTTCAGTTAAAAACCAAGAAAAAAAATATTTAACAGGTGTATGACTGCTTTGACAAGTCTTAGTGAAGTTATACCAAGTTCCATTTGTTATCTGAAACTTCAGAAGTTTTGATTCAGGAGCATTACACCAGAATTCTCTCACTCTAAAAGAGCAGAAAAATAATTATCGTTTGTCCAGCTGATAGCCCACAATCACATTTTCTTCCTGTGTAATGGGGAAATACCTCAAAGTCAGGGCTGACAGAGAACTAAACAGAAAAGTCTCCTCAGAAAACAGATAATAGAAGAGGTGCAGACAAAACTAGTTCAATGAACCACCTTCACATTGTAATTTAAACAAAATAATCTGGTGCACTTTGAGCCTTCATCCAGAAATTGTGCATACCTTCCCAAGCAGAATATATGAGTAGTTCACCTCCCATGTGAAGTGCTCTTCTCAAGACGGCTGTCTTGAAAGGGCCATTGGACAAAACTAGAAATGAATCGCATTTTAATAGCCATAATTATTTTTCTTCCATTTGAAGAAAAGTTAGACCAGTGTTTCTCAACGACCAGTCAATGCACCGATACCAGTCTCTGAGATCTCTGACACAGTATAGGAAGCCGGTCCCTGGTATGAAAAAGCTTGAGAAACACTGTGCCCAAGTCTGAATGCCAAAGACTGTCTGATTCTTATGCCTTAACCATTGGGGAATGTTGCAGCTGAATGTTCTACACTTGTTACATTTTGCATTAAAAAATGAGGCTGTCAGTACTACCTGGTACTATGTTATTCATTGCCAGCAAAGGGTAGAGAAAGCTGAGCAAAGAAAAAAAAATCTCCCAATATACTGTTCTCCGCAGCACCTTATCCACACCACAACCAAAGCTATTTAAATTATATAGACCTGCCTCCAACTTACTAAGCAAACACATGAAAAATTTATGGCACAAGTATCATGTGTGATACACTAAAGTCTCACCTAATGAATGTAAAAGTGATATGAATACTTGGACAATTCAGTATAAAGATGATGCAATGAAGCATTCAGATATTGTTGTAACCAGTTCTGCTTAAGCACATAAGAGTGTCCACTGCCAAGTTTAAGAGCACAAAGGCTTGAAAGGTGGTACTAAACCCTCTCTGAATCCAGATTATTTAAAAGTGATTATACTTGGACCGGAAGGAAAGACTACAACTGACAAGTTAAAATTAAAATAGCTGCTGGAAAAGTGCGTATCTTTAGTACTAGATACAACCATAGTCCCGTCAAAATTTGGGCATATAGCTTAGCTGAGAAATGCCAGTTGCCTCTCTAGCAAGGTAACTTTTCTATATCTTTAGGCATTTTGTCTTTTCATGGTACAGCTACACAGCTGGAGCAAGCCTGTGAGCCCCAGCCAAGAGATTGGGCTAGCGCTTGAAAACCAACCATACAGACAGCACTTTGAAGTTGGAGCCTCAGTTCCAGCCTGAGCTGCAAAGTCCAACTCTACTCTTATCCTTCAGAGCCACAGACGTAATTTAGAATGCTAGAGCAAGCCCTACTAGCACAAGTCCATTGACCCGAGCTAGGAGGCTTACTCCAATATGCCACGTAGACATACCAGGAGCAGAAACTAAACCACCGAGGGTACTGGCCTCTCCATCAAAACAGTTTTTACTAATTCAAATAACCAGCAGACCATGTAGTGCTACACGTAACCAATACCACTAATTGCAGAGAAATTTAGTAAGGCCATTTAGTCAAGGAACAAACCCTTCACTCCACAGCTCAGCTGCCTTTGAATAGGAACCTTGGAAGCACATCTCAGGTTGAAGAGGCTTACAGGATCCACTAACATTTGCGCAATCAGTTATTACACCTTCAAGAGTTTTCATTGTGCAAGTGCATTGCTCCAGAAGCATGTTTCTTCAGAAGAAGCCAGCAAAGCTATAAAAGTCCACTCTGAATGGCTCATCAGGATTTGATGTATTAGAGGACACTGTATGATGTAGGCCACAGAGGGACTTTTATCTCAATAATAGCATGCTTCCACAAGCCACTAATGAAGGTAAGATTAGTGGCAGTACAAAACTGATCTGAAACATTCACATACAAGTTTCCTTCAAGTTAAGCTTTCTAAAAGAACCAAAGCTACAAGATTCAGATACGGGTTTTCAAATGTCAGAGCTCTATAGTGTTGGCATCCAGCCCATCTATATAGTTATGAACCTATGACAATAGCTTTCTTGCCTAACAATCCCATACTGCCCCCCAGCATGGCCAACGCTCATTATAAAGACAAACAAATACATTAACTACATAACTCTTCCATCTATTATGCCTGAAAGGTTTTTTACTGGCCTCTTAATTTGAATTATGCAAATTTCCTAAAAATTGTCACTGGGTTAGTGCTTTCCAGCAAGTCATTCTTAGACAGCAGTGTTTAATCAACACATGCAATTGAAGAACTGAGTGCCAGTACATCACTGGCAAGGTTCAAAATTGTACCTTTGACTGGAATTAGGTGAAAGGAGCATCTACAACATGCAACAGGAATGCCTAAATTACACCACTGTGCACTCACAAACCCATTCCTTTTGTGGCTTCCCCAAGTCCAATAGAAGATCCTTTACATAGTGAAACTGAATTCAATTTTCCTCTCCCTGCAAGTTTTCCTCCACATTTCAGCATTAGCAACTACACCTGAGGGACAGATGTTTAATTCCATTCCCCACTGCACCCTCCTCAGTACCTGTCACTACATGAGCATTGCCTTCCATGTTCCTGTTGAAAGTGTTCAGTGGGGAACGAATGCCTAATGTGATTGTTTCCAATGACAACAAGCCACTAAGATGAATAGGCAAGGTCACGCCATCTTAAGGCTATTGTTTCATCTGTCTGCAGAATCAGCCAGATAGCAACGCACTGGTGACACTCAATGTATTACAAACAAACAATGTTGACTATATTTGTCCCATCTACGCCGACCATTGAAGTTGTCAGCACCATACCGGTCAACTTAACGGTTCACAGCCATGACCAGGCAGTAGAACTCTGCAGTGTAATCAAGACCCCCTAGATATTTAAGGCAACTACTGGCTAGATTCTCTTAATCGTGCTCTGGCAACACACGGCTGAACACGTCCGAAGAACTCCTCTCACGCAGCAGAGCTCTACCGGGCATTACTGCGCGGTTTCCAAGCTCGCAACTCTGCCTCCAAGTGAAGAATAAAAGGGAACACTGTGCCTAAAACCGCCATGCACAGCAGCTGAAGATGTGCTAGCCCAAGCAGTCAGGAGACTAGACGCCGAGCCACAGAACTGTAGGGCCGGAAGGGGCATGAAGAGGTCAAATCCAGCCCCATGTGCTGGGGCAGAACCAAGTAAAAAAGCCAAACAAAACCTCCCGCGGCCCAGGGATCGCTCTGGAGGCCAGGCGTCAGGACCCCATGCGAGGGCAGAGACACGGGGCTCACTGCGGGCTCCGCTGCCCCACCCGCGCAGGAAGCCCGGCCCCGCAATGCGTGTGCCGTTAGCGGACGGGGACACGACGCCGCACCCCACGCACCGGGCGAGCGTCCGCCCGACCCGAGCCCCGCCAGCCCAACGTCGGGAAGCTGAACCAGGGGCAACGAAACGAGAGCCGGGGAGGCCGCCGGGCTCGGGCAGGGGGCGCCCCGCAGCCTCCCCGCCCGAACGCCGCCGGCCCGAGCCAGGGCAGCGCCGAAGGGCGGAGCGGGCCCCGCGGAGGCGGACGGGTTTGGCCAAGACACTTACCCCCCCCCCGGCTCGGCCAGGCGCTAGCGAAGGTGCAGCACCGAGGCCCGCCCGCCCCGAGAGGTGCCGCCAGGCGAGCTGGGGCCGGGCTGAGGCCGCCCCCGCCCAGGACCCGCGCGCCGCGCCCCGGCCCGTCTCACCGAGCAGCGCAGCGGCCTGGAGCAGCGCGCGGCCGCCGATCCGAGCCATGGGGGTGGAGCGGGAGGCGCTGGGGAAGCTCCGCGTTGCGGCCGCTGCAACCGGGCGCGAAGGACCCCCGTACACTCACTCCGCCAGTCATATGACTGCTGACGTCACCCGCCCCGCGTCACGTGACCCACCTGCGACTCCGGGACGGGGGCGAGGATCAAGTCTCGCGAGAGGGAGAGTCCCTCCCCCAACCCGGACTCCCACGTGATAGAACGCTGACCCCACAGGGTCGAGGCCGGTGACGTCAGAGAACCCCGCTGTGGCGGGGAGACGACAGGCCGCCGGGCTGCTCCGTGCGCCGCTGGGTCACGCGCCTCCTGGCTGGGCCGCCGTGGGGCTGGGCGCTGCTGACCCGTCCCGCGCGCACCGGCGCTAGTGTCCCTCCCCCAGCGCGAGACCCCTGAACCTGGGCGGCCCTTCCCAGAGCAGGACTAACCCCCCCAGGTGTCGGTCAGACTTGCCCCGGCCAGCCCCACTTGCCAAGGCAAAGCCTGCTTCCCCCGCCCAGGGCTGCCCGGCCCGGCCCGGCTAACGGTGGCGCTGCCAGGAGACGGGCAAGACCCGGTCAAGCTCCCGGGTGCAGTGAGCTAGCTGGAGCTGTAGGAGCCACCCGCCGCAACGCGGGCCGCGTGTAAGGCCCTTGGGCAAGCCCAAGGAGGTGGCGGGCGGTGTTTCTGGGAGCTGGGGGCTGATCCTCGGTGCAGGAGCTGAGAAGTCAGTAGTAAAAGAACAAGGTGTGTGGGCCTGAGAGAAAGTGAGGCCAGGGCTTTTGGGAGGGGCATGCTGGCTGGGAAGGAAGGCAGGGAATTTTGAGCAAGGAGATGGGCTCCTGTTTGATTCCTTCTGTGTGGAGGGAGGCAGCGTGTTGTGCACGTGCTTTGCAAATAAACAGGATTGCAGCAAAAGAATTGTGGATTTCATCGATTTCTTCATGGAAGCAGGCTGCAAGATTATGACGTGGCTACCTGTGATACACTGTACCTTACAGTAGCACCCAATACCCAAATTCTTCATTCGTCTATGTTGTGATAGTTCATGCCAAGTATGCCACGTGAGATATATGAAAGGTCATGATCTGCTGTAACCCATTGTTCTGTCAAAATATGTATCTTGTTAGTGTGACTGAAGTTGAGATTGTGCGGTATGGCTGTTATTTGAATACGTTGTGAGTTTGGGAGTTTCCCAATGCTGGCTTTCTAGTGATGACAACAAAGGAGGTGACCAACAGCCAGGCGGGCATTGAATGATCACCAGCCATTGACCATGAAGGGATTTACAGTTCAATGACAGTTGTGTAAGCACCACATAATGGGGATTGTTCAACTCTGTGACTCAGCAAGGCCCATCATGATGTGCCTGGGCTAGTATTTTCCAGGCACGTGGACTGAGGATATAAAATAAGGGACAGTGGCATGCAATTCCTTCTCCCTACCTACCTATGCTGAAGGCAACAAGAACACTGGGAAGACAAAGACTTGAACTGAAGAGACTGGTCCCAGGCTTAAATTAAAGGGAAAGTCTGCCTATAAAGGATTGTAACCTCCCTGCAACATCCAGTGGGGTGAGAAAAACTGCTCGATCCAAATGCTGCTTAGTTTAAATCCTAAGACTTATTAGACTATGTACTTATTTATTTTCTTTGGTAACTATCGCCGCCCTTTTCTGCCTACCACTTATAATCACTTAAAATCTACCTTTCTGTAGTCAAACTTATTTTAGTGTTTTATCTTAACCAGTGAGTTTGCCTGAAGTGCTTGGGGAATCTGCTCGAGTTACAAAGGCTGTTGCATGTCCTCTTTCCTTTGATGAAGTGGTGATCTAGTTAATAAACTTGCACTTCTGAAGGGCTTGAGCAGTGTAAAATGGTATATTCCTGGGGTTATTTACTGGTGTTTCCCTGTGTATAGCTCATGGGAGTATTCATGCATCTTAGCTGGGTGTGCCTCTGTACTTGGAGGGGTTTGTCACTTGTCACTGGCAGTGTATTGTAAGAGATTCCAGGCTGAAGGGTTAAGGGGACACAGTGGTCCCACAGTTCCCAGTTGTACACCAGGGAGCCTGTCACACCAACCCCTTGGACTAATAAGGGAAAACAGTAATTATACTGAAGTTAAAGTTGAAACTATCTGCCACTTCCTCATCCAAAAATCTGCTTTTAAGAGATTTGCATCATCTCCCAAAACCCAGTAGAAACTCGAGGTTCATTTTAAGATTGAGTCCACTTTATAAAAACAAAAACCACATGTTGGAAACTGAAAAATCACAAGCTTTAACTGAGCTCCCTTAGTTCTGTCAGCCTTTCATTTTCCCTTCTAGCTTTGTATTTAGAGAAGACACAGAACTTACAGTTCACAGGTGACATATTGGAAACATGAGCTAGAGAGCATTCATATTATAGTTGACTTCATACATGTCTGATATCACAATATTCCATCAACATAAATTATGGCTCTATATGGAAAGTTATCTGATGTGGTCTAGCTATTTGGATATAAAGAGACACTAACGTATTGTACAACTCATGGAATCTGTATGCAGTGTTGGTTCCAACATATTAGAGAGACAAGGTGGGTGAGGTAATATTTTATTGGACCAACTTCTGTGTAAACTCAAAAGCGTTTCCCTCTCACTGACAGAAGTTGGTCCAATAAAAGATACTACCTCACCCACATGGAATCTTTGTGAACTATGAGAAATGCCGCAGTCTGCTTTTGCCTAATCAGAAATTGTTAAAGGATAACCCTAAGGAAGGGGTCTATACAATTGCTGTATGATTAAAAGGTATTGAAAGTTTCAAGTCACTGAAGAGATGCTCCTATAATGGACAGATGTATGTTTCTTAGCTCTAGATTAAGAGAAACTAGCTGAGGTTGTTTGGTTGACGTTAACTGCACTTTTGCATAATTAAAAAGAAAGGGTGCGTGTGGATTGTAAAGTGGAATTATATCAGGATTTATCTTTTTCTAAAATTCATAGAATATTTGATGCAGACTTCTTTGGCTGATCTGGTATGAAAAAGGAGCAAGATAGTGTTAGCCAGCGCATACATATGCCACATGAATAGCTCTTATATAAATACTGTGTGTGTATGTGCTGGCTAATCATGCTAAGTTATACAATGCTTATTTTGTTCATTTATGCGTAGGCATGTATCCAGTGATGCCCTGGGAGATGTATAGCGCAGCACTTGGCTTAAGCAAATACAAAAATTGTCAAAAGCTAGATGGACGAGTTTTATGAAACAAAGGTACAATGAAGTACAAGGAAATAATGCAAGATGTAGGAATACTTTGTATTAGGGAGTATGTTCATGCCTCTTAACGTTTGGAATTTAATATTCAAATAAAAGATGGGAAAGTACAAAGAGGCACCAAAGACAAAACTGGCTCATTAAACTTCACGTTCTCTATTACTTGTAAACAGCCATGCTATAAAAGTTGCCTAGTTTAAGGGGGCATTTAGGAAGCACCTTCTCTGTATAAGGTGAACAGAAAGGCACTCTGAGACTTGGATTCCCAGGAATGATTTGGTGATGTATTACTTTTTCATGTACCCTCATGCTTTGTCTTTAGAGAATACATTTGGCTGAGCTTGGGTATTTGGTCTCTTGAACATTCTTAATATCAAGCTGAAGGAACAATCAATTTGTTGGCTATATACCTTTTAGTCAATAGAAATGTGTCATAAATGTTGTCAGATGCTGCAGAGGCAAAGAAGATACAGAGCACAAGACATTCGATCACTTTGTAATGTGACTTTCTCCTGCCTAGCCTGGTTAAAGGAGATCCTCTCTCTCATGCTTCAGCAAGAGCTTTAGAACTATTTGTTTTACCACTGAAATTCTATTGCTAGTTATCTGTGGTATTACAAATAAGTATCAATGCATTGGGGTTGGGTGTTTCTACTTCTAGAACCCCAGGCCTGAGCGCATGTGGGTTTCATGATGCAGGGCATGAAGGAGACTCAGCTCTGCCTGACCCTACATCACGTGGTCACTCTCCACATCATGGATGCCCTTACTAAGTTAATCAGTCCTGGGAGTGAAAACTTTGTGTCCTGAGCTGCTTTTCTACTGCCTTTCTTGGTCTCTTTTAGGTAGTTGAGTTAACAACTACTGTGGCTTACAGCATGTGCCCAGCTGGTGTGCTTCAACATGACCTCTTCCAAATACATGAAGAAATAGTTTCATCTCCTTTTCTTCCTCTGCCCCACCCTTCCATCCCCACCAAAAACAAACCCAAAAAAGCAAAACCACCCCAGAAAACCAGCCCCTCTTGAAATCCCATCCCCCCCCCAAAAAAAAACCCCAAAACAAAACCAGAGCCCAGATTCATAAGGTATTTAACTGTTAATTGTCAGTTGAGATCTTCTTTTATCCTGATTCACCACTGCAAGAAGCTAAACTGTGGTGGAAATCATTGTAAAGCTGGTACTATATAGTCAGACAATTATTACAGTATTACTATAAGCCATTTATATTATAGTGGCATAGAGACTGTACAACCTTCAGTCTCTATGTCACTGCAACCAAAAATCTTCATTGTGATGCAAACACAAGGAATCATACTGAAACCAACTCATTTCACATAAGCCACTAAACAGTAATGACTCCGGTCACAAATGTATTTGTTTTAAAATGCTTATCCATTTGCTTGGGCTGCAAAAATTCTAATAATAAAGAAGATTCTCAAAAATCATCTTTTTTTTTATTGCTATAGCAGTGAGTAATTTGGTTAACAAGTACACAGCTACAGGTATAGGGTTTTTTTGAATTACATAGCTCAGAATTCTGACAATAACATTGCTTCCACAGGCACAGCAATTTCATTTGTTGATGAAAATATATCTTCTAGTAATCTTCAATTTTTGTTAACGATTTTTGTTTGTTTTAATCAAACAACACTGCTCAGGAAGTTAGAATTTATATTTTGGGTGAACATCAGGGAGATAAGGTATAGCACATTGTTCAAATAGCATATATTATCGGCTTACTGTCCACCATTGACAAGTCTTTAGTCTAATGAAACTTCTGCCCATTACACTTCTGGTTTTAGTACATACAGCTTTTTATTTTAAAACCTCAAAAATACCAGTATATTTTAGCAAGCTGACTGGCTGGTTGTGATGTGAATAGAAAATAAATCAATTAATTAAAAGGCAGGTCTGCTAATTAATACCCACTGACAGATTAAGTGCCAGATTCACATGGTCACTAAGAAATTAATATTTAATACAGATCAAAGAGGTTTTATTTAAATTAACTGAAGATATAAATATTAAAACAAGTTAAAATATAAGTCTATATTAAATAGCTTTTAAATATATTTATTGTACTAAACATACAATGTGGAGTTTGGTTTCTAACACAGAGGAAAGGGAACAAAAATAATTCAAAGAATGCAATACAATTAGTGACACCAGATGACAGAATGAGGACTTTAATATTGAAACCAACAAGAGGTCAGCTTTTAGCAATGCATACTTAAGAAGGGGTGAAGGATTTATAATTTATGCACAAAATCACATTACATAAATTTAGTAAGTTATTTTCAAGAAAATATTGCTTAGTTAAATTCTCATTAGGCCATGATCAAAACACCTTTGGTAGCTTTTAATCAGAATGAAACACCATTATGCAAATCCTGTAAAATAAAACAGAGGCTTGTAAATATTACCACAAAAAAGGATCTTCCTTATAGTTGCAATTATCTAACAGATCTACATGTCCTTCATTCTTTAATTCAGATCAACTTACATATATACAGTATGTAACAGAGAACTCACAAAATCCTTTAGTCTCTCAAGACAAAAATCTATGCTTTCACAATATCAAGACTGTAAAAGCCTTTAAAATCTTCTCTTCTTGTGTAGAGTGCACTGCACAGTAATTATCCTTTATGTATCTCTAAAGGCAAAACTATTTTACTGCAGTTTTACATAAACAGTGATACAAATCAGTTACCTTTCAGCAAAAAATTCCACAAATGAATACATTAGCTAAGTAATCAGACAGCTCATTACAGACATTTTAACACAGTTGTCCTCTTGGCACTTCGAAGATTTTACTTCAAAACCCGATTTATCCAAACCAGACTGAAGTTTAGAACTATTTTGAAAGAAAATTAAACAAACATGACAACAACAGTTTTGTGGTGCATAATTTCAAAAATTCACTGAGCGTTCACCACTGAGTGTTTATCAAATGAGAGGTTTTAAAATATACCCAAGTAATTTTTGTAGCTAAAGAATGCAGCATTAAGGGTCTTTATGGGTGTGCAGTCATGAACAATTACATATGTAAGCCAGACTTGCATCTGTCTCAGAAAAATATACAGAATTTTTTTTTTACCTTCCCATCCAACTTCAAAAACTTAATTTTAAACAAACTCGAAGAAAAAAATCTTGAACTCAAAAGAACAAATGGAAGAAACTAAAGAAATAAAAATGTGCCATTTAAAATCACTAAGGAGTCTTGACAAGGATGATCCAAGAAACATTTCCTTTGTTTCTCATCCACACCAGTGCATGCAACTGGTTGAATAGTATACATCAACTTGAAATCTGGTAAAAGTAGTCTGGAAAGAGCATAGGTATTCATTGTCCTGAATACAAATTCTGGTGGGTTTTGTTTCAGTTTTTTAGGGAAAAAAGAGTTCTCTCCATTATGCAACATAGTGGTATTGATTGGGGTTGTCTTTGTCTCTCTCCATATAGTCTCTATCTATGAGAGATTCAATCCTTTTTTTCAAGTCTCCAGGCTATAAGAAAAAGTCAAATTGATATATTTAGTAATGCAAATAAAATATAAAGTAATTTTATTTTCAGTCCCACTATAGTAAAATGAGGACAGTAATGTTTGTTTTAAAAATTGGCAACTATAAATTATGTAACAAAATACATCAAATTAAAAATGCATTTTAAAATATAAACTCCTGGTAAAACCTGCTGACTTTTTTGTTCCCCATTGTTAAACAAAACATATTTTAACATTTGGATCTTTGATTTTGATTCAACCATTAAATCCTACACAATTTACTAATTTTCTCATCTTTTACCAGGGATATGAAAAATAGAAAAATTAATAAAATCAGGTATTTTAAAACAATTCTAGTATGGCTTGAAAGAAAATTAAGTTCATTTACCTTTACTGGAAATTTAAGCTGATTATACAATTCAGAAACAAGAAGATTATGACAGAGTGTCTTTCTCATCTTCATTATTCGTACAATAGCAGCATCAATCTGATATTGCCTATCTTGAAACACTCTTTCAGTTGTGCTAACCTGTTCCTCGACCTAAAGGATAAGGCAACATGCATCAAACCATCTTTCATTGCCAATTCCTCTGTCTCTGAATGTTTGGTTAAGCTTTGGGAAAATATATAAGTAATGTGTGGAAGGAAGCAATATTCATTTGTTCTTCTCTTTCTAACAGACAATCACGCATGCCTAGAAACAGGGCTCTGGAATATCCTAATGTTGTTAAAGAAAACCAAGGATACAAATTAAGCATATGCAATGCAAATTCACATATTTTTATGAAAAGTTAACTTGATAAACCAAACTACAATTAAACCAACAGTATTTCATTAATTAAAAAAATACCTCAATACAGATAAGGTTTCTATGGAACCCTAATGTATAGGGCCTTCTGAAATAAAGAATCATTCCAGGACTATACATTTCAAGGGGTTGGGTATGCTAAAGGCAAGAAAAACAACTGGACATGCTAATTAAAAGATGTCAATCATGCTGACCCCAATAGTTGAGATCCATTCCCAAAGACATTCACAGCAACTGAGAGGATGTAACCCTCTTCCTTCCAAACAAAACCAGTCAATGTGTTACTTTTGTTCTGTTCAGTCAATGTAATGGCAATACTTTTACTGCATTGTCCATATAGTTAAGATGTATTGACAGGTACATGAGGTCGCATCAATTTAGGACACAAACAGACTACCAAAGAGATTAGAAATATTACTCCCCTCCCAGAAAAATATTGCTGGAATGCAGACACTATCAATTCAGTCAGTACGTGTAGGTAAGTCAGTCACAGTCTCAGTTTAATCAAAATAGATGCAAAGAACAAGAGTATTTTAATACATACTGTTTCTTTCATCTGGATTTGATTGATCTTTATTCTAAACAATTTATGCTTGAAGTCACCATTAAAGATGAATTTGTCTCCATCTTCTACATCTTTGCCTTTTGGATTTTTAATCAATACTCGTGCTTTCCCACAGGCCAAAGACTGCAAGGTTCTTCGTAATTCACTGTCCTCTGTAAATAGGTTAAGAATAAAAGCTGAAGAATACTGACATTTGAAATTGTTAATTTATAAATACAATTTAAAAAACATTCCTCCCTTTCCAATGTGTTGCTAATTCTTCTAACTCATTCCTAATTATGCAATGTCATTCACAACTTTAACAGCCCAAACCTGCAGATCAGACTCATATGTAAGCATTTCAACACTGTACAGGACATAAACAAAGACATGGCTCCAGCCGCAAGAAGTTTACAATACAAAGACAAAGATCAGACAAGAATGTACTTGGAGACTTAAGAGATTTTTTTTTTTAAAAGTAAATTGTATTACCCTGTGCTTCATCAGTGGGTACTGTGATGGTATGAGTATGTTCTAAGGTGAATATTATGTTAAAACACAGCTGTTGATGCTACCAGGAAAACATTTATAAAGTAAAAACAATACAATATGGAAGAATTAGAAAACAAGGAATGTTATAATGAATCTTAATATGTAAAGTACCAAGTCAAAAGCAATTCAGGTGTTCGGGAAAAGAAATGTACTAATACACTAGACTTTTAAAAACTCTGTGAAGACTGTTCAAATCCTGCACATTTCAAAGTGAATGTACATTTTGTTGTTCCCAGCCTTTAATATTATCCACAATATAAAGAACACTATGAAATTCGTTAGGATAGCACTATGTGCAGACCTATGAACTGAAATAGCAAAGATTTTGCAAGCTAGTGTTGAGTAAAAAGAGAACATTATTAGGTCTAGAATTAGCCCTACTAGTTAGAGAATAGTTTAGCTTTCACAATCCTGCAATACCACCATTAAGAAAACCCTTGTATTGCTTCTTTCATGTACGGGAGCAGATGGACAATTATTTACAAAAATATTTTTCAAAAATATTAGACTGCAGTAACTAAACAATAAGCACTTCTATATTGTATTTTTGAAGCACTATAAAGAATGGTTATTCTCCATTAATTTTGGTTCTTCAAGATGTGTTGTCCACATGTAATTCCACCTCAGGTGTGCATGTATCCCAGGAGCATGATTGGATTGTTTTTGAGTATCAGTGTCTGTTAGGGCCAAAGCTGTGCCCTGCACACTCTGGGTATGTCGACACAACAAGTTAAGCCCATGTCTGAGTCCAGGCTCAAGGCAAACCCTCCCCCTCCCCCTCCCCCTTGTGTCCACACTGCAAATGTGCTAGCATAGGACTCAGACCCAGGACCCCAGGACCTTGGAGGATCCAAGCCTGTGTTAATCTGGGACCTAAGGTCTGAGAGCCCTATTGCTTTCCCGTAGGCACCGGGCCCCAGCTTAACTCAGGTCCCAGAAGTCCTCCGAATGTATCCCAGAGTTCCTGGGAAGCACCGTTACTGTCTGGCTGAGCCTGCTCCCTCTTCCTGCTTCGGCAGCGGCTCCTCCTTGCTGCTGTGTGAAGCTTGCCCAGAGCAAGGACCAAAGTTGACAGGTGAGAGGCGGCTCCTGGCCGCCAGGATGGGTCATCCCTCCCTACGCAGTGCTGTCCCCCTACCCTCCAAAGCAGGCTCTTGCAGTGGTGCTGGAACAGTTTGTACAGTGGGGATGCTGAGAGCTATTGAACCAAACTGTAAACCCAGTATATGGTGGAAACTACTTCAAGCCAGAGGGTGCAGGAGCACCCCTAGTTCTAGCACCTATGGACACTTGGTCATGCTCTGCTCTCTGGCTCTTGCTCCTGGCCCTACCCAGGGCTGTGTGTACAGGCAGTGTGCACTCTGAAGGCAGTGAGTGGGAGCCAGCCCCCAAATTTCCCTGCTGCCTCTCAGAGATCACTTATCTCTGCCTCCCGGGGTACAGCAGAGGCAAGGATAAGGGGTCCTCGGGAGGAAGGGAAGGCTAAGTATATTGCACCCCAAGCGCTGGGGATGCAGTTCATCACTCTGCAGCTGGCAGCAGCCAGGCTGGGGTATGTGGGTGTTTTTCCTCTGATACCTTCAAAACAAAAACAAAGAAAAACACCTTCATTGAACTTCGCATTTTAAAAATTAAGAGTTGCAAAGTTTCATTTTAATAGTTTGACCACCATGGAGACTGATGTCCTAATTATCCTCAGAAGAGGTGCAAATAGGTATTTTCCTACTAACATGACTCAGCCTAGAGCTGGAGAGCCCCATTCTTAGATTAGATGGTATTTTGGTATAAAGCCTCACATTGCATTAATTCTACTGAGACAGCTGCCAAAGGAGATAATTACGCAGTTTATGTATTTATGAGCACCTGAGTCCCATCAATAGCACCTCACAGTTAGGAAACAGGATGGGCAGTTGAGTCCCACTAACTCTAGGCTTGCACTGCTATGTAGACATAGCCTCTCTGGTGCTCCATAGAAGAGGATGTAAAGGGTGAGTGGTTGCAACAGCCCTTCAGTTCCTTCAACAAAACAGAATCCAGCTGATACAGGACTGTAGTGTGAATGTGTGTCAGGGATGGTGATAAGAGAAAGACTGCTTTAGTTTGGGGCCGCTCTGTACAATCCCATAGGGTGGCTCTTGCGTCTTTTGAAGTGTGAAGATCTTTAGTGTGGAAACTGAAAAGGTTGCAGCTTTTGAAGGATAGGTCCTTGATGGTTGTGTAGACCTCTTTGGGAACACTGCAACCAAGAGTCCCTATGCATAGTAATCGATGTTGCCATGGTGGAGCTGTATCTGAGGCATCCAGAGTGACTTGTAAGGGAGGAGCAAACCAATTATCCTTGTATCACAACAGCTTTGAATTCCTCCTTGTGCTCCTGTGAGAGTCTTGAACTATTACACTTGATCACAATTCAAGAAGTTCTATTTAGCCAGAAATGCTCAGTAGCTCAATATGGGCATTTGTAAGCTGGCCTGAGGAACAGGTCTTGCACTGCAAAAGAACTCTTAGTTTCTTAGGGCTCTTGTGCCATGGTGTGATTTTAGGTGTTTCCTACTGTTTGGACCTCTCATAGACAACTTCAATTACCCAAGAATCCCGGTGTGGGGTAATTATAGAAATACCCAAACTCCTTTGAGGGGACTTGGTAGCACCTATCTGCCTTACTTGAAGTGGGTGTCACCGAAGCTGCGTTCTGTCATAGGTCTCCTGCTAGTTCCAACAGGCCTTCATTTATTGGCATTACCAGACTACCAGAGTTTGAGGAGCGCAGGATGCCCAGAAGTTTGTGTGTTTTCCTGCATTTTCTCTGGCTGTGTTGGAACAGTTAGGGAGATGTCATCTTCGCCTGATGAGGCTAATATCACCATTGAGATAGGCTGAACATCTGACTCTTGCAGACCATCCTGTATGTCTTGGTCCTGATGTTGAGGTATATAGTGGACCAGCTGACCTTCCTGAGGTGGATTAAGAAGGGATACATGGCTTTGGAGGCAAGAGACCCAGTGAAGTCTTTCTACTGGTTTGCATCACTGAAACAGCTCAACATGGCCATGATTGCTTAACCTAGGGATATGGAGAGAAGGAAGATACCTTGAGGGGTTCAGGGATGTCCTCTGGGCTCCCCATTGGAGTAGCTTGGGTCATAGGGAGGAGAATGTGGCAAGTATGTGGGTGACATCTCTCCATTTTGCTCAGATGTGGAGAAGGAACATATTTTCTTCTGAGGCTGAGCAATTCTTTCAGGAGTTCTACTGGACCCAAGGGTATCCTGCACAGGAACTGAGATGGCAGATCCGGATGGCATCAAGACTAGGAGCTTCCAAGTAGCTGTCTGCAATGGTGACTCCAGCAAGTTGGTTACTGTCAAGTCACTCGGTACTGTGACTCTCATCTGGACTGAGAGCTTGTCCTCCGTATCAGCTGGTAGTATGGTGGGTGCTATGAACAATGGTGTGGAGCACTCTAGTATCAATACAAGGACTTGGATGCCAGTGCTGGGTGCATCAATGCTGGGTGTTTTGTGACCAATGCATTAGTACTGGTAGAGGCAGAAACAGGCTCCTAAAGTAGTGCTGAGGTCATCTAGATACAAAATGGGGCAGAGACATGCCTGGGATTCAATCTGGGCCTTGAACTGCCCCCTGCTTTGGACCTAATGAGTGCTGATGAGGGAAATGTGTGTCTCCAATGAATCACACTGACAGCAATGTTCTTTCCTCCCTTTCTCCTCAGAAGATTGAACTTAGGATCGTTTAGAAGCTCACTGACTGCTGTCAACAAATGGGTCCTGGAACTCAAGGTAGATCTGGGGTATACGGAAGTATTCACAGAAACTATCTGAGCCAGTTTGGCTGTTGTCTTCTCCTCAGGCTCATATAATGCTCTTACGGCTCTCTCCAAGACAAAGCTTTCAGTAGGATTCCCTTTCTTTGAGAGTCCTCTTTGGGGAAAAAAAGGAAAAATATCAAGCACTTTATCTCATGTATGTGCTTCACAAAGGCAGAAGAGGCATATGCAGTGTCCAGTATTGACAGGAATACCTACCTGACAAGAGGGACAATACTTGAATCCCAGAGATTTCAACTGCGCTATATCCAGGGGGCCCAGTAGTGAGAGCATCTCCAAAGTTGAAGACCTTTGTCTTCTCTTTTTCTTTAAAAAATGCCAAAAGGTTTAACTATAATAAACTAAATATATTAAGGTACACTAACTGAAAACTAGAGAAAGCAAGCACACAGTGTGCAGAGATGCGGACACTGCAGAGTGAAAAATAACTGGACGGTGATTGTAGCTCCTCTGCCCTTTATGTCTTCAGTTATGGAGTGCCACAGGGCATGTGGGCCAAAGGCACAGATTCAACAGGCATTGGTATACAAAAAAAATTCAATCTTGTGCCCATGGGGTACATGTGCACCGGAAGTGGAATACACGAGGACAATCACTCAAAGATTATATTAATTCTAAACCCCTCTTCCCAAACCAAAACTAATGCAGTTGTTCTAAAAAGGTCATTTTTAAAGTATGATATTTGAAATTACAATAGAAACTTGACAATCTGCACATTTTATAATCTGCACAGAAAAAAAATGGTCTCTCTCTACTTCTCAAAGAATTCAAAATGCTATAAGTGAGGTCTTATGTTATTAAGAATGCACAAGCTTTACAAAATATACTACAGATCATTTACTAATACATTTATAAAGTATCAATGTTATCTACCAATTATTAGAAGCACATTTTGCTTATCTTTTTGGTATTTACATGCTCACCAATTCACAAATGTCCTAACAGCCATGTAAAAATTACTGAAATTAGCAAAATTCTGCTTTACTTAAAATTAGACTCACACATCCAGAAGCTATACAATGAAAGAAAATTATGATTGCATGAAGTAATTTTTCATACCTACACCAGTAGCCATTCTAATCTCTTCAAAAATAAATTCATCTCCTTCATTAAACATAAGTAGCACTAACGTCTGGAAGAGTGACACGTGAAACTCTTTCTTTCCCTGCAAAGGGAACAAAAACACCAAGTAATTATAAATGATTTCTAGAACCACGCATAATATTTAGAGTATCAACTGTATCCTATACAGTATTAAATGTCAAAAAGAAAGAATGGTTACTTACCTTCTAACTGTTGTTCTCTGAGATGTGTTGCTCATGTTCATTCTGAATGGAGGTGTGTGCATGTGCTGGAAGTTTTTCCCCTAGTGGTACCCGAAGGGCCAGCTCTAGCACCCTCTGCAGCGGTGCACGTATGCGCTTGCATATATGGTGCTGCCGGCCCCCTCCCTCTCAGTTCCTTCTTGCCGGAACTTCGACGCAGGCATGAGAGGGTGGGTTGTGGAATGGACATGAGCAACATATCTCGAAGAACAACAGTTACGAGGTAAGCAGCCATTTCTTCTTCGAGTGCTTGCTCATGTCTATTCTGAATGTAGGTGACTCACCAGCTGTACCTTTGGAAGTGGGTGGAGTTCACAGCTGTGAAAATTGCAGAACTGCTCTGCCGAATCCCACCTCGTCCCAAGCTTGCTGCATGATGGCATAGTGGGATGTGAAGGTATGCAGAGATGACCACGTAGCGGCCCAACAAATATCCTGAATAGGTACATGTTCCAGTTAGGCTGACTAGTCTCTAGTGGAATGAGCTGATTGGAATGCTGGAGGCGCAGTCCCGGAATGTTCATAGCAGGCGCGATTGCAGGCTGTGATCCAGGACGAGTCTCGCTGTGTGGAAAGTGGTTTGCCCTTCATCCTATCCGCAACTGCTACAAAGAGCTGCGTGAAGCGGTGGAACAATCTGGTCTTATCGATGTACAAGGCCAGAGCCCTCCTTACATCGAGTGAGTGCAGACACCTCACTTCACCACAGCTGTGAGATTTAGGGCAGAATGCCGGCAAAAAGATGTCCTGGTTAACATGAAAGTAAGAGACTACCTTAGGGAAGAAGGTCGGATGAGGGTAGAGCTGGACTTTATCCTTGAAAAACACAGTATAAGGCAGCTCTGAGGTCAGGGCCTCAATCTCCAAAACCCTGAATGCAGAAGTGATTGCTACCAAGAATGCCACCTTCCAGGACATATGCATGAGTGAGCAGGTGGCCAACGGTTCAAAAGGGCAGAGCAGTGAGCTGAGACAGGACAAGGTTCAGGTCCCACTGGGGAACTCTCTCTCTAATCTGAGGGAAGAGTCTTTCCAGCCCCTTGAGAAATCTAGAAGTCATTGTAAAAGAGAAGACTGATCTGCCCTGAATCAGTGGGTAGAACACCGATATTGCTGCCAGGTGGACTTTCACCAATGAAAAGGCTAAGCCTCCCAGTTTCAAATGAAGCAGGGAGTTCAGGATTGTCTGTACAGAAGACTTTGTCGGCGACACCTTGTGATCAACCTCCCAGCAGGCAAAGCGCTTCCACTTTGCTAGGTAGGACGCTCTAGTGGAAGGCTTTCTGCTTTCCAGCAGCACGCTCTGGACCTGGGCCGAACAGTATCGCTCTTCTCCGCTCAGCCACAAAGCAGCCAAGCCATCAGATGTAAGGAGGTGAAGGAGCCAGCTGTTGTCCTGGGAGATGAGATCCAGGCACGGCGGTAGAGACCACAGCCAAGCCACAGAGAGGTCTTGCAGCATTCCAAACCAGTGCTGCTGAGGCCATTCCGGGGCTACCAGAATGACTCAAGCATAGTCTCTCGACTTTCACCATGACTTTGTGCACCAACGGTATTGGGGAAACGCATACATGAGACCCCTCGACGCTGAAAGGAGAAATGCATCCAAGAGGGAGTCAGTCATTCTCTAACCCCAAGAGAGAGAAGAAGTGGGCACATTTCTGTTTTCCCTGGTAGCAAACAGGTTCACCTGGGGAACTCGCCACCCTTGTAAGATGCGGTGGCTATCTCCTGGTGGAGTGACCACTTGTGGCGAGAGCAAAAGGACCTGCTCAAACAATCTGCTAGGGTATTCTTCAGCCCCAGCATATGGACTGCTTCTAGGATAACGTTGTGCTCCACACAAAAGTCCCAGAGACATATGGCTTCCTGGCACAGGGCTGGGGACCTGGCTCCTCCTTGCCTGTTGATATAATATATTGCCGTTGTGTTGTCCATGAGTACTCTCACTATTCTGTTGGACGGATGAGGCTGAAACACCTTGCAGGTCAGCGTGATGGCTGTGAGCTCCTTGACAGTTATATTCGCGCTCAGCTCCTCCCTCGACCAACAACCTTGCATCCTCAGGGTCCCCAGGTGGGGCTCCTACCCAAGGTCTGAGGCATCCAAGATGAAGGACTGTGTTGGCTTTGGGCCATGAAGGAAATTCTTGCCAGTACCTGACCGGGGTTTGTCCACTGCTCTAGAGAGATAAGTATGTGGAAGGGAATTGTGACCACCCTGTCCAAGGGATGTCTTGATGAGGAGTATACCGTAGCCAGACACATTTGGAATGGCCACAAGCAGAGTCTCGTGGCAGATTGTGTAGGTACAAGCCGCCATATGTCCTAGCAGACTGAAGCATACCTCACCGTGGTAACTGGGTAGCCCCTTAGGCTGGCTATAAGCTTTGTCATTGCCTGGAATCTGGCAGTGGGCAGCAGTACCCTGGTTTGTACAAAGTCTAGGATTGCCCTCATGAACTCTATTCTCTGAACTGGATTGAGTAACGACTTCTGTTAGTTTATTAACAGGCCCAGCGACTGGCATGTGTCTCTCACGATCTGCATGTCTCAATGGCCTCTGATAAGCCAATCATCCAGGCAGGGGAAGACCTGCACCTCCTTATGCCTGAGGTGGGCTGCTACCACTACCATACACTTGGTAAAAACGTGGGGAGGCCATATTGTAAGACTGCAAATTGGAAATGCTGCACAACTACTGTAAATTGCATGAATCTCCTGTGGCCCCAAAAGATAGTGATATGGAAGTAAGTGTTCTTTAAATCGAGGGCAGCAAACCAGTCACCCAGATCCAGTGAGGGAATGATGGCTGCTAAGGAGACCATGCAAAACCTTAACCTTTTGTGAAACTTGTTCAGGGCCCACAGGTCTAATGTGGGCCTGAGGCCCGCTTTCACTTTGGGGATCAGGAAGTACCTTGAGTAGAACCCTTTTCCCCTCAGGCTGAGAGGAGAAACGGCTAACCTCCACCTTCCCTAACTGTATGAGGGCTTGAACCTTCTGGATGAGGAGTTGCTCATGAGAGGGGTCCCTGAAGAGGGACAGGGAAGGAGGGTGGGACGGCAGGATTGAAGTGAACTGGAGGGTGTAGCCAGTAGCCACCGTGTCCAAAACCCAAAGGTCTGACATAATTGCCCTCCAGGCCAGAAGGAAGGGGACAAGGAGAGAGGCAAACGGGCAGGAGACTGGATCTTGGGCACGAACTGGTCAGTCATCCTCAGGCGCATCTTCAAAAGCCTTTCTTTCTGCCTGAGGAATGGCAACTTGGACTTGGCTTTGATGATAATGCCGGTGAATTGCCCTGGCAGCATTTGTAACCTCTGTTTCTTCTCCTGTAGAGCTCTCCTCTGGATTGTTCTCTGAAGCACTGCTGCTGTGAAGGCCCAAAGTGCCTTCTTGACAAGGACGGGGTATAAAGGCCTAAAGATCGCAACGTGGTTCTCGAGTCCTTTAGACCATGCAGCCTGGAGTCCATTTGGTCTCCGAACAGAGCAGTGCCATCAAACAGGAAGTCCTAGAGGGAGTGTTGTACCTCCATGGAGAGACCAGATGACTGAAGCCACGAGGCCCTCCTTTATACACAGTGGAGGCCATCACCCGTGCTGCCAAGTGTGAAGCTACCTGTAGTGAGGCCCTGGCCACAGTCCTACCCTCCTTCAGGATAGCCTTGAAATCCTGCTTTGAGGGCTGGAAGAGGGAATCGGTGACTTTCTCAAGCAACTGCCATATGTTAAGGTGGTATTGCCCCAGCAACACCTGCTGGTTAGCTACCCTTATCTGCAAGCTTGCCCTTGAATAAATTTTTTGTCCAAATACGTCTATCTTTTTTGCCTCTTTATTCTTCAGTGTAAAGTGCATTTGCCCTTGCCTGTCTTGCTCATTTGCCACTGCGACCATCAATGAGCCCGGAGCTGGGTGGGTATATAAATATTCCAACCTCTTAGACGGCACGTAAAATATCTTCCCTGCCCACTTGGATGTATGGGGCAGAGATGCTGAGGTCTGCCACAAGGTCTTAGCCAGTGTGACCACTGCGTCGTGCACAAGGAGGACCATTTTAGGAGGAGCTGCAGGTACCAGGACTCCAAAGAGTTCATCTACTGGTTCTTTGAGCTCCTCTATCTTAAGGCCCAGGTTAGCCGCTACCCTTCTCAGCAAGTCCTGATGTGCCCAATAATTGTCCAGCAGGGTCTGTGAAGGGCCTGCTATTGCCTGATCTGGGGAGGACGAGAAAGAGGCCGGCAGTTGAGGGGGTGCAGGCACCTTTTCCCGAGATGGGGTAGCCACCAACAGGCTGCCTCACAACTCCTCATGGTCTGAGTCAACGTCCATGGTTGGTGCCATAGTGATGTTCTTTGAGGAGTGTGGCACCGAAGCTCCCATAGAGGAAAGTGGATAAGGCACCTCAGGGCGGGGGAACCCCCAGGGGTTCCAGTACTGCAAGGACCCAGACCACTGTCCTTGCAACCATTATCTCATCTGTGGCAGCATGGGGACAGACACAGCCGGCTTCAAAGCTTGTCTCCTCGTGGGAAGTACCATTTCATCTCTCAAGCTGGGAAGAATGCTCCAGTGACCACTGGGATGCCAACCTCATTTGCTTATCCAACTCCCGGTGTCGAAGAGCCAGTGCTGGGGAGCGGTAACCAGAGCCAGATCATTGTTGATGCCGCAATATCATCTTGTCCTTGGGTTTCCTATAAGGATTTGCGTGGTGCCATGGTTCTGGTGCACTGCTGCACACCGGTGATATACAACGCTTGGGGCTCAGAGAATTTCGGGATCCCAAAGGGCGCTGACACTCAGTGGATCGGTGTTGATGTCCCAGAGACTGGTGCCTATTACTCGGCGACCAGTGGATCGACCTCGATCTGTCCTGGTGCAGCTCTGGGGACCAGTGCCAAGAGCCTGATGAGTGTCTGGAGGTCGATGAAGTGCGGCCCGCGGACAAGGACCAGGGCCATTGCGCCAATGTCAGCGTCCCCCTTTGTGAACCCTCAGTTGGGGTGTCCATTCCTTGGTGCACTGACCTACCCTCTCGCAGCGTAGGTGACACCGGCAATACCAACAGGCTCATCAACGCCTGGAACACCTCAGGCATGGAAAGGAGCAACAGGCCTCTGCCGCTCTATGGAGTTGGCAGCGGTGCAGTAGCCGAACTCAACACCCATCTGGGCGGAGACCCTTTCCAGGCTTTCTTAGCTGGCTTCAGCACTGACAAATGCTCCCTCTCCAAGTGCGCCTTCTTCTGGTACTTCTTCGGCACCAGGGATGACAAGCAGTGTAAGTGGAGCTCCGATGCTGGAGGAGCGCTTTTCAATGGGGCCGTGGTACTTTGTCCCAAGTCTGATCTCGTCCCCGACGCCAGTCTGAGTGCCGCTTCAATCAGAAGGGCCTTGAGTCTTATATCTTGGTCCTTCTTGGTTCTCAAGCAAAAGCTCTTATAAATGTTGCACTTCGTGGAGAGGTGGGCTTCCCCAAGCATCTCAGACAGCTCTGATGCGGGACGCTCAGTGGCATAGGCTTCTTACAAGAAATGCAAGGCTTGAATCCTGGGGACTGGGGCATGCCCCGACCCTGGGAGCTTCCTTAGCTGTGAATCTAGCTAACTACTAACTAATAATTTTCTAGAACTTTGAAACTATATACACTGGTACTAAATAGATAGAAAACCACTATGAAGACAGAGACTTGAGAGACCAAGAGAGTCATTTCAGCACTGTCACGGGGGGGGGGGGTAAGAAGGAACTGAGAGGGAGGGGGCCAGCAGTGCCATATATGCAAGTGCACATACACACTGCTGCAGAGGGCGCTAGAGCCAGCTCTACTGGTACCTCTAGGGGAAAAATTTCTGGCACCGATGCATGTGGTGCGCATACACCCCTACATTCAGAATGGACATGAGCAAGCACTCGAAGAAGAACTCTGTTGACAAATTGTATAATCTACAGGTTATTTAACAAATAGCTTCTAGATTAAGAGAAATGTGTATTTAATAGGATTCTGCTGCATGATTATGTATCGTAGAATGTAGTGCCAAGGAAACATAGCAACTGCAAGACAAATTACAAAAAAAACCCCATCCTGCACATTACTTTGGTAGTGTAGTGCACCAACAGGATACCTGCATAGCCCAACATTAATCTAACAGCATTTTCTTCTAGACACACACAATGGGTGAAATCCTGACTCCAATGAAGTGAATGGCAAAACTCTCATGGACTTAAATGAGGCCAGGATTTCACCCAATGTGTTGTTTAATAGAGATGAGCAAACTAACATGAAAGATACCAGTATCAAATAAAACTTAACAGAAGACCAAAAAATTCTCTTTAATTCATGCAATTTTGCAGCAACAGGTTTATCAAGTGTGATGTTTGTAAAATTAGACAATGGGAAAGACATTAATAATTAAAGATTGCTATGCACATACAAACATTTTAAGTCTGTTGTCAATTACAAACTTGTCCATCATCTTAATTTTACATTAGGGTTACCATACAGCTCAGTTTTCCCTGACATAGGGTACGTCTACACTGCAGACTGAAGTCGATTTACTTTAAATCAACTTTCACCCACCAAATTTTAAAAGTCGCAGGAGCATGATCACACCATGCTCCTGGCGCTGGGCTCTTGTATCCCCACTTGCCATGCTTGGGTCAACATTCAAAACTAGCTGCAGAGGCTTTTGGGAAGCTTGTCATCCTCCCATGATGCAGTGTGCTCCCTCCCTGTCCCAAACAAACTGCAAACGCTTTTTCGTGCCATTTTTCTATGCCTCATGCATGCCATTGCTGGAGAGACATGAAGCCCACTCAGCTCTGCACTATCATTGTGAGCACCACAAATACCTCACAGCTTATCCTGCAGTATTTTCAAAGGCGAGAGAGGAGATATTTCCTGTTTATGTGGCCATGTTACAGCAGAGTGTGAATGTCCAGAGCGGTCACAATGGGACATTATGGGATACCTCCTAGCGGCCAATGGCTTCAATTTACATTGCGCTCTGCCTACACTGACGCAAAATTGACCCATGGAATTTGAATTCAGTGTTATGCCACTTGCAGAAATGCTTTTATTAGGTCAACTTTTACCATGCTTTAAATCAATGGAACTTATGTGCCAGTGGAGACGCACACTTTCATGGGTTGACGTAAGCGGTGTTATATTGCCCTCCATTGCCAGTGTAGATCAGGCCACAGCCTCTTTTTTGAGCCTCTTTTCTCTGTCCAGACAGATTTTTCAAGTAACAGGAAATATGCAGGGTTTCTGCAAAGCAGACAAGCTGTAGCTCAGAAAGAGCCTTGATTGGTCTGTTTCTCAACTGGTCCATTCCCTTGCAAGCCACAGTTGCTGGATCCTGCCCATTCAGGCCCTGGTTCCCAGCTCCAGGGAGGGGTTCTGCAGGGAGGCGGTGATTGATGGCTTTCACTGCATCCTGGGCTTGTGCCAACTGCCCTGCCCCTGTGACAGGAAGAAACCCTGCCCCCCACCTCCCATCCAGTGAGTACCATCCCCACAGGTACCCCCTACAGCACCCTCAACTATACCTCTGCACCATCAACTGCCTCCTCTGGCAATGTTCTCTTTTTGGGACCCTGAAATATGGTAACCCTGCTTGACATGATTGCATGGCTCTAAATTCTGTATTTAGAACTAGTCGTCATTGACATCAGAGTTAAATGCTGTTTGTTTGTACTCCGGTACAATGAGGTTGTTATTGATGAAGATATCTCATGAGACAGAACAAAAGCTATGTTAAGGAACATTTCAGTTACTTAAAACTTTAATCAGTTAACAAGCATTTAAATTTAACCACATTAATTACATGATACCACTGATCCTTTTCAGCATGGTTTTGTAATAGCTAAGCCTAATATTCTATCACTACGTAATTCCTTCAAAATACTATTAAAAAATTTCCCGCCTCACACTTTTAGTTTCCTGCCTGCTACCTGCTTCTCTTCATTAGTGAATGAGACGTTTTATTGAGCCACAACAGTCACTGTTGAAAGATGTTTCACAGTAGAGTCTTAACTAAAATACCACATTCTAAATAAATACAAGGAAGAAAAACCACATTTTTCTAAATATTTAATATAGAATAATAGGTTTGTAGGACTGGAAGAGACCCCGAGAGGTCATCTTGTTCAGTACCTGCACTTATGGCAGGACCAAGCATTACCTAGACATCTCTCTGACAGGTATTTGTCTAACCTGTTCTTAACAATCTCCAATGATGGAGATTTCCACTACCTTCCTAAGCAATTAATTCCAGTGCTTATCTACACCCTGACATTTAGGAAGTTTTTATAATGGCCTACCTAAACCGCCCTTGCTGCAATTTAAGACCACTTCTGCTTGTCCTGCCCTCAGAGGTTAAGGAGAACAATTTTTCTCCCTTCTCCTTGTAACAAACTTTTATGTACGTGAAAACTTATGTTCACCCTCAGTCTTCTCTTCTCTAGACTAAAAAACCCCAATTTTTTCAATCTTCCCTCATGGGTCATGTTTTCTAGACCTTTTATTATTTTTGTTGCTCTTCTCTGGACTTTCTCCACATCTTTTTTTAATTGTGATGCCCAGAACTGGACACAAAGTTAAAGCCTAATCAGCACGGAGTTGAATAAAATAGAATATTGTTAGATTCTAGTCTCCTCTGCAAAAAAAAAAAAAAAATGTTTTATTAGTTACTTTAACTGTTTAACAAGGTAAGAGATCCCAAATAAGTTATTTTATTTAAAAGCAGTTGTTTAAGCATTAAAAAAGCAACGTACTTCCTTAAATTCTGCTTTCAAGACAGCATGCCCTAAGGTGATCTGCCATTGAAGCTTTCGACCACTGTGTTTTCCAAGATAAAAGGTCTTAAATACCTCCTGAAGCTTAACCATCTGTAAACAAAGAAAACAGAAAAAAGTTAACCTATGTTGTACCAACAGTAATCTAGCAGACTGATTTTCAAAGTAGTAGTGTGGTAGGCTCATCTTAATATTTCAAAATCATAGTTTACATAGAAGTGAAGTTCTCAAGAGACAAATCTGCCCTTAAACAGAGCAAAAAATTGATGCCAAGCAAAGCTACTCACAGTTCATATAACTTTCCTGAAAATAAATAAATTTTAATCAAGGTAAAACCAATTTCCCACTAAATGAACAAGAACATATACCAAAATGATGTTTTCATCCTGGGCCTGCCAGCATCTGTTTCCCACACGTGATGAAGTCAGAGGAGGAGGAGAGGAGAGAAGGTTCTTAAAAGCCCCACTCCCATTTTGCACTCTGCTCCCAAGTCCCCACAGACTTTAAGACCAGAAGGAACCATAGTGATCCTCTAGTCTGACCTCCTGTACATTGTAGGCCACAGAACCTCACCACCCCTCCCGTATTAGACCTATAATTTCTGGCTGAGTCATTGAAGTCCTCAAATGATGACTTAAAAGACTTCAAGTTACAAAGAATCCACCATTTACTCATTTAAATTAGCAAGTGACCCATGCCCCATGCTTCAGAGGAAGACATAAAACCCCCAGGGTCTCTGCCAATCTCAACTGGGGAAAAATTCCTTCCCAAACCCAAATATGGTGATCAGTTGAACTCTGAGCATGTTGGCAAAACCCACCAGCCAGACACATGCGAAAGAACTTTCTGTAATTTCTGCCATTGGTTTGTTCTCCTAATTGCAGCCAAAGCTGCTGCCAATTCTTATGTCCCCGTTCCCCTCACCCCCATCAGCAGCATTCAGTAGAGAATTTAAGGGCTCTCATCTCTATCAACTGTCTGTCTGTCGTTCCTGGACCGTTACAGAACAGCCCGCTCCTCTGGCAAAGATGCTAGGAGAGTGAAAGGGCAAAAACTTCCCTTGCCTGTAAATTCAATGTCACAGCTACAACCACTGTTGGATCCCAAAACTCAGCCTAACCTGCCTCCCTTCAGGAGAGGTGTGGGTTTAAAAAAAAAGTGTGTGTGTATATATTTGACATACAACTTAATTATGCTAATTACTAATGAAATGGGCTTTGCAATATCTAGTAACATAAGTTATCTGTTTTCAGGATAGTTTCATATAAATAAAGGAGTTCCTTTTTTGAAAGAGGAAGGGATCTGTGGAAAAAATAGCATGTAATCATGTAATTAGAGCCTATATCAAAATGCACTATAGGGCAGAATTATGATTGTACACATAACCTTAATGCTGGCATTTCATAACTTCTGATTACTTGCCTTTGCAACCTTAATAAAACTTTCTTTAAACAGATTTTTTGGTATGTAATTTCCTAGTTTCTTTTTAAATAAAGACAGATGAAAAGACATCATTTGAAATTGTAATCCCCTTATATGGATCATCAAGTCCACCACACAGACCTCTGACACTTGAACAAAAATGAAATATTAGCTGTAAGCCATAATAGCCTGTCACACTATGTAGACCAACCACTAGAAGAAGAGCGCATAACACCACATTGAAACAAAAGGCTGCACATGCAGGAGTAACCTCATTTTACAGACAGCATATCCAAATGCAGTTTTAGCAGATTCTGAGAGGCACCATGGCTAACTGGATGAGACTCAGGTCTGCTATATTAGAGACCCTGGTTCTAATTCCAGCTTTGCCAGAAGTGACTTTGTCCAACTTATCACAAATAAGGAATGTTGAGAACTGGAAAACTTCTGACTTATTTTTATGAAAGAATATGACTCAGTTTCCCTTCTCAACCCATACTGTTATCCACTGGGTGTGACAGGGTTAACTTCAAACAAAACAAGTAATGAAGTGACTGAGGGGAATCAGTGAGCCTGAATGGATTACCAGGAACTATCGTCATTAGGAGGTATTTAATGCAAATCCATCCACAAGTAAGCAGGTCTGCAGAAGTAGGTCTGGGAGGAAAGTGCATAGACTGGCTGTGATCATGTTCAAAAGATCCAGGCAAACAAAGAACTGTGCTGCCGTGTGGACTTCAGGTGCATGCACTGCAGAGCTCGGCAAAGTGTTGTGTCCTAACAGGAGCGTGTGGATGCTCCTAGTGCAAACTAAAAGGTACCTACTTTGTGTTACATCAGCTAGGTACCTTTTAGTTTGCCCAGCAGCGTCCACACAGAACAGTTAATGCACAACACTTTGCTGCGCTCTGCAATTCACACCTATAGTTTGCAATGCAGCAGTGTAGACGTAGTCTACAGAATTGTATAAAGTGGCCAGATTGATATACAGGAGGTGCCACTCACTGGATTCAAAACTTGACTTTATACTACAATCAAAAGAAACAGACCCTGCTAATGGAATTTGAAGGAGTTTGAAACCTACTAGGATCTGCATGTGGAAGATGGATGATACCTTGTAAAACAGGCATGCATATAAGCTGTTTATTGTTTTCCAAATACATTTTGTTTTTCATAATACTTTTGTCCTGAATAATATTTTGCATTATGAAGGCTTGCTGGCTGGCTGACCACTTTGTGAATTCTCACCTACTTCCTCTCACCCACCCAACTTTGAAATTTGAGAAGTTTTGACCTAACCTAGTTATAAGTAATTGAAAACAGTTATAGTTGGATGTATTAGGCAACCTTAATATTGAAGTTCCTACCCCTCCACCATAATAGACTATAAATTCTTGTTCTAAAAGACTCACCTCTGGAGTTAAGTGAACTTCCATGGGTGTATAGGTTGGCCAATATCCCATAGTAAGTATATTTACCGTCAGGTCTATATTGCCTGGATCACTTTGGTTCTGCATATACTAAAATAAAATAATTTTTTTTAAAACCCCAAACCTGTTAAAAATCCTACTAACACAATACATTAAAAATAAACTTGGAAAAGTAAACCAATATGGCTTCTGTTAATTACTATCTGGAGTATTGATTTTTTAAACAGTGAATTAACTTTGTCAATTCATTTAAATATCCAAAGAGCTGATTATAAATCAAAGTTGAAATTATAAAGCTTTTCTCATTAAAAATATTTTGGAGCACAGTGCAATATAAAAATCTGAGATAAAAACAATTAATTCCCAGAGCAAACATAGGTGTTAAGTTTTTTAAAATACTGATTCCAGTTGGAAATTATATACAGTGGCAGGAAGTTTTCTAGAAGTGATGTCCACAGTCAGAAAATGTTTTAATTCCCACTGTCTCAAAATTATACAAAGGCAATTCAGAACCTCGTGAATGGTTGGAAACAAAATAGACAAGATGACTATCAATTAGGTCTATTAGATCTGTTCTTCTAAGGGACTTCAAAGTCCAAAGAATTTTAAAGTAGCCACACAAAAACTTTTAAGGGGGAGCCAGTGTATGTACTGCAAAATCAGAATGGCATGTGAGCACCTCCATACGGAAGTTAAGATGATACATGGTGGTACATTTTGAAAGAAATGCAGTCTAGATAGGATTTGGGCTAGGCATTCAGAGACCAGAACAACAATCCAGTCTGTATGGCACAAGAACATTCATCACCAGATATAGGTAATTCATATTGAACTAGTCACAATCTGACAATAATTCTCACGTGGTAAAATTGGGTCTTAAAATGGATTTTAGATATTGATCTAATAATAAATTTAGTGGCAACACTATATTCAGACTTTATTATTAAGAGTCAAAACAAAATCAAATGAAACTGTAAGGTCAGATAACCTCCCAGCAAATACACTGAACTATAAACAGCCTGTGGAAAATCTGTTTTGTCAGGTTTTAGTTCAGTACAATTATGTGACATCAGTTCCCTAGTTGTAGCATCATAACCATGCATAGTGAAGTTAAATTTACCTGCTTAAACTGAATCATGACATCTTTTGAAAGTTCCATATCCTTGAACATTCCCTCCAGTTTCATGGTGAAAGCTGCACCACATTCTGTCATATAAATTAAAGTTTCCATGATTTCAATAAACATAAAACAAATAATAAAAGCTGAATTTTGGGCTACTGTGACAGTCTTTAGGGTGCAAATCCAGACAAACAAGGACCTGCCTTTTCTGATTCTTACTTATCTTTATACTTTCCTTCGTGCTATTTCCCTTGCTTGAAATAAACAAACAGCAAATGATAAAACTAACTTTTGATTGTTCCCAGCCTTTTCACTTGAGAATCATTTCAAACTAGTTTACCAGTGCTCAAAGTGTGAACTTCAGTTCATATAGCAATCTATGTGTAAATCCTGCATAACTACACCACTGTGACAGGGTTCAGGTGCAAACCCAGACCAGCTAGAGGTTGCGTCACCACTTGCCCTGCAGCCCTGAGTGCCTCACAACGCTTGCTGCTTTAGCTTCCAACCTGGGGTGCTGACAATCAGCCTACCAGCATGAAGGCCAAACCCTGAGTGTCTCCGTGCTGTGGTTCAGCAGCTCTGACCTCAGCAGCCTGTCTACAGCCCCACAGTCCCACTATGGCTTCTACCAGCCTTGATTACTACTTTCAGAGTGATTCCAACATCCCCAAATTTTCTCAAAACCATGTGCTCTGTAATGTCCAGCCCTTTCCTGGACAGCTCAGAGAAATAATAAAGTTAGCCTGTTCCCTCTAAAGACCCAAAAGTCCATCACAACTTATTGTCACAGATTTCCATTTAGGCACTTAAATTAAATTGCCACATTTCCTTGAGTACATAACAACCAGCAGTTCCCATTCTGAACAGTGGGAGCTGTAGGGCGCTCAGCTCTTTTGAAAAACTGGCCAGTCACTTTAACATAAATAAGAATAAAGGTTCAGATTTAAAAACCAAAGGAAGTAAAAAAAATTGCAGTTGCTTACCGTGTTTAAGCTTTGACAACATTGACTTCTCAGCATCTACTGATGCACTTTTTCCTACCAGCAGTCTTTTGGCCAAATCTTTCTTATAAAATGCCTCAAACACATCTTTTCCTGTATGGAGAGTAAAAAACAAACAAAACAAAAAAACCTCAAGAAACCAAACATTACATCTTTACTATTTGTCTTCAATGTAACAGAGGTGTCCTTTCTCTTGACTTGCTGAAAAGTGGTAAACAATTACATACCTATACAATAACTGTTATTCTTCAAGCTGTGCTGTGCACATATACATTCCACTATAGCTGTATATGTGCTCAATGCACTTGAGTTGCAGATTTTTGCCTGCTATACCATGAGGCTGCACACATACCCCCACCCTCCTCATGCACCAAGCCGAGGGCATAAAAGGGGTGTGATTTCCACATCCTTCTCTGTTCCCTCATACCACAGTGTAATGTTTGAATCAGTGTGAAAGGTATATGGGATTGTGAAAGGTATATTGCATAATGCATCTTAAAAGAACAGTTACTGTCCAGGTAAGTAACCATTTTTTCACCTTGGAGTGATTGTACACATATACATTCCACTGTAGGTAACTCACAGGCATGTCCCTTTCAAGTGATGGGACTTTGGATTATCTGAAGAGAGATCACAGCACTGAGTTACCGAAGTTGGCATTGTCTCATGAAGCTTGATCTTGGTACATTTTGTGGCATATAGTGGATAGTTTAATTTGAGCAATTGATTTTGGATTATCGGCAGATAAGTCTGCTCAATGGTCTGTGGGAATGCTGGATGGGATGGGAACTGAGTTACTGCAGAGAAATCTTTTTTGGGTGCTGGCTGGTGAGTCTTGCCCACATGCTCAGGGTTTAGCTGATCGCCATATTTGGGGTCGGGAAGGAATTTTCCTCCGGGGCGGATTGGCAGGGGCCACGGAGGTTTTTCGCCTTCCTCTGCAGCATGGGGCATGGGTCGCTTGCTGGTGGATTCCCTGCAGCTTGAGGTCTTCAAATCTCACTTTTGAGGATTTCAATAACTCAGTCATGGGTTCGGGGTTGTTATAAATGTGTATGGGTAGGGTTTTGTGGCCTGCCTTGTGCGGGAGGTCAGACTAGATGATCATATTGGTCCCTTCTGACCTATGAGTCTATATGTGGCCCTGGTGGCTTGGACTTCTCAGGATTATAATCTCTCATATGTATTCAACCAGAGATTATCCATGCAGTGAGGTGGAGACACTGAAGGTTGGGATTCAGGAACTTGTCCTGGTTTTGAGATAGGAGATCCTTGACCAATGTAAAATCATCAGTGGCCAGATAGAAAGTTGATATAGGTTCAGGAACCAATATTGTCATGGCCAAGCTGGTGTCAGAAGGATTTATGTTGCATTGTCTCTTTTTATCTTCCTGAAGTACTTTTGGAAGAAGAGAAACTGGGGGGAGGGGAATACATAGAGCAGATAATTGGATCTGGGAAGAAGAAAGGCACGTAGCATGGAACTTGGGCTGCAGCCTGCTCTGGAGCAAAATCCCCTGCATTTGTTGTTGAGGTTGTTCGCAAATAAATGTATTACTGTGTACCCCCACTATTTGAAGATCTGGAGGACAATATCCTTCCTGGTTGACTGCTTGTGTTGGTCAAGTTCCTACTGAGGGAATCCACAATAGTGTTCCTCACCCCGGAAGGTTAAAAGCTTTGAGAGAGATCTTGTTTCTTATACAGAGATTCCACAGGCAGATCGCTTCTTGGCACAGCTGAGATGGTCCAGCAACTCCCTTGCTTGTTAACATAAAACGTGGTAGTGGTATTGTCTATCAGAACTTAAACCAATTGGTGTTGGACATAAATATCTTGCAGGCTTGATGAATAGCACAGAGCTCTAACACTTTTATGTGGAGCAAGACCTCCTGAGGCAACCAAAGAACTTGAGCCTAGAGTTGGCCGAGATGATCCACCCAACCTTTGGTGAGTGCATCTGTTACCTGCGTCATAATCCGTTCCTTTGGCAGAAAGAGAACCCCACTGCAGGCATTCAGAGGATCCATTCATTAGTCCAAGGTCTGAAGCTCTAATGCAGGTATGCAAATCAACATGTCTAGTGAATGCCACTCAGTTAGTATACTGAATAAAGCTAGGCTTGCAAACAGTGGAGGTGAAGTCTGGCATGCAGAATCACATATGTGCATGAGGCCATGTACCCCCAGAGTTGTAGGCAGAAACAAACTTGTCTTTGACTTGGACATGAGTTTTCAGACACAGAGACTATGGACTGAACCCTGCCACAGGAAAGTAACCCACAGAGGTTACGGTGTCAAGGACTGTCCTATGAAAAGTTATTCACGGTGTTGGCTATAACTTTGATTTGTCTATATTCAATTTCAGACCTGGACAAGAGAGCGGCTGTCTGATGATAAAGATGCTGTTTTGGATGTGGGTACTTGATCTTCCCTGAACTAGTCAATTGCCCAGGTAAGGAAATATCTGAACACCTATGCAGTGCAGAAGGGCTGCTATCACTGTAATACCCTTGGTAAAGTCCCTTGGGGCCAAAGGTAACATGAAGAGAAGCACTGTGTACTGGTGGTAGTTGTTGTCTTCTATGAACTGGAGAATCTTTCTGTGTCCAGGATGTATCGCCACATGAAAATAAGCATATGCAAATCAAGGGAAGTATACCAATCTCTAGGAAGAGATAATGGAAGCAAGGGTGATGAAGCAGTTTAATTTTCTGAGATCTAGAAAGGGATGCAGACCACAAGTGTTTTTGGGAATCAGGAAGTACCAAAAACAGAAATTTTGTATTGGTAAGGAACTTCCTCTCTTGCTCCCAGCTTCAAAAAAAGATTGCACTTCCTGAATCAATACAGTGTTGTGAAACGAGTCCCTGAAAAATGATGGGGAAGGTGGACAAGGAAAAAAGAAGCAGCTGAACTGGATGAAACATTCCTCTTCTACAGTGCTGAGCAGCCACTTGTCAGATGTGTTCTGTTTCCAAGTGCTGTAACAGAGAGATAGGTGCTATCCAAAAGGAGGGAAGTGAGATATGGTCGGTGTGCTGTCCTCAATGGAGCAGTCAAAACAACTGCTTCAAAGCTGCAGTGGTCTGGTGAGAAGGTTTGTTGTTGATGAATCCAACAGGGGACATCTATAGGTTTATACCTTCCTTTGGAAGGTATTCTGAGAACTCTGCTAAGAGGTCCCATGGTACAATTGAGGTTTAAACAGTTTCCTCTTTGTTACTGGGATGCAAAACCCCCAGTGACCAGAGTCTTACTCAGGAATCTTTTAAGGTGCACATGGCATCATCTGTTTTCTGGGAAAATAGTCTGGATCCTTTGAAGGCTAAATCTCCTATTATATTTTGTAACTTCCTCAAGATGCCAGAGAGTTGCAACCAAGAGGAGAATCTCATCAAGATAGCTACAACCAAGGAGTGTGAGATACCATAAGCTGTGTTGAGGGCTACCTGAAGCAATGTTCAGGCAGTGTGGTGTTGTTCAGAATCTATGGCCGAGAATTCTTTTCTGTACTCCTCAAGCAACTTGTCTGAAAAAATGGAAATTGCTGATCAATTAAAAAGGTTTATTTAACCAACAATACCTGCACCACCTGCACTCCCACAGATATGGCCGCCTTTCTTATAAAACCCTGGAACTTTAAAATCCTCCAGAAGACATATTGATTCCAGAGTGACAACCTCATCCAAAGAAGAAATGAAATATTTGGCATCCAGAGATTCCCCCGTTATCTTCCCTTCTTCTGTAGGCTCCAACAAAGAAGGATGCTGAGGGACAGCAGAAGTGGCTCCCCTAGAATTGCATGGTATGGGTAGAGGTGAACTTCTAGACTGGAACTCTGATTGAGGTCTAGACCCGCTCAGAACAGTCCAAGATGCCCAATAAGGCCATTGGGGGTATTCCATCAGACCCGGGCTTCCTCATAAGAGGACCAGTCATGACTTTTAGATTTAGTATCTCTAGAACGAGGTCTGTAAGCTGATCTAAGAGACCTTGGAGGGGATATTGGTCTGAAGAGATGCAGCTCATCTCAGTAAATGGAGAAACAGTCTCTGATGGTGTTCGTGTAGGCCTCTGTGTTGGAGAAACTCGGTGCTGCCCTAATGGCACAGACATAGATGAACCGTCTGAAGAAGCAAGTGAATACCAAGCTAGATAGGTGCCAGTGGTGCCCATTGAGCTTTGACATCTGAAATGAAGAAGCCAGAGAAACATATGAAGCCCTGCTTATAAACATCGTCAACAGTGCAGAGAGGGACATCAATGCAGCTGGACGGTGTATCAAAGGAAAGAACCAGCAGATACAGGTCTTTCACTGCGAGGATGGCCTGCAGAGTCAAAGCACAAAGAGGTACATTTTCATCTGACTTAGCTAACAATGCTAGAACAGATGGCATAGGAGAAGTCTTTAAATCATGATTTGAAGACTTCAGTAACTCAGTCATGGGTTAGGGGTTTATTACAGGAGTGGGTGGGTAAGTGAGGCTCTTAGGCCTGCGGTGTGCAGGAAGTCAGACTCAATGATCATAATGGTCCTTTCAGACCTTAAAGACTATGAGTCTATGAGAAGGACCCAATAATGGTGAAAACTCCAGTCTCAATGGTCTCAGAAACACCGGAGTCGATGGTGCCACCTCTGACTGTACCCACAAGCATAAGCGCCCATGACCAGATCTCAACTGGGCACCAGAAAACTTACTGGAGGCCTTTCTATGAGACAGAGAGTGGGATTCAACCATTTATGAGACTCATATGCAGATGGCTTAGAGGCTGCTGAGGATGATGATTGACATTTCTCTCTGGATTTGACCTCAAAGCCAGGACATGTAGAGGAGCACTCCTTGTGGACAATGTGTCTACCCCATCAGGGTCCAATTCTAAAAAGAGATGCATTGCTTTCTTTGAGAGGTGGACTTTGAGTGGAATTCCCTTTTTCTTCATTCTGGTAGGGAAGGAGGTAAAACTCCAACATTTGTCCCTCACTTAGGCAAATTAAGCAGCTTTTGTGCGTATCTGTGACAGGGTCACAGCCTATATGTGGCACACTGGTTAATCCCTGGAGACTTTTTCCATGTTTTAATTCACCAGTTTCTGAATTAAGAACTATCTACTGTAAGAACTCTTTATAAAGTCTGGCAAACTGAAGCTGAACAGCTCTGGGAGCTCCAAGTCTGGCCACGGGTGAGGAACTGAGACAGAGGTGGAAACCATGTCCTTTTTATGCTGTCAGCTTGGCAGTCGAGAAATACAGAGGCACGTGTATCACCTAATAGTACTGCTGGCAAAAGACGCTGACTCGAGTGCATTGGGCACACTTATACCTACAGTGGAACGCACATATACGTAATCACTCGAAGAAGAACAATACTCACTATGGGACTCCAAAGAGAAGTATGCACACAACAATTCTGGAGTTTGGATTTTCTTCTTAATTTATTGTGATATGGTTGCTTCCCTCTCCAGTGCCCAAGTGCAGCTGATGACTTAATTTTCCCGTGGGTCAGCTGCAAGCACTCACTCACTCAAAAACAAAACTGCATTTCCCAAAAACAACAACTTCTCTCCTAGGTTTTGGTTTATTAATACACAAAATTGGCCCCTATATGTTTCAGAAAACTCCTTCTGTATACACCTCCTCCTCAGGCTTTTTGTATACCTCTCACCAGGCTCTGCAAATAGTCTTTTTAAACATTAGAGTCATACGAATATCCACAAGCCTTCACCCTTTCCCCAGGGCTCCCCCTAATCCTCTCCCTAGTTTCAGGGTCCACCCCTTGGTGCAGATGTATCTCCTTGCACTCCTAGGTGAGGTTATAATAGGTCCTGTGGGTTGAATCCACTACAGTGAACTTCTTACCGCTGAGTATTGCAGTCCGCAGCAATGGGATGCAGGGTGGGCACTGGAATACAAATAGGGTCCACACATCTCAAAAATCTTCCAGTTACAGGTAAGTAACCTCCTTTTCTTCTTTGAGTGATGGTCCTTATATGTATTCCAGTCGTGGGTAAGTAGCGAATCGTAATCAGCATGGAGGTGGGTGTGAGGATATAAGGGGAAAGGCAGTCTGTCATACAGACGGCCCACTGCAGCATCCTCAGCTACCACTTCCACAATTGTGCACTTGGTGTACTTTGATCCTCTTGGGATGTGAATGTGTGATCCAAGCACCATGTTGCTGCACGACAGATATGCTGCCTTGAGACATCTACTAGGTACGTGAAAGTGACTGCTTGCACTTGCATAGAGTGTGTAGCATTCTCGGATGCACCTGGATAACCATTTCGAGACTCACTTGGAGGAGAGTGTTGACCTTTGGACCGGTCCGCAATGGCTACAAACAGTTCTGATGATGTTCGAAAGGCACAGGTCCTATGGAGGTAGAATGCTGGTGCATGGCAGATGTCGAGGGAGTTTAGGATCCTATCCTCATGGGATGCGTGCGGTTTGGAGCAAAACACAAGGAGGTGAATGGACTGATTGAGGTGGAATTCCAACCCCGCCTTCAGGAGGAACTTAGGGTGAAGCTATAATGAGACTTTATCCCTATAAAATACGGTGTACAGGGGATCAGCCTGCATCACTGATCCATCTAGCTGAAATAATGGCGACCAAGAACATTACCTTCATGGAGAGATGGGAGAAAGAGCATGTCACCAGTGGCTCAAAGAGTGGCTTTGTGAGGGCAGAGAGAACGAGATTAAGGTCCCATGTGGGTGTGGGTTTGAGTACTGGGGGAAAGATGTTGAAAAGACCTTTCATAGAACAGATAGTGATAGGGTGAATAAACACTGAGGGAGAAAGGAACTAAGTGCTGCCACGTGAACCCACAGTGAGCTGAGGGCAAGACCTGATGTTTTGGGCTCGAGGAGGTAATCAAGGATGATAGGAATAGATACGTCACTCAGTTGGTGGTGATAGCAGTGAGCCCAAGCAGTGAACCATTTCCATTTAGTTTGGTAGCAGGCCCTGGTGAATGCACTCCTGCTTTGAATAAGGATGCATCTCACCAGGGTGAAACATGCTTTGTTCACCCTCAAGTCCCATCCAAAAACCAGGCTGTGTGGTGAAGGCGGCCTAGAGTGGGATGCCGGAGTTGTCCCCGATGCTGTGTGAAAAGGTCTGGAAGTGTTCTAAGGTGGTGTGCGGGCGGAAAGTCTGAGGAGGTCTGTGAACCAAAACTGATGAAGCCAGAACAGGGCTATAAGTATTACAGTAGCTCAGACCCAGCAAATCTTGCAGAAGGCAGAAATGGGGGGGAATGCGTAACAGGTCGCCCGTCCAGGATAGAAGTGTGCCACCTTGGGAGTCCTTCCCCAGGGCATCCCTCCAGCAATAAAGAGGTAATGAAGTTCTTGTGAGTGGCAAAGAGATTCCCACACAGGATGCCCATGTGTGGAAGTAGCAGAGTGTGAGATCATGCAGTTGCCACTCATGGTTGAAGTAGAATGTCCTGCTGAGCACATCAGCTTAAGAATTTTAGGTACCTGGTAGTTACATGGCCTGGAATGTGATGAGATAGGTGATGCACCAGTTCCACACATAGATGGATTCTTCAGAGAGAGATGGAGACTTGGTGCTTCCCTGTTTGTTGATGTAGGCTACCACTGCAATATTGTCTGAGAGCAGCTGAATGTGGCATGATTAGATCAGAAGAAGAAATATCTGGCAGGCTAAGCAAACTGCCTGATATTCTAGAATGGTTGTGTGCTATCAGGCCTTTTGGGGCATCCAAATGCCTGGGCCATATGATCGTTGAGGTGAGCCCCCCATCTTAGAAGGGAGGTGTCCGTTGTGGTGATGGCTTGCAAGGTGGAGGAGATGAAGGGGGCACCGAGCATGACCTTGGAGGGGTCAGTCCACCCGGCAAGGGAGTCCAGTACTGTCCAGGGCATCATGACTCTAACCTCTAGATCAGGGGTCTCAAACTCGCGGCCCGCGGGCCAACTGCGGCCCGCGGGCTTGTGTCATGCGGCCCGCAGTCCGAATCCGGCTGCAGGCTTGTGCTGGCATTTTTTTTTGAGCGGAGCTCCGGGAAGCTGTGGCCGTCTTAAAAAGGAAATGGCCGCCGAATGTGGGCCCCACAGAGAGATTTGACGGCGGACAGTGGAGCCTGCAAGTCCCTGTGAGAGCCTCTCTCTCCTACTGTGCCGCCGAATTTTACCCTGCGTGGAGATTTTTTCGGCGGAGAGTAGAGCATGAAAGGTACAGTAGAGTAGTGTGTGTCATGTGCGGCCCCCCTGAACTCCACTCAATGTAAATGCGGCCCGCCACAGCAATTGAGTTTGAGATCCCTGCTCTAGATGGTCTTGTGGGGTCTGTAGTGAGAGAGGAGTCATCGTTGGAGGCAACATGTGCAAATGTGCATGCAGTGTCATATAGGTTCAGGCCGCCATATGTCCGAGGAAAGAGAGGCAATAGCAGACTGGTGCGAGGGTTGTGTATAGGTCTGTCACTATGGCAGTCATCATTGTGAAGCAGTCCATTGAAAAGAAAGCCCATGCCACAGTTGAGTCAAGACACGCCTCAGTTAATTTGATCATCTGCGTAGGTACAAGCATGGACTTCTCAATGATGCAGACACACAGAGGGGTCAGAAGAGTGCAAAGGGTAAAGATGGCAGTGGTAAACTCTTGTCGGGAAAGCACAAGAAAGAGCCAGTTGTCTAGGTAGGGGGTACACTGAGTAGCTCAGGCAGTGCATGTGTGCTGCCAAAACTGTGAAGATTCATGGAGCCGTCATGATGTGGAATGGGAGAACCCTGAACTGGTAGTGGTTTGGCCTATCTAGAAACAGAGAAATTTCCAGTGGGCTGGATGAACGTCAACATGAAAGTAGGCATCCTTCATGTTAAGAGCTGTGAACCATGCCCTGTGGGGAAGGGAGGGTATAATAGATGCCATTGTCACCATATGGAACTTGAATTTTCTGATAAAGGTGTTTAGTAGGCGAAGATTGAGAATGGGGCAGTGCTCTTCACCTTTCTTAGGGATAAGGAAGTATGGATAAGTAGGGATAAGGGATAAGAGTGGAAGCCTCTGCCCACATAGGGAGGTGCCATGCACTCTATGGCGTCCTTTGTGTGATGAGCCTCTGTCTCCTGTTGGAGAAGGCATTGGTGGAAAAGGTTCCTGTGAGGCATCTGGGGGCGGGAGGGAATGCAGGGGAAATGAAATTCTGTGGAGTACCTATGATGGATAATCTCCAATATCCAACAGTCTGCGATGATCTGCCCCAATTGTGTGCAAACAGGGCAAGATGGCCCCTGAAGATGACCTGGGAGGCTATGGGTGGCAGTGGGGAGAGTTTGCAGTTCTCGACTGCAATGTCAAAATTGTGCCTTGGGTCGTTGGTGGATGAGGGTCGAGTAGGTAGCACTGGCAGAGGCCGTGGGTGGCTGTTGCTGGGATCAGTGGTGCCTGCATAGTGGTTCTTGGTGCCACTGGTAGTATGCCAGGTAAGGTTCATACAGCTGGAGACGGAATTGCTGGTGCTGCTGTTTGTGACAGGGGCCAGGGTTCTAGATACCCAAAGATTGCAACATGGCCCTAAAGTCCTTGAATTAGTGAAGGGACTCATCAGTCTTTGTGTAAAATAGCTCGTCCTCGTCCAAAGGGAATCCTCTACAGTTGACTGGACCTCTGGAGGAAGGCCAGGTACATGACAATGCTCGTCATGATGAAGCACGAGGGTGCGTCAGCTGCATCTACTGCTGCTTGGAGGCCCACTTTGGTAACAAACTGCTCTTCATCCACCAGCACTTGAAATTGTTGCTGATGGTCTGGAGGTAGCTTGTCGCGGAACTCTGTTTGCCTGGCATAGGTGATAAAGTTATACTTGGCTCGCAGAACCTGGTAAGTAGTGATGCAAAATTACAATGCCGCTGAGTAGAACTTCCTTCCCAAAAGGTCTAATCATTTAGCTGCCTGCTTGGTGGAGTGGACTTTTGGGAATGTCAGTGTGTCCACTCCATTGCTGTGTGTACCACAAGAAAGCTAGGAAGTGGCTGGGAGAATAAGTAGTCCACACCTTTAGACGGGACAAAGTAGCACTGTTCCACCCATTTTGACATGGGGGTACAAGAGGCAGGGGTGTGCCACACCATCTATGCAGGCTCAAGGATGGCATCAGGAATGGGGCGTGCCAACTTTGAAGGGCCTGCGAGTGGAGAATGTCCAAGAGCTGGTGCTGCAGATCCTGAAACTCCTCCAATCATATGCCCAAGTCTGCTGCCACTCTCTGTAATAGGTTCTGATACTGCCTGTGATCATCTGGGCAGATAGAGAGGTAGGGATGAGCACCTCATATGGGGGAAGAGGTAGTGGCCCCTGGAGTACTGATGCCAGGTCATAAGTTGGATGGTAAGGCAGGCAGAAATGGGAGTCAAAGCTACACCAGGACACAGAGGAGAAATAGGCTGTCCCATCATACCATCCCCTCCATAAACTTATCTAGCTCAGTCTTGAAGCCAGCTAGGTTTTTTACCCCCCATTGCTCCTCTTGGAAGGCTGTTCCAGAATTTCACTCATCTGATAGTTAGAAACCTTTGTCTAATTTAAAATCTAAACTTCCTGATAGCTAGAGTTTATGTGCATTAGTTCGTGTCCACACTGATGCTGAACTTAAATAATTTCTCTCCCTCCCTTGTATTTATCCCTCTGATATATTTATATAGAGCAATCATATCTCCCCTGAGCCTTCTTTGGGATAGGTTTAACAAGCCAAGCTCTTTGAGTCTCCTCTCGTAAGGCAGGTTTTCCATTCCTCAGACCATCCTAGTAGCCATTCTCAGCACCTGTTCCAGTTTTGAATTCGCCTTTCTTAAACATGAGAGATCAGAATTGCACACAGTATTTCAGATGAGGTCTCACCAGTGCCTTGTATAACAGTACTAACACTTCCCTATCTCTACTGGAAATACCTTGCGGGGAAGCTTGAGCAGCAATGCCGGCACGTAATGTCTGACCTGACCTGGCACAGCTCAGGGAGCAAATGCTGCACTTAGAAGCAGCTCTCAACAGGGACTTGCTTCTCCGTCCATCACAGTGCTTCCTATTCTCATGCCTGAATTTGCCGGGGCTGCTAGATTTGAGGCATGAGAAGTGCTGAGAGGAACAGTCACTGTAGGTGACTAACAGTTCCAGATCCAAATGGTTGTGTGGCCCCATGGCTTCCTCCATGAGGAATTTCTTGTGGCAAAGTTCTTATGCCTCCCGCATCCAGGGTTGGAAAGGCTTACAGATCACACAACAGGTGGCATTATGCACTTCCGAGGCAATACAGACAGCGCTGGTGCTTGTCATTCATGGAAAATGAACATGGGCACAAAACACAGTTCTTAAGCCCTGAATAGTGGGGCATAGTCCCGGGGGAGAGGAGGGAAGAGTAGCGTATTCCATGCAGCGTAACTATCTGTAACTAACAATGAACTACAACTACCATGTACGCTATCTACACTAAAAGAAAAACTACAAAGAAACAACGGACTAGATTACTCTTAGCGTTACAGCTAAGAGCACAAAGGAACAGGTGCTCCAACTCTGGCCATGAGGCAGTAAGAGGAACTGAAGTGACTTTGATCCCCATGGCCTATTATAACCTTGGCTGAGAGCACAGATTGATGCGCATGCAGGTCAATGAACACTGCTACAAAAACTTTCCAGCTCCAATACATGGCGCACGCACGCACACACTTCATTCATCACCTCTGCCAGGATTTTCCTTCGTTTTGACAAATATCAGTCTGCACACAGTTCTATTATATGGTGAACATCTGCTGTCTGGATCACTATAACATTATAATTCTGGAAAATAGCTCCAAAGCAAGAGAAAAAAGAGAGGTAAAAGAGGATAGACCTGCCTGCGTCCCTTATATTAAAGTGCAGAATATTAGAAATGGCAACTATTTGGACATAAAAAGCTTCTTCTCTAATTCAGACATTTAGGATTTAGCCTATTTTTTTTCTAGGGCCCAGTCTACACTTACCTTGACGAAACGGCAGCAGTCGACAGGAGATACGCATGTGACGTAAATCACTTGCGTATCTTCCATCGACTTTGCAGTGTCTCCTCCGCGCGGCGTCCATACTGCGCTGTGTCAAAGGGAACAGCGCTCCCTTTGACGCAGCACTACTCCACTTACGGGGGGTGGTTTTCCTGCGTCGCTTCCTGGATCGACTGAGCGCATCTATACAGACTGCTATACAGACCGCTCAGTCGATCCAGAGCAATCGATGTGACGGCGGCAAATTTGCTGCCGTCAGTGTAGACCCAGCCTAAGCCAGCCAGCAGATAGTTCACTTAGACATGGTGATACGTTTTTCCTGTTGTTCATTTTAGTAGAAATGTCCAGCTGATGTGCTTATCCTTTTTATTGTTTGATACAGAGACATTCCGGGAAAGTGCACTGCAGTAAACTGTGGAGCACTACAGCGACATCCTCTCTCTCTCAGTGCCTTGACCCACTCTGTCTGCATCCTTACGTAAGGGAGGGATTGGGGAAGAAAAGGATGAGTCACTGCTTGCTGGGCTCCCACGTAGTCTATTGGGAAAGCTGAGGGAGAGAAATAGTGGAGGGGGGATGCTACCAGTTACCTCCTGGCTTCCCATTCAGAGGCCAGGTTTAACTTTTGGTCTTTGTGCAGAACTCCCACTGACATCAGTCTCTAACTTTGTAGTTCAGCTCATAGACTCTTAACAAACATGTAACAAGTTTGTCACTGCTACACTAAATCAGTTAGAAAGTCTATCAATAGCATTGAAGACAATCTTTCAATCACATCAATTTTAAACCTCTCCTATACTTAAACATTTCTTACCATGAATGAATCTGAATATTATCATGATTTTGTCAAGGATTCTTTCCAGCTCTTCATCTGTTGCTTCTTTATTCCCAGCTCTTAATTTTGAATCCACGTGTTTTGCTACAAATAAAACAGTTGAGGAGCTTAAAATTAAAATCCCTCTACATTTTTTTAATGTTTCCATTTCTAATGTTGCTATATATTAAAACACCAGTGAAATGCTAAATGTTATGTTTTGTAACCAGTTTTCCCTCCCCCACAGTCAGTGGAATTGTACTCTAGTATTATGTTACTAGTGGAAAAATGATGTCAAAGGAACTGACGGAGATAAAGATTAATATAACAAGTTCGTTTTAAGATTAATTAGCTTTAAGATTAAGATTTAAAACACTCGAATCTTCATGTTATGTTCACTACAAGAATATTACTTGCTGATAGACAATGTTTTGGAATTATGCAATGCATGTGAATGTATTATATGAGAAACAAAAATAAACAACATAAAGGCGACTATTTTTGTAGACTTTTACCATGCCCTCTGGCTCTCACCATAACTTAAACAGAAGCGATGCTTTCAAGTTAGTAGCTTGATAATGGTAGAAAGAAATATGATTAAGTCATGAATTTTAGTTGAAATTATAGGAAGTTATATGAATATCCCTACCCTGGGTCTTACTAGGTTACGTGTCAGTGGGATGAGAAGGAAGCCATTGTAACTGCTGAGGATACAGCACCCACAAGCGGCAATAAGCCCATATCACTGCTTTGCACATGTCAAATAGTATACAATCACTTTTCCTACATAAGGGTACTTTTCATGAAGCCACTATTCAGGTTAGCAGGCAAAAGCAAAAGAATATGGTATAGACAGAAATTAAGGGAAAAATCCTCAACTAATGTAAATTGTAGTTATTCCATTGACTTCAAAGTCAACAGAGCTACAACAACTCAACCCACCTGCGAATCTGTCCCCATATTACTTATTCTGAAACATCTTAATACTCTTCTTCAAATATACATTAAATGACTAAGATTCCTTCTCCTGACTTCTGAGGTTCTGACAAAAATTTCTTCTATAAAACTTAAGTCTTCCTGTATGCTTCCTGTAATTGTATGCTTTTAAAATTGCTGTTCTCCTGACTTTAGACAAGGGGAAAAACAACCAGTCAACCAAAAAAACCCACTGCTCCTTCCTTCTGAAGCATATTTTTTTTAGCATTAACTGTCATACTGTAATGGGAAACTGAGGCTTTAAAACCAGTATAAGCCTCATTCATAAAGCATATCCACTATCTTATTCTGAAGAAATAGTTAAATTTCTTTTTCTAATCTAGCTACTCTTCCCTTGTAGCAACTTATTCTACTTTAGGAAATTAGCCATATGGGTTTCTAAGCAACCGTCCGCCCCAGTCACAGCGTAAGCAAGCAGGAGTGCAGCAGTAGCAGGAGTTAACATGCTCCCCTTCATCTGACTGAGGAAACACCTGTCATAACAATTCCAGACTTTTACCTGGATCCCATGACATATCCAGATAATCTTTGCCTGGTATCCCAAAAGCAGTTTTTCCAGTGGGCTGTGCCTTACATTGCTATTACACTAGCATACTTCGTATGCTTTATTTTATTATGCTTTCTATAGATTTCAAAAATGTTTTACAGAAAAATATTTTGTACCTATCAATTCTGCAGGCTTATTTGGTCTCTTGTTGATAAATGTTTCAAAGGATTCCTTCATCAAGTTTATAAATTTCTCATTTTTCTGAAAGCACGCTTCTATGATATGGTCCACTTTATCCTTAAAATCTAGTAGCTCTTGCACCATATCCTTGTCCTTTTCAGGATTAACCACTATTGTTGTCCCAAAGTTCTGTAAAAACAAACACTTTTGATAATCAAATACTTCATTGCTACCTATCTCCCCCCACAGACACATACACCCTTATGAAATTTAGCAACTAGGAAAATTTATCACAGAGGTCCTTAATAATAACTGAAATCTTAAAGCTGCTAAAAAAATGATGAGATGCATTGAAATTTAAACACAAAACTAAAAAACTCCAAACACACATTAATGGATTTCAAACAGCAATGTTTGATTAAGAGATCACTTACATTTAAAACAGAAGCTAAACAAAAACTGCACAGTAGACAGGGTTGAACACACACACACAAGTTTACAGGTAAATATATGATTTATGTAAAAGCATAAGTGGAAAAGTGTAGCAAACATGTTAAATGTAATGAAAAAAACCTTTGAATAAAAAAGGTTACTAACCGTTCCATAATGGTTGTTCTTTGAGATACGTTGCTCATGTCCATTCCAATATAGGTGCGTGAGTGCCATGTGCACCTTCACCTGAAGCTTTTCCAAAGAGGTATTGGCAGGGTTGGCTCTGGTGCCCCTTGGAGTGGTGCCCTCATGGCGTGGTATATAGGGAACTGCTGTCCCCCACCTGTCTGTTGCTTCTTGTTGGTAACTCTGACAGAGAGGGAGGTGGATGGGTTTTGGAATGGACGAGCAACACATTTCAAAGAACAGCAGCTATGGAA